>OX402065.1:472500-1672500 GCA_947859365.1 Archips crataeganus | reverse complement strand
CATAACATGAAAGAGTGATGCTGCTATTTTTGTATCCAAAAACGAAAACGCTCGAAATTAGTTTATGACGTCTGTCTGTCGTTCGATTTATTTTAATTTTGTTATTTTTGTCGGCGCATCTTATTATGCGCCGTCCTGAGGCTGGGGATCGACAGTGAAGTATATTCAGATGCGCTTGACTAATAGAATTGCTATTTCAAATGCATCTAGTTTTGTCGATATGGGTGGAGATCAGCTATCAAAATTTTATTTTTTATAATAATAATAAGAATAATGCATTTTATTTCGAACATGCTAAGCTTGTACTATGTGTACTAGTTAACGGATAAATACATACTTTAACTCATATTAAACATCCAAGACTCGAGCACAAGCATTCGTATTTTTCATACATATCTGCCCCGACTGGTGATTGACCCCGGGGCCTTAAGCTTCGTAGTCAGGTTCAGCTATCTGGCGCTCTGATGGTGGTGATGACTGTAAGTAGCAGTGAATAGGCACATTTTTAAAATACAACAGAGAAAGGCAAAGAAACCCCTGTCAAATACACTTCTTCCTCTTTTCCTCTTCAATCTGGAGACGTCTACTGCTGAACGTAGATAGGTACTCTCTAATGCTGTAATGGGGGAGCGTCCTCACCCTTATATGGTTAGTATTCCATTGGCCCCCACGAAGCGGTTTGGTTCATCTCCCGTGATACTGCTAAGGAATGGAAATCGCACCCATCGCCTGTGTTTCCATACCAGATAGATATAGGTACCTATAGCTAGTGCCGTTCACGAATACGCGTGAATTTGTCAAAATTAGACATTAATGGCATTGCAATAAGAACCACGGCGCGCGTCATCATGAATGACTCGATCTATACAACCTAGGTCTCTTCAAGGCTAGAGTGAATAGGCTGTTACTGAACCAGTGAGATACACCTTTGGCCTCGTCTGCGCTTTTCATCAGGGGATATTAATCACTGGTCTTTAATATCTAAAAATATCATAGCCTCGGTCTTGCATTAGTTTTCCCTTAAATCGTTGCAGTACAAAATTAGTTTTAGTTAATTAACTTTTAACCTCCTAATCCCGATTTTTTCCTGACTTATGTACGGTCAAGTGCAAAAATAAGTATCGATTTAATCCTCCCATCGTTATATACTATACCTTAATTCGACGACATAAGAGCTATACGGGACATATTTATGAGCCAGTTGTGTGCACCCATATTTTTACACTTGACTGTACCTAGTGCTACCTGGATGGGATTGGTATGAAGTATCTTTTTGTATTTTTATTTTTCAACTCCATTTTTCCGGATTTTTTTTTCAGGAGCTGGTCTTTTTCTGTGCATCTATGTCTCAGTTCGTATTTAGTATGAAATACCTTGATGGAAGTCATATAAGTTTTGTGATTTTGGAAATGACTTAAGCCTGTTTAAAGTTATTTAAACCACTTATGAGATGGACGGATGATCTGGTAAAGGCTGTAGGTTTACAGTGAATGCTAGGCGCTTCCAACCGTAATGATTGGGAAGGAGGCTTATTTATTGATTGTAAAATCAGATACTTTATATAGGCACGCCACTTAAAGCCACACTGTGATGCACATAAAAAAAAAATATTTTCTTAATAAAATTAGATCAAAGTTCCAAGGTCCGACTTCTGCTAAATAGCCGAGCCTTTTTCAAAGCAAATCGTCATCCAAATACAAGATAGCAGAACGCAAGTCAATCAAAGAGAAAGCCCGAAACGTCGACAAGAGGCAATCAGGCGCAGCATCAAACACAACCTATCATCTTGTCAGAATCGGCACGCACGATAATTTAATAACAAAAAACACACTAGCAATAGACGAAAAAGACCGAAAAGCAATCCAAGCACTACGCAATAAGGCCATCAACCAAGCGCCGTAATTACACGAACACGCAAGCCAACACATGAAAGCAAATGTCAAACTCACATATTTATTTCCAAGTATTGAATGCTGCGCCCCGCTTCTCGGAAGATTCGACGTAAACATCAACTTGTCGATGATGAAAGCGATCTGTTTCTTTGTACCCAAAGCTGATTAGTCCAATTTTAACTCCAAAAAAATGTAATTTGTTGATACCGTGACAAAGCTGTGCCGTGACTGCTCGAGATGATCGCTCGGCGATGCCGTTTGTTTCCTGCTGCAGACACGAGTGTAAACCCAACAGTCTTTAATAACCTCATAATTAACTAAAACGCGTCGGGGTTTATTTATACGCCCGCGCGTCGATATCCAGGAGCCGACTTGATAGATTCATAGCAGGGAACATCAAAGACGCTACATTAATCATAACTCACATCAATCGCCGGTGGTACAGTTCTGTTTTTATTGTAAATCAGTATTAAAAAGCGACAACGTAAGCATATGAATCAAGCGCGCGCCTCCAGACGTCACCGCGCGCGATAAATTCGTGAAATGTAAACAAAAAAGGAGCGCCGCTGAGACCACCCCGGCACACCTGTTGCGTCTATTAGCGTCCGGCGATAGCATCGGAGACAAACCGGAGCGCGTAAATCAATGCAGCCGATGCGTTGAGAAAAATCCGGCGATTACCCGCCGTCCGGCATCAAACGGCGCGCGCAAATGATCCGCGGAATTTCGTTTTTAATCCCACTCCAAGTAGCGAGAAACTACTAATAAAACTTACGATTCCTACGAAGTGATATTTAGAGGTACACGCGCGTCTGGTCCATCTTTTACGATCGTCAACAGTTACATATTTAATGTTCGATGTTTATCAACAATTCTTTCTTATGCAGGTTTAGTGGGGCGATAAATTATTTATCTTCAAAGACTCGCTTATTTTCGAACTTTTGTTTCTCTTACAATGTACATAATCCTTGGCGAACGTCACGGGGTTATTAAAAACAATTATCAAGCAAACTGCGCTCTTTTATCGCGTAATGATGTATTAAGGACGCTTCATAAATTTGAAGATAACGAACGTTCAAATAAATGTAGATAACGGAGGCTGATGCCAAGTCGATTAAAGTATTTAATGACATCATTTTATGTATACTTTAGTCATTCGTTAGTCACTGAATATAGTTTACATTGACTCAGGGATCGCTGAAATAGTGACACATATTGGTACATTTATAGTTTTTCATATTTGTTTGTCTCTTGCAGTCTTCGTTACGTGTTTCTTTAGTTCTTTGTCGCCTCCTCTTGCTTGAAGCGACACATCTGTTTCTACTATATTTCGGGCGACGTCTTTGAGATGTCATATCGGAGAGGAAAGATATTCGATTACAAGTTTAATTGATTTTACATTGAAATTTTTAATTTGGACGACAGACGGTGTATTTATACCAGATGCTTATTCGACGTTGTTGTTACGTTTCGAAACGTGCGAGCGCGAGCGTCTCGAGAGCGATCTGAAAATCATTACGACTCCATTAATATTAATGATAATAACAATCAACAGTTTGCATATTACACTACTTATTGGAATTCGACACTCTACCCATTCTAAATTTGTCCGATCAAAACCAACTTTAAACCCATTCGTATAAGATTCGGAGTATGATATCGGTGTAACCTCGACGATTTCGCCGAGGCATTTGAAATTGGACTCAAAACGTGTCCGCTTAAGTTTAATATAGGGCGAAACAAAACTTGCCGCCATATGTTGGTATTGGCTGTCGGTTTATCATACGCCAAAATCGATTGGGAGTTCAATTCTGATTAGATTAAAGTTCAGTTTGGTTCCTCGGCTCACACTGCTCGCACGTGTGCTGAATATGTCAATTCATTACAAACTTTGTACATACGTGGATGATTTGTGACAGAATAATGCTGTATCTATAACTCCCTTGAACTCCCAAAACGACGTATGTGCACATAACATCTACTACACATACGCTATTTGGTGATGCCACATGTGTCATGCCATTAGAGCGTTATTGTTCGACTGCTTCTGAGTAATTGACGAATTTCAAGACAAGACTCTCATAATGGCTTTCTGTTTGATTAGTAACATAATTATCGTTATCGGTTCTAGTTATTTGATGTTCCGAGTTATCTATTTCTTTTAAGCAACCTTTGTTTGAGTCACTTGCAATAAAGCTTTAACTCTGTGCCTAATTTGACGTTTAATCTTTCTCGGAATCGCCATGACATAGCTTCCGGAACTAAAAAAACGCTCCTTTGTTGGCTATAACAAGGTTTAGTTCGTCAGAAACTTCTCCTGCAACTTCGTCGAATGCAATTACGAAGTGTCCACCGCAGACAGTACCATTGTTCTTATTAAAATTAATGCAAAAATCAATCAATTTCAACTTTTCCCCTCGTCTGAATGGAATAACATTTTTCTTTACGCCCCAAGCGGGAGACAATAGAGAAATATTAATATTAAAAAAGCCGCTAAACAATAGGTGTTGTTAATTTACTCATTAAGGATTCATGGGGTTGCTCCCTTCCCCCCCCCCCTAGGGAGGGTAGTTCAGATATTCGGAATATTAATATCGGAATCCTTTGATACATTTTACGGTGCGCGATGTCTTATTGATGTCTGATTTTAATACAAATGGCTTAATTAAAAGATTCTTCACATTTTTAGTTTGATCTTTAATCTTTTCATCTCGTGATCTCGGCTAGCACGCGATTAACATCTTAATAACTTTATTAATAGATTTTAGTATAGTTTTGATGAATGAATCTTTACACATGAAAAGTAAAATCTTGACTGATTGACTAACTGACTGACTCACCACCACAGCCCAAACCCTTGGCCCTAGAAAGCTGCAATATTGCATTTTTTTATGTTGCAGGCACTAAACGGGATTTTTAATGTTCAATTCAGTCAGAGTGACCCCATCTCCGTAACTATAAGTACTAAATTCTTGAAATTTAACCTGCATGTAGGTAATTATAATAATTTAAAAAAAAACAGAAGGTTTGGAAATCCCCACGAGATTAGGGCAAAATATCAATGATGAAGATGGATTCTTGGATGTTGCTTTATTCAATGAAAGAGATAAAGACGTATCACCACAAATTTGAATTCTGCGCGGACAAAGTCACGGTCAAACACTCGTAAATATATTCAGCAGATGGACGGGTGTTATAAATCAGGAGTTTTCAAATAAATCGAACACAAAGGGCGAAGGGACAAAAAACCGATAATTTTAATACACTGAATGACAAAAGTGACCACGTGTCGGCGAACTGGTTCTATCTAACCGGTTCTAAATAAACCATTCAGTCGAATTTCGTACACCGCGTCACGCATGTTGCTACAAAAACAGTGACGGAACTCGTACAAAAAGAAACTTTATCCTGAGCGTAGTGAGCTCTGTTTTGTTTTTTTGTTTCGGCGTGTCAGTAGTTAGGTGAGCTGTTCGCAATCTGGCTTCAGTGTCCAGCTGCTTTTAATCGAACGATCTATTGATATATTATTATTTTTACTATTGACGCTTTTATTTTTATTACTTTGACTAATTGTGTTACGGACAGCTTTTTATTAAAAGTTATATTCGGTTTTGAATTGTGTGCTTTATATTTCTGAATTTGTGAGCCAGCTCGACAAGACCCAAAGAGTATCTTATATCCGTTTGATACATCTAAATTTTGGCTCTATTTCGTTAGTCTTTGTTAAATTCTTATTTATATGACAGACTAACTGTTGCTTGCGACTTCTGCGAAGAATTCGCTTATTGCTACCCCGCAAGAACTATGCGATTTTCCGCGAATAAAACTATTCGATGTCCTTTCCCGGTACTCAAATTATCTCTATAATACATTTAATCTAAATAGGCTAAGCGGTTTTCGACGACCAGATGGCCTAGTGGTTAGAGCACCTGACTACGAAGCTTGAGGTCCCGGGTTCGATTCCCGTGTCGGGGCAGATATTTGTATGAAAAATACGAATGTTTGTTCTCGGGTCTTGGGTGTTTAATATGTATTTAAGTATGTATCTATCTATATAAGTATGTTTATCCGTTGCTTAGTACCCATAACACAAGCTTTGCTAAGCTTACTTTGGGACTAGGTCAATTGTTGTGAATTGTCCCATGATATTTATTTGATATTTATTTATTTTATTTAACTTCAAGATGTAATAGACCGATAGACACACTTTCGCATTTGTAATTTTAGTATGAAAGTATAGATATCTGTGGTGCCGTCTTTGTTTATCTTGTTCGAACAAACAGGGACAGTATCACAGATACAACAGGTACTTGTCATTGGTATCTATTAGGGCTTCAATACTCTAGTCATCGAGATCTATCTCCATTAAAAAAATCCGCACTATGTCAGACACAATGTCACGGCAGACACTCTCGACAACTGTAACTAAACCCCAAAGAAATATTCAAAAATTTGTCGAAACGCCTCTTTTGTTTGCGAAACTGATGACCCGTCAAAGGGTTTGAAAAACGTGAAAAAACGCAAATATCCAATTAAATTGAATATTTGGACAAAGGCGTCAAAAGAAATGTCTCGAATAAATTTTCGCTTTTTTTCCCTTCCATTGTGCCGGATATCGTTAATATTAATTTTTCGGAACCCTTTCATATTTGTGTTGCTTTGTTATTGTAATGGGGTCGATAGATAGAGTTTGACCTGTGGCTTGAAGACGGCTGAAGGGTCGTGAGCCCTTTATGATATTGTCACCTCCTAAAGGGGTTATTAAAAGACTCCTAAGTACTTTGTACCCGAATTTATTAATCTTATAGAAAGGCATGCTAAATTCGGGACATGTTATATTGAATTTCCTTAACGGAATTGTGAAGCTGATGGTGAAGCTTTGAAGGATCCAGGTTCGAATCCCAGGGTGTGATGAATATGAATGTTTGCACGCGAGTCATGAATTTTATGTGCATGTAATATACACACTAGAATCATTATCATCGTCATCGTTCCAGCCAAAAGACGTCCACTGCTGTATATAGTCCTCCCCCAAGATTCGCCAAACAGACCGGTCCTGCGTTATCCGCATCCAGCGCGTTTCCGCAACTTTATCATTGCTCCATCTTGTTGGAGGCCTGCACTGCGTCTTCCGGTCCATGGATGCAATCCGAGAACCTTTTGGCCCCATAAGCCATCAGTCCTACGAGCGATGTGCACTGCCCACTGCCACTTAAATCTGGCGATTCTTCGGTGACTTTAGTTCTTGCACGGATTTTATCATTTCTAATGTGACCCAGCGAAAAACTCCAAGCATTGCCCTCTCCATCACCCACTGAGTGACCTTGATCCTTCTTACAAGGCCCATCGTTAGCGGGCACGTCTTAGTGCCATAAATCATCACTAACAATTGACAACACACAATGGTCAAAGACTTTTGCATTCCGCTCTTTTGTCATCTCTTTTGACTCTTCTTCTTCTTTTCATCATCATCATCATCATCCCAGCCTATATACGTCCCACTACAGGGCACAGGCCTCCTCTCAGAATGAGAGGGCTTTTCTCTTTTTCTTTCTCTCTGTTTTTTTTTGTTTTGTTGGAGTTGATTATGTAATGATGCAATACGTAGCGTGTGCGCAAATATTCAATATTCGATGTTTCCGCTGTCAGTCATTGACTGCGCTATCGCCAAAGGTCACCATTTAACCGTTTTTGTCGGTTTTACGACTCGTTATCTATAGCCGATAATTGTAATGTTGCTTCCTAAAGTTTGATGGCAAACTATAATAAAACAAAATTGTATTCGTATTTTTTTCATTCATGAGCTTCATTGTCTTAGTTTGTGTCAGGGGCAATCCTTATCCATGAGCGCACTACTCCGATTACTCGAAAGACAACTAAATTGTCAGTCAATTGAAATTGCAAACAATGTAAACAAATGAACTAAAACAATTACTTTGCTCACCCGCGACCTTACAATAGTTACGTTTATGCAAGAAATGTGCGTTCATGCAGTTCCTCCACCTCCACACTGTACGAACACACACAAATCACATAAACCCAACCATCACCACCACCAAGCTACACTGACGCGTTTCGAACTCAACCAGAGCTCATCTTCAGAGTTACCACAACCGTATGCTACCAAACTGCTGGACATAGGCCTCCCTCATTGACGCCCAATCATTGCGGTTGAAAGCGACTTGCAACTTGACTTGAATTTGGATTGTCAAAAAAAAATTACCAATGGTTTTTATATTTTTTTTGTGTATAGAAAAGTCAATTATAAGAAACTAGTTTCAATATTTACAAAATTTCACGATAATTCGTTAAGATACGACCTTTAGAGAACAGCAGGACGTCAGCTGGACCAACGAAAGCCTAAGAAATGTTTGCCTAAATTAAAACAGAGTCTTAAATATTGTTTTTTAGAGTCTTTTTGTAATTTTATTTTTCAACTCCTTTTTTTCCTCCTTTTTTTTGGTTGTGGTGTAGGGGTTTAGCACGCAGCACGGAATGCTGACGACCTGGGTTCGATTCCCAGAGCTGGTCTTTTTTCTGGGTTTTTCTGTGCATTTTTCAATTTGTATTTAGTATGATATAGAGTCTACAGACTTAAAAAAACTTTGAGAACAAACCGGCGATTGTTTTGAATTCGCAATCGATCGATACACCTACTAATTATAATAACTGATAAACCAGTAGTTCATGTTCGGCAGTTATCGGTCGTGCTTGTTGTGCTTGTGTTTCAGTTTGCTTAGTGAAGGTTCGTTATTTTAATTAAAAAGTACTTATTATATTTAGTATAGCAGACCTCACAAAAATAGACTGCTAAAATCACTACACTTCCTTTTGGCTTTGCCGTAGTCGTGCAAAAAGTTATGGCAGTCTAGTGCAGGGGTCACCGAATGGCGGTTTTTTTTTGGCGACAAAATTTTGTGCGGGCTTTAAGTAAATAGTTACTCGTATTGCTGAGTAGTACGTTACGCCTAGTTCCTACGAGCTAACCAAATGGTCGGTCCATCTTGTTGGGGGCTTTCCTGCGTTACTTCTTCAGGTAATCGTGTAATCCTGGGTTATCAATAGGGATGTTGACGCCATTAAAAAATAATTCGAAGACACGACTAATTTTCGATTAATTTTCGATTAACTGCAAAATCAGATTTTTTGTTGCTTTAAAACAAATAAATAGTTAATTGATTGAGTCGGCGAACAAGTGACGACATAAGTTGCTATTGTTGCTATTGTTGCTATTCAAACTCCACATATGGCCTACGACCAGATGGCCTAGTGGTTAGAGAACCTGACTACGAAGCTTGAGGTCCCGGGTTCGATTCCCGTGTCGGGGCAGATATTTGTATGAAAAATACGAATGTTTGTTCTCGGGTCTTGGGTGTTTAATATGTATTTAAGTATGTATCTATCTATATAAGTATGTTTATCCGTTGCTTAGTACCCATAACACAAGCTTTGCTTAGCTTACTTTGGGACTAGGTCAATTGGTGTGAAATGTCCCGTGATATTTATTTATTTATTTATTTATTTATATGGGAGAATTGTGTTTTGACAGCTCATAAAAAGTACGTCAGTTGATTGGTGGTGGCAACATCCCTTTTCAACCACCAGACCTAATGGTTCTCCCAAGCAATACCACGAGTAAAAGCTAATACATTCTAAACCAACGATAACAACCATTGGATTCACAATATAACTGTCCTTTCGCAGAAATAAATAGCAGATCTTTCGTTATCACAACTGTACCAAAGATCCTATATATCCCAAAGCCATTTAACTAACGAAAACCACAAATAAACCAATTAATGCAACACAAATTCAATTACAGACATTCGATAAGATGCAATAACAGAACAAAACGTTTCACCATCGGTTTTGAACATTAACCAATTTACCTAATGTCTTGATGCTGGGATAACCCAAATTAAACCTTAAATAGCAATCGATAAGCTTCAAAACACGTATTTGTCCTTAAGCTTTGGAAACAATAATACAATACAACTCTATGTGGAGAGCTTATAGTTGAGATTCGAATCGGGAGTTTCATTAAGGACTAGGCTTTCGAACCAATCTATCGGAATAGTTCCCTTAGGATAGCGAGATCTAATGCGTTGTCGTTAAATTAATGCGACGATTTATGATGCTCGGTAATGCCGCGTTTACACAATCGCCGAACACGATGCCATCAATTAAAACCGGCCAAGAGCGTGTCGGACACGCACAAGGTAGGGTTCCGTAGCCATTACAAAAAAATCAAGTAATATTTTTCTAAGGATTTCGTATGTGTACGGAATCATCCAAGTTTAGGTATGTTTTATACTTTAGGCTACTATTTACTCTTAAACTACAAATAATTTCCAAGCAATCTTAGCCGCTATAATTTTCCAAGTAAATTTGATATATTTACTACCATTCTGAATTTTTTCAAATTTTTCCACTTTACAGTTTAGACTTTATAGTTGAATATTTCGCAAACAGATCACTGAATAGAAAAATCATGTTAGCAACCCCGCAATGGTTTTAAAAGACCTATCAAACGATACCCCACACTATAGGATTAGTCGAGAAAAAAAAATCACCCCCCCTTTACGTATATGGGAGGTTACCACTTTGTTGGCGTGACTGATATGTATATGCATGTCAAATTACAGCTTTCTAGTACTAACGATCTCTGAGCTTAGCCGCGGACAGACAGACAGACGGACAGACATGGCGAAACTATAAGGGTTCCTAGTTGACTACGGAACCCTAAAAAAACAAGACACAATTCGTGACGAAAGCCGGACACTTTGCAAACAAACATGCTATGTTGATGACGTGATTATTCGGAAACCCAATTTTTTTCACTCGCTCGAACCATTGGATTTGGGAGCTGAATTGAAACACCAGTTTCTGTGTCATGCTCCATAGTTAGCGATTGAAATTTCGGGACTTCGCATGCATTCAATAAATCCCGAACGTGTAGGAATATGAGAAACATTTGTTTCTTATATTAGCGTGGTATTTTCGAGATCAGGCTATCTAAGTACATACTTACTAAATTCTTTTACCCGTTTTTAACTTAACTAACACAAATATCACTTCAAGCTCCAATACAGACAGTCGCTAAAGTAACTGTCTTACACTGAAAATTCGTGTCATTACTTTTGGATCGAACATTCACTGCCCGATGCCGAGAGTGTAAATTCCGCTTAACACCCACGAGTTGGTTCTACTTTATTGACGGATGTCTTACAAGACAGAACAGGAGTGTACTTAAACACCCTGTCAACAGAACTTGAACTTTAGCCATACATTTTACGGGCGAATATTGTTTGCAGTAGCATTTAAGCTTGCCATTTTTCTTAATACTTCAAGCTTATTGGAGTTAAAATGACTTGAACTAATTTGACTGATCGTTGAAGTAGACGGATCTTACTCGGCTACGAAGAAAAGCGTAGTTATGTTTACGTGTCAGATGTCGGTTGGTTATAAAATCAAGAGTTGTACCCAGCAGTAGAATCCGCATCCAATGCGTCTCCGCAACCTTAACTAGATCGTTGCTTCATCTTGTTGGAAGCCTACCTAAATTGCATCTTCCGGTCCGTGGACACCACTCGAGAACCTTCCCTTCAGATATAGAACCATATACAAGATAAAGTAACACAAATATATAAAGTAATATAAATATATATATATTTATATTACTATTTTTATTATTTATACATTTATTTATTATTATTATTATTATTATTAAAGTACGTACTTGGTCGACTATTATACTCGGGATCATTTTCGAGTAGGTACAGTGCCCGCTTGACTGGCTGTCGTGCCATAAATAATGGGTTCGAATCCGCGGGAAGTAATTTACTAGCAATACGCCGATTTTTATGATTCAATAGAAAATTGCATGTATGCCATGGTTTATGAAGCATGGTGCTCTAACGGTATTTTTACTAGGCATCATTTTGATGGAAAGTTTGATGTGTTCCATTATGTCAGGTAACTCTGATGAAATGTATGAAACATTGCGGGATCTGACTGCGAGTTTGCGTACTGAGGTAAACGTACCAATGCTCGACACCTCAACGCCCAGTAGATGACACCCATCTGTCACCTCTCTTACATAAGATTGAAAGTGCCGTGTATTGGGTCAGTGTCGAGCATAGGGAATTAGGGACGTTTACCTTATATCGAGTAACATATAGGGTTAAAATTCAATGTAGACCTTAACTACTCGTACGTATATGTTAAGTAAAAAAAATCATGTTGCATTAGTTTAATTGGCTGGGGTTGATTGGATAACCAATACACATTTTTTCGGGCCTAAATTACGTTAGGTATATATAAATACTAGCTGTTGCCGCGACTCCGTCTGACCTATTCTCAGAACTACCAAATAAAGATAAAAAAAATCATAAAAATCGGTCAAGCCGTTTCGGAGGAGTTCGATAAAAAAAACGTGACATGAGATTTTTATATATTAGAAGACTAGCTATGGCCCGGGACGCCCTCTGCTAAGAATCTAATATATAAAAATCTCGTGTCACGGTGTTTGTTACCGAACTCCTCCGAAACGGCTTGGCTGATTTTTATGAAACATTTTTCTCTACACTCGGTAGGTCTGAGAATAGGTCGTAGGCTATTTTTTATCCCCCCCCCCCCCCCCCATTCTTCGCGGATGAAGTCGCGGGCAACAACTAGTAAGGGTATAAAATTAGCCTAAGACCTATTCTTAGACCTATCAAATATAGACAAAAAATTCATAAAGATCACACTATGTAATAGATCGCAAATGTGTCACATATTTTTTGATTCTTCTTTGTTTGTCCTGAGGGCATGGCATAACCCCGGCGCCACACATATTACAAATGATTGAACACAGTTATTTGATCACATGTGTAGCACCGGTATTTGCTTATTTGTTCAATAGAACATCCATACAATCAACCATAGATCAAATATGTGTTCAAATATGTGTTGAAACATTTGTAATATGTGTGGCGCCGGGGTAAGTATGTGGGTCTAAAGCCAACATTTTTTAGTCAAGTCTTTTAATCGGCGTGTCGCTTGACCAGCTTTCGGCCCATTAAATAAATCTTAAGTTTACTGACTCGGAGTCGCTAATTTTACATCCACAGAAAAAACAACTTTTGCTTCTTGAGCATTTCTCAAAAATATGCCACCATTATTTTTTTTATATTCCTAACAATTTTACGTTATTCCTATTCAGAATCACGAGGTCTTTCCATCCCTGTAGGAGAGAAAAGCTGTCCCGAAAATGTCATACATTTTTTATGTTCTTCCTTTTCGTTACGCCATACAGTGTATGTAATAGTAACAAAATAGGAAAAAAAACTTAGCGACATCTTTTTGTCATATTAAGATTGAAAGAGCTCGTGATTCTGAATTTCTGAGTAGGAATAACAAAATTATTATACATACTTGGTTTACACTCGCGTACGAGTGGCGAGACGAACTGCGGGACGAGCCACGGGACGAGAGTGTGAACAGGCGCGCCTCGCGCCTCGTCTCGTGATTTGCCTTGATTTTGAGGCTCGCGTCCGGAGCGAGACGACGAGGTGAGGCGCGAGGCGAGGTGACGAGGCGAGAGTGTAAATCAGGTATTAGAGTATAAAAAATAATAAAAGTGGCATTTTTTTTAGAAATGCTTACGCAGTGGATGACCCAAATACTCGAACTACAAACGGAACTGAAAAATGGACTGTTCGTCCCGATTCCCGACCCGACTCCAAATCAATAAGCCAGAAGAAATAAAAGTTAAAATTGTAACAATTTAGTCTTAACTCAAACGCTGGGCTACCGAACCCTTTCCCCAATTACCGATGTCCAACCAATATTTAAAGTACAAATTAAGCTACTTAGGCGAAATACTTCCAAAGAAAACCAAACCACACCCTTTATATAAAAAACATAGCCAAAAGGCACTTCTAACCCCTTCAAATTAGAGTTCAAATTGCCTCGCGCGTTCGTTTTCTGTTTTTTGCCGATTTCTCGGCCCAGGTGGGAAAAGACTTAAGTAAATAATCGAAACTTATTAAATGGAATCCTTCTTAATTATCGAGGGATATTGGGACCAACGTTGGTGGTTGTTTGATCAAACGTTGGTGTGTTGGCCACACTTCGGTTATTGTATTGCGGTTTGGTGAAATATTGGTTATTGTTTTGTTATAAATATAAAGCCCACTTCAAAGCAATGTAATATTAGCCAATATGTCCTCGATTTCTGTGTAAAAAGGCGACAAGTCCTTTTCCAAGTACATAAAAAAAAGTGGCTAAACTGAAAACGTGTAATACAGATAGGTATTTACATCATTTTATATTAGTACTTACGGCATAGAACTTAAGATACTAACACTAAAAATACTTTTTACATAATATGTACCTACTTACATCAAAAAATAACTATCTAAAATGATTTATTGAATCAGGCGTTACATTGCGACGGTCCATATCAATGAACTGAAACAATTAGGTAAGTACTTAGCTCACCCGCGTCCTTATGATAGTTACGTTTATGCAAGAAATGTGTATTCATGCAGTTCCTCCACCTCCACACTGTACGAACGCACACAAATCACACAAACCCAACTACCACCTCCATCAACCTACACTGACGCGTTTCGAACTCAACTAGAGCTCATCCTCAGAGTACCGTTCACTATGCTACCAGATGTTAGACTGAGTTGATGTTAGATGTCAATCTGCCATCTCATACAAGTGCGTGGTTTTTAGTTACACGTTACATGGAAATTGAAGCAGTCACAGAGCTCAAGCCATATCGTCTATAGCATAGACTTTATACTTATAGTAGGGTACATAAAGAAAAACCAAAGGAACGACTAAAGTCAAAAGCCGTAGCTGATCCTTTGTTTACATTCGGTACTATATTATTCCAAGATTAAAACAATATATATACAAAATACTTAAAATTCACTCCGCAAAGAGGCGCGCCGATACAATTAAAGAGGAGAGCGGGGACTTGTAAGTACTAATGCCGAGACGAATGTTGCGGAAAATCGAAGCCTCCCCGCCCTCCCCTGATTTACGGGCGCTGCAATATTTTGTACATTTTAATACGCGATTTTGAGTTACGACGTTTTCTTTTTCGAGTGCTCGGAGAATCCTACTAATATTATAAGTGTGAAAGTTTATAAAGATGTTTGGATGACCAAGTGTCACACAAGTGACAAGCAGTGCACATACAAGTGATAATCACGCAATAACGGTGGCACGGCTTTACCTACATGAAATTTGGTATGGAGATAGTTTGAGACCTTAGGAATAACATAGAATGGTTTTTATCCCGGAAACTTTCATAGTTCCCGCTGGATAGCGATAAACGAATTCTTCGCGAACGGAGTCGCGGGCAACATCTAGTGATTAAATAAAAATACTTCACCTACTTTTTTCCAGAAATGTATAAGGGTCAATCAACTTTTTTTTGTAAACGATTTTCTGTTACTTTCTATGAAAACCGAAATAATTAAAAAACTGATTATTTTTCCTTATTTAAAGTATACTTTTCAAAACCCTAGATTTTTGTAGTCAATAATGGTGTAATTGCCACATTTATTTTATTTGGTTTAAATTCTATTTCGTGGGTGGGTAAATTTGTATGAAAATAGTGGTATTTCCCCTGGGTGACCGGATTTTTTCATAGAAATGCTTTTTTTTTTGGTTTTCACATACGCACTATGATAAACAGTTTATCTAATTACTGCAAAATCATGGTTTCACTAGCCAGAGATTACAGAGTTACTTATAAAGGAGTAAATAGAAATTTACAAAAAAAAAGTTGACTGACCCATAAAATTTCTGACTCACTCGAAATTCCGCGCATGTTTGATATTTTTGATTATATATTAAAACGACATCTAGCGACAATTAAACTCACCACATCCTTTGGCAAAACCGCGTGCATCCACACACGAAAAGTATATAAATACATCAAAGCTGGCAACCCTACTTCTTTCCCTAATTGATAATTCTTCCGATCCCTACAATAATACAATTAATTCTGTTATTCCGTGTCTTTGGCACAACCCTTGCAGGGCGATCGCACACGAAACTTATTTTACTCAAATACTCAAATACTCAAATTTTTATTGCTCTTCCACAAAGTATGTTACATGTGTTATAATAGGATACAATTTTGATCATCATGGACATACTTGATATTTTTTTATTCTGCCCTCGGGAATTTCTGACATTATGATTGTGAAAGTTTGTAATGGTTTTTTCTTAGCGACTTTACGGATTTTAATAAATTTTCGCACGTAGATAGATTATGAGCCCGTTTAAGACACACGATATTTTAATACCGGGAAGAAGCTAAGTGCCTGTGGGAAAATTGTGTAATCTTAATTGTTATTGTTTTGGTTTCTTGTCATATTTGATCCTCTTCAATAAAGTGTATTAATTAGTATGTACCAATGAAAAAACCTTGATGATACCAACGTTGAATAAAATAGTTACGAAAATTATATTACGAGAGAAATGGTAAACAAAACTTTTTTGTAGAAAAAAATAAAAAATAATAAACAGAAAAAATAACTAACTAACTAAATAACTTGTTCTTATGATTCACTCCACAAAAATCACCTCCGGTCATTCGTTCGGCTCTCTTACATCAATCATTCGTCCACAGTCCAAGCCCAAGTCTAGCACTCAAAAAATATTCACCTTCATTCCCACATCAACACATTCCCTCGAAAAACATAAGCGTCCTTTCTGACAGTCGGGGAAATACTTTTTTTTATTTTAATGCCACAGATAGCACCATGAGCCGTGGTGGCCTAGTGGTTGACCTATAGCCTCTCAAGCAGAGGGTCGTGGGTTCAAATCCCGACTCGCACCTTTTATTTCGGAATTTATGTGCGAAATTACATTTGTAATTTACCATGAGCTTTACGATGTAGGAAAACATCGCGAGAAAACCTGCACGCAACTGCGAAGAAATTCAATTTGCAACTGTTTTGCAGTTTGGCGAAGTATTTGTCATAAATTAAATGTATTTTTTTTTGTATAGATAAATAAATAAATAATTGGTGTGTGTGAAGTTCCCAATCCGCCCTGGGCCCGCGTGGGAACTACGGCCCAAGCCCTCTCATTCTGAGAGGAGACCTGTTCCCTGCAGTGGGACGTGATGATGATGATGATATAGCACCTAAGGTGCAGCGTGTAAGCGCCCTAACCCCCGTTTTCTTACGTGCCCCCTGACATAGACCCAGTAATTGCGACACGCATCTTTTGTCTGGCAGCCCTGAGTGACAACCCTGAGTGTGTAATTGATTACAATTAAATTGAATAGCGCCAATTCGAACAATCGCGTTCGAATATCCAATTTCGAATTTGGAATTTGGAGTTTGGCGAATTTTGGAGACGTTGCGAAGGAATAGAACACAACTGAACGGAATTAAATTGAAGACTTTAAATTGTGTTAGGTTTTTAAATTTCATTGATATTCATTGTCGATGTATAATAATTCGATACGGGTTGTACTTAGAACTATTTTATCGAGCAACGGCTGATGTGTTTTAATACTGTTTTCAACTTGATACTGGCAATTTAATCCAAACCATATTTAGATAAAAAAAGTTTTTAAAATAAATATCATGTGACAATACCAATAGATCTAGACATCTAGACTCAAAGTAAACAAAGCCTGTAACTATGGATACAAGGAAACGGTTAAAGATACCTGTACATAAATAAATACATATTTTACCTCGTAAGGCCCAATTAGGTACATCCATATTCCATATCCATACTATAATGAATGAAAGATGGGATGGATGTAGTTCTCAAGCGGGTTCATCACGCACACCATTGAAATTCTCTGCATGTTTTTCTCTCGACGTTTTCCTTCACCGTAAAGCTGACGATAAATTTCACATGTAATTTCGCACATAAACTCCGAAAACTGAGGTGCCTGATTCGAACCCACGATCCTAGGCTTGACAAATTTTGAACGTGATACAAAATTAGTGTTTCTAGCTTAGTTAATGCTGGACAACATAATGCACTTACCCAGTTGTTAGAATTAGTATTGTTAAATTTGAAGTGTCCATACATTTAGTTCATAATTTAACTACCGCAAAGTATGAAAATCCAAAATTTTATCAGTGCAATTTCAACAATTGAGTAAATGCATTATGTTATCCAGCATTAACTAAGCTTGAAACACTAATTTTGTATCACGTTCAAAATTTCACCCTGTATAGGTCAAACAACTAGGCACTACGGGTTATTGAAATACTTTATGGAAGGTACTCGCGATTGACAGCTATATGAACAGATGGCCGTTGGGGCCTAAAAGTTCTCTAATGGAGACCACGGACTGGCAAGCGCAGCGTGGGACGTCCACCAACGAGATGGACGGACGATTTAATGAAAGGCCGCAGGTTCAGCGTGGATGCAAGTTGCTTCCAAGCGTAATGATCGGGCGTCAATGAGGGGGCCTATGTCTAGCAGTGGACGTCCTACGGCTGAAATGATGATGACGGTGATGAATCGCGATTGCTTGATTCATCGTCACGGTTAAAGGCTTGTCTTCAATCGAACGCTTTTCTTTTGTCGGTTCCGGTTAATCCGGCCCGATAAATCGGATACGGTTCGGAAACGGTCTGGTGGTTCCGCCCCGTTGGACAGAACCCTCTTAATGCCTGTCGACTCTTAATGCGAATGTCTTTAGCATATATTGTGGCTTCACTGTTTACTCAATAAATAAAATAGCATTTAAAAACTAAAATATTACTGAGGGATGTTCATTTTAACATTTTTCTCATTACCGTGTTTTCTTTTCCAGGTAAGACATCGCCGTTTCCTGCCTCATTCCCATGGCTGAGTACTTACCGTCTTTATCATTAAGCCTCCAAGTTTTTGACCGGAAAAAACACTTATTGTCATCGAAACGGTATTTTTCGGTGACTTCAAACAAACCAAAGCAATTAAGGGATAATAAATTCGATTCGCAGCCATTTTTTGTTTTACATTATACAAAAACCAGCTTCTCGTAGCTACGCTGCACTTACTATTGTTTTCCAATGTTTTGTTCATAAAAACCTTGTTCCGATAGTTACGAACACTATATTAGTATTAATTACTGTAAATTGGATTTTAGATAGAAAAACTGGTAATGTTACGATCGTTCAAGACGTCTCATGTATACTGTTTAGGTACTCTTAGTATCACTTTGTCCGCTGCCACTCGCGACATGAACATTGATTAAATGCATTAACCGCCTGATTAAAGATAATGGGGCATTAGTCAATAAGCTATTGTTTAAGGCGAGCGTGTGAGCTATTGGGAGTAGTTTGCGTATATTTCGTTTTTGTCAAAAAGGGCAAAATGTACCGAGTTACCAGTGATTTGTATTTACTATGTAGCATTAAGTGACACGCTTGCTTTGCTCTTGTTACCTAACGCGCGAACCCTTGCTACCGCATTGACTATTTCTTTCTATCTAACGGTATAATACGTACGGTACGGTACGGTTTTTTTTTTTATTATTTATCTAACGGTATAATATGGTGACAGAAAGAGATGGTGAATGGTTTCATGTTCAATAATGAAATCATCGCCTTGCCAGTAGAAGACAATTTTAGCTAAGACACATATTAATCTACGGCCTGTCATTTAGTAAAAGCGATTTATTAGGAACGTACGTATATCAAGTAATTAAAAATATTAATTTTAAAAGTAACACACCAACGTTTGGCAATAGCATACCTAATTGTGAATAAATTGTTCTGAACAGACATTCAACTTAAGTAATACTTACGGTAAGCAAAGTAAAAAATGACTTTGTGAATATCGATTAACTCCAAAGCTTTAAATGCCCCTTAATACACTAATGGCTGTAATCTTAAACGTCAAACGTCTCCAAATCGCGTGACTATTAAAAGGGGCCATTTTTAAAAACTCTTTATCAGTCGTCTGCCATAGACAATACTGGAGCGGTAATCCTTTACAGATGTCAAATTTTAGTTGTACAATCACCCTTATAAATATCTATTCATTTCCATTGACAGATTTGACTAAATGCTTTGATATCAAAATGGATTAAAGTGAATTCAAGTTTTTTTTATCTGTGTCTACTGGTTAAACAATAGTGAAGTCAAATTTATTATTCGCGATAGTAGTTTTGATTGATTTTGTTTAACACAAGTATGACAAAGAAGCTTTAGTTAGTTTATGCTTCATTAATTTTTTGCATCTTCCATTTGCATTTCGTTCGTTGTTTTTGATTTCAGTGTAAAAAACTACAAAGAATCCTTTAGTACAGCATTACAAATTCGCTGGGGAAAATCAGCCATTACACTCACTCGCGAAAGTGTCATTTTCGCTCATAAAATTCAATGAAATAAATAAATTTCACGTTTAAGCACTCTGTATAACTCATCTCCCCGAACCGAAGACATCATTCCCCTGCCGTCATTACCCGGTATTGAATATTCGTCGACGGTCATTCTCAGTTTCCGAACCATAAAATGCCAATAAAAGAAAACTGGGAATGGCCCCATCTGCATATTTCTGTCGTTAAAAAGGAAAACAATTAATATTTAGCGATCTGAATTAATAACCCGTTGACTTCAACTGTTTCTTTTGTAAATGTGCTGGTGCCAATATTTTACATTTGAGGAGTAATAATAGATGGTTTGTATTAATCGTATTATTTGACTTTTATTCATGGGACTATTGACACCAATTGACCTAGTCCCAAAGTAAGCAAAGCTTGTGTTATGGGTATTAGAGAACGGATAAACATATCTGAATAGATAGATACATTTTTAAATACATATTAAACAACAAAGACTCGAGAAAAAACATTCGCATTTTTCATACAAATATCTGCCCCGAAGCGGAAATCGAACCCCGGACCTCTAGCTTTGTAGTCAGATTTTCTAATCATTTGTCAATTTGGGCGGTGTTTTTATGGTCTTTACTTTATCAGTCTTATCACAGTTCTCTACTTGCACAAATACACATAATATCAATAACGTGCTGTGCTGTGTGACCAAATTTCCACCAAGTATTCCTAAAAAATCTGAGAGGAGGCCTGTGCCCTGCAGTGGGACGTATATAGGCTGGGATGATGGTGATGATTCGCAAAAAATATCACTGCAGTACATCTTGAGAAGCAATCAATCACATCAATACAAACACCGCTTAACCGTTTCTTATCGTCCTTTACAGACCTTAATTTCTATATAATACATAATTCAGCTAATGTATATTTAGTACATATAGATAATTACACTTTCCAAGGGTGTGGGCTCAAGGGATTAAAATTCGAGAGGGCAAAAATCAAATTCGATCAAGCCCTATAGATTCTTGCAAAGGGTTGCCGCGAGGGGTGACATTAGGGGTCAATATTTAAGATAAGTACATGGATATCGATTGATTTTTGGCAATGTTAGTGCTACGAGTATATAAAATCAGATTGTATGTATACAAACGACGTCCATAGGCTTTGTTCGAAAAAAAATGATAAGTGCCCAACTATATGATGGACTAATAATGATTAGGTAATTGATTAAGATTGCTGGAAATTGGATTGATGTAGCAGTAACCTTTTTTTTGCATAAAGCAAACCCATGATTGACAACTATCTCACGTGATGAAAAGTGCAAAGGCTAAAGGTGTATCTCACTGGTCAACAGCCTATTCACTCTAGCCTTGAAGAGCTCTAGATTGTATCTATCTGGAAATACATGGATGGGAACAAGTTCAATTCCTTAGCAGTTCATATTAGGAAAGAAGCGAACAGCTTCGTGTAGCCCAATGGAATAAAGTATTTAATACTAATCACTTAAAGTTAAAGACGCTCCCCCGTTCCAACATTGGAGAAATGCCTACGTTCAGCAATGGATGTCTCCAGACGATGAAGCGTATTTTGAAAGGAGTTTCTTTGCGTTTCTCAGTTGTACTTTAAAAAATGTGCTTTAGCACTGCTATTTAGTTCCAGTGATCAATATTGTCTTTTAATGTTAAAAGAACTCCCAAAATGACGTTAGCTGATCTCCATCCCGATCGCTACATGGCATGTGACACAAAGTAAATGATAGGGTGGTCATTGATTACCAAGGACAGGGGCGCAAAAGGGGTAGTTTAAAATATTGCAAGGGGTAGTGACATTTAATGTCGCTCTATGTAAGAGCTTTTGTCTACCCAGTGACGTCAGTCGATCTCGTTAGAAAAATATTATTAGCACGTCGGCTTTCATCGTCTGATAAGATTTTTTAGATTTGTTTTTATTCAGGACATTGTTTTCGTTCGATCCTTCTCCGGTATATGAAGGTTAATCCATTGCTCTATTTCGATTTAAAAGACTACTAACATAAGTCATAAAATTTACCATTTGAAAACACCAACATAGCCGCAGACTATTGGTGAAGTAGAACAAAGCGATAAGACTTTACGAAATTTTCTTCTAAGATAGCTACTAGAAGATTTCCAAAATGTTGTCACAATGTATAATAATGAGTGTAATGTAATGTACTGTTTACGGCCTGTCATCCTCCCATGTAAATATTCATAGTCATCAAAAATCAATGATCCATCCCCGTCTCAAAGGATCCACATAAATCATCTTATGCACACAATACACACCATGATTAATTAAAACGCTGGAGGAAATCGATATTAATGGTAACTAAGGTAAGACGAAGGGTTATGTTTAAAATTATAGTTAGTAAATAAGTATAGTACTGAGCATAGACAAGGATTTATACTATGGTTGTTTTCTAGATCCTATTAAGACGAAGGAATCTTTGTCCCTATAATATCATTGTTTCTACTAATGAGTACATTTTCTGCCGCTTGAAACTTCAGTGCCTATTTAATTCATGATTTGTTCTACTTTAATCGTTAACTTTGGAACTGACGGTTTTTGGAGCAACCGCCGCTACCCACATTGTGTGATTAATTGCACTCATTTATTAGTAAAATTTCTCCACCGATATGTTTGATGGGGGCGCAAGAAAAGGGTAAACTCATGTATGTGTGTGTGTCATTAATATTTATTTTTTAGTGAACGTGTTGAGGGTTAATGCTGGGTTTGTTGCGAATTGTTTGAAATAAAATTTTTGTTTTTGTCAATATTGTTTTGATGAATTACCTGCATGCGAACTACATTCGGTTATTTTAGGTAATTAGATGTATTAGAGATACAGTCGTTATTAAGTAGGCATTGAGTTACCGAGCTAATAAAGTACTTATACAAGGCTGAATCAAAGTCAGTAATAAATTTTTAGGTTTCGCTCTGGCGAGTATTTACTTATTGAATTCGAAAATATAAATAAAATTCTCTACCTACATTTAACGTTACAAGCTAACCATCTTTGAATTTAGGGTGAACAAGCGCGCTTCATGTTAGGTCACGACTTCAGTTAGTTTAGCATCAGGCGTGATTGTAGTCAAATGAAAGATTTCATATTTTTATCATACTAAGCACAACAACACTAACAGATCCTAACCTTTTCATTGAAAGTTCCAATAACAAGTACTTATCAACACAAAACCCTAATGCTAAACTAGATTAACCCCTAAAAATAGCTATTACTGCAGCTAAGCCGGACTAGATAACCATCAAATTGTACGAAAAGCGGGTACACGCGAAAATTTGGAGTGCGAACCTACCCGTCGTGTCACGCCTGCAGGGCACGCGACCGCATTCTTATTTGAGGGTAGTTCGCAAATTGGGTACATTGCTTGCGATAAAAAAGTTAGTATATTCACGTGACTCAACAGTAAAGATAGAAATAAATGAGTTCTTCGTAACTTTGGCTTTTGTAGCGCTTGAAAATGAAGTATAATTCTTTATAAACATTATTTATTTGGATTCTTACATTTTCACACTACTAGAAGATTGTAGATGCGTCGACTTCCTAAAAGGCTACTGTCTTGCTGTCTTTCTCTGGACGTTAGAGCAGACCATCGCAAGCACTACTTGGCGGCTGGTTTAAGGAGTTTAAAATCCGGTCTAATCAAAGTCAAAAAGAGACCACAAAAGAGAGATATCTCTCTCCTTTCAGACTGTTGTCATACTAAAGATGGGATGGAGCTAACATGTCACAACAGGTAGCATACCCACACTACTCGACCCATCTTTCCATGAGAAAGTACACTCGTACCATCGGGTCTCTTACTATCGTCTCTTGCAATACGAGCTGAAGTAAAGTTGGCAGGTTGACATTTATTACAATTATATTAACTAGATGGTAATGATAATGAACTTTAGTCATTATCAAGAGATTTGTAAAACATGGTAATGATAGTAATTTAATTGTAGTCTGTGCACGGAAGTACTTGTATCTCCTACGCATTGGAAAGCGAAGTGTATCTGTTTAAACGCCAAAAACGTTATCAAAGCATTTTGCACTAAATAATCGGCATCGCGTGGCAACTGATAATAAAACTGCATTATCAGCCTACAACAGAAACTCGTGTTTTTTGTTCGCCGTAAATCGCCGCCTATTCGCGCAGCGTTTATTTGCATATTTTGGGGTTTTGTCGCTCTAACACTAAAGAGGCTAATAGATACAAGGCATGACTAAATGGATCCGGAATGTTTCAGCTAGTGGTTAAGTGAATTAAAAATATTGAATTAAAAGTAGATTAGTTTTTTAATAAATTTAGCCTTCAAAGTGTGACGTATACCGGGGCGGAATTCCATGAACGACGATGCCAAAGATCACGTAATTCTTTAGAATTTATATCATCACCATCGTCATCATATTGGCCAAAAATATCCACTGCTGAAAAGTGCTTCCCTAAAGAGTTCCACAACTATTGGGCCTGCGTTGCCCTCAACCAAGTGTTTGTTACAACCTTTACTTACTAGATCGTCGTTTCATCTTGTTGGGAGCCTGAGCCACGTCTTTTGGAGAATTCACATAGACATATAGTAATCCTCCAGGATTTTGATTCATTTGCCAAGCTTTCAAGTCGTAGGTTAACGTTAATAATCTATAAAAAAACCGTCCCATACATTCGTACACGCAAATAGATGCAACAAAACAAAGATGGCCGAACAAATCGGCTCGTCGCCGAATTAACCCTAAAGGTGAACCACCCCGATAAAAGGGGTTTCTACGCAAACTGAGTGACCGATGTATCAATGTTGTCAATGGTTTTGTCTTTAAAAATAACACACGAACATTTTCTTATCTGAATGTGAACACTCAGTCACAAAAATCCCAAACAAGATATTTTTTTTTTTAAACAATTAACTGGGTTTATTTGTTAATGTTCCAGATACTAGAGTGTCATTTTGTTTCGTCATAAGGCATGCAACTTGAAATACCTAAACTTAAAACTAGTTATACATTAAAAATGAACATTCGAAAATATCTACACGTGGACTTGAGAACCTCCTCCTTTTGTTTTCGTCGGTTGAAAAATGGGAAATATTTTCAGATCGTTAGAGACTTTGAAAACCAATTGAAAGTTACATTTTGGCAACTGACATTGATAATCTGCGCTCCGCTCTTGTAGTGGGTCAATTGGGTCAATATTGGACGTCTTAGCGGCATTTTGTCGTCATTACCGTAGCAGTAAATTATGTATTATAAAAATGATGATACTCAGAATATTTTAGCAACAACTGTAGCCAGTAGGTATTGATGCTGAATTTATTTCGGTCAAAGTTATTGTTACTTATTATTTCGTCGTCGAGGGTTGTGGGTCCAAATCGGGCTCGCACCTCTGAGTTTTCTGAATTTATGAGCGGAATCACATTTGAAATTTACCATGAGCTTTACGGTGAAGGAAAACATCTGCGAAGAAATTCAATGGTGTATGTGAATCCGCATTTCTTTATATCAAGGAACTAAGGAGAGCCATAATTGAAGAAAAAGCAAATTGGATAAAAAAATAAGCTGCCCAAATTACTAATTCCACGCGGACGGAGTCGCGAGCAAAAGCTAGTACAAAATAAACCTTGAATCAAAAATCAAAAAAATATTTTTTTTTATTAGTTATCACACTAATTAATTGTACATCAAATTATGGAAGCACACCTTAAGTTATCGCGAATAGTTTTGAGTCACATTCCCTAATATTAAGCACATCCATTAGATTAGACTAGTTTATAACAACAGTTCACAAAAAGCTGGAAACTGTCCAAAAGCGCTTCGCGGAGTTTTATTACCCTCGACATAGTGTTTTAATTTAAATCAACATTTGTCAATCTAGGGAATATTTGAATTAAAAAACGACCATCTGTCGCTTTAGACAAAAATCTAAACGAATCTCAAAACACAAGTAATTATTTAACTAATGAATTTACGAGCATTTCGCACCAAAAGTCCATAGCTTAAGTTATCTATCTACAAGCTTCTACTAATACTCTTTTAACATTTAAATAAACTACACAAAACTGATATCTTTCATAGCAGTCTCGTACTACATAAGATGTCAAATCTTAAGTCGTACGCGCCATGACAGCTGACAACTGACAGCTGACATTGACAGCTACTAATGATGGGCGACGCGAGCGCCATCTATGCCGCGCGCTGCCAATTTGATTATGACGTGCCAATCACGATTTAGCTATATTTAGTTGGAGGTTGGCTGTCCTTAATGAAATGTCGCTGTGTTTTTCGGGCTGTTCTTATTTATATTTTTAATTTTTTTTCGTTACATTCGTAATTTTTTTTACTGGGTAAGGGTTTGATTCCCTAATCTAATATTTCGATAGTCAACTCATAAGTAATTACTATTTATAATACCTACAATAAATCCCACATAGGTATACACAATAGGGATGTTGACGCTATTAAAAATAATTCGAAAACACGACTCCAGTAAAAAAACTCTTTATTTTAGCCCTGAAAACCAGGTACATTTTCGATTAACTGCAAAATTAGATTTTTTGTTGCTCAAAACAAATAAATAGTTGATTGAGTTGGCGAACAAGACAAGTGACGTCATAAGTTGCTATTGCCATTCAAACTCAATGGGAGAATTGTGTTTTGACAGCTCATAAAAAGTACGTCAGTTGATTGGTGGTGTCAACATCCCTATTCAGTAAAATACTCATTATACCAGCCTATATACGCTCCACACAGGTCTCCTCTCAGAATGAGCTTGGGCCGTAGTTCCCACGCGGACTCAGTGTGGATTAAGAACCACACACACACACACACACACACCATTAAATTTCTTCGGAGACGTGTCCGGGTTTCCTCATTATGCTTTCCTTCGCCACAAAGCTCATGGTAAATTTCAAATTTTCGCACATAAATTCCAAAAACCTCAGAGTATCGCAACCGCTCACTATGCTACCAGATGTTAGACTTTTTATTTCCATTCCAAAATATTTGTGCTATTGCTATTGCTAATGCTGGAAATAAGCAAACCCAACATTTACCTCCCCAAATTGAGCCACAAATAAAGGTCTAATAATGAAAGTAATCAAATAAAGTCTCCCATTTCACCCGACCTAACATCGAACAGAAAATTAATGCCCGAAAAATATTCCAGAACCATCGCGCGGAGTGTAGAAAGAAACCTCATATATTTGGGAACCATTAATTATACAATACTAGCTGATGCCCGTGCCTTTGTCCCCGCTGAAGCAGATCAAAACGTGTTTTCCGGTGAGAATGACATATTTTCCCGTGGTAAAAAGTAGCCTATGGCACTCTCCAGCCCTTCAACTACGTCCATACGTAAAGTCACGGCAATCCGTCGCTCAGTTCCGACGTGAAAGACAGACAAACAAACACACTTTCACATTTATAATAATTATTAAAACCGATTTTTAAGAAATTTTTTTGTCCGTATTTGGTAGCTCTGAGAATAGGTTAGGCTATTTCGTATACCCCTATTCTTCGCAGACGGAGTCGCGGGCAACAGCTAGTATTAGTATGGAAATGCTCATTAGTAGGATAGGTATCTAATTAGTAAACAATGATTATACGAATGTTTCGTTTCCCCAAAGCTCACATGTTACTCGACGAGAACAAAATGCATTTCCTTCGTCGAATCCCCGAACGACTCGACCATAATCGCAAGCGTCCTGCACAGAATTTAGCCAAACCTCATGCATATTTATAAACTAAGTATGTATATTATTTAATATTTGTTTGTCTGTGTGAGTAGGGAGGGTCTTAATAGCAGATATTCAATCAAAATCAACCCCTTTTCCTGTCCGATATCTTTTGCTCGATGCATCTCCCCTAGTGTTTTGTTTTATACGTGTATTGCGTAGCGGGTTTCATTGGGTTTGACATTACAATTAATAATAATATCGTTAAGCGTTTGCTAAAAATTACACTAGCTTGCCATCGTCATGTTACGAAAATCCTATTCCCTAACCCGTGGGAATTTTGCAACGTTCATCCGTATTCTTAAAATCGGAAAGAGAAATCGATCGTGGGCAGGGATGCATGGAAATCATACCGATCCGCATTGGTCATCCCTAGCTTCAAATATGAATTGTTTTTTTTGTGAAAAGTGCAGATGAGGCCAAAGGTGTACCTCACTGGTTCAGTAACAGCCTATTCACTCTAGCCTGGAAGAGCCCTAGGTTGTATTTTTGTGGAAATACAGACGACGGGAGCGAATTCCATTCATTAGCAGTTCGTATTAGAAAAAAAAATTACTGTCTTAAAACTATAGTTGTGTTAAATACTTTGGATATATTAGTAATAAACATTGAGCCTTGAGCCGTGGTGGCCTAGTGGTTCGACCTATGGTCTCTCAAGCAGAGGGTCGTGGGTTCGAGTCCGGGCTCGCACCTCTTGAGTTTTTCGGAATTTATGTGAAGTTATTTACGGTGAAGGAAAACATCGTGAGGAAACCTGCATCCGCCTGAGAAGAAATTCAATGGTGTATGTGAAGTTCCCAATCCGCACTGGGCCCGCGTGGGAACTACGGCCCAAGCCCTCTCATTCTGAGAGGAGGCCTGTGCCCTGCAGTGGGACGTATATAGGCTGGGGTGATGATGAATAAACATTATAGATTTGTTTTGACATTCATTAAGTAGCTTTGACTTTGGAGCAGAGTTTTAAGGATTTAGGCTGGACGTTGATGAGACAGTCAGTCACTTTTTTATATTATTAAGAGTGAGTTGAACAATAATGTCAATAATGTAGCGACAAAAGTAGCGTATTTTGAAACACCGGAGCTGACTAGTTCAAAAATATCTTAACGTGCACTAAATATAGGTACAATATACAATACAGTCGTGTTAAGATCTATAAGCACTTAGACAGCTTTGTTGTATTTGATAGCGACTGTACTTTGTCACGTTTGAAATAAGTACAAGTATTGATACGAAAAAGAAAAGTCAACTTTTTTAAACCACAAACCATTCCAAGACTCAAAATTTTATGGAGCATCAAAAAGCAACTTTAGTTACAAACTTCCTTCCATACATTTTTGTTCTACATTTTTGTACGTAAACGTATAATTTTATGGAGAATTGAATTCTAAAGACGCCGATAAGATTGCCGGGTCCTTTCTTTAAAAGTATTAGCATATGAATAGTTCTTTTAAAATCGACGGCAGTAAACCTATGAAAGGGTTAAAGTATACTATTATTTTAATTCATCCACCAGATGTTGGAATATGCATGAAATAATACGATCTTGATAATCGTAGTTGAGATTATTTATCGTAATCGATGATGCGACCCGTATTTCATTCAATATCATCATAATCATCATCATCATCATCATCATCATCATCATCATCATAGTGAGCCAAAAAACGTCCCACTGGACATAGGTATCCCCAAGGAACACTTCAATGACCGATCCCTCGCCGGCCGCATCCATCAGACACCTTCAACCTTCACCAGGTTTACTTACTGCAGTTATATATTAAATTAATTAATTTATCGCTTTCGCGGAAACGCAATGATTCGGGATAAAATCTTATATCCTATATTATATATTTCTCATAATCTCAAGCGATCTTCATACTAAATTTCATCTTGATCGGTTCTGAAATTAAAGAGTGAACTGAAGAGATAACAGACAGAATTACTTTCACATTAATAGTATTTGGGATCGTCTAAAGTATCCCTGAAACTGTAAGATTTAAAAAAGTAAATGACAGATACAAAACATTTTCTAACTTTTTTCACCAACGTACTTAGCAACATACTTAATGGCTTTAAAAAGATCTTGTCACTGGCAGTTAATAAAAACATCAAACAAAAACAAATAAAAATATCCTTCATCAATTAATAGCTCATAATTTTTATAATTCCCGCAGCCCAAACGCCTTGCAAACCGCACTCGCAAAAACAAAGGCCAGACGAAAAAAAAATACATATAATGCTTCAGTGCGCGTTGGCCGTATCATGTGAATAAATCTTGCCGCGTCTGGCCGTTTGTGTAACATATAATATATGTTGCATATAAAATATTCCCTTTGATTCCAATAATTTCGGTGTCTATGCAACGTCGGCAAAACAGTTGCCCACTCGAGGCAGTATGGACACGGTTGCCTTCGCCTTTAAAAAAAACTAAAAAGCGTGCCTATGCCTCTGGTGAAAAGGAAAATGTGGGACTCGATTTTTCGCTCACGACTTTTGAGGGATCGAGAGAGATCGCTAATATAGATTCCAACAGATTCTCTTCGTTTAAAATTATCTGATTAACTCTTTCTCCCGTTCCGCTACTCTTGCCTCTCATTTCCTAATGCGTTCGAATCCTTTTAAGATTTTTATGTTTGAAAAAAGAGCTGGCTGATTTTGTTTTGTTTTCACAATTCAAATTAGGGATGTTCTCGAAATCAATAGACGTCGGTCGTTGGCAGAACTCGACAATGCAACGCGAAATACCGCCAAGCGGAACTTTTTCCGCTCAAAAGTTATCTGTACTGTTCCGCGCTTTGTTCCGCAATCACATATTTGTAAGGATGCGAGTCCTTTGCGAACCATACTTTGATTTCCGAACCGCTTTGATACCAACTTTTAAGCAGTATTCTGACGTTATTGCATTTCCGTGTACGTTTAATTCGTTATTTGTTTTAGAATAGTTCGCGCTGGAGTTATGAGATTCAGTTTCGATTTTAATGTCGCGATCGCGCCAATAACACTTAGGTCCTAGTTATTTCTATTGTGCGCACCCCACACCGTCGCCCCTCGAAAAAATAATAAATTATTTTAGTTAGTATGCAAATACGGACCGATATTTTAAGCAACCCCATTGTCGTTGCATGTTCGGATGTCTGTTCTCTATGGTTTGGAACTTTTTATGCTGTTTAGAAAATGGAACGCGCCGTTGATTGTTCGGATTCGAATTTGGATACTGACGCGGATTCTTGTTGTTTGAGACGGACGGAACCCTAAAAATTATCGGTTCTCCGACCCTTGAGCGGTAATCTAGATCCGTCTGTGTGTGTGAGGGGCAATGATATTTAATTCGAAGGGTAGAATATTTCACATCGATTTTAATTTTATGCGCGCATCCCGTCTCCGAGTGTTAGCTATCTGTTTTTTATGTAAATACCCGATCTCTTATTCAGACGAGTGGTGTCCATTTTGCGGCTTTTTCCTTTTACGTTCCGATTTATTGTTTAGACGTTCGGGAATTTTTATGAAGATGCGGTTCGTTTTACGTCGCGATTCACTTAGTAGTTGTGAAACGGACATTTTTCACACGGGTCGTCGGTCGTGAATATGGGACAGCCATGTTGACGAGTATTTTTATTGTCATTTTATTTCAGCACTGTTCTAATATTTCGCAAACGATTTTTTCCTGTCAAACGTGCCATCAGTTTAATATTAACCGATACAGCGTCGCCGAGCATGAATAAGTAAATACGTGTATATGGATCGTGTATAAATATCAATATTAATACACACCCCAGGCGTTACCCGCAAAATTAATATACGGGCTTCGTCAAAAATCATTATATTTTATGGGAGGCCAAAATAAATGACGCTTATACGGTTGTCTGTGAAAGTTTATATTCAAATTTGCGTCCGTCCGTCGGTCCGTCTCGGAGGATCAATTTACATATTTTCACAGGTTTCCACGATCGCGCGGCGCGAGGTGGAGGCGCTTTCGATTCCAAATCGACCATGGACAACGTTCTAAATTCAAATTATTTACGGTAACATTCGAATTCATTTGTTTTTGCGGTTCGAAAGTTTCCACCGGCACCGGAATTTGGACTGCCGTGTTTAGAAATCATTACGTATTTGACCCAATTAAGTACCTACAGTGTTTCCAGCCAGTGCTAATTGCGGCATAGACAGCGGCAACTTTATTTTTCTTTTAAACGTGCGAGTTTGGCATAGCAATTATGTTATTTGAACAATGTAAATTCCAATTATTACAAACAAAACGCGAAACTAAATAACGAGGGCGCTCACAAAGAAAGGAACAAATAAATAAGCATATTTGTCTTAATATGGCGGCATACAACCCGCAAATTAATTCCGAAGGAAACCGAATGTCAAAAATAACTTGACGACACAAAGAAAACGTATTTGCTTTTAATTTAATTAATGTTTGTTTGCAACGAAGTTGGTTTGTATTGTAACGTATCGGGCGATTTGTGTGCACAGACATTCGAACACAGTCGTCTTGTTTATTTAATACCTTTTATAAGGGAACGATGGAAGGCTTTACATAAAATCTTGAACGAAATACCGTGTATTAAATCCAGTTAAAGTTGTCAATGCAAATCTATTCAAAGTTTAAACTAGCTTTGAACTAAAACTGTAATTTCCCGTACATCCTTCCAATGAACAAAACTAATACAAAACTAAACCCGACCAAACTAAAAACAAATCAAAACTTCCTCAAATCGATTTGCCGAACGCTAAGCGCATTAATATTACAAAATTTGATTATCCTATAAAAGATCCGCTCCATAAAACTCTCATAGTTGTAGTGCCGAATGTACGAATTAGGAACCCCTTGCCCCCCTCACCCAACACCCGTTCGGCTGCCATTCATTTTCATAATAAAATGGTAACAAACGGGCCAGGTAACAAAATATGAAGAGAGAAACGGGATTTATTCGAACGCGATCTTATTTTGATAAATGTTACGATATTTCGGTGGAGGAAAAACATCTTCGCTTAATGCGAAGTACTGGCTGTTTGCAAAACGGTAATCAAAAACAACGTTTAAAAAATAATTTAGAACAATTTAGCGGCAACAATATACTTATTATTAAAGGGAATGCTTCTGGCAGTTTTCAAATTGGAACGTTCTACTTTCAAAATATGAGCCGCATCCACACCTCGCAGCCGGAGCAAGGGCCCAATCAATCTGTCTGTATGAGATACAGCCTCTAAAATCTAACTATTGTTCAGGAATAGGGAAATTTCCATTTGGATTTATTCATTTGTCTAGCCCATTGTCGGCATTCCGACGATTTGAGTTATTGTAATAAACTGCTTATAGCGATGTTTTGATTATCGAATGGATTCGAAATTAGAACGGCGTTTGCGAAATGGACTTTTGTGTTGCCAGTGTTAAAAAGTTGTAATTAAATTTTCACCGCGTGAATGGAAATTAATAATCGGCTGGAATATTAATACGATTATAAACCCGATCATAACTGGGCCCGTAAAATCCGGCATTGTAATAAATTTAACGACAAATTCCGATAAGAATCGCTGACGCAATTTTCATAGATACGACTCAATTAACAATTGGTTTCAATCGTGGAGACATCTTGGTACAATAAAGTGCCACCCCGGGGGTGGAGGTATTATTTCTGTTTGTAATATTGCGGTGTCAATTACGCATATTGAAGTGAGAGAATATATTACTGGCAGCTTTGTAATCCCGTTTTATATGGAGTCTTATTGATTTTGTCTCTGGTACGCGTCTTTGCTGCGCGGGAATTAAAAAAATGTATCTGTCAATTTTCGACGCGAAAACACATGTTTAGTAAAATCAATTCGTCGGTGTTTTGAATTGGATCGTGTGGTCCTATAATTTTAAGCACTCAATCAAATTCAACAAGGTTTTACCCCAAATACGTAAACAAACAATCACAAACAAAATAATAGAATCGAACGCAACACAATAACCAATTGTGGTACCGTCAACGACGTACGTAATAAAAAAACGTCACCCTAACCAACTATTGTACGAGAAGGCATTAATATCAATCTATCAATAATCGTCAATAAAGGCGCGAGCAACTGATCAATATGCGATAAAAAAATACCCTATTTTTTCCCCTCAAATCTTTTATCTATGGTTGTTGTGATTGCCGAATAGAGTCGTCTATTGAATTATTTATTTTTAATCGATTGTATCGGTATCGAATCGGATTAATAGGCGCGTCATCGGGTTAAAATATTCATTTCGATTAATCGTGTGGTTTTGACGTATCGATAGTTTATTTAATTCGATTATTTGAGTCGTATTGATTTGTTTCAGATGGTATTGTTACGTTTCTTTGTTGGGTTTGTTTGGATTGAGATTAGTTTATGTGAGGTTCCTCATCTTTTGAGTCTAGTGTGTAACTTTGTTAAATACTTTAACTTCAGTTGATGTCTTATAAGTTTTAAAAAAACGTTTCAAAGATCCAATTCTGAAAATTACTTCTGTAAACGTATACACATTCGTATTTATAATATTAGTTATGATGGTGCTGATTTTACTTATCCTTATCAATAAATCGAAAAATAATGGAGACGACGGACTGGCAAGACGAGATGGACGGACGATTCGGTGATGGCCACAGGTTCAGGGTGGATGCAAGTCGCTTCCAACCGTAATGATTGGACGTCAATGAGGGAGGCCAGAGGCTAGCAGTGGACATCCTACGGCTGAAATGATGGTGATGATGAACCAACCAAAACAAACATGTACTCTATAGTAAACATTTTCGTGTTCCATTCATCGTTTGTTAGTGTTAAGACTGTCTGTTCCCAAAAATGGAACCCTAAGAGCTCATTTTTCCTTCATCAACCATTTATAAGTGCCATTGTTGGAGGAAACGTCTCAAACTGATTCCAACCCGTCATAAGACTCCAATCCACATGTACTTAATTGCTCCCCCCAAACAATAGGGGGGAAGGGGAGATAGGAATCGTATGTTTTCGGATTAATTCGTTCGTGAAATCGTCTCTCGATAAGAAGTAACTGCTGTGTACTAATTGAATCTACAATTGGGAAGTCTGATTTCATTATTGTGTGCGTGTGTGTATGCGGCGTCGAATTTTGTGTTTCGCTGTGTGTTAATTGATTTTGTTGATTGGGAGCGGTAAATAGTGTTTATTTATTAATGTTGATTTGGGCTGATGGATGAGCGATAGTTGTCTGTTGTATATTTCGTAAGCACTTACTTGCACCAAGTTATTCAGATCAGGTCAAAGCACACTTTGTAGGGTTTTCCAGCGTATTCTCTAAGTAAATACTGCAAAGGACTCTTTTATAAGACCATTTATTTATACTACCAGTGCCTTCGGAAATACCGTCACTGCCAAAAAGAATGCGCCGCAAGAAACTGGCCAGAAAGTCATTTTTTTCGAGACATTCACTTAACTATCAATAGAAGAAAATTACGTGGGTATGGAGACATATTTCATTATCATTTTACTACATGCCAATAGATCTTCCGTCAAACATGTTTCCTTGGGGAATCCTCTACGATAATTTTAGACAAGCTGCAAATGCAGTTTGTATTTATAATGCAAGCAACAGCGTAAATACATCAGTTAAGAGGTCTATTGATTCGATCAATATCAACATAACGTAAGCAAAATATACCCGATATTCAAATTGATTTGATATAGCCATCCCTTCACGTAAGTAGCAACAAATCTTACAAACACCTACCAAAACGCCAAAAACAATACGAAAGGGGGCGAAGACGCGAATTGTTTCAGAATAATGGTATTTATATGCTACATTGGCTCCAAGGGAAATCACTCTAACTCTAACTGCGACAAGGTTCCATCTGAGCGCGTTCCACCACCCTTTACAACCTTGTACGGGTAGCTTAATACTTCGATATCTGAGGGGGTAGATTTTGAATATTAAACATTCAAGTTTATTAGTTTGTCCTCCTGTTCGTTCGCTTTTGGGTGGTATCTGAGAGCTCAGTGTGAAGATCGTGAGAGGTACTCGGTCGTGAAAGGTAGTAAGAAAGTGTGTTAGCGACCAACATCTTTTGGTATCACTAATTATTATTAGATTTGGTTGATTGTGGAGCTTTGGGATTGGATTCAGTTAATTGAAGATTAACGTTCTGTGACTGCGGGAAGTAAATTTTAAGATATTGGCGAGTTTGGAAAACTTTGTCTTTGGTGCGATGTTGATTGAGAACTTTAGACTGAATAATATTAGTAATCGTCTTTTTAGATAATACTCGTGAAGTACACAAGTAAGAATTAAGTTTGATTTTGAATAGTAAATAAAATGTATTAACTAAGGCATTTCATTCTCGTTCTTTAGTTTTAATTGGTTGTTTCAGCGTTAGTTAATTGATAATCCTTCATGTATATTGATACTTTGATTTAATACGTAACTTAAAAAGGCTCTCTCACTTGTATGTTATAAATTAGACTTTGGTGCCTTTGCGGATAATAAAAAAAACTTAATGTATTATTAAAAGTGGTCATAGACGACAATAACTTTATCTTCATCTCGGGGCGCACGTCCCGCTGCAGGGCACAGGCCTCCTCTCAGAACGCGGGCCCATTGCTGATTGGGAACTTCACATACACCATTGAATGTTTTTGTTGGTGTGTGCAGGTATCCTTTACAGTAAAGCCCATGGTAAATTTCAATTGTCATTTCGCACAAAAAAAACTTCCGAAAATCTCAGAGATGCTAGGTCGGGCTCAAACCCACGACCCTGTGGTTGAGAGGCCATAGATCAAACCACTACCACTACTACCAACCACTACTTTTTCACGTCAATAATTTGACTGTAATGAATTCAAAAATCGCTAGTTCTTTGTATCAAATGTTGTTAGCAAAAAAGGGTATAAAAATATCACTGTTTCTAAAAAAAAAATCCTTGTAAATAATAATTAAGACGGCCGATCTTTTCTTTTTTGTACTTTGTTTCTACATTAAGATACATTTAAAAAATTAGTAGGTACGACTTTTTTTATTATTACGCACCTACTCGTATACCAAATTTTCAAGTCAATCTGACTCCAGAGAGTAGCAATTCGACTTTTAAAATTTGACCAACAAACGATCAAAATAGCTTATAAAATCTGTCTATTAGGGTCGGAATATGAATCCTCGATACACGCGACTTAGCGACGTATTAAAAAATCGATATCAAAAGAGCTCACAATTAAGAACGGAGTCGCATCCCTCAAACGTCAAGGCGCTAACATCACTTTGCAGCCCGCAAAACACAATGGCGCCTCTAATCCGCGAGGATAAAGATCAATTCCGAACAACAAACGGTTTTCCGAACGCAAATGGCGATACAAAAATGGGGTACATTAGTAATAGGGTTGCCAACTACAAGATACATCATATCTAACACTTTTGAAGTCGAAAACATGAAATAAATTTAAAAGGTATTTTAAATAAAGTATTTTCGCATACTAATCATGTCGCAACTTTATTAACTTTTGAAAATTATGCAATATTTACGGTAAATAGCATCTTGAAGACGAGTAAGGATTGTTGTTTTATGCCAGGGAAAATACAGGCACAAGAATTCCCTGTTATCTTTTGACTTTGCTCTCACGGGACAAAGAAAACACGGCATTTATATATCACTTAATAATACCGATGATGATAATGATGGATTTATAGATTACGCTTTGCTGGAATTTTGCTTTATTCAACGAAAGAGAAAAAAAAGCTTTGCCCCAGTTTTGAATTCTTTTGGGTAAAGCTATGCAGTAGTAAAATTTGACCAAGTCGACCAAGTAAGTGCTCTACCATTTTGTATGACAGTTTTGTAAGACTGATTGTCATCATCATCATCATCATTTCAGCCAAAAGACGTCCACTGCTAAACATAGGCCTTCCCCAACCAAGGATGGCAAAACAGATCGGTCCCGTGCCATCCGCATCTAACGAGATCCGGCAACCTTAACCAGGTCGTCGCTCCATCTTGTTGGAGGCCTACCTACACTGCGCTACACTGATTGTCATATTACAATACAATATAATACAATGAATCTTTATTGTACACCACAAATACATGACAAGTAAATGAAAATAGCCTTTTCATCTCTCATACTCGGAAAGTGAGGCAAATCATATCTGACATACGGGAGGATAGAGGATATGTATTATTTTCTTCCCAAGGGTAGAAATGGATTAAAAAAATAAAGGCGTTGGCTGTCAATGGAACACATAAGCATTCAGCCAAGCACTACGGCATGGGATAATTATGTATTGAGTTTTTTTTCTTAATTAGTCATGTTACAAATTTTATAATGCCAGTGAAATATTATTACATTAAATTATTAATTTCTTATTTAGTGACTTAAACCAGAAAAGTTAGAATATGTTAAGAAAAAAACACGGTAAATGAAATGACAATGTTATTGTCCACACGGCCTATCTCTATACAGCTTAACTCCTTGGTTCAAATTGGTTACTTACATATTTTATAAATAAATTTACTAAAATACCTACTTTATCTACTGTTTTCATTAATTATTATATTGAACATTCTAAATTTTGTTAAATTAATTATTCTTTAACTCCATTGAAATATTTTACAACGATCATATTGACTAGTTTAGACATTTTTATTTATTTATACTTATATTTTCTTACTTTCCTTGTAGTCGAAATGAAAAGCAGAGTGTTTAACTCGGGAAAAACACCAATATCACCCTTGGAATATTGGCACCCTCGCTGTGCTCGGGTGCCAAGTAACCTCGTGTGATATTGGCTATTTTCCTCCCTTGTTGAACAATCCATTATTGATGTTCAAATTCATACAACTAACTTTGCTTTGGGTGGTAAAGGAATTTCTTGGTCGACTATCCTATGCTTTAATAATTCATCGCTTCTTTCTTATTTCAGAGTATAGTTGGCAGCCCTAGCCACTGGGGAGAGCGGGCAATTTGGGCAATATGCAAAAGGGGAGGTGGGGGTGATTAGGCCGTGTGTGACGATGCGCATCTTATGCCCGCATTACCCTTTCGTTTTACTTCCGATATCTGCCTTTGTGGGGCCGCACTTATCTCGAAGTATGACGACGTCCAAAAACGTCGCGATTTTCTTGACGTTTTCGGACGTCGATGCCGCTTTGATTTGTGGCGCATGTGGTTTGCTGATTAGGGATACCATTGGGGATACTTTTTAAATGGCATGCGGTTAAAGGAATTGGTCCCCATACAATCGGGGAAGTTTCCAAGTCCATGGAGTTTCTAACTAGGAATCTCAGAGACATGAAATGATTATATAATGTTAGTTATACGCCGTAGTGACCTAGTGGTTTGACTTATGATTATACCTAGAGATTTTTCTAGCACGTACAACTTGTGATTAGTGTTTGACATAATAATAACATCGATTCGATTTGGTATTCTTGTTTTATATTTTCAAACGTGTCTCATTGATATAATGCCACTTAAGACATCGATAAACTAAGTATTAGAAGGATAAAAAATCATTCGTGCTACGAAAATATCTATATCTCTATATCAGGCAGGATCGCCATGTAAGATGGCGTTAGGGAAACAACCGATAGGTCTAAGATATGATTTATTACTACTTACTTATGCTAAGTTACATGATTATATAGTGGTTTGGGATGAAGGTGTGTGCCTACACTACAATAAATTTTTTGTTACATCTCCACGCTTGAACCGCTGAACCGATTTAGATGGAAATTGGTATGGTGATAGTTGGAGATCCCTGGGAAGAACATAGAATAGTTTTTTCCCGGAAAATTGTATACTTTGTTCGTACGTATCGTATTTATTTTTATTTTTGTACTAGCTGTTGCCCGCGACTCCGTCCGCGAAGAATAGGGGTATAAAAAATAGCCTACGACCTATTCTCAGACCTACCGAATACAGATAAAAAGTTTCATAAAAATCGGTCAAGCCGTTTCGGAGGAGTTCGATAACAAACAGTGACACGAGATTTTTATGTATTAGTATTAGAAGATTGCACCACCTGCTGAAATCCATTCCTTGCTGTTTTCGTTTGTTTGTTGCCTGGAAGAGATCGCTTCGAAGCGATAAGGCCGCCTATTACTTACCTTATATATTTTTTCCATGAACTTGTTTTTCTGTATTGTTTTCTTTGTGGTGTACAATAAAGAGTCATTGTATTGTATTGTACGTACAGATTTGTACGGAACCCTCGGTGCGCGAGTCCGTCTCGCCCTCACCCGATTCTGTTTACGTTAATTCGTATCAATTATTTCAATTAAATTTTATTTAACAGCTTGCTACTTGTAATTTCCAAGCAAACGGAAAATTATAGTCATAATTTTAAAAATGCATCTGTATATAAAATAACAACTGAGCGCTTATTACGAAAATTCATCGTTTATATGTTTAAGTAAAATTCCATGTGATAATTCGTCCCAGGTATTTTGAAATGATTCCAACGCAATGGCCACCGCGCAATTATAAGCAAAATTGACATTAATTGCGGTTTATTTTTAAAGTGGGTTAGCTGTTTCTAGGAATGCTGTGGTAAGTGTACGACTAGTTCTGATCTCTTTCGGTGAACTGACAACTTGTTGATAATTAAAAAACAACTTTTTATAAATTAATGAAAAACAGTGAATTACGTATTATACGGATTATTGTACGTAGGGTGTCGGCAATATCCAAGATCCTTACTCATGGAGTGTATCAGGCGTCATCTAAGCCACTTATTTCTAAGCACTTGTAAGTTCCTATTAACTTATCTTTAGTTGGTCTTTGTCCTTTATGTGTAGGTAACAAACATGGCATTTGCATTATCACCTACAAACTATCTGTTTCCCGTGACTTCGTCTGCGAAGAATTCGTTTTTCGCTATCGAGCAAATAAAATTCTTGTGTCCTTTCTAGAGTGTCAAACCGTACCAAATTTTATCACGATCTGTTAAGTACTTTATGTGAGAAATCTTTACAAACAAACTCGCGTTCGTATTTATTAGTTAGGATTTTTTTTAATCAAATGTCTACGGCATGAGCTCACGAAACACTATTCTACAGTTAATATAATAATAATATTATATTAAATATCCGACAGCAAATACTAACGACTGTCAACTGTCATTATGATCGTCCGCATCAAAACACCCCTATTTGGCTGAATGGCTGCGTACCCTTGGCCAAATGTAAAAAAATCGCATTTAAAAAGTGACAACACTACGCATTCTATGCAATTACATCGCACCACAGCGCGGCCACTCGTCTAAAGACGCCGCGTTTTTTCAGCGGGCAATTAGACGCTTTAATAACGCCGTGATTATAATTAATGTGATAGGCTTAATAGGGCTACTTTGTTATGGTATTCGTTTCACTGGTTTAAAAATGCGGTCTCTATGAATTACTTTGTAGCGACGTCCACTGGGACACTTGTTTTTCCACTGTGCTTAGGGTTCTACAGGGTTATTTGTAATTCACTAAAATCCTTTTAACCCTAAACTCCTACCACTTAAACAAATGTTTTTTGTTTTACGGCTTTTGTCATAACTTAATATTTTTGGTGTAATAACGTTTTGAAAATTTGAGATTACCTCTTATTTTTACGATACTCTGTGTATTTGTATGGGGAAAAAAGTGCTTCATTTTAAAAAGTCGTAAAACAAAAAACATTTGTTTGAGTGATAGGAATTCAGGGTTAAGAGGATGTCAGTGAATTACAAATAACCCTGTATAAAGGGTTTGACCCTAGATCCTATTACTAAGCCTCCTAACCTAAAGAAAGATGGAGGGAGGGAGCTATACGGAAGACCAGTGTACATGCAAGGCCAAAGTCATCCTAAAGTTGGAACCATTTCGTGACAATTAATCTCAGTTTCCGTTTTTCCCTTTTAAAAAAAAAACATCTATGCATCTATGTTTCAGTTTGTATTTAGTTTGAAACTTATAAAGTGGTTTAAAGATTTTTTATTTCGGTCTGACAAAGTGACACACCGATAGTAAAAAAAAAAAAAAAATTAGTGGACATTCTTACACAAATCGAACTAGTCCCAAACTAAGCAAAGCTTGTACTATGGGTACTAGACGACGATAAACATACTTATATAGATAAATAAATAATGAAATACATAGAAAACATCCATAACTCAGGAACAAAATTAAATATTCGTGCTCATCACACAAATAAATGCCCTTACCGGGATTCGAACCCAGGACCTCTTGCTTCGTAGGCAGGGTCACTACCAACTGAGCTAAAGCGGTTGTTGAAGTAAATAACATTAAATAAATATTACGGGACTCTCTCTCCAGTCGTTCCCTCATGACTGAGGATCGTGGTCATCAACAAGTGGTCCACACTTGGAGTGAATTATTTGTTTCCATCGGGTTCTGTCCATCGCGGCCCTGACGACGGATCTAAACCCAGGAGACCTGGAGTCTTTTATTTGGTCGGTCCATCTGGTAGGAGATCGGCTTCGGGCTCGCTTGCCATTTGTGTATCACGGGACACTTGACACCAACGAGGGTTTTCTGACAGGTGGAATATCGCTAGATGGCGTTAGTATCGTAAGGTCTATTTGACGTTCCACCCATACAACAAATGTCAAAGCTGACAAACGGACCTGACGATACTAGCGCCAAATAGCCTCTCGTAGAAAACCCTCATTGATCAAGTCTAAAAGTTAGGAATACTGGTGTTATGGGTACTAGGCAACGGATATGCGTACTTAACTACACATTTAACACCCAAGACTCGAGAACAATCCGAGGAGAATCCGAGAGAAAGACTGAGAATCCAACCTGGGATCTCAAGCTTTGTAGTCAGGTTCCCTAAAAACTAAGCCATCAAAGTCATAGTTAATATATCTTCAATACAACCACTTATGAATGTCGAAGAACCTACCGGTTCGGATAAACCCTGTTGAGAAAAATCCAACAAGAATATCAACAAAGTACTCTTAAGGTCGTCGAATCACAGTTTATATTTGCAAGAAAACTTGTGCGAGTTGCATCCCATTGCGCGGTTATAAAGCGAACGAGTTTGAAGTGGTTAATCGAATGCCGCGATGTAATGCAACTTGCAGGTTTTTTCTTGATCTAAACTCGACTTAATTTCTTGGACGCCGTAACGCAGATCTGCGCCATATCGTTCTGTATTTTTATTTTAATCTGTAAAATTGGTATTATTTGAGATAAACGAATCTAGAGTTTCTTGCGGCCCATTTTTCTTGGCAATGATGGTCCTTACGAAAGCGCTGGTAGTTTGAAAAAAAGTGACATGTAAAAAGCCCTTTGCGGCCTACTTGCAGATTTTTTATTAGAACGCAGCTTTTTATTTTTTTTAATTTACTGCGTACGAACGGTTGGGTTGGGAGATTCAGTCCCCAGGCATAACTTCTGCCTAGAGAGAGATCTCTCTATTGCAACTACCCCCAAAAATTCAGTAGACAAATTAAGCTACTTACTCCAAGGGTGTATGTGAAGTTCCCAATCCGCACTGGGCCCGTGTGGGAACTATGGCCCAAGCCCTCTCATTCTGAGAGGTGGCCTGTGCCCTGCAGTGGGACGTATATAGGCTGGGATGATGAAGGGTTAAGGACTTCGATCCACCAAATACTAGTAAAAGTAAACAATGGCATTCCTATAACGCTAAATAGGAAACGTCCGTGCAAGCATTCTCCCTTTATCTTGTCATATTATTTGCTGAAACTCGCATACGGGTCCGCGACGCAAGAAGCCCTGGAAACGTCCATCGGCAATCCCGAACGTTGTTGACAGTTGGGCCGTTCCTGAATTTAGCCCCAGGTCCCTTAATTAAGTTTTTCACCTATAATGAGTAACATTAGAACGCTACTTTTTTTAACCTCCTGCGGCCCACGTCAAATTTCAGTGAACTTTAAACTTTATGTCACTTATGAGTGAGTTCGATGTAATTTTTTTTTTTTTATGTTAAAGAGGCCAGACAAACGAACTAGTGGGTCGCCTGATGTTAAATGATCACCACTGTCCATAGACACCCGCAGCGCTTTACACGATGCCAGTGCGTTGTCGGCCCTGGGAAAAGGAGAGGGAATAGGGGAGGGGGAGAGGTATTGGGCCCCCGGCGCTCTCACTGACCGTACGAAACGCAGCAGGAGTACTGCTGCTTCACGCCGGTGTTCTGTGAGAGGGTGGTACTGCCCCGGACGAGCCGGCCCATTTGTGATGCAGCGGCTAGCTACAACATGGCTCTACCACTACAACAACAACATATATTATTCAACATTAGAATAATGTCCTAATAAAGATCACGGGACCTCAGGAGGGTAAAGTTGCACGAGTTGCTGGAACGCACTCGGAATAACCATCGTCTTCACTTCTTTCTGTCACACCGCAGAGGATGAGCGTAGAAAGAGATGGCATATGCGATGGCGAGCGCCCACGCGTTAGACACAGTTTCCTGGAATTTATGCCTCATCCAGCGCCCTTAGATCCACGGCCCCTCCCCAATGTTTGCTCGCTCCTTAATGCTTTATTTCGTTGTATGTTTAGTCTAATTAGAAAATTCAGCTAATGACTAATATCGAATTGTCGCACTGTCTACGCCGTGCAGCAGATTGTATGGAATCTTTGTACAAGAGGGTTTTGAATTGTAATGCCTAATTGCGGGAATATGAGCAGAGAAGGAGAAATATACCTACCTATAATATACTATATTGCAACAAAAAAGGTCATAAGTACATGTTTTTGATAAGTCGTGGTAGCCTGGTTTGAGCTATGGCCTCTCAATGTAAGGGTCGTAGGTTCGAGCCCGGGATCGTATTTATTTTATGTGCGGAACTGTACTTGAAATTTACTATGAGCTTTATGGTGAAGGAAAACGTCGTGAGGAAACCTTGAACCCGCGAAGAAGCTCAGTGGTGTACCTATGTGAAGTTTCTAATCCACACTATATAGGCCCGCATAGGAACTATGATCCGATCCCTCTAATTCTAAGAGGAAGCTCGTGGGATGTGTATTGTCTGGGTAGACGATGATAAAATATTTTTGGGACTTTGTGGGATTTACTCGTAAGTAGAGTTGATTAAAAAAGTAGAAAATTGATAAAAGCTGTTTTCAAAAAGAAAAGCTGTTCCTACGTATATTTAATTTAATTAAAAACACGAAAATGTGACGCGATAATTTAAATTTTTCTCTTAATTGTCGCTCTCAAGGACATTGCAATCGGTACTGAGCTTCGTTATTACTAGCTACATAATTAAAAAAAGAGAATGCAAACCCAAACCTCTCGTTACCAACTTCAAACACAAACCGCTCAGCATACCAAATTCGAAATTTCAAATCGAAACTCTAAAGCAGTAGTGCCAACCGAGCGAAACGTCATAATTCCGTCAATTTCCTGGCTGGCAACACCGAGGTTCGAGTAGCCGGAATAGGGAAGCCATCGAGCACGCGCCAGCAGTCAAACCGTAGCAAAGGTTTGGCTGTTAGCTTTGATTCCATTGCCTTGTGATGACAAAAAGTTAATACGGTGAAGTTTCGATGTTCCAAATGGGCTGAAATTGTCTATTGTATTGAATGGAGAGGATCGTGAATATTTATATTCAAAATTAGGAGTTGAATATAAGTTTTTATAAACCTTATTCCTTTATTGTTATGTAGCTGTATACAATTTACAAATGAAAGAGTATAGTCGACCAAGTAAGTGCATTACCTTTTTTTATGACTGTTCCTACGTCAGAATAAAAAATTATGGCTGATTGTCTCGTTGACTTGTAAGTGCAAATAACCTTTGATGTTTTTAGCCGTACAACTGGCATTGAACCTTACGGTTGTAAAGGAATTTCTTGATCGACTATAGGTAAGTATCAATAGCAGTAATGAATACTAAATTAACCAGTTTATATCACATGCATTTAAAAATTTATCAATCATAGACTAAAATGAATGTTTTTACAAAATTCACCACGTAAAACATTTTTTTTTGAAGATTCACCATCCATATCGCGTTCTAAAATTACAACTAGAAAGTTAAGAATATAAATTGGCTAGAACGTGATGGCGACCGAGTGATAGTCAGCGAAACAGAATTAAAATAATTATCTTGATTGCAGTTTTGGGAATCAGCTGCGAGCCGCAGCGAACACTGCAATGGTGTTGGAAACACAATTAGAATGGGAGCAATATAACTGTATTTAGAGTTTATATAATGTAAAGAATTAGGGGAAAATTTGAAAAGAATTGGGGATGTCTAATTTTTTGCAATGTATAGTAAATCGAAAACCATTTCGAGATAAATGCTTTTTAACTCGTTTTCTGTAGTTATTTAATTTTAATATTATGTAATGAATTTATTATATAACAAATAAGCAATGACCTTCATTTGACATTGGTGTAAATTGCGTGACGGGTTCAAGTCGTACTTTATTCTGTGTGGTTAGAATTCTTCACAATTTACGCGTGGATTATACTACGGAGTTTGATTTGGACCCGCTGTCTGACATCTAGCACTTTGACAGTGCCAGTAAAGTGACACAGTGTATAGTGTACCACTACGCAAAAAATAATTAAAGGGGTTGCCTTATCGTACGCATTTAGTTAGATTTAGAAATTTGGCATTGTGGGAGCCTTCAATTATAATCTGACGTCATCAACTAAAATAGTTTCAATAATTAATTTTGAAAAAAGTAGAGAACTAATTGACAAAATATTGAAATTAGTTTCTTATAATTGTCTTTTCTATACAAAAAAAATATAAAAACCACTGGTAATTTTTTTTAGACATTCCCAATTTGCCTTGTGTATGTTGGGCAGTATCTGGAGAGATTAGGCTCGGTGGAGCTGCTTTTGTGATGTTTATATGTGATAATAATTTCGTTTTAAAACTTGCATCTTCATTTAAATAGTTACTAACGGTAAATATATGAAAAGGACTAATGCAACTGCAACTACTAACTAAGATAGAGATTTTAGTCCTGTTTTTATTCGTAGCTATAATTTAGTTACGATTTATTTCTTTTGGACGCATAACAAATAAATACGTAGTTTTTGTCAAAATTATACAGCGCAGTCGGCTGTCAGCAATAGAATGAGATAAAGTACACTTCATAATTTTTCACAACGTACCGAAATAAAGTTGAGAGTTAATTACACGTAGCTTATTTAAATAAAAACCTCGCCCAAACCGACACGGGCGTACCTTTTAATTGCACCAAAACAATAATTTATAGTTGCTTGCACTTTTTTCCACCCTCGGCACCCCGGTCGTTAGTCAAAATTATCTACCTCAGATATCTCGCGAAACACCCCGACCGACCAAACTCGATGATATATGCGCTCTAACAACGTAAGAAACCGAAAAAACCGCCATTTTTCTTTAATCCCGAGTGACGTCTGCAATTTCATGGCAAAAATTTAAAAAACAAAAATTTTTACGTCTGGCAACATTAAAAGAAAATTTAGCACTGGCCGGCTACAATTATGCCGTAACAACTTTATGTTGTCAGTTAGGAACTATAGCTAGTATGTCACTGGCCACTTACACCTTTATGTTGGCAGAACAAGTTTGAATGAGAAACAATATCGACCCCTCCATAATGTGAAGTTACAACCACAACAAGCGGAACTTAGTTTTCCATTGAGTTTTATAACTGCGAGCGATAGACAGGCTATAAATGAGGTTGAAAACTTATAATTGCTTCATTCCGCAGTCAGAAACGATTGTACACGGACTGTCTGTGACATATTTTATATTCATTTTTGTTACACATAAGCCTTTGCTGACAATCACGGCAAGCTATTTTTATGAGCACTCAATACAATAAAAGATTTACCTGTTATCATTATCATTATCATTATAAAAGTAGATTGCAAATGTTATCGCGATGAAACCTAAAATGAAAATACGAGTATAATATAATTTTTAGTGAAGACAATATGGAGTTTAAACACGATTTGCAAAAAACTTTTAAACGAAAAAAAGGAAAACTAAAACTAATCGAACGATCACGGCAAATTGTAATTCGTTTTTCAAACACGAAATCCAGACGAGTTGGACGTAGACAAATCAAAAGTGCATAGACAAGTTTGCCGCCGGTTTTTGCCGCGCTTCAACGTCAACGGCGCCATATTTGCAGATGTCAAACAAATAGACGTTCGATTCTCAACTCTATCACGAGCCAGCAACGACAGACTATTTATATTGGGGAATTTAATTTTTACCACTTGCATGCATTCGGCATGACACCTGATTGATGGTCATGACGTTTTTTGTCAATCAAACTTATGCTTTGTAAAAGCATTTCACTCAATTGTTGTGAATATTTATGAATTCAATGCGTAACGGATGTCGTGACGATTCGTTAAAGCGCTCCAAATTTCCGCGTTTTAATTCCGATACTCAAACCCGATGGAAATGAAAAGCGGATAGTAGCGGAATCTCTTTCGCTGTCCGACTGTTCAATCATTCACGTCATTTATCATTTTTCCCCGAAATGAAACCGGCCTCGTCAAACTAAGCAGTCACTGCGATAGATACGTAAAAAAAGGTCCAACAGGGAACTTCCCGGCCGTACCGTCTTTTTGCTCTGCACAGTTGGTACTCCTGGATTCCGCTGTTTGAATTTCGAGACGAGCGTTCTGAATTCGAACACTCCGTGGCGCGGTTTGAATTTGGCCGGTTAATATCGGCCTGCATGTTTGGTCAGTTTGACAGATCGTCGACATGAAATCTACTTTTCTGGCGGCAAAATGGCGTATTATGCTTTTTTCATTCGTGCACTTGTCTTTCATCACTTCTTTTGTAAGCTCGATTTTGTAACGATGCGTTGTCAAAGAGAATTGGCTTTGGTTTTATTACTTTATTAGTTGTGAGCTTGTCTATTGGCAATTGGGGATCGTTCTTTGTTCCCGTTTATTTGTTTCACGTTTCTTTTGATACAGTCGATCAATCTGAAATTGGTAAACGTGTTGGACTTTTTATTCCTTGGTAAGATAACGTTTGAAATATGAAAGTGATTCCTTTTTACGTTAGATGGGTGGAAATTAAAAAGATGGTACCGTATGCGGGAACGAGCGATATTTTAATGAAGGCCACAGACATAATATGCAAGCTGGAAAAACGGGGAGGCATTTCAGCGGGCCTTGTTCCGGTTGGCGATCAAATACCTACCTGAATGAATACCTACCTGTTAACAAATGGAGTTATTGACACGGTCATCTTGACAGTGGATACAAGTTTACTAGTGATTTTTGGAATGCTACCAAAGCAAGACTCATATTTTTATTAACATGTCCATCTTTATGTTATAATTTAGAGACGTCACATGTATTATATTGATTCGGTAGTACACAAGTGTTCCTTTTCATTTATTCTCAAAATTCGAACATCTGACGATTGTGTCCAAAAGAAGCTCTTTAAAAAAATTATATAGTTTAGCTCAAAAAAAATACATAGTTTTTCTAAAGTTACAAGCTCACGAAAGCTTCGCTATCCCTGAAGAAAAAGCTCGCCCCGCCGGACATAAATCCGGACAAAAGGAAAACAACCGTTCGCGTCCACGGCAAGTTATTGCGGTAATCTCCCGCCAAGATTGGGGAGTCATTCATTACCTATGGCAACACCGGCGAGCCTGTATTGATATATTTTTGGATTACAGCTTAGTATTTACTCGAATGTATTTATAATTTTATTAGCTAGTTTCCTTGAACGCTTCCCATGTTTTCCACTGTGGCTGTGGCTGCCGCAATACCAACCTAATAAAAAACATTTTCGATTTCTTCCACGACCTGGAAACTCCTGTATAATGGAAAAAATCCGAGTCTATATGATATTGTTCCTAATTCAAAACTGTACAGCTAATGTGTAAGCGGCCAGTGACTTGACTTGCACCTTACAAACTAGTAATATAAAAGTGTTTGAATACATTGCAACTGGCCAGTGCTATAATTATTAGTAACGTTACCCAGGTTTATAAATTAGCAAAGTCCGAAATATTTTAGTTTCATGATAGTCTACATACTTTCCCAGAGCTTATGGTAAAATTACTCATTAAATACTAAGATCTAAACATACTCGACTAAATACTGGCCGGTAATTTTTATTCCAAATTCAAAACGTAGTGACGCGAAATTTCAAAAATAGAAACGCTTATTCTGTAAGTAGGCATCTGAAATGACCACCATTGCCAAGAAGAATGCGCCGCAAGAGACTTTTTGGGATCACTTTCGACGCGTTTAAAACATAACTGCCTTCTACCGTTACTGCTGGTTAAAGAGTTATCTAGCTTTCTTCGAACTCATGTTCTTTCCATAATCGCGATGCCACCCCCTCCGGAGACAGAGGGGGGATTTACTGCCACCACCGCCAACTATTTGCATTTGCAAAGAATGCAGTATTACGAATAATATATCGTTCAACGCTATCTCTGAATAAAAATGGTTGACTTTTCAAATGATAGTAAGTTGGAGTTGTAGGGAATGATAAGTAGTTTTCACTATTACTTGACGACGTTGTGAGAATAATCAATTTATTTTAATCTTTTACGATTTACGCTCTACAACAATTTCAAAGTTTTCGCGGTAAGTATTTTTTCCAACCAGACACAGATATAACAAAATCGCATCGGCGAAATGGTCCATACACAAACTGGAAAAAATAGAATGGCGCCACCTTCTTTGCGGAAAAAGCATAGAACTAAGACCACTAGACTAAGAACGTAACATTTTCGTCATGAAAATGGTCTACACAATCTTATTTTTTATATATATTTTGTTTTGCCACTAAGCAAGTACTGGCTGTTTGAGTTTATCTAAGTCACTCGAAATGAATTAAAAAATTAATTACTTTTACTCCCTGGGGACTAAAGCACTCACTTTACTCCCGCCTCGTAAGGCTATATTGACCTACTTTTAGAGCATGAGAAGTGAAAAGATTATTTTTTAAACGAAGATTCGAACCAGTTTGTTTTGGCTATTCGCGCCGAGTTTGTTACCAACTACACCATGGGGCTCCCGACTAAACCCTCCTGAAACTGATCGCTTGCCTACGTCATTAGTGGCTTGTAGTGCCATCTATCGCAACTATTATAAGTCACAACTGATAAATTCTGAACTGAATTGAAGCCGGTGACTCAGCACGAGCCAGCAGGAGTGGACCTAGTCATCTAGCTTACGTACATACTATATCTATTGGGTTTCTACCACTCCTGCTAGCTCGTGCTGAGGCACCGACTTCAAACAGATTAGTAGAAAAATATATCCATGCTTTTTGTTTGTAGTCGGTTTAATTTTAATTTCATACAGTTTTGGATGTTTTTTTGAAGGCGGTTTTATTTTTTATTAGTACGTTTAGTAGTACGTTTGTTCAACGATATCTAGGATTTTTTGAAATTATATTTGAAATTTACCATGAGCTTTACAGTGAAGGCAAACAAGATTGAGTGAAATTCAACTGTGTGTGTGATAACCCCGTTCAATAACGTTATATGTAGCACTCAAGGTACTCGGTAAGAGTCAGTAGAACGCTTATATGCGTTCAAGGCACTCAATACGTGAGGCACGATCAGAGATATATCGCTACTATTAGGTTCGTAGAGCTACGAAGCGTAGCAGTGCTACGGGCATAGATCACCAACAGCACTACCAAAGCAAGTGACATCGATCCTTCTTCACCGGTCTCTATTGGTAGCCTGGCGAGCGCACTCCGCCACATGGATCTTGGTTATGAAATGGTCATGGATAATGGTTATGGTCATTTCCTCTGTTACAGACAAATAAGGTATTCTATCTATTCTTAGCCCTTTATATAGGAAATCAAAAACCAAAAACCGCCTTGGATAAAAATTATTTCCAGAGACTCCACTCCCAAGCAAAAAAATGTATTTCCTTATTATTTCATAAATTACAGAGTTCTGAGGTAACAAACAAAATTAGAAAAACGAAATTAGGAACTTCCTCCTGTTTCGGAGTTGGTTAAAAACACGGTTTCAGAAATCAGAGTGCAACCTTCGGGTAAATGTCCAGACAAAAAGTAATTCGCTTAAACCATACCAAGCTTATTTACGTAAACTGTTTACACTAAACGTTACGAATTTTGTAAACTGTAATGGACCAGACAAGCGTTAGGCGGAAATATTAGCCGCGACGAAAAGTTGGGTTGTTATGTCTTAATTCCATGGTCGGGGCTTTGCGGGAGGAGCGGGAGCGGTGGCGGTAGCGGAATTACAATAGGGATGTTGACACCATTAAAAAATAATTCCAAGACACGACTCCAGTAAAAAAACGCTTTATTTTAGCCCTGAAACCCAGATTAATTTTCGATTAACTGCAAAATTAGATTTTTTGTTGCTTTAAAACAAATAAATAGTTAGTTAATTGAGTATGCGAACAAGTGACGTCATATGTTGCTGTTGCCATTCAAACTCTATGGGAGAAATGTGTTTTGACAGCTCATAAAAAGTACGTCAGTTGATTGGTGGTGTCAACATCCCTATTATTTAAGTAAGCTTCCGACATGCCATAAGAGAAATACGCGCAATATCATAATTTCCTTGAGTTCATTTCTAACACAGAAAGTGTTTTAGAATCATACGAAGTTGCCGGGTTGTTATATCTTAATTCTATTCACGAGCAATTGTATGTATGGCTTAACGTCTTAAGTGTTACAATGAGAAAAAATACACGAAATATTAATTTTCTTGCATTGGTTTTGAATACATAAAAAGAGCGGCGTTAGGGATATGGAAAAGATAGTAAGAATGAAGGATTTGTTAAGTAATATGTGGCAACACAATTATTTCTGACTACTAATTAATTCAAATGTATTTTGAAAGCGTACGTTTGTTTGTAGAGTAAAATTCCAATGATATTTAAAAAAAAACTAGCTACGATACCTATTTAATCAGCAGGGAGAGAATTTAAAAAAAAATGCTTTCTTTATAAATTCCATCCTGATTTTTCTTTACCATACCCAACACCACACATGGCGAAATTTTAAACCCGATACAAAATATGTGCGTAATGAATATGTGACCTAATGTTTTGTTTTAATGGTCTAAAATCATCTTCGCAGCATAGCTGGGTAAATATTCAGCGTTTTTACGGCATTTTTTTTTGTCATTACCATTTGAGCAGAAATTATTAAAATGGATGATGCTTAGGGTTAACTTTTTATCTATCTATCTATCTAATACCTTTAAACGAGCAATTCTTGTATATCAGGATCTCGGAAACGGCTCCAACGATTTCGATGAAATTTGGTAAGTGGGGGTTTTCGGGGATGAAAAACTGATCTAGCTATGTTTCATTTTCAGAAAACCGCTTTTACTCGTGTTTTCCGGCTATTTTTGTTTGCATTAGAATACAAAACTAAATTTCGCCGGCTTCGAGCAGATCATAATAGCACAGTAGAAATCGGGTGGTCGCGGATCCAGCCGACCTCGGTTCGATTCCACGTTTTTTTCAAGGATTTTTTTTTTAAGTTTATTTTTCATGAGAAAACGAAGTTTCTTCTTTTGTGAGAAAAAGTTACTTTTTTGTGAGAAAAAGTATTATAGGGAACGTGCAGTAACTATAGGCGGCAGCACTAATGCGACAAAAGAGACACTATGCGGACAGTAAAACAAACTTATCAAGGTAAAGCATTCAAATTGATGGCACCCTTATGACACCAGTTGGCAGCACCGTCTATGTGCACGTTCCCTATTGGGAGCAAAGAACAAGAAAAACCGGTTGTCTGTAAAGTTGATTTACGGACGATAGTTTAACGTGGCTCACCCCCCCACCCCCTCCGGTTTTTTTGCCAAATATCTTGAAAACGGTGCATCCTACGGCAAAAACAATGAAATTTTCATCCCCCCTTGAAACCCCCGAACCCCCTCCCCCGCAAATATATAATCAGGATCTCGGAAACGGCTCCAACGATTTCGATGAAATTTGGTATGTGGGGGTTTTCGGGGATGAAAAATTGATCTAGCTTGGTCTTATCTCTGGGAAAACGCTTGGTACCGAGTTTCTGCCCGAGCAGAGCTCGGTCGCCCAGGTACTGAAAACTTAAGACAGTACCGATGCTGAATCTAGTTTGATAAAATTTCGCGCGATTCGTCCTTCGGTTGTGGTAATAATCGTCGAATGGTAATGACGTTTAACCGCGCGGTCAAAACGCTCGAATATTCACCCAGCTGCATAGCACATCTCTGGTGGAAAAGCACCTTGAAGTTTTGCTATGTCCACAGGAGACACGCGAATATAAAAATGCGTCTGACCCATTAGCGCTATTGTTTCAAGTATAAACCGCTATTTAAATGATATCGCAAACAAAACATTATTTTTTCGTTTTTGTTTTTTTACGTCGCCTTTACGTCCGTACATCAACGTGGTCTCACCTCCAACCCTAAACGGTAAGGGCCAATTACCTACAATCATTACTATGGACAATTATGTCTCCGGCCCTGTCAGCTTTTTATTGGGCCGCCACCGCATTTTTAGTTTAATTACAACCCTTTTTGTGCGGCATGCGTGGCCCTTCCGACTTTCATTGGTTTAGGTTAATGATTTGGAAAACGTTCGCCGTTCTTATGCCACCTTTTTAGCTGTGATGCCTGTGAATGTGACGGCTGACACTGTTCGGTGCATCTGCACCTAACACGACGTGACGTCAAGCGCCGGCGGCAATTACTATTCGCGGTGCGTTAGTGCAGTCGCACTGAACTAATTAGTACATTTTTAGAGATCGTCGCGATCGGGTGTATTCATTGACATTTAATAATCAATATTCATGACCGGATGCCCAAAAACGTTAAGGTGGCACCTCTGCTTTCAAAATCACGTGCCAACTTCTTTTTAAAATGTTACTGTAACCTTTTTTCATTTATTTGTGGGTTGAAGGTGCGGGTTGAAGCTAGCCTGTATATATAAAAGGCAACCATTACTGACAGATCTAAACGCACAGCTCAAAACATTGAACGATACTGAAATTTGGTGCACAGATAGCAAAGCAAAAATAATTGTAAAGGGGATTACAATAAGTTATATACATTGTGTAAAATTCTTCCAGTACACATAAGAGTGCCTTAGAAAATTATTTTGTAAGTGATTATAAGATGCTTAAGAATAACAGGTACAATACAAAAAGTGTTAGATTAAAATAAAACTATATGTGCAAAGTCGTGCTAAAAATTATTATGGTAAACGAACAAATAAGTTCTAGTTCCAAAAATATATAGCAAGATTGAGTGGCTAAGAGAAGGAAATCAGTGTACCATAAGGAAAGTTAAAAATACTCTCAAAAGGATTCTTTTGCAAAAACTGCCTTAGGGTACATTTTTGCAAAAGTATCCACATCTCTGTAGTATTTGTTTGTAATTTTTGTTTTATTTTTGTATTTAGATGCATGTTTAAATTAAATAGGTACTTACATATAACTAAATTGTAATGAGCGTGTTCTCGCCAACAAACTGTCATATCAGTTTGGCGAGTGGATTTAGATAGTAAGCCAGTGTATGTGATACCTATGAGAAATAAATTTTAAAGTGTGGGGATCCGCTAAGAAAGGATTTTTCAAAATTCCCACGGAATAAATGGAAATGAGAATAAATGGGATTTATATTTTTGCTTCAATGTAGCCATATCTAACTATCATTATTAGAGACTTTAAATTTGGCATGCAAGTAGGTGATTATAAAAGTAAAAAACCAATTTTAGGATTTTCTGAAAATCTCACAGGATAAGGTGAAAATGAGATTTATATATTCAATTGACAACATTTCATATTTCTAAGACTATAATTTGATTCGTTCTCTGTATTCTGTTTGGAAGGAGAAAGACGCTGATGGTTTTAAATTTTCACTAGGATTATTTATTAATTTGTTACAATTTTTTAAAGATGTGCTTATTCTAAAAGAGCGTAACGATTGAATAGATCCATTACTTTTGTCTAGTCTCTATTAAAAAAAAGTGGTGACGTAAATTTGACGTTAAGGTTGTTATCAAATTTAAAATTATGACAGCTCTTTTTTCTAGTGAAAAGGGTAAAGGGAACATATCTATTCAGTGGACGTATTTGTAAGTACATAATATGTTTTTAAATTTGTTGTATTTTAATAAATATGGAGAAATAAATTATAATAAATATTTTTCCGTGTTCAGGAGGCGAAACTCTTTCGATTCCTGCAGTAATTTTCAGGTGTTAAAAAATGAAAGGTTGTCAATTCAATGGGACTGGGACCCTATCTCAGTAACGATTCCTAAAGGATCATAGAGGTGCAGTAAAAAGGGATTTTTGGAATTTCCCGCGGGAATCGGGAGCTGAGCATAAATTATATTTGCGTGCGGACGAAATCGCGAGAAAAAGCTAGTATTATTATAAATGAAAGGACGTTATAATTACTTATTTGAACATTTTACAAATTAAGCACAATGTTGTCGGTCACAGCAATGACGTATATCAGGGCACTCCCCCCTGTCCCTTATCATAGTCAGAATTTCACCTAACTAGGTACACTTGGTCGGTACATGATCGCAACAAGTCTACATATAACTAACGATATAACACTAAAAGATTTATAGCACCACTTATCCGATTAGAAACTAATCAAACATTGCTATCGTCTGATAATGATAGGTACATATTATTATCGATGCCAAGGTCCAAATCAAAATGTTTTCGACTCTATGTCTCTAGATATAAAGACCGTTCGTTGGTAAATTGAACTGTATTAAGTCAACATGAGCCCTCGTTGATCGCTGCTTGTAACAGCCAATCACTTGTTATTTATCATATCAGATATTATGGGAAAACAGCCATAATAAGGCAGAACATGAGACACATATTTTTTTTACCTATGTCCGATACAGACTTTGAAACCATCTAACCGATTTTCCCCATACTGATTTTATTTGAATTGATAATGCGAAGATAGTTTTAAACCACTAAAACAACGCATATAAGACGCAAGCAACACAGATGAGACGTGGGACGGGGGCGCGTCGCAGTGCGCGTCGTTTGTCCGCAGGCCGCGTCTCCGCCCCGTCTCTTCTGTCTGCTTTGGATCGCGACGCTTCTATACGTTTAGTATGAAAACTGACTGCGCCTCCATCTCACGTCTCTTTTCTGTGTGTACACTCATTGATTGAAGGTAAATCAGGAGGAAAGACTGATGAAAATTTTATTACAAGAACTTTTAAAAAATATCGCTCCCTGCGAAACTGTCGTAACTGGCCTTGTGGTGTTCAGTTACCGAAGAAGTGGGTGAATTATACCACAGTCATCATCATAATATCAGCCAAAAGTCGTCCACTGCTGGACAAAAGCGTCCCCCAAAGAGTTTCACAACTAGGGTTGCCAATCTTAGCGCACATATTTTTAATTGCGGGACTTGGATGTAAAATGCGGGACTTTTTCACCCGGCCTAACTTGGTAAGGTATATTGGCCGTCAATCGATGTATTGAAAGGCATGAAAAATTAAAACTTTTATTGCACATTAGCCTATAAGTTATACGACGCTAACATTAAAAATCTAGTTGAATGTAGATCGGGAAATATCAGATTAGGATAGTGCTGAGCGAGCGAGTGAGCGCACGATGAATCGCAGTAATTTCGGTGCTTGTGATCTTGTCTAGTCTGAAAACGGAACAATCGGAGTCCCGCTCGGACTTTTTGCGGGGCGCATACTCTAGGGCTCCAGAAACGGGATGTCCCGCGAGCAGCGGGCCGGTTGACAGCCCTATGCACAACGGTCTTGCGCCGCTCGACCTTTACCAGATCGTCGCTCCATCTTGTTGAGGACTTTCCCACGCCGCATCTAGCATATATTTTTCAGGCTATCATTGTTCTTCCCCTGCATCTTTATTTCACCTAATGCATTAGCACATACGGTCCGTGAGTCAAACGATCTTGCTTTAAATAAACTTTGCTTTGAATATAATATTTAGAGGACCAGATGGCCTAGTGGTTAGAGAACCTGATTACGAAGCTTGAGGTCCCGGGTTCGATTCCCGTGTCGGGGCAGATATTTGTATGAAAAATATGAATGTTTTTTCTCGGGTCTTGGGTGTTAAATATGTATTTAAGTATGTATCTATCCTATATAAGTATGTTTATCCGTTGCCTAGTACCCATAACACAAGCTTTACTTAGCTTACTTTGGGACTAGGTCAATTGGTGTGAATTGCCCGTGATATTTATTATTTATTATTATTAATTATTTATTTATTAATATGTGGTATCATGGCGAGATGAACTGGACTTCTTCACGGAGGATTGGTCCTCGTATGCAGCGGACAGAGAGCAGTGGAAATGTTGGGGGGAGGCCTTTGCTCAGCAGTGGGACAGAATAGGCTAGTAATAATAATAATAATAAATGTGGTATCATTATTTTCATGAATCAAGCAACATATTTCTTGATACTTAAAGTTAAATAATGTTTGAAACGAATAAGATCCTAATGTTTTTTTGGGAAAAATTACTTTTCTTTCGGCGCATTCTTCTTAGCAATGACTCTTTCCAAAAGCGACTTTCTTTTAGACCCTTTTTTGATACCGTATCGGCATCGGGATACCGTAGCTGGGTTAGAATAGTGCGGAAAACAACAATAAACGCTAAATCACAATCTTCGAGTCGCTTCCGACGCATCTATCTTACTCGATATGCATCTTCACGGTCCACCGCGTACCACCAACAATTGATACCTTCCGAAGGTCAACAAATAACACATTACAAGACCTTCAAACTGCACCAACTCAACACGGACCCTCAAACGCCCTGTACAAGCCTCAATATCACTCGACCGTCACACTCGTAATTAACAACTTTATGTTTACCTGCTAATTTGATCAGGATATGTTCTATTGTGCGGCAATAAAGGTTGTACTTCAATGACGTTCGGTCCGTGAGGTGCCGTGGGAAGTGGTCGTGAACAGACAGAAGTTGATGCGCTACTACGGGTTTTGCCAATTGTTTTTTGAAATTATTGTTTTGATAATGATAACGCAGCCGGTTTGAAATAGAGTCTGATTTTGGTAACTTTTGGACATTGTTGGTGGTTTATCACGGTGACGATTGCTGCAAAATCATTATCAATCAAGTATTTCCAAATCGTATGACGACAGGATAGCCTAGCTAGAAGTTATATAGATACTATGAGCGCTTGTGATCTCGGATTCGATCCCCTGTCGGGACAGATTTGTATAAAAAACGAATTTTCGTGCCTGAGTCTTGGATGTTTAATAAGAATTTAAGTACGTATTTGTCTCTAAAATTATATTTATCCGTTGTCTAGTACCCATAGTACGGTCAAGTGCAAAAATATGTATCGATTTAATCCTTTCATTATATTTTATGTTTATGTGTAATAATGGGTTTTAATACACACATACGTATAATATGAAGTACAAACTTATTTTAGGCTTGCTTTTAAATTTATACGGGATCCTCAGTGCGCAAGTCCGGCTCGCACTTGACCTGTTTTTAGATGTAACCCTAAAAATAACTTTGATTCGCTGATAACGTTATGACAAAATGTCATTTTACTGTATTACTCGAATGACACATTTCCTTCACTCATGTCAAACAAAATCCCTGGTATTAGCGGGTAAATATTTGCCGATCAGCTGTTCCGAGGCCGCCATATTAACGAAATAATGCCAACACAAACATATTATTACCAACTTACGTATGCGGGTGGGGAAATTTTGAACTAAAATTTTCGCATCCATTCCTTAGTTTCAGTTTGACGGTGGCACTGCGTTTGTTGATTGAGTTAATTTGGTATTTCTGTAATCATGTTTACAACTGTTTTTTGTGACGCAATTATATGAACTATTAGTTTTTTTTTTTAATAACTGTTTATTGAGGCAGCGGATTTTCCATGAAGCGTCTAATATAATTTAGTGCTGGATCTCGGCCTGATTTTTTTATCAGCGGTAATCCCGTGGCATTGTTTTTTAGTTGTGGCAATGTGTAATAATTTATTTGTCGACAATTGCTTGTTTTAAGCCGTTTTTATCGTCAATGCTATTGTTCATATAAATATGATTTTACGACTAATAAAATAACGCAACAATGACAGTACGTGTAGATTAGTTTCAGTGATAGTGATAGTGCTTTTACGGACCTGACATAAGACGACATTTTGGAAAATAATGAAAGTTTCACGGTTTATTTGTTTTATTTAGGTATAACAAAATTATGACTACCTATCGGCATTAGGTAGGAACAATAAGTTTTATGGATAAAAAAGGGACCCGGATATTTTAGACTTAACTAGCTGAACGGCGGCACTCAGATAACTCACCTATCTTTAATGAAACCATGTAACTATTTACAACTTTGTTTTATCACTTTATAAATATTATAAAATACAATTAGGATACTAAAACTGGATATAAGCTAAACTAGGTAAAACTACAAAGTACAAACGTAGTCGAGATTTTCTGCCACAAGCAACTGATTTTCTCTCTCAACTGTATTACTTAACCTTTAAATGTTTTTCCTGACGTCGCTGATGAAATATACTGATGGGGTCATAATTTAAGCGTTTGTTCCAAATAACTTGCGTGACACATTTTTGTAGAAATAGCAGAAGATTCTGATAATTTATCTAGTATTCTTCTAGTACATGACCTAAAATAAATATCCGAAAACGCCATCAAAATCTGCATCCAATTCGTAGAAAATTACCACGAAAGTGAGGCAGTTAAAATGCTTGAATAACAACTCCTTGAAAAAGTTGTACATGCTTGATGTTACGCCTACAAACATACCTGGCTCCCGCTTCTCTATCTCTGGGCAGCCTTATTAAAATGTACAATCTACGTCACTAGTTGCTATACATAGAGCATGTTAAAAACAGCGCCATCTCTCCCTCAGATCGCGCAACTCGTGGAAGACGTGCGGAGACTTCAGGCGTCGCTGGCGGCGCTCCAAGAGGCGCACGCGCAGCAGTTGCAACGGTTGGAAGAGCGGCTCGACGAGAAGAAACAGCACATAGCGCGGTTGGAGGCGCGACTGGACAACCAACGGGACTATGATGATGTGAAGAGGGAGATCAGGTGAGTACAATCGAAGTAAGATAAAAAAAACTTTAACCTTTTTAAATAATTTATTGAATCAGGCGTTACTTTGCGGAGGTCCATATTAATGAACTATAACAATTACTTTGCTCACCCGCGACCTTACAATAGTTACGTTTATGCAAGAAATGTGCGTTCATGCAGTTCCTCCACCTCCACACTGTACGAACACACACAAATCACATAAACCCAACCATCACCACCACCAAGCTACACTGACGCGTTTCGAACTCAACCAGAGCCCATCTTCAGAGTTACCACAACCGTATGCTATGCTACCAAACGTTAAACTAACAAACCAAAACAAATGTTTTAACTTGACAAGGAACTGCATGAACGCCCATTTCTTGCATAAACGTAACTATTGTAAGGTCGCGGGTGAGCAAAGTAATTGTTATAGTTCATTTAACCTTTTTTACGCCACGTGTATCCGAACCGTAGAATCTACGCCAACGACTGATATATCAGTCACGTCGTGCAGAGCGATATCTACCTACATGCATTTCTGTAGCGTTCAACATCGCGTTTGACATTCCGATGTCATTGCGTATGAGTGAGAACCGTTGTATTTGATAGAGCGTTGAAAAGGTTAAAGGACGTTGCTTTGGGTTGGGATGGCATGTTGGTATGCGTTTATTTAACTTGCTCGTAAGATGTGGTTTCAAAAAATTAGCAAACCATTTTTCTACAACTACCTGGTATCCGATTAAGCTGAAATTTGCCCTACCGGTCGCGTGGTTCGACATCACTTTTAATTCGACTATCGGACCAAGAGGATATTTAAAATTCCGTTAAACGTTCGAATTCCGTTCCGTTTTTTTTTTTTTAAACTCAGAGGTGCGAGCCCGGGCTCGAACGCACGACCCTCTGCTTGAGAGGCCCTTGGTCAAACCACTAGACAACCACGGCTTTTTAATATGACAATGGCAAACGACAATGGCTCTAACGATTTCCTATAGTCACTAGTATAGTATAAATCTTCCCAGGTGAATTTTTCGCTTAGAGCCATTACATTAAATTTGAACCTTAATACTATGACGATACCGTTTGTTTTGAAAGATAAGGGCTCGAAGCGAAAAATTCACCTGGGAAGATTTATACTATACCTATACACGTAGTACCAGCTTTATTTAGTTTGGGACCAGCTCAATACGCAGAATCTTAGAAACATGTTTTTAAGAAATCAGTAATCACTCTCCTGATTCTTAGTAAAGTACATTCAGATTATTTACTGAAACAATACTAACTAAACATACAGCAGTTGACTGTGGACTCTGTGATTCAGAGTAAAGATTAGGCCTCATGCGTGAATCAAATCATAGTGATACAGGGTAACGGAGACAGTAATTGTCCATTGTCAGTATCTCCGTAAGGAAAACATTGTCATATGTTTTATTATCACTATGTATGTAAACACTTTATTATACAAAAATAAAGAGAGAAACACAATTAACATACTTATACCTTTATTAATGTTTTTTTTATACAGTAGCCAAATTTCGTCAGAATCCATCAAACCCCGCTCCCGTCGTCAGTATTTCCAGATAAATACAACCTAGGGCTCTTCAAAGCTAGAGTGAATAGGCTTCTGAACCAGTGAGATACACTCTTGGCCTCACACTTTTCATCAGGCGAGATAGTGGTCAATCACGGGTCAATTATACACCGTGAATTTTTAGTGGTTGTTTTCCCGAAACGAGGTGATTTAGTATCGATTGTACAATCGATTTATAATTACTATTTTGACTAGAGTCAAAAATCCAAAACGAAAGTCTAAAATGACCGCAAACCAATAGTAACGCTTCGTTGGTACCTAACCGATCGTATGATTATACGCTACTTGTACCAACAAAGCGTTACTATTGGTTTGCGGTCATTTTCGACATCTGTTTTTCACAATTGGATTTTTGACTCTAGTCAAAATAGTAATTATAAATCGATTGAACAATCGAAACTAAATCATCTCGTTTCGGGAAAACAACCACTAAAATTTCACGGTGTATGTAAAAATAAACCGTTTTAGCGTACAATAGTAACAAACCTCCATACAAACTTTCACGTTTATTTTCTAATTTATATAAAAATCTCGTGTCACGGTGTTTGTTACCGAACTCTTTTCTCTACACTCGGTAGGTCTGAGAATAGGTCGTAGGCTATTTTTTATCCCCCCCCCCCCATTCTTCGCGGACGGAGTCGCGGGCAACAGCTAGCAATAATACATTTGTAAGATACAACACAATTAAATAACGGATAGGCGAGTGTCTGACACTTTTAGATACAGCCATCATATCAGCTTCAGTTGCATACTTCCAAACCTCATAAAGATGCATACCTTGCACCACCTTGATAAGTTATCAGGGCATCGACCTTCTGTTTGCCTGATACCAGTGTTTGAGGAGCTACGAGCCTACAGCCTTCGGATGGGTCGACGCCATCGCGGGCCTTGGAGTGGGTCGATGTCTTAAGATAGTTTGTATGTTGTGCGTATCAGAAAGGACCACATACATGTATGTTTAATTGTAGATATTTGTATTAATAAACTAGTTATAAAGATCTCTTTAAGGGATATCCTTGCCTTTGTGTTTGTGTTTCTCTTGTTAACTTTTCATTTCATGTTTTAAGTACATTAAAGAGTTTTACATACATACATACAATTAAAAATGGGTACGGGTGTGTAATGATAGATATAACAACATTTGATATAACTGTAACATTTGGTATAATGCTACATTTGACATAATTCGATTTACTCGAGAAGTAAACATTCTACGATTCTTTTATAAAATAAACTAACCTAACCTAACCTAGAATTAATATCAATCCTCCGAAGTTTACTTTTTGAGTAAATCGCATTATATCAAATGTAGCATTATACCAAATGTTACAGTTATATCATATGTTGTTATATCTATCGAGGCGCACCCATTAAAAATGGAGCTTTAAAATTGCCATACTATTTTTGAAATTGCAAACAATTTTGTTCACAAAGTGACATTTCAATCGTCCCGTTATCTAAGTTGAATATCTTGTTGCATCTCGTGCACAGATTCATGTTACTGATTCGCTTAACAAGTTTGTAATTCCTAGTTAACAACCTAATGCTTTAGATAACATATAATTTAGATACCTATAATATGATTGATGCTTCCAGCCAAAGAGCGGAAGTGATTAGTCAAGATAATACCTTGTGAAATAATACCCATAAAGACATAAGTTGCACCACAGTTACGTATGAATGAGTCGGTACGTGAATTTCAAAATGAATTAAATTGCCAATACGAATAGAGAATGTTTAAGCACTTATTGGTTTTCAAACTCAAACTAGACTGTGATAAGATTTTATTATAAAACTAGCTTTGCCAACATTACAAAACCTTCACAAAAAAATACAATATAGACTTGCGTTTGACCACAATCACGCCTGATGAAAAGCGAAGATGAGGTCTACAATGGAGCACGCTTTGCCTAGTAAGTATCATTCACTGTAGACTTGAAAACGGCCAGATTGTAGCGTTCAGGGAACACAAACGCAGATTGGGTATTCCACTCCTTAATTGGGGTTGTCTATTTTTTTGTAATGTATTGTAAATCGAAAATCATTTCGAGATAAACGCTTTTTAAATCGTTTTCTCTAGTTATTTAATTTTAATATAATGTTAATGCATTTATTAAATATCAACTAAGCAATGGCCTTCATTTGACATTGAAATAGATGTCGTAGACGTCGCCCTAAGTCGTAAAAAAAGTTTAATTACATTTGCTATCGAAAAAGCATAACCAATAAACCACGTCTTTCTTTAGATAACCTTACCTGCACACGAAAAAAAGGCCATGTTTACCTTTTCCCAGCGGAAGCGTAATAATTAATTCGGGAAATCCCACGGCGGTGATCCAGCCGATAATCCTATTTATATTTCCCAGTGATGGCGCAGGAAATAAAAAAAGAATTCTCAGGGAGCACCAATATCAAGTTCAAACACGGGAGAGCGCTAAATTCCGTATCTCGAACCGTTTAGCGGGCCCATGCTAGGATCCTGTGGGACTGTGACAGATAAAAAAAAAGAAAAAAAAGATGGCCGCCTGTGATGGTATTGGTAAACGGTCTGTGGACCCACGGTTAGTTGGGCAATATTGGTCAACCGTTTTCTAGGGGTTTTGTGAGTCAATATTTTTTACATGGTTCGGGCCATATTTTCAATATTGAGTTTTTGGGAGATGTAGTAGCTATGTACCTACAGAGCTCATGAAAATACGAGTAGTTGTGTATGTAAATTTTTTGATGGCGTGATCTACCTTAAAGCTAAAGATGTAGGTATAACTAATCTGTCATGTCAGATACGATATGCAAAAAGATCCCTAAGTCATTTCAAGATGAAATCTACATCATATCATCTCTGCCTATATTCATAAGACTGCAGGGAACAGGCCTCCTCTTGGTTTTTAGTCATAGGTGAAACCACTAGGCTACCAAAACTTAAATAATGGGAAAAGGGGGAGGAGGGGGGTATTTTACCCTATAGTGAAATGTTTGGCTCTGATAAATGTTCATCATCATCATTTCAGCCGTAGGACGTCCACTGCTGGGCATAGGCCTCCCTCATTGATGCCCAATCATTACGGTTGGAAGCGACTTGCATCCACCCTGAACCTGCGGCCTGCACCAAATCGTCCGTCCATCTCTTTGGTGGACGTCCCACGCTGCGCTTGCCAGTCCGTGGTCTCCATTCCAGAACTTTTGGCCCCCAACTTTTGTTATATATTGCCATTCCAAAAACAATAAATATTTTGTCGACTCGCAGCCAGTGGGAAATAATTTCCCCGTGTTTGATAAAGGGTTAAATTAAATATTATATTTCAACAATTTCGAAAAACTCGCAAGGCCTTACAGCTCACGAAGGCATTATTAGACGACCTGAGGCCGTATTGTCTAACGCTTTTGGCGCTTGCCTTCGCTTTCACCGTCTCTTTCTGTCATCCTTTTATACCGTTTGACAGCAAGAGATAGTGATTGCGAAGGCAAGCGTCAGAAACGTTAGAGAATAAGCCTGCAGATGGCCTAGTGGTTAGAGACCCTGACTATGAAGCTTGAGGTCCCGGGTTCGATTCCCGTGTCGGGGCAGATATTTGTATGACAAATACGAATGTTTGTTGTCGGGTCTTGGGTGTTTAATGTGTATTTAAGTATGGTATCTATCTATATAAGTATGTTTATCCGTTGCCTAGTACCCATAACACAAGCTTTGCCTAGCTTACTTTGGGACTAGGTCAATTGGTGTGAATTGTCCCGTGATATTTATTATTTTTATTATTTGCTTGATAATGTCAAGTTAGATCAGCTACTTAGCAATTCAATGACAGCGCAATTTCAATAACTTTTACAATATTTGAATTGTTTTTTTCTGTTATTTATTACACGCTTTATACTCAGCGCTTTGGACTAAGCAGTTAAATAAAATATTTGTATTTTTTCTGTGATATCTACTTAGATTATATCTGAGCATTTCTATGTTATAAAGATACTTAAATAAGTGGGAAATGTTTTGGATTATGTGTCATAGCTATTATTATTTAAGCTGTTTTTATCCCATTAAACAAAAATAAATTTATTTTCGGAGACTAAAAAGAGCTGTAAAAATATCCGAGAAATCTCGAGTGAACTGTAACACTGTAATGTACTATTGTTTGTTTAGTCGGCACTTCCTTTAGGAGCTTTAGTTTTTTAATGTTCCCGGTAAGCTGTCAAAGGGTTTGGTCATCCGACACTGTTGGAGAGCGTTTGTTTTGAGAGATCATTAAGTATTTAGAGGTTATTGCGTTTAAAGTAGGGTGTGGAACGTTCTGGAAATAGGTATTCCAATGTGGGATGTCTCTTGTCTGATACAAGTTAGCTCAGTTTGAGGCAATATTGTGTAAGGCAAATGTCAGCACGTTTGCGCTCACATCAACCGCACAGCTAAGGAGTGGAATTCCCCGCCTGCGACTGTGTTCCCTGAACACTACAATTTGGCCGCTTTCAAGTCTAGGGTGAATGAGCATTTACTGGGCAAGCGTGCTCCATCGTAGGCGTCATCTTCGCTTTCCATCAGGCGTGATTGTGGTCAAACGCAAGCCTATATTGTATAAAACAAAAAAAAACATTCTCCATCTCTTTCAACCCTCATTCTATATCGTGTGACAGAAAGAAGTGAACATGATTGTGATTCCGGGTGCGTTAGAGGCCAACCACACAGAAGAGACGTGGGACCCCCGTCCGTCCGCGTCCGTGCGCGCGTGGCAGACGCGGCGCCCCTTGAATCAGTTTTCATACCAAATGTATAGAAACGTGGCGAGAGGCGGAGACGCGGCTTCGTGTCATCCTTTGTATCGCGACGCTTCTATATACACCGTGAAATTTTAGTGGTTGTTTTCCCGAAACGAGGTGATTTAGTATCGATTGTACAATCGATTTATAATTACTATTTTGACTAGAGTCAAAAATCCAATTGTGAAAAACGAAAGTCGAAAATTACCGCAAACCAATAGTAACGCTTCGTTGGTACATGTAGCGTACGATCGTACGATAGGTTAGGTACCAACGAAGCGTTACTATTGGTTTGCGGTCATTTTCGACTTTCGTTTTTCACAATTGGATTTTTGACTCCAGTCAAAATAGTAATTATAAATCGATTGTACAATCGATACTAAATCACCTCGTTTCGGGAAAACAACCACTAAAATTTCACGGTGTATATTATACATTTAGTATGAAAGCTGATTCAAGAGGCGACGCGCCCCCGTCCCATGTGTCTTTTGTGCGGCTTGTGCCTTAGACGATAAGGCCTTTAGTCCTTATCCGATGCTAGTAACTTCTTTTTTCAATTAACTCAACAACTTGTTACCATGCTTCAGCAAATAATTGACTGATTGATTGATTTTTTCAGGATTTCTTTATAGCTATTTTCCTAAGCAATTTTAATGGTTGGCTGGTTGGTTAGGCTTGTAAATCCCATTTTACCGAAGCGCGAAGAAGCGCTAAAAAAGTGGATTTTACGAGCATAACTAAGCCCACAATGTTGGTTCAAGTTTTTTTTAACTTAGCATTTTTTTTAATTTTTGAGTAAGTTTACGAACAAAAAAAATGTAAGTACAGATATTATTTCTGTTCCTATTATTCGATACAGTAAATCCAGATTCTACATATTATTGCATAATAATAACGAAAATAAAAAATTGTAAGCTTTGTTTTTTCACGTGTATGCAGATTCAGTAGTTATATTACAGTATTATACAGCTTTTAGCTGCAGCCATCGAGAGCATAGCTTCCCAAATCCAACCAGTTACCGCTGCTCTAGATTTTACAACCGCTTGCTTTAAAAAAGGAATCAAATGATTGCTCACACTCATAAGCTCGTTAACTGAGGCTGTCGCAACGTTGGTATTAGCAGATAAGGAGGCGCCTTGCTAGCGGCGCGGGCGCAGCCGGTAAACAAGGCAAAGGGCTTGTTTGCCGCTTTCATTGCCTAGTAATTTCTACATCAACACAGAGGTTGTTGACAGTGATTTGTTAAGTTATGTACGTTGGTTGGTAACATATACAAACAGGTCTACATGGTGTGGAATAGCGTTTATCTAGAATCAATTACTTACGGGATGTAGTTTAAGTACTGAAGTTATTAAAACATACGTTAGTTGAATCCCGTTTTTTAACTAGCCTTTACCTATGGCTCCATTTATATTTAGCTTGGTTTTTATTAGTGTCCGACCGAAACACGATTTCGGCCGAAACCGAAACCGAAACCGAAATTTTTGAAGACGTATCATATCAAACAAAATATTCAAAATTACTGTACAGATCGTAAGGAAAAGGTTATTGCAAGGATTTCTTATATGAGAACAGTTACTTTTTTTGTTAAACAAAATAAAAAACGTTTATTTTTAATGAAAAATGTCTTGGCATAGGTATTATATTATTCAAAACAAACAACCTATTCTTATCACGTCTAAACTAAATTCACAATCCTAATATCAAACGTATTGTTCATTAATCACAGCATAAAATGCAGTAACAAATAAAATAAATAAATATTAGGGGACAATCTTACACAAATCGACCTAGTCCCAAACTAAGCAAAGCTTGTACTATGGGTACTAGACGACGATAAACATACTTATATAGATAAATAAATACTTAAATACATAGAAAACATCCATAACTCAGGAACAAATATTCGTGCTCATCACACAAATAAATGCCCTTACCGGGATTCGAACCCTGGACCTCTTGCTTCGTAGGCAGGGTCACTACCAACTAGGCTAAAGCGGTCGCCAAACAGATTCTAAAAAGTAAATAATAATTTAATAAATAAACAACATTCATACATACTAATGTCGCTGGTCCCAGCTGGGCCGGCCGCCGATGCATTACCTATACCTACCCGGCCGAGCGTGTCCGAATTAAGCCGAGCGCTCCCGATGCGAGAGCCGCGAGAGGCCGCGAAGTAATTTCGGCCCGGCCGAAGGTTTCGGCCGGATTCTGGCCGAAACCGAAACCTCGGCCGAAATCACTTTTTTGGCCGAAATTGGCCGAAACCGAAACCGAAACCGAAACTTCGGTCGGACACTAGTGTACCGACCTGGTTATTTATGAAACACAATTAGTAGTTGCATATTCGCTATCTACATCGAGAACATCGTCATTAAAGAACTTTGCATACGTACAATGTCTTTGGCTGAATACGTTTACTCTTAAGCCATCGACAGAACAGCTCAACCCTTAGCTGTGTCATAGAAAAAATCAACCTGTCAAAAAATATTTAAATAAAATGTAATCCTCTGATAATGTGCACAGAGAAATTAGGGTAAAGAAGCGTCTGTTTATTACCCAGAGGAACGCCAAAAAGCGATCGATACCTTTTAACAGCTAGTTTAATGTCACATGACGCCTTTGATCCCTTTGATCATCAAACGCGGCCATATTGGGAAAACAAGGTATACTCTATGCCCAACATTGTTTGGGTTGTAAAGATCAGAAGCGGCTTCAAACATATTGGCAGTAAAAAAAGCTGTTGAAACCATAAAGTTATTGTCATTTAGCCCATTCACGGAACCAACGTTTAACGACTAAGCAAGATTTTTAGGATAAAGTGCCCTAAGAAATTTAATTTTTTCCGCTAGCTAGTGTGTTATTAATAAAGATCGCACCGCCATTTGACAATAGCTGTTTGAAACGCATTTCCGATTTAAAATACAACTGGCAACTTACGATGAAAATAGCGTCAGTGCAATAAAAAAAACTATAGAACACTACTGGCAGCTAAAAAAAACATTTTCTTTTTTTTTTATATAAGTGGTGGCAAACGAGCAGACGGGTCACCTGATGGAAAGCGATCACCGTCGCCCATGGACACCCGCAACACGGGGGGCATCACAGGTGCGTTGCCGACCCTTTTAGGAATTGGTAGGCTCGTTTTTTAAAGATCCCTAAGTTGTAACGCTCCGGGAATGCTGCCGCAGAAAGCTGATTCCAGATCTTTGTCGTGCGAGGAAAGAAGTTTCGCTTAAAACGCACGGTACTAGAATGCCAATCATCAAGATGGTGAGGATGGAAAGACAAACGGTTCCTCGAAGTGCGGTAGTGGAATTTAGCCGCAGGCAGCAATTCGAACAGTTCGTCAGAACACTCCCCATGATAGATACGGTATAATATACAGAGAGACGCCACATCCCTCCGCAAAGCCAAAGGATCGAGTAGGCCAGAGAGTGCCTGATTACCGACAAATCGAGCAGCTCTACGTTGCATGCGGTCAAATGGAAGAATTTGGTACTTGGGTGCCCCAGCCCAGAGGTGAGAGCAGTACTCCATGTGCGGCCTAACCTGCGCCTTATAAAGTTGTAAGCGATGGGCTGGCGAGAAGTACCGTCCCGCTCTATTAAGCACCCCCAATTTTTTAGAAGCTAACTTAGCTTTGCCTTCCAAATGACCACGAAACTGAACATCACTCGAAATGTCGATACCCAGGATCCCAATAGACGATTTGGCATCAAGGGGAGTACCATCAAAACAAGGCGAAACAACAAAGGGATCCTTTTTAGTGGAGAACGCGCATACTTGAGTCTTTTGGGACATACATCTTGGAGTTTCCAATTTCTAAATTCGCAATCGCAAAACTAGCAGTTGGTAACTAGAAAACAAAATGGCATCGAAAACCTTCCAAGATACCAAATTCAAAATGTAATCAGAATGCAAACAAGCCAATCCGGGGAGAGATTTGGCGCTCAGAAATCAATCTATCCAACCCCTATTAAGCTTTAATCTGCGGAAGCTGGCTATAACTTAATCCCGACTTGAGAAGCGGAATAAATAAGCAATAAACCGCTACAGGTGCCTTATATTGCTTAGTGTGTTATAAAGGTTGTTACGGAGAGGTTAGTTGGGTACACTGTGCGGCATGACCCAAGACGTAGAGCGTAACCGCGTCGCAGATTTTTCTTACCCTCCACCTAGTAAAAATACCGTACAAGATCACTTTATCTTACTAAAAGAACTCCTTTTACGTCTCATGCAACAAAAGCAGGTATTAAAATGATCTAGAAGTCTTTTCAAAAAAAATTAACGACATTTTTGTAACTGCGAAAGGCGTTTGCAAGTTCTTTATTTTTGTACAATAAAGAGTTTACATACATACACACATACATTTGATAGTTTTCGAGTTTTAATCACGAACTTTTAACTGCTGTATTTACCTCGAAGCTTCGACCTAATTTGTTTCTAAAACACCTGGTATCGTTCACAAAATTAATAGCCGTCGTCTATTTTTTTTAAATACATTGTCTCTTGTCTCAAACTGTGCGACACCCTACGTCATGCCGCAAGCTAATCTCATGTGGCATGCCACAAGATCAGGGGTCCGATCATGTGAACGCACAAATGTTCGCGTGTTCGGGGCAATAATTGAAATGGGTATTTTTCTATTGTTATTTTTCCATCGTTCCGTGTTCGGGACTTATACTTTTTCTATTAGCACTGTAATTGGGCGATATATCGGATATCGTGACAGTGAGAGATGTAAGGGAAACTGCTGATATACCTACAGGGTGTCCCAAAACTCAACGGCAACCTGGTACCAGGCGAGAAGCCAAGGTACCTTTAGGTTCACTTCTGATATACCTACACTGCTGATATACCTACAGGGTGTCCCAAAACTCAACGGCAACCTGGTACCAGGCGAGAAGCCAAGGTACCTTTAGGTTCACTTCTGATATACCTACACTGCTGATATACCTACAGGGTGTCCCAAAACTCAACGGCAACCTGGTACCAGGCGAGAAGCCAAGGTACCTTTAGGTTCACTTCTGATATACCTACACTGCTGATATACCTACAGGGTGTCCCAAAACTCAACGGCAACCTGGTACCAGGCGAGAAGCCAAGGTACCTTTAGGTTCACTTCTGATATACCTACACTGCTGATATACCTACAGGGTGTCCCAAAACTCAACGGCAACCTGGTACCAGGCGAGAAGCCAAGGTACCTTTAGGTTCACTTCTGATATACCTACACTGCTGATATACCTACAGGGTGTCCCAAAACTCAACGGCAACCTGGTACCAGGCGAGAAGCCAAGGTACCTTTAGGTTCACTTCTGATATACCTACACTGCTGATATACCTACAGGGTGTCCCAAAACTCAACGGCAACCTGGTACCAGGCGAGAAGCCAAGGTACTTTTAGGGTCACTTCTTCCACATTCCCATTTCGTTCACATTCCTACTTCGTCCTTTTCCCACTTCGTCCACATTCCCACTTATTATGGTTTTTAGAAAATATGGCTCTGTCCATTATTGTATGGCTTTGTCAGTGTCTAGTGTCATCATCATCCATCATCCCAGCCTATATACGTCCCACTGCATAGCACAGGCCTCCTCTCAGAGCGAGAGGGCTTGGGCCGTAGTTCCCACGCGGATTGCAGTGCAGATTGGGAACTTCACACACACCATTGAATTTTTTCACAGGTGTGTGCAGGTTTCCTCACGATGTTTTCCTTCACCGTAAAGCTTATGGTAAATTACAAATGTAATTTGTCTAGTGTCTAGTGTATTTCGCCGTTATTCGGTAGAAATTCTAGAAAACTTCGATAGGTAATGAAATGAACGATGAACGATGACGGCGTCTTTGCTTCAACAGTTTTATAAGATGCTTAAGTATTCCTTTTTCAAATGAATACGTTTTGTTACATAGACTAATCTAGTTTTGTCTATGATCATATTTGATCGACAAAAAACACTCGCACAGCCACAGACAACACAGAGGCTCATAAACGCGCCCACAGATTATGCTCTGTTGACTCCCAAAATTAAAAAGTCAAATAGAAAAACTTCTTTATCTTATGTTTAATTAAACGGGCATGTGATTTACATATACCTTAAACACGTGTATATGTTTGCCCTCTATGTATCAATAGGGCTGCACCTGTCTCCATTTGCTTAGGTTTGTTTAACTTACATTTAACGAAAGTTAGCCGTGCCCTGTCACACACAAATTATCAACTAATTTACCATAGTTTTTTCTATGCCGTAAAAATTTCTCGTAAGCGCTTTACGCATTGTTGACACGCTCTTTGGGCTGAGAATTCTGAAAAAAATTAAACATTGAAATGACTTTTGTGTCAATAGCTCTCTGTCAATGTTTGGAGGTAAGATGCGTTCGTTCGTTTGTTTTGTATGTATTCCGTTTTCAAAGGCGTCCGTTGACCAATCAATCGGGCGGCGATTGGTCAGCACGATCGAACGGGGCGGGGCCTCGTTATCGGCGGCCGATGATTTGGCTGATAGCGTTCGATTGTGACGTCACGCGTGATGTGGCTCTGGAACGCCTACACGGTCATTGTTGCCTGGTACCGGTACCTGTGATCCCGTTCGTGATAAATTAGTTAATTTAAAACCTACTGCTATTCAAATTATTTCATTCACTCATAAATTGACGTCCAAATTCGATTATGTTGAATTTTTTTTAGGTAGCCTTTTAATCTGACAGCTCAGAATTTGATTTCTCCGCCATTGCTATTTTAATCGTCTTCCAATCTACACCATGTTTTTTGTGTTCCATTGACTTTAAGGGATTTCTTCAGCTCAATAAAGGTGATTTCTTCTAAAACAATTTCAATAAAAGATAAACTATTTGAGTACTTAATGAGTGGTCATAGGTGCTTATTGGTGGTGTATCTCTTTTTAAAATTTGTTAAGAAGAAGATCAAAGACACGAGTTTATATAACGTTAATATTTATTGGTTTTTATTTTGATGTGCCACGTCAATGTCATGTCGCTTAGAGCGTTAAACCTAGATAACCTAATCAGAATTATAACTTTTTGAAATACAATATCTCTTAACCATAGTCGATGAATTAACAGTCAATGTAATATATAAAAATCTCGTGTCACGGTGTTTGTTATCAAACTCCTCCGAAACGGCTTGACCGATTTTTATGAAACTTTTTTGTCTAGGTAGATTTGGTAGGTCTGAGAATAGGTCGTAGGCTATTTTTTATTCTTCGCAGACGGAGTCGCGGGCAACAGCTAGTAACCTATATCCTTTAGTCAATATAAGGTATCAAATTATGTAGGTACGTATCGTAAGAAGTTTTTTTGGTTAGATTTTTAATTTATCGTGATTTTTGTAGTCTATTAACTACTTAATTACTACATATCCGTATCAATTTTCAAGTAAACCCGGTCAAAATTTGACCATTAAGTAGTTATCGAGTTCGGTAAGTTAAATAAACTCTTGGACAAAGAACAGCTCCAAAACTCCAAGTGCAACAAACTTCTCTAATTACGATACAAAATATATTAATTAATTCCCTTGTCTATTACCAAGCTTAAAGTAATTAAAGAATCAGTGACGATTTGATCAGCGCTGCAAAAGGGGTGATTCAAAGACATATTTCTCGGGATGATATCGATTGAAACAGATGCCTCTCTCTTTTGATGAATTATTCGGATATTCGGGATGCCGGTTTTGGTTTGAAGACGGTATTGATATTTTGGATTTTGTTCACCCACAGTTTCTATGTTATTTAAGGTAGATATTATTGGGTAGTACTACTAAGATGTCACACAGGAGTCAGTGACTTAGTAGACGAAGTATGCCCGACATTTTCGAGCCAATCCGTGGTTTTTTCGTGCTTTATCTTTTCCTAATAAGAACTGCTAAGGAATGGAACTCGCTCCCATCGTCTGTATTTACAGATAGTTACAACCTAGGGCTCTTCAAGGCTAAAGTGAATACACTGTTACTGAGCCAGTGAGATACACCTTTGGCCTCATCTGACTTTTCATCAATTGAGATAGCGATCAATAGGGTCAGAAAAAATCATTAATGTGAACCGTAAAACCGTGGTTGGCTTTACGTTCGGACCAACTTTGACAAAGTACTAGAACTAGAACATAACGCAAGCTTCGTCAAAATTTACAAATTGCACGATATCTTCGTCGCAGTTACGCCGCTTAGGTCAAATAGTTCATATTTTTAGCAATAAAAACAAGTTTAATATGCCATCCTTTCTGTTATCCTATCATATTATATGTATTTGCATGCCGTAAGTAGGTGTATGGTGTTTGGTAAAATATTCATTGTGGCACAGCAGTATTAAATTTAAGGCTTTCGGGAAGACAAAGATGCTTTTAAGCTTCCGACGAACATAGCGTGGTGTGGAGTAGGCCGCGAAAATTTTGCTAAAAATATTCGCTACACCAAATGTATCGCTCGTAAAAATAAAAATGAATCGCCAAATGTGATGCTAAGCGCAAAACTCGAGAACGACTTAACCGATTTTAAGGATTTTTTAAGGAATTCTTTGTAGAAGTTTTTTGTTACGAAAAAACCCTCAGGATAAGGTATGATGGGGATATATTTAATTTATATTAAATAACTCGCTAATCCTGCCGCCGAGCAGCAGTTCTTGTTCTGCTGTCCCGGCGTGGAGAGCTTACTTGCCATCAGGTGACTAACTTGCACGTTTACTGCTAAAGAAATATCTTGGATATTAATATGTGTACTATTTTTGGACGATGGCTGATACGGGCGTTATAGTTTGTACTTGTATAAATGTATGTCTAAATGTAAAATTAATTTCTTAGGAGGCCCAGCCAGGCGGGGCCTGACCTAGACCCGAGGCACTTTATCCCATTCCGGGATTCGGTCCCGCGCCCTGCTCAGCCCTATAGACACCACTTGAGCAAGTGAGTCCCTAGTTATAATTTAGCCCACTGGTGGGCACTAAGAGTTGTTTAAATCAACTTGGGTTCGATTCCCGACCCGGCAAATTATTTTTTCTAAACTATCAAACCCACTGTTTCTTTGTATGGTGTCAGTACCTTTTTAAATTTGACGATTAAATACGGTTATTAAATACGGTTAGTCACAAAAATGTAGACGATATATTTGTAACTTTTGTTATACCCACACGACCAGATGGCCTAGTGGTTTAGACGACCAGATGGCCTAGTGGTTAGAGAACCTGACTATGAAGCTTGAGGTCCCGGGTTCGATTCCCGTGTCGGGGCAGATATTTGTATGAAAAATACGAATGTTTGTTATCGGGTCTTGGGTGTTTAATATGTATTTAAGTATGTATCTATCTATATAAGTATGTTTATCCGTTGCCTAGTACCCATAACACAAGCTTTCCTAGCTTACTTTGGGACTAGGTCAATTGGTGTGAATTGTCCCGTGATATTTATTATTATTATTATTATTACACGTAACTCCAATAATATAAAATAAAAATTATGAGACTATTTACACTAATCTACACGTTTAAAAGTAAGAAAAGCTTGTATAAAGGTCCTCTAGCTCTAGCTTCATAATCAGTTACTAACAATATCCTCAGGCCATCGTTAAAATCTTTATATACACTAATATTCTGGTAGTGTTCCAATTTAGCAATGAAAACCTTTAAAAAAAATACGAAAAAAATAATGATAGGTCGACTCTACGCCACCTCTGTGATGGCTGTGAAAACTCTGCTATCGTCTCACTCCCGCGAGTGTGTCACCAAGTCCTACAAGGGTATCGGTGTTGCCAGTCGTTAAACGCTATAGTGAAAGTTTGCCAGCTCAGAATATTGACATGAGGTCGTAAAACTCTGCGGTATTAATGACGTGCCAACATTCTTACAACTTGTAATGCTAGAATCTCGCGATTATTTAATTACAAAAAATACATTAACAAAAGAAAATAAATGACATGGTAAAATAGGTGATTAATTCGGGTGGCTCGGCAAACTTTTGACTAACGTTATTTTATTCTCCTATAGATTCTACAAAAACCTTTTTTTTGTCACAAGCTTTTTATACTTAAGTCTAGCAGTGGACGTCTTTCGGAAGCAAATCTAGACATAACTAACAAGCCAAAAGTACCAGGCGAATATAATACAACCTACAGTTTCTCAACTAATCGACCGACCGATCCGCCCTCGCATCGACCCAGCAGCGTTCACACCTCCACAATGTACCTTAATTACAATTTAATATATCGCCAATTAGATCGCGATCGGGACACGCGACTAAATACAGTAGTCACCCACTCCCCTTATACAGCTTAAGTTCCCTAACTTCCTAATTTAGTAGCACTGCAGCAATATGGTTCATTATAGCATGAATTGTGTCGGTCCCGAGGTAGCTGTTAACAGGTGAACGGACTAAACGTCTCATTTCTATACATTTTGTATGAATTTAGTGTTTGATTTGAGCGCTTCTAACTTCGCCTTGGTTGAGATTTTAATGGACAAACATACTAAGTTAAGTTTTGCGTTAAGGGGATCTTTATGGAGTGTTTAGCGCCCTAGTAGGTATTATTGTTCTGCAAGCGGTATTAGCAACTCTTTTATGGCATTTATATAATAAGACTTGTTTTCATTTGTATGTACATATAAGTTATTTAACTGCTAAGTGGTCCTATAAGTGTTTCTTTTTTTTCCTTATTAAGTCCCGAACCGTAAAAATACATAAACCTAAGTTACTCTTAAATCTTTATGTGCCTATTTAAAGTCAGCAAGCTGTGAAACAGCTTTTAAACCTTTTGCACATTATAAAAAAAAATATTAAGAAATGTCTTGTAAGAAAGTCAGTCGCATTGGCTATTACATGAGACCAATACAACTTAATTTCTCATTAGACGCCTTTTAATAAGCTCAAGCAATTTTCTTATAAAGTGCAAAATATCTGAGTGATATAATCTAGACACAACATTTTCAAAGCGTGTGGAAAATCGATATTCGTACCTTAATTTATTATTATTAAATGAGAGCCGTGATAAAACATGATTATCTAAGAAGGCCCCAAGGGTTCAATCTCAATAAATTTATGAAAGGCGTATTGCCAATAAGGAACATCCTATTAATTACAATACTTAATTAATTCACCTGAAATGGTTTTAATCAATTCGTGTGCTCAATTTATTAAGGTACAGCTGATGACCCTATCTTAATTACACCATCGGCTAAAGGTATTTCAGTAACCCTCCATTGGTTACTTTGATATTTTGCACGTAAATTGTTTCTTTTGAGGGCATTTTGTAATTTTTAATCGTATTTAGAAATTATTTTGGAAAGCTTTTGGATGTTCAAAATGGTTTCAGTTAAGATTTTAATTGTCTTAAAAGTTAATAAAACAAAGACAATCAATGACATCCAGTCCTTTTGTACTATCGTACCTATTCTAAAATGTTGATTAATGACTGAATAAATGTCTTTACTGTCAAAAACATAAAAAAATATTCCATTTGTTCTAGCATGCTCCGTTCTATGGACCTCCGAGACGCGGCGGAGAGAGCCGAACGCAAACCCGAACCGCTCCGATCGCCCGCTGCGCCCGCGCCGCGCGAAGACGACGAGCGGGAGCGAAGCAGCGAACGACGCGAGACAGGTGAGCTATAACCACCGCTTGACTAATATGACCACTATACAGCTACACATCATATAAGCGTAGCTAGTGACTGTTACAAGACTTTTATACGAGTAACTTTGCAAGATTAGTCAAGTTGTGTCGATCAGGTCAAGTCCAAAGAATCCCGTTTTTTGTGTTTGTCTGTGTCCGTAGCTAGCCCGTGTTCGCTTCTTTTTCCTCACGGGAACGCGGTCCTACTCCACGCAGGACCACGTTGCCGCAACGTGTAGGCTCTGCGCGCGACTCCTCCCCCCTTCCTTCCCTGACTAAGCTCTGTGACAGGTGGTGAGGACTGGCCGAGCACGCCGCCCCTCAACAACAACACGACACATCACAACAACAACCCTCCACTGCCGCTGCCGCCGCCGAGTCCCTTTCGCTTCGAGGAGCACCGGCCCTACCGCTTCGCCGACGACATGGGCCCGTTACCCCCCGGCGCTCTGGTTGGGAGGCTCGGCGACTCCCTCATCCCCAAAGGAGACCCCATGGAAGCGAGACTCCAAGAAATGCTGCGGTACAACATGGACAAATACGCAAATACAAACCTAGACACGCTTCATATCAGCCGGCGGGTGAGGGAGCTATTGTCCGTTCACAACATAGGACAGAGGCTGTTCGCTAAGTATGTCCTTGGACTCTCCCAGGGGACTGTATCGGAGCTCCTATCAAAACCAAAACCTTGGGACAAACTCACGGAAAAAGGAAGAGACTCATACCGGAAGATGCACGCCTGGGCGTGTGATGAGGCCGCTGTGATGCTGCTCAAGTCGCTCATTCCTAAAAAAGGTACCATTTGACCGTATTTGATGTTATTTTTATGACAAGTTTGATAATCGGCGAACACAGAAGTAGATTATCACCATCACAAACGTCATCGAACTTTCTTCCAACGAAAAGTCGCCGATTAATAAACTCGTCTGCTGTCATTTGTTTTAAATTTGAAACTGGCCACGCAACGAAAAAAAAACGATTTTCGAATCGCGTGGCCAGTGTCAAATTATTAGGCTAAGTACACAATAGCGCATTCCGCATACTTCCATTAATGAGTGGCCAAGAAAAATTGTGCGCTCTATGCAACGCCAAGTTATGTCAACTCTTGCATGTTTCGTCCAATCAATTCCACCCCTTTAGCGCAATCTTCCGAACGGTTTGGCACGATATCAGGCTTGTCGAGCCACCTGACAATAGGGCTCATCAATCACCGCCGGAATGCAGATAGCGATTACCGAGTCTTTAGACAGAAACAATAGGTTAAACGACCTTATAATCTGTCTTATTTTTATGCACTTAACCGTTGCTCAATCATTTTGTGCTGAGAATGATTGGCCAATGGCGTCCGCACTTTTAGGTTAACTTTTTATTTTTTTTGTTTTGTTTTCCTGACCCCGTCCTTGTCCCCTCCCGTCGCGTGACACTACAGCGGAAAGATCTGAAACTGAACTCCCTCCCCCACCCCAACAAAAGGGGAGGGGGCAGACTAAATAGATATGGTCAAGCGAGCACGCCTCGCCGGCAACTGCATCCTCCCGGGGTGTCGGTGACTTCGATTTATTGTTTTAATACGTGTTTCTTTTGTTAATAATGTCCGCCATGTTCTATTTTAAATAACACTTTACCGATTCAATCGGTATTGGTTGGAAAAGCAAGCGGACACGTCTCTAGCTTCGGCTTTACAGTTGAAACGCCGATCCTTGTAAAATTATTTTACAATATAACTGATCCCCTCGAGACTTGTTTTGCTACGACCTGCTATTTATTTCTGAATATAAACTACTTAGACAATTTTACAACATTATTGACAGTGCATAAACTTCGAAACACTGCAACACTGAAACTGAAACTTTTTAAATGTTATTAAAAAAAAACAAAAGCCATAGACAATTAAATAGTGATGCGACGCAGCTTTACAGTTCGAGCGCTTAAATCGGAAACGTAAGACGCTGGCACACGTAATTTGCAAATACATGCAAACGTCTCGTGTGAAACAACGTTGCGACATTGCGTGTGGACGTAGGACACGTGGGAAACTAGGAAACGTAGAATAATGACATGGTATTGAGCAATCATGGCGATACAGTCCGGTCTATTGTACGAGAACACAAAAGCTGTATCGGAATATGGAGTTAGTGGATGTAAACGGTATTTTTAGCATTGTAACACATTGCTTTGTTACTTTAAAAGACAGAATTAGACATTGATGTTCCAATATTCCATAACATTATTAATGATCTCAAACAAGTCAGTTAAACAGCACTAAATAAACAATTTTTAATAGTATTCCTTCACCAATTTTCTAAATAAACTTTTTACGTGTTAGAGGCGCTGTCATTAAGTAAATAAATAATTGCCGATACAAATACAAGTGTTAAAGAATGAAATCAGTACGTATCAGAATACTAGAGCGACCATCCGTTCCCACGCGGTGGTGGGTGTATGCAACCACTAACCAGCTCATTATGGACAACGGACTCTTAACGAGGCCGTTCGATATTACGCTAACGGAACCTGAGCCCAAGAGAAACAAACAATCAAATTACCGGTTTTTTTCTAAGGGAGAGCCAGTGAAGAGTGTCAGACTGTATTAGTTTTGCATAGCGCCGTTCAGATTTAGGCTTCTGAAAGCCATAGACTCAAAACTCTTCTATACTAATGAGTAAAGAAATAGAAGAGGTGAGTATGTTTACTTTATACGGGACACCAAATATAATAAAAACTACACTGTGTTAATATGGTGAAAAAATATAAACTATCCAACCGTGCAATAATAAAACTTGGGCACCTTCCTGCGTTGCAACAGCCAAAACTTTCTATTTTATTTAGCACCTCAAAGCTTAATGAAGAACCTACATGAATACAAGCATAATCCGCAAAATTGCAAATCAACACACCGATAAATCGCCATTTAAATTCCTGGACCTCAATAAAAACCGTACAATTACGCGGCAAATAAGAAAACCGTAACCCTTCGGAATTATCTGAAATTCAATCTATTTGAGTCCATCCCTATCGATGCGGACAAAGGCTAATGCACAACGGTGCCATTGTCTCCGCAGATTTATACCTCGTCCTTTGTCATTAATGTGTACACTGCTTTACAGCGTGGATTCTTTTTGATTCTTTCGGGAGCCGTCTCTGTTTGCTCTCGCTGTGTGACTTTGTCTTTTCTGAATTTGGAAAATGAATTGAAAGGCGGACTGCGGAACCGGACAGGCTTTTTTGGTTTTCCCTGAGAGATAAGCGAATTTTAAGAGTTTATGAATGAAATATCAGGCAATGCGCTTGACTGTACGTGCGAGCATTTAATATTTGCTGCAGTTTACTAAAAAAATGTTTGATGAATTAAACCTTCTAATGACCGGAACATGCCACCTTCATTACCTCTAAACGCCAGTGCTACCGACAATAATTAAAAATATAACTCTATGGCCACGTGTGGCATAGACAATAAAACCCATTACAATGTAACCCTTACAATTTGTTATCGCGCCAAGACGATGAAAAAATGCAAAAACGCCATATTAATTGCCGGTGAAGGCGGGATTTGTAATGCGCTATCAACCTTTATTAACTTTTTTATTAAACTGCAGACATGAAGCTTGCAACACTTACCATTAACTAGCAACACCGCCGCGTATGGCAGAAAACTACGCCGCGAAAATGCTCTACAATTTTTAAATATAGAATTTTACTGCCGCGTCCGTCACTAGTGATGCGCTTTCCTAACCGATATTTTAGTGTCGTGCCTGAGTACAATATCCGGGAAACGGCTGCCACGAATAAATCGGTAACCCATCAACGTATATTACAAAAAATCCCGGTGGAATAAAGATCTACTTTTCACGGTCATTAAGCTTGGTATGGGTTAACCGCATATTATTTATTCGCGTAATCTATCGGTCCAATTAAGTGTAGTTATGGCGGCAGTAATAATTGTTCTTATTACTGGCAACACGCTTCAGTGACGAGAGCCAGCCAGCTATTTTTCAGTCGTCACTGTTACACTTCATTGTAAATTAGCCCTTGTGTTGTAACAGATAAAACACAAGACTAAGTTAAAACTAAAAGTAAAAACGAAAAGTTGTAAAATAAATTCCATCCATCCATATGGTAAAATAAATTAATAATTATTAAATTTATTATATTTCGAACCAGTAACTCTTAGATGTTATATGTCTGAAAACTGTTCACCGCACGTTTGAAAAACACTAATCGCGTTTGAGTATTTCAAATTCGCAACGGCGGCAGTGTTTGGACAAAGTTTAGAGCGTTCGAGACGCGTGAAAATCTATTTTCAATGGCACTATCGGGCGGCGCAGGCCAAGGGTTTACGCTCGAAGTTACCTCCTCGATGCTCAAGCTCTCGCTTAGTTTAATGCTAAGCAAATTTTAATATTCAATTGAGTTTTCGAACGGTTAAACGCTACGACGAATCGAAACTTGATTGCACGTGAACTGTTTCGTCGTAAAACAAAACAATTTCACTCAGCGCTACACATTTCATGATAAAATCATTCAGATTCAGATGCAGAAAAAGCTAGTAAACTATTCATATAACATCTGCTAATGCAACTTAAAACAGGCATAACGTTAACACGCAATTATTTATCAATGGCAAGTCACGTTCGGAACGCGCCGTCAGAACATTTTAAACTGTTAAGTTGGCAACTTTGCAAGTGTGTTAGCTCTGGGGGAGTGGACGCAAATGGCTTCCAAACTCGTACCGAATTCCAAATTTGAATTGATATTATTAGTGGCCAGTAACAAGAAGACTTCAAAGGCGATACTCGTACCAACATAATGAACAAAATTGAAGTGAATATTTCATTTCAAAATGCAGGGTACGGTTAAACAGTAAATTAAACCCGTATAAACCCTGTGTTGCCAACACAGGGGCGTGTCAACACCTCCCGCAGTCAACAAGGTCAATTCCTCATAAATCATAAAGTTTAAAACAAACACGAAAATCCGGCGAACGGCTGATAATCACATAATAATTACCCAATACCCGCCCGATCGAATGTGCCGGGCCATTACGGACCCTGTTTAAAAGTTTCACACAACTTCTAGCGTGCGGGCGAATCAGTAACTTTTGACTAACCGATAACCTTTTGTGGACGACACCACACAGATTTTGAATTTAAAATTTCGTTGTTGTTTTTGATCTTTTCTTTTGTTAGGGATGCATTGTGCGATCTTTATGTGCATCCGCGCGCCATCTCTCGGCGAGTGGCAGAATCAAACTTAACTCAGTCTAGAAATAGGAAACGGAACGCTGGACTATTAAACGGCCATGAATGCATCAGGGCCAGATAATTTTAAGAAATTACAATGAGTGAGACGGACTGTTAATTTACGACGTAACCATTAGGTAGTATTATTACAACGCGCGTTCCAGCAAAAATTATCGCGACGCAGCCACTTAGAAAGAGTCTGAAAAACTAAATAGCCGTTTAACCGTGTTTACTCTGAAATAACTCGAAAAAAGCGCGGAAAAGTTTGGTATGCGCGCCACAACGCGCGCGTAACGCCATCTGTTGTCGAGTGGCCGCGCTAGTGCAGGGGTCAGGGAATTATGCGACGCGGAATGTCGGCGGCCGGCGGGCCCTTTGACGGGTTCCGACGAAGCAATCAGGCCTCTTTAAGGGCATATTTATGATTATAATACCGTGTCTCATTATATACTTTATGATTTTATACCAAACCGTAATTGTAATTGTCGTGAACGCGAGAGCAGGACGGCCAATAACCTAATCCTCGTAGGTAATTGTACCATTATGCCTTAATCCATGAATAGTACATGCGAGTTTATAACGGAGTAGGTACTTCAATCGCTATAAAAAGCGCCGTCTAGATAAAATAAAACTGGATCTTCGATCATTTATTTGGTCTAAGAAAATTATTTTGTGTAATTAACGAAGTTTAAGCGTAGGTTTAATTTATATTAAATGTTATATTTAAATGGCATCTACGGTTTACTGAGACGGCGACGTATCACATCGTCTGTGACACATCTCTTGTTCAGCAAATGAATTTTGCTCCGAGAAATTCTACTTAGTACCTAACCTTTAAGCGACTTCCTGTAATAAATTATTACATACTACGAAAAAGTAAACATAATATATGTACACCTACGTGATTTTAGACTATTTTAAGCAAATATTACACTTTCCTTGTACTTAATTACATAAACTAACATCATAGGTCCATCTATTCTAACCTCCAAAAATAACATTCGAATTAACGCCATCTATATTTCAACGCCGCCAACATTCCCATGTATTAAGATTTAAGCGCTAGCGAAATGTCACCGAGTTTACACTTTACAGTTGTTTCAGCGATTCGGCTATTATTAGATCGTTTAATTCTAGGGAAGCATTAATTGGCCTGGAATTGTGTTTTATTATTGTTTTCTTTGTTTGAGCTGAAGCCAAATAAAACTGTTTAAGTAATTCCGTAAAGACGAACAGTGTTTTTATCAACAAACGATAGATGTCACTAGTCAATTACGGATTAAGATTACTGATCTCAGAACTCAACCCTAAAACAGTATTTTTGAATATCTTGTAGGTTCTATCTTATTGAAGCCTACTAAGATAAACTCGTATTTAAAAGCTTTTATTACTATCTCTTGAACACGAGTACGAAATTTTGTGCCGAACTTTAACGTGACGTGTTTTTCATATTACAAGGATGCAATCAAGTTTGACGTATAGTTTTCATAAAAATATATCTCAGTTATTTCCATAATAAAGTCGTAAAACACGAGCGAAACTGCAAACGATGTATCTTAAAAAAATGCCATAGACAAATTTGACACTAAAACAGATTGAATAGTTTTACGACAGATAGCATAGAGCTCAGAGAAGCGCTCATCAAAACGCGTACGTAGTGGTCAAATTAAATGTAAACGAAAATTTATCACCGGACTTGATTGCAATAATTTACTGCATCTTATTTTAGTTGTTTGTTTAATTTCAGTTGCTATCAAATTAATTGTGCTGAGGCCAACGCCGGCGGAACTCTTTATTTATTAATCGTAAAATTGTTATTATGGCGCAATATAAATAAAATTTGCTAAAATATCGAACATCGATCAACAGCTGGTCGTCTGCATGAGCTAAAGACTCCACGACATAAAGCTTCCGTCCGAAACCAGTTTAGAAAAAAAAATCTGAATGTCAATTCTGTATAATCGATGCTTGTTTTTTTCTCTGAACATGATCACACCAGTTCACACGTCAATTTGACAGTTTAATGGCTTGCAAACATTCACAGCGCTACGCCCATTCCATCGACAATATTGACACAACTGGCCAGCACGCAATCCATTCCATATGGAACGTAAAATGGACAACAATACCGTCTAAATCGGGATATGTTTTGCCGCCAAAAGGGCATTCTCATTATATTATTCTCATTATTAACGCTCACGGCCGCGATAATTATTCGAATAAGCCGCGGCCGGCCGTAAACCCGTCGACGCATTCGTCACCCGCCCACGCGCGATCGCTTTCGCTTCGATTTTGCGATAACCATCGAAAACAAGATAAAATTAGCTCCGCAACAAAGTTCGATGTCAACGCTACCTCATTAAGCGCGACACGATCAACATTCGCATTTATTAATCATTGATTCCTTTCACGGAACTGGACTCCACCAAAAATACTTAAAACATTTATCGTGTCCGTGCGATACTGGCTGAAAGGCCGCTCTATCAACGCAATCAATTAAAAAAAACATCGCGTTCGCGCGCGAAGCAATCGAAGCGCCGCCATCTTGTTTATCTCCAAACAGTTTAATAGGAAATTAAGTGCATCGTGACATATTATTCGTTCAAATTAATTACCAGTGTTTCCTCTTCTTGCGCTGCATATAACTCAGCCATCTGTCCCGCAAGACGGCCTGTTTAACATGTCTCTTGGGACGGGATTTGTGACCGGCCATTTTATATCTCGGCTTGCATAATTAGTAAGAATTAATGCAGGCTGTGAACGACTCGTTGTTCCACAGTGAATTAGGGTTTATTCGAGCGTTGATGAAACTATTGCAGATATATTAATAGGAGTTAATTGTCATGTTTATTGTGCACTGGCCCCCACTTAAAGTGGGTATTATTAGGGCTTGAATAGCGTTAATAACTATTAGTTAGCTTAAGCGCAAGCGTTCCGTTAAGTGCTTAGTGGTCATGAGACCGACATTCAAAACCCAATAAGACATCGTGGCCAATTACAAATGCAACGAAGCTGGAATATCGTTTTTTCTTGATAAAAGTCTCACTCTCAAACCATAATAAAACATAACTCATTGATTCAGGTTTTACTTTACAAAGGTCCATAATTAAAACAAACTAGCAAAAAAAAGTTGTATCTCATTAATATAAATCAATAAAAAACTTAAGTCTCGAAACTTTTTGGTCCAAATAAAAATGTTGCTTGTGCCAATAGTTTGAAACAATAAAGCTTCCTTCACACGCGCGTCGCGTGCTTGCCGGCAATCAATCGCAACAATCAATAAACGTGTATCGATGCCTTAACTGGCGAGACTGAAGAATGAACAGTAGCTTCGACAATTAGTAATTTAAAAAAACGTTACATTTTGTTTCGCTATCCCTAACATGCTAAGTATATAAACGAAGAGCAGGTATTTGCAGTAACATTAGACAAGCATTCTTGTCTATTCCTTTGTCCCTTTTTTCTTTCTCTCTCCCATCATTTTCAGCGTCATTATTATTGCATTGCACTCCATTGTAATCTATATCAAAATGAAATCTCATTATAAGAGAGAGTAAAAAATTAAATCAACTCTAGTCTATGTAAAAAGTCACCTTTCGTTCTTACAACTTCAACTTCATTTTAAAGCACGAAGAACTTCTTTTGTATCGCCTAACCTCCAGATACAACTGTTGTTATATCTGGAGGTTATACAACACATTATTTTCATTCACTACCACTTTCTTTTTTATTTATCCCGTAATAGCTTCTTCCCTTTGCCTTTTACTTTGCCTCTATGGATGAATAAATAATAAATAATAATAATAAATAAATATCACGGGACAATTCACACCAATTGACCTAGTCCCAAAGTAAGCTAAGTAAAGCTTGTGTTATGGGTACTAGGCAACGGATAAACATACTTATATAGATAGATACATACTTAATTACATATTAAACACCCAAGACCTGAGAACAGACATTGGTATTTTTCATACAAATATCTGCCCCGACACGGGAATCGAACCCGGGACCTCAAGCTTCGTAGTCAGGTTTTCTAACCACTAGGCCATCTGGTCGTCTAAATAGTCTAAAATAGTCTAGTTCCTATCCCTATTAAAATTTGGGAAATCCCTTATTAATGCAATGACGCCAATGACTCTCGGTAAGTCTCTAGAAAGGGTGATTAACTATACTGAATGTTGAATTTCATAGATGGGTAGTTCTACTGGTGTTTCAGCTGCTATCAGTTTCCTATCGAATATAGTAAAGAACTCGCAAGCATACAGTATATTTCTATAAAATATATAAAAATCTCGTGTCACTTGTTTTATTTAGAACTCCTCCGAAACGGCTTGACCGACTTTTATGATTTTTTTTGTCTACATTTGGTAGGTCTGAGGTCGTAGTCTATTTTTGTAACCCTATTCTTCGCAGACGGAGTCGCGGTCAACAGCTAGTTTTATAAAATTCGCTCAGTGTGGCACATTTGCTCATTATATGCGCCAGGATAGTGTACTGTCACACAAATACATATTTCTACATCAAGACAAAGTATATCATCAAAGTATCTGCCTCTAGATTTCTCTAGTATCCAGTGCACCAAAGTAACGCCTGCATCCATACTCAGCACAAACCTAAAGCGTCTAACTCTGTTACGGCGCTCGCGGAATTTGGTTATTTCGTTAAAAAACTTTGGTATCGTTAAAAGTTTCGATCAGCCCCCCGAGGCCGATGTTTGGCGTTTCCCTCGGAACAACGAATGAAGCGATTTTCCGAGTACTCGCCTTTATTCTGAGAATTTGTTTACATTCCTGTTACAAATTGACGATAAAGACGGTCAAATGTCAAACTCGGAAGATATTGGACTAGTTATTGCTTCGAAAGGCATGTGGAATACTTCGTAAGATGCCGGTCATTTGAAGATAAAAAAAACTTTCGCTAATTTAAAATTTCGAATGTTAAACTTCGAAAAACAACTGCACAACGTGTATGAATACATTTGTAAGATTCTACTATGTTAAAAAGCCTTTGTTTTAATAGAGTGAGGCTATAATACATAACCTCGCTCAGTCGTGGCAGCGTACTTGCAGTTATAAATTGATTATCGAATCTAGTTATGGCAGTTACGAACTACGGGCACGGGGGATTTTTACCTCGCGCTAAATGGATTACCTGTAGTGTAGCTGGCTGGTTTTACTTAAATTAAGACTGATATTGTCTCTGGTGACTTTTTTTTCGACAATTTTGTGCCGTCGGCCAGGTTTTTTTTTAATTTTTGGACTTTGACGGATCATAGATGGAATTTAAAATGATGTCGGTTAATACGTACTTGTTCTTATCTATTGTGCAAGGTATTCTAAACCAGAAAAAATTGTAGATTATGATCTAAATCGCTAAAACCAGTACATATCTCGCATCTACGTGAATCCCAGGAATTACAACAAAAACATAATCTAATCTTGATCCATTATTGCACTTGTTCTGTTAGTTTTTGTGTCGGTATAAAAAATTTAATGCCACCGGCCCCCGGCGGGCCGAATGTCCTCTACTTTTATTACACCTATAATACGAGAGAAAGCACCATCAAATTGTATTTAGCGTTTGTGTTGCAACATTCTGTAGACACGGACTCAAGTTACAAACGAAACGCGACAGCCCGTTGACTTCAAACTAAACGCATTAAACATCAAGACATGAAATAAAAAAAATACTGTTTCTGAATTTAAATTGAAACGTCACTTTGGAATACTCTATGGTTTTCTTTTTTTTGCGCAAAGGTGTTGCGTATACAGCCATTACTGTCAACCGTCGAATAACCGGTAACTTGTACATCACTCAGCCTCTCGTGGAATCAATTGTGGTCGGTGCCCCCGGCGCACGCGATACCGATCAACCGACCCTACGCACGCAACGTCGATACGCCGACGAGAACATGCCAACCGAAACGGGAAACCGAATCTCCGTGTCTGAGCCTTGGTACAGACTTCCTGTAATTTCTGTTGAGTGTCGTTTAGTGATCGTCGCACGAAAAGGTTTTGTTTGGACTGTAAAGTTTAGATACTTGGTAAAATTATCACCAAATTGTAGTTTCGTACAGGGATATCGTCCAGTACGAATATAATTCTAAAGTTCATCCATGCGGTTTACGTGACAGCATCAAATTGATAGCCGCTCTGATGAGACATGAGAACATGACACACGGACAGACGTCACATACGTGACATCAGAAAACAGTCCGAGGTCTCCAACAATGGCACAAGCATTGACCCAGATAGCAATAATGCGATGCACCTATCTCGAAGTCCTTAGGTCGGGAAATGAAAATAGAATCAGAGAAATCGCGATCGTACGTGCAACACCATTTGTACATTTCAACGTCGCAACACTTAGCACCTAATTTTAGCGTCGAAAAGTTTATGCAACTATTTCTTTTGCATCGAATTAACAATTCAAATGCGGCATTTTTTCCGCACCGGCAACACTTTCAGCGCGTGACGTCCGCGCGGACGCCGCGATGCAAATGAGCCATCGATCGCCGCGTGACTTCTCACCCCTTTCTTGCCACTACCCTCATTTACAATCTCGAACCGCCCGCTCCACGTCCCATTCGATTCCACTAAAAACTAAATGACTAACGAATACGAAACACTTTTTCACTATGTCACCGTGACACCATAATTTAGGGCACCGCCTCCCCTTTAGTTTCCAAAGCCTTTGAATATTCATACGGCAATAGCAATCAATAACAGTTACAAAGAAATAGTTTTCGCGTGCACGCACGCAATACTGTGTCGCATAAACAAATATATCACCTTTTTTATATTATACCAGAATTATGGAATTATTGCTCGAATTTACACTTCGCCTTTGTTCCCCGGGGGGCAGCGCGATCAAACACTATCCGATAAATACAAAGCTTCCGTGACCGGACGGCATTAATTGAGAGCTCCTTTTTTAACTTTAAATATCCATCAAAAATGCACATCGTAACGACTGGTAATAAAAGCAGATCATAATCGCCGTATGCTTTATAGTCTTATGCTGAGATAAGGGCTCGGGCGGGCTCGATAAGTACCTAAATGACTGTAATTGATGCCGCCATGTTGGTCTGCCATGCACAAGATGGCGGGATGCATTGACAGCGCGCGAACTGCGGCCGGCTCCGCGGCACGTCCCGGTAATCGGCCGCGTGTCGTACGCGGAATAACAAAATAACACAAGAAGATCAAAGGCGAAATATACGTGGTTTGAAATTTATTGGCCACGTACCCATGTCGAAGAATGAAGCCGAAACAAACAAATTGGCGGCGCGTCTGAGCGGACACGACACACATCCTAATTCGATCGTTATTGACATGACGGAAAATTTTATGCGCGAAATCTAATGTTTTAAACATATTTTCAATGTCGGCTAATTCGACGAGCGTGTACTTAAAAATAGATTTTATCGCGACAATTGTTATTTATTTTTTGGCGGGGATCGACCATAAATTAGGCACTTATTTTTCTTAACATGTAATACCTGGTGCTTAGAGAGTCTCGCATTAGGCAAGCATTAAAAAGTAAATGCAGCAATTATAACTCGGAATCACGTATTTGGAGTTATTGTACGTTTACGAGTTGAAACTCGAGACATTATGGCTGTGTAAGATTATAATCTAAAAACCGTGGCGGCCATACTTACGAATTTATTTAGATCACGTTCGCTTAGTCATAAGTCGTTAGGAGACCGTGAATGGTAAAAAACTCTACAGAAGGACATAGTCATTTCGTGGTCTCGTTGCGTCTATTTGGGACGTGAGAAAAAAAAATGGATTTCCACCGCTAATGATGAAATAATACCTAAGTATATTTACCTTATAAATAATTCTTTATTTCCCAATAAATTAACGGTTCACTTGGCAATAAAACTCAAAGCGAAAACAATGATACTGCATTCTGCAGCTGCGACTCAGAAGAATTGAAACCACATTTAAAATAAACACTCAGTTTTTGGAAAACGATTTTGTTAATGTCGTTTTTAAAATAAAATTTAAGACTTCTTTGTGAAATGAATATTCGAGTTCCCGAGCCATTCTTGGGGCTATTAAAGAACCACAGTGCAAATAAGACAATGCAGTCCTTAACCTCCAACGGAAGTTATATTTACTAACGGATATTTTTTTAGTCACACACGAACCCTAAAATTGTCTTGCAGATAAGATACAGGATACATATTTATTTAAACTGAAACTCTAAACCCACTATATATTTTCCTAACAGACATAAGAATTTTGCCCATTAAATAAAGTTTTCGTTCCATAAAAAATATTCGACTGGCAATTTAGAAATGCTACCGCGAGAGACAAGCGGTTTTTTAGTGACTGAAACGGTTTCCCGAATAGGGTTTTTAAAGTGATTGACAATACTTGAACGAGCCATTGCTATAACTGTATGATAAACGTCAAATATATTAGGCGTTGATTATTGTAAGTAGGTAGAACAATCAGAATGCGAACAATGAATTTAAATCGACTTTACTTCGCAAGCAGCTGGAATCATGTATCTGGTCAGATATTTCCACATTTAACCATAAGTCCGAACATAAAGGCGAATCATCCTCATGCATTTGCTAGAACATTATTTTAAACGTATCCCACCGAACTAATTAGAGGCTTTAATTAACCTAATGCTGGACATAAATCAGCATCTAAATAGTATCATTTCATTGTGCGGCCACAGACAATATGTTGACAGGATGAATGACCACAGTATGGCGGCGGTTTTCGCGCGTATTTCTGCTTGTTTATGGATGCGCGCGCGACGGTTTTGGATTACGGGCTTAGGCGATGAGTGCTCGTTCCCATTCAGCGATTATCTTTAACGCGCTATTCATTTACCAGTTTTAACGGCTCGCCTAATTTCAATTGTACCAAATATAACTTTCGTATTTATTACTTGGCAAGCGTTTAATATGAATCGTCGTACGTGTTACACTTTAGCGGCAATTAAAACATGAGTGGGAGATCATAGCTGATCAGATGTACTTGCGCATACATGTGGGTAGTAATTGTGAACAAATATTCTGATAAGCACCATCATGCAATCAATCTTGGTCACGCAAGGCTAGCTTTGAGAGCAACATAAACACATACGTATTATTACCTGGTATTTTAAATCAGTACCTTCAAAATCTTCACTTTATTGGAACATGATAGAAGTTAAATGATAATCTTTGATATCGTTAACGCATTCCCTGCCAGCTCTCAAGCTTAAGACTACTTTACATGCCCCAAACGTAAGCTTGCAAATGGTTGCAAAATTATAACAGCGGCACTGAATGCGGTAACTAATGCGCTGCTAAATACGTTTTTAAGGGGCTGTTTCACCACTTTTCTTAAAGTTCGGATTAGCTTAATCATAACCATATTTGACAGATGGAATTAAAATTTCTGTTTCACCAGTCTCGATTAGCGCTAAGTGACGGACAAACTGTTTCTTAATTTGACCATCAGATCAGGAGGCATTTAGCATTTTTATCCGTCACATAAAGTTAGTTTATTTTTTGTGGCCATGGTTGGAGAGCCCTTCAGCCGGTTTCAGACAAATAAATCAAAGTATTTTTTATTTGTTAAAGAAAGAGGTCATGCAAAATTGCATAAAATAATTTAAATATCAAGATTTGAATAAAAAATGTAGGTATACTTTTAGAATGTAAAAATAAATCCAAAATATCGTAATATTTTTCAATAACAAACTTTTTCAGTGGCTAAATCGTTTGTTCTACCTGAACTTGTATGTCGCCATTAAAAAAAAGTTTATCTGTCAAATGGTTTGGCGCCACTTTTCGATTCGTTTTACGTGATTTTATTTTTCTTTGTTATTGTTAACAAAGTATCGTAAATAAATACCGTTTTTGGATCAATTATAATGTTACATATTTGTTTATGCAAAAAAAAAATAGATGTATTCAAAAATTATATAGTTAACCATTTCTTTTGCTTTAATAATGAGTGACTCTTTGAACGAAAGTGTGCGAACAGGAGCGCGTGGTTGTGAAAAGCGACGTTGTCATTCCGACTTTTTGTTAAACCCACGATTCGTTAAGTGGTACCTACTTAGTTTGCACAGGACCGGAGTGGTGAAACTGAAAAAACAGTAGCTGACAGATTTGTCCAGTACTTAGTTTATTCATTGGTTACGTGACCAGCAGTTTGACAATAAGGTGGTGAAACACCCCCTAAGTCTGTTTTTGACTCCTTTTGATTTATAGATGCCAAATCATGACTAAATAACCACAACTTAGCTTTTCTTCTTCCAGTTGGTTCAAAAGAAGGCAACATGGGCCCTGGGTTCGGGCGAGGGGAGTGCGAGGGCGACGAGCGACTGGCCCACATCCTGACCGAAGCCTCGCAACTCATGAAGACCCCCAGCCAGCCCAACAACGACGACTCTAGGAGCAACGACGACTCGAATTCCCCCCGCACCCAGTGCCTCTCACCGTTCTCCAATAAGGTAAAATAAAAATATCATGGTACCACTATATACTAGACTAGAAGGAAGGCTTCATGCTGTGCAAGCCAATGTGTGGAGCGGAAGCCGATGGCAAGAAATCAACGCTGAGATGGTGTCTTTGTATTTTTCTTCTTCTCTTGGCACTGCTGTGCTGCTGTGTGTGTTGTCTGCAAGGGACTGTAAGGTTCAAGGACAAATAATCATTTAGTTTTCATTTTAGCGAAGGTATCTACTTGGATTATATTTATTAGATGAAGAGTTAATGATATCCACAACAAAAACTGAATTAAAATGATATCAAAGTGCCTAACATTAGCAATATCGCTGAGTACCCCAATTTTTGTAGTAATTAATTTAATACCTACTGTTTATATGACGGATATAATATTACTTGATTAAAAACTGGCCAAGAGCATGTCGGACACGCCCAAGGTAGGGTTCCGTAGCCGTTACGAAAAAATCAAGTAATATTTTTCTAAGGATTTCGTATGTGTACGGAAGCATCCAAGTTTAGGTATGTTTTATACCTTAGGCTACTATTTACTCTTAAACTACAAATAATTTCCAAGCAATCTTAGCCGCTATAATTTTCCTAGTAAATTTGATATATTTACTACCCTTCTGAATTTTTTCAAATTTTTCCACCCAACAGTTTAGATTTTAGAGGGGGGGGGGGACGGCTGATTTTAATGAAAATTTTCACTTTAAAGTTGAATATTTCGCAAACAGATCACTGAATAGAATTATCATGTTAGCAACCCCGCAAGACCTATACAACGATACCCCACACTATAGGGTTAGCCGAGAAAAAAAAATCACCCCCACTTTACGTCTTTAGGAGGTACCCTAAAAAAATTTTTTTACTTTTTTTTATTCAATCACTTTGTCGGCGTGACTGATATATATATTCATGCCAAATTACAGCTTTCTAGTACTAACATTCTCTGAGCTTAGCCGCGGACAGACAGACAGACAGACAGACAGACGGACCGACATGGCGAAACTATAAGGGTTCCTAGTTGACTACGGAACCCTAAAAAGACCGTACCCTTAGTTGTTAAAGTATCTAGACAGACGATTAGTTTCCTATATTCACAGCTGCATTTTCAACGTTCCAGGATTCGAGCCAAAACAGAAGACTGAAAAAATATGAGAATGACGACATCCCCCAGGAGAAGGTGGTCCGCATTTACCAGGAGGAGCTGGCGAAGATCATGACCCGGAGGGTTGATGACATTCGGCACAACCGCGACGGCTTCCCTGGGTACATATACTTTGGATTTCTAGAAACTTCCAGCTTTGAACTCGACGTTTGTAACTTAGTATTCAGATCCAATCGCTGGAGGATTCAAAGTATTTTTTTTTGTAATAGAGCTTGTTACAAACAAGCGATTGAAGAAATATTTAATCTAATAATGGTATACTAACCGAGAGCAGCAAGTCTAAAACTAACGTCCAGAATGTTTCCCCCTTTTTTCAGCGGCGGCATGCCCCCACACATGGAGCGGCCACCCGAGGATCTCCGGATGGCGCTAGAAGCATATCACAGGGAACTCGCCAAGATCCAGCCTGGTGGGAACATCCCCAACCTCCACAATCTACCAGGAATGCCGCCCTTTCCGAACCTACTGGCTCTACAGCAGCAGGCTATGCAGCAAGCTCAGAACCAGCACATAAACGGCTCTGGGGCCATCCAGGATCTTTCTCTTCCAAAAGACAAGAACGCCAAACTTAATGGTATAACTGATAGTGATAAGGATAAGCCAATGGATGCCGAGGAGGCTATAAGGCATGCGGGGAGCGCGTTCTCCCTTGTCAGGCCGAAGTTAGAACCGGGACAGCAGTCTACAGGGTCTTCCGCGTCAAGCCCGCTTGGCAACGCTATCCTTCCTCCCGCTATTACTCCCAACGAAGACTATAATAATTCAGCCGCGGCCAGTCCGCTGCAGCGAATGGCTTCGATAACGAACAGTCTGATCTCTCAACCGACCAACCCGACTCACCACACGCCGGCCCAGCGCTCCATGAAGGCGGTCCTCCCCCCAATCACACAACAGCAATTTGATCTCTTTAACAACCTAAATACTGAAGATATCGTCAGAAGAGTGAAGGAAGCGCTAAGTCAATACTCCATCAGCCAAAGACTGTTCGGTGAATCCGTGCTAGGGTTGTCGCAGGGGTCGGTCAGTGACCTCCTGGCGAGGCCGAAGCCCTGGCACATGCTGACGCAGAAGGGCCGGGAACCCTTCATCAGGATGAAGATGTTCCTGGAAGACGACCACGCCGTCCACAAACTGGTCGCGTCGCAGTACAAAATTGCGCCGGAGAAATTGATGAGGACCGGAAACTATAGCGGAGCACCTCGTAAGTATACAGTACATTACAGTAATGATCAGCTTAAAATAGGTGACCCAATAATAGTCGTTTTTCGTTTTGATAAAGACGATCCAACGTATTTTAGGACTGCGTAGGTTATTTTTCTAATATTACTTAGTCTTCATTACCTTCAAAAGTTGATCTCTTAAAAATAGCTTCTTGATCATATAAAAAATGTGGCCGAAATCATTTTAAAGACATGTTTCTACATGACCAAGACCCTACTGTCCTAAACCGACCAAACTCTCGTCTATTCCAGCATGTCCGCCAAACATGAACAAGCCGATGCCGCCGACTCAAAAGATGATCTCTGACGCGACGTCGCTCCTGAGCAAGATGCAGCAGGAGCAGATGCTGGGCGGGCACGGGCACGCGCACCTGGCGCACCTGGCGCCCCCCGGCGGGCTGCTGCTGACGCCGCCCGGCTTCCCCCCCCACCACGCCGTCACCCTCCCGCCCCTGGACGTCAAGGAGCGCAAGCCCGCGCACGCGCCGCCCGCCATGCGCCCGCTGCACCAACACATCTCGCCCAGCGTCTACGAGATGGCCGCGCTCACGCAGGACCTCGACACGCAGACCATCACCACGAAAATAAAGGAGGCTCTCCTGGCTAATAACATCGGCCAGAAGATCTTCGGCGAGGCCGTGCTAGGGCTGTCGCAGGGGTCCGTCAGCGAGCTCCTCTCCAAACCGAAGCCCTGGCACATGCTGAGCATAAAAGGTCGGGAGCCGTTCATCCGCATGCAGCTGTGGTTGAGCGACGCGCACAATATCGACCGGCTTCAAGCGCTGAAGAACGAGCGGCGCGAGGCCAACAAGCGGCGGCGCTCCAGCGGGCCCGGCCAGGACAACTCCTCGGACACCTCCTCCAACGACACCTCCGAGTTTTACCACTCGAGCTCACCTGGCCCAGCCACGGGCGCGCCGTCCGCCAAGAAGCAGCGCGTGCTCTTCTCCGAAGAACAGAAGGAAGCGCTGCGGCTCGCGTTCGCGCTCGACCCGTACCCCAACATGCCGACTATCGAATTCCTCGCGGCGGAGCTCGGGCTGTCGACGCGGACGATCACCAACTGGTTCCACAACCACCGCATGCGCCTGAAGCAGCAGGCGCCGCACGGGCTGCCGGCGGAGCCCCCGGCGCGCGATCAGGCGGGCGCGCCCTTCGACCCGGTGCAGTTCCGGCTGCTGCTCAACCAGAGGCTGCTGGAGCTGCAGAAGGAGCGCATGGGGCTCGCGGGCGTGCCGCTGCCCTACCCGCCCTACTTCGCCGCCAACTCGAACCTGGCGGCGCTGATCGGGCGCGGCCTCCTCCCGCCCGACGAGGTGAAGGACCAAGCTTCGGGGCTCGATCTCTCGATGCCGCTGAAGCGCGAGCCGGACGGCGACGATTTCGAGGACGACGACGTCGAGAGCAACCTCGGCTCGGAGGACTCGATGGACGACGGCGAGTCCAAGACGGAGCCGAAGGCGGCGTCGACGCCGGCGCGCTCGAGCCGGCGCAAGCCCGCCGCGCCGCAGTGGGTCAACCCCGACTGGCAGGACGAGAAGAAGCGGAACCCCGACGAGGTCATCATCAACGGGGTGTGCGTGATGCGGAGCGACGACTTCCGGCGCGAGGCCGAGGAGACGGTGCTCGTGGAGCCGTCCCCCGCGCGCGAGGCGTCCCCCTCCCCCTGCCCCGCGCCGCCGCGCACCCCGCGCGCGCCCCTCACCCCCCCGGACGTCCTGCCCGACGACAAGATCAAGGCCGAGGCGGACGACGACCGGTGGGAGTACTAGACTGTAGCCGATTCGTGTGATAGAACTGTTGCCGAGTGTCTTGGCGGTTAAACGGGTCCGAGTGCGTAGCGTAGTGACTGTACTGATAGTATCATATCAAAGTTGGACGGTTATTTATTTATTTGAAGCGCCGGTTCATGGAATGGCGCGCGGCCGGCCCGACTGGGCCGCAGACGTCGAGTGCAAATATTATTGTGTAGTTAAATGTACTGTTTTGTTATAATTACATTGTAAGGCCAAAGACTTTGTATATAGACCCTCTATTAGCTTGTTTCGTGATATGCCAGGCATAGTCCCGTGCGGGCGGAGATAACTTACGATACAAAATATGCATTTTGCTTTAATTTTTAATTTATAAACGAAGGTACCCCGACTCGGTACCGATGATATCTGAGTATTTTTAATTCGTTTTTAACATTTGAAATCGATTATTGTAAATAAATATACCAAATATGTATCGGATAGGGAGTGTGTACATATAGCGTAGGCCTGGTTGTAAGATACAGTTGTTTAAGATAGGTTCATTATTGTTAAAAGAAATGAAAGTGCAATCTGATGTAGGTAGAGCTAAGCTAAGGTCGAAACTGGCTCCCAGTTGAAAAGTATTATTACGTTTATATGAACCGGTGAGGTTTTAAATATTATAATTGGGTTACATAAGTTACATTTAAATTATGAATGTTTTATTTTTTACTATTGTATGTTTTCTATACTTTATTTTATACGAGAGGGACGCTCAAGTTTGTGATTTGCGGTAGTTAGCTGTCATTTTTACTTTTTAATTCTCCATAGACAATAGAAGAGTAGAGCAAAGTTTTTTTTTAACGACCTTAGAGAATGTACAAATTTAAACGAATACGATTAAGCAAATAATGTATTGCTTGCGGTTATAGTTTTATTTTATTTTAGCAATAAATTTGCTTTTAATCTTATTTCCATTTTTTGTTTCATTTTTGTTTTTCCTTTACCTTTTGATTTCCTTAGACTGTAACTAAAAGATAATTGTATATTAAAAGGAACCGTACTCCTTGCATCACAGTGTACATAGTTATATTGAGTTTTTAATGTAAATAATGAAATGCCACATCTAGCTAGTAAAGGTATGGTTAAGTAGGTAAATAGAGGCCCTGGCGTAACGTAGGTAACGGGTTCAATCATTAATAATCAAAATTATCGTCTCTATTAAAATGTGTCCGGAAAAATGTATTGAAATTTACTCGGATATAGCTCTAGGCCCCAGGTTTTCAAAATTCAAAAAATATAACGATTTGAAAGATAAAAGATACAAGTCTTAACGTTCAGTTTTCTAGTATTACCGAATTGCATACATATCGATGTTATATATAAAACCAGTAAGTTAGATAAGTTATAGCATATAATAGTCAATATCGAAAACTTTACAGCTGTCAGACAGTGACAAGAAAATCATTTTAAATCTCAAAAATTAAAAATTGACCTTTTTATACTTCAATGATGCAATGAAAAGTGTAGTGATTATTTTGAATCAGTTCGAATTATTTCCTAGCTTTTGCTTTAAAAGTATTAATATATTTATATCGTTACTTAATGTGTACTCTGAATGTTTTCTAGCCACCTATTTCTATACAAAAATAGGGTGTGATTAAAATAAGACTTGCAATTATTGTCCCTAATTGAACGGTAATAATATCGAATGACGTGACAATTCAAGCCTTCATGTAATTGCCATAATGATTTGAATTATCAGGTCGTACATCATTGTAATCCAATCAGGATCGATAAATACGGGGTCGTACATTAACAGCATCCCAAAAGTACTCAAGTAATAAAAATGCTCATAATATTATTTACTTCAGGCAAATCGTTGCTAATATTTTAAAGCAGGCTCCGAAAACCGAACAGGTAACGTCACTTTCTCCCAATACAAAAATTTAAAGCGCAACCACAGACATTTTTTCACGGGTTCGCAAAACAAAGGAACATTCAGACAGCTAATTTTGACATCTCAATAGGGATGTTGACGCCATTAAAAAATAATTCGAAGACACGACTCCAGTTAAAAAACGCTTCATTTTAGCCCTGAAAACCAGATTAATTTTCGATTAACTGCAAAATTAGATTTTTTGTTGCTTCAAAACAAATAAATAGTTGATTGAGTTGGCGAACAAGTGACGTCATAAGTTACTATTGCCATTCAAATTCTATGGGAGAATTGTGTTTTGACAGCTCATAAAAAGTACGTCAGTTGATTGGTGGTGTCAACATCCCTATTAGTTCGTATGACATTTTCACCTTTAACATAATAGTGCCATTTATGAAGTAAGTGAGGAATCTAAACAGAGATGGCGCTAGTGTTAAGCAGAGGTCTAAGTAACATACAAAATGAATGGTGCAGAGACCTTTCTATAGGCGACACTAGCTGTAGTGTATACAGGAGACATTGGATTGTTGGTGGATTGAAAACATTTCCGAGATATTGGCGTCAAAATCAAAATTTATAATTACTTGCCTATAGAACTATTTTACAGCTAACCCAAAACAAAAGGCAAGACTTGTATTTTCCAAAGTTTGCTGAAAATTTTGAATTTGATCGCCAAGTGCTATTGAAGTTGTAGTAACGCCATCTAGTAAGTTACTGTTGCGTTAATGTTTACAATGGTAGTTAAAACGATGTACATAAGTAACGTAGCGGATAGATTATTATACGTTATCTCAATTATAATAATGAATAGTAATAAAATAGCGGTAATTATTATTGTTCATATCATATTAATAATAATGATGCTGAAACCATTGTCTTCTTTCTGAACAATTTCTAAAGTTATTAAATTTAAAAATAAAGAAATTGCTAATCATGCGATGTTTAATTTGGTTGGTTTGCTTTTTACCCGACTGCCGAAGGAGGGTTATTGCGAAAAGGTGTTTTCATGGGCTACAAATTACAAATGAGAAATAGAGGTACCTATCGTTCCTCAGTTTACCTATTCATGGAATCAAAAGCACGCACAAGCCCAAAAACAACAAAATCTTTAAGACATTGGTTACAAGTTTATTCTGGTGTCAGCTCAGTCCATAGTTCTGATCAGAATGACGAGAGAATTATCGTGTAAACCCTCTCGGACTGACGAAGTAAATAAAAATTTTCATTTCCAACTTTTCATTTCCTGATACTTAAATTCTTCCGTGACTAGTTCATTCACTGTTTACCAAACGAAAATGTAGATGGCGCCACTTATAATTGCATACGAAAAATACTTTGAGGGAGAACACTGTAGTGTATTTGATTCATGCTCTCTATATTAGCGCTAAGTACGTTTGCGAAGTACTCTTAAAATATTTAACTTTTTCTTTGCAACAACGAAGCGAAATACGGCGATGAAAGAATGGCGGTTCAACTGCTTCCGGCCCAGTAACAGCTCGATCGTGGTTTTATACATATAATTTTGCCACAGCAAAGTTTATAATTGGGAATGTGTCAAAAAAAATTACCAGTGGTTTGTATATTTTTTTTTGTATAAGTAGTAAAGTCAATTATAAGAAACTAAACTCTTTCGATCCTACTTGGGGAAAAAAAGTGTCCCAAGTTTTTTCCCGTTGAGTTACCATTTTTCATAGACTTTATATGACCGTAACAGAATGGAAGAATCGAAAAATATATGAAAGTTTTGGGACAATTTTTTTTCTCCTAGTAGGATCGAAAGAGCTCGTGATTCTGAGCAGAAATCACATAAAACTTTACGAATTTAAAAAAGTCAAGAGGGACAAAAAATAAAATTGCTCAGGTAGGTTTAGGTTTTGTTAAGTTTGCATCGGCCCGAAGGAGGAGTTCCGCAATAACGATTTTGGCAAATTGATCTAACCAGTCTTTTAACCAGTTTTTAGTCCCTGTATGCCCTAAGCTCGCTCTAGCAGCAACGGAAGCAGAAAAGTAATGAACAGCAGGGTCTGGGTTCAGTATACAATTTCGTTGCTGTCGGTTTTGAAAAGAAATTGGAGTAGGATTTGAACTTGAAATGCAAGAATGAATGAAATCTTTCTGAATAATAAAAAAAAATAGTTTATTTACCAAAAACACTTGTTACAAAAAAATACGGTACTATCAGACTCCAAACTAGGCTGAGCCTGTATCTTGGTAGCCTGCGAGTGCGATTAACTGGATTAACAGAACTAAAAAATAATCTATTAATCTATGCTTAAGGTGTACTATCTGTCATCTTGTAACAATTAGCTTTGTTATAGTTTATTTATTTATTTATATGTGGCTGTTTATCCCACTGCTTATATTTGTTTTAGACGTGTACCTATTATATGTACGATATATGTATGAGTAGATGTACTATTTTTGTTGCGTTTTAATTTTCTGTTCCACTGTTGATGCACCACCTGCTGTAAAGTAGTCCTTCCTTCTTTCTGTTAAAGGGTTGCCTGGAAGAGATCGCTCTTAAGCGATAAGGCCGCCTATTGCTTACCTTGTAACTTACTCTCTGTGTACCTGTTTTTTTGTATTGCTTACTATTCCTGGTGTACAATAAAGAGTCATTGTATTGTATTGTAAAAGGGTCAATCAACTTTTTTTTGTAAATTTCTATTTACTCCTTTACAAGTAACTCTGTAATCTCTGGTTAGTGAAACCATGATTTTGCAGTAATTAGATCAACTGTTTATCATAGTGCGTATGTGAAAACCAAAAAAAAATAAGTATTTCTATGAAAAAATCCGGTCACCCAGGGGACATACCACTATTTTCATACAAATTTCGGGGACAACACTGTCCCCTGGGTCACCCACGAAATAGAAGCTAAACAAAATAAAATAAATATGGCAATCACACCATTATTGACTACAAGAATCTAGGTTTTTTAAAACGTATACTTTGAATAAGGACAAATAATCAGATTTTTTGATTATTTCGGTTTTCATAGAAATTAGCAGAAAATCGTTCACAAAAAAAAGTTGATTGACCCAAAAAAAAAGAAAGAATAAAAGGTATATTTCTTAAAACTACACAACACCTCCTTTGGCATGGAAGGTCTCCATCTTCTTGACTGACATCCAGATGCTGTCAACGAGGACGGCCGGCTCCTCGTAGCCGGCGAAGTGGCCGCCGAAGTCCAGGGTCGAGGACTGCACCAGGTTAGGGTACTTGTCGCGGAGGAAGGAGTCAGGCTGGTAGATCAGCTCGTGGCGGAAGCGGATGGCGGCGAAGGGTACTTGCGTGGGCGTCCTGAGAATTTACAGTCAGCATCAAAAGTACCTGGTCATTTTTGTACCCTGTCGCTTTACAGTCAGGCGCAAATGTCATACATGATTGACAATTGTGTTATTACGACAAAGTACAAACGTGACCAGCTACTTTTGATGCTGACCGTACTATGTCAAAATGGTATACTCGTAGGTACGTACTTAAAAAAACCAGCCTGTGTCGGGTCTAGCGCATTGTAGGGCTCGTATACCATGTGCGGCAAATATTCAATATATATTCTTCGCAGGTGTGTGCAGGTTTCCTCGCGATGTTTGCCTTGAAAAGATTATTGACAATAGGGATGTTGACACCACCAATCAACTGACGTACTTTTTATGAATATTATTTATTTTATTAGCAGTACGGCTGCTCACCGAATCTAAGATTATTTAAAAGCGAAAAATAATAATCTTAGATTCGGTGAGCAGCCGTACAATACAATACAATACAAATATTCTTTATTGATCACCAAAAACAGTACAGTGACATTACAAAAATAAAAATTCAGGCAGACAATAGGCGGTCTTATCGCTAAAAAGCGATCTCTTCCAGACAACCAATTACTCAGAAATTAATAAATATCAACAGACGAATGTAGGTGGCAGAAATAACAGACAAGAGAAACGCAGTATTACTTAATAGACAACAAACAATAAAAACAATACAAATATAATATAAATTATATAAATAAACAAATACATTCAATATAATACTTATACACTACATATACTACAAAATATCAATGGAAAAAAAAAATGTCAAAATGCCGTACTGCTAATAAAATAAATAATATTTGAATAAATAGATGTGGTACATCATTTCTTACGCATTTCCAATGTAATTTGGAACGTAGGAGTCGTAGCTTCTAATAGTTGCGATGGATGTTACCACACGCCACTGTTGGCGTATGTAAGCGATTAAGAATTTCGGAGGAGTCGGTTAGATGCGACGTGGTTCAATTGGTAGAACATCCGTTGGGGCGCATACCCGGGAGACGTGGGTTCGAATCCCGCTTTTTTTCGCTTTTAAATAATCGTACTTTTTATGAGCTATCAAAACACAACTCTCCCATAGAGTTTGAATGGCAATAGCAACTTATGACGTCACTTGTTCAACAACTCAATCAACTAACTATTTATTTGTTGTAAAGGTGCTTTACAACAAAAAATCCAATTTTTCAGTTAATCGAAAATTAATCTGGTTTTCAGGCCTAAAATAAAGCGTTTTTTTACTAGAGTCGTGTCTTCGAATTATTTTTTAATGGCGTCACCATCCCCCGCACCTGTCAGCGTGAAGAAATAGAGGCTTGCTTAAGGTCTCTACTATTTCCTTGCTAATTGTTACATATTTGCTGTAATTTATTTTTCAAGACTGTTTTTCATTAAAAAATACTCGTCAAGATTGTTTACCCTTTTTCCAGGGAACGTGCACATAGACGGTGCTGCCAACTGGTGATATCAATTTGAATGTACCCTGATACGTTTCTTTGACTGTCTGCATAGTGTCTCTTCTGTCGCATTAGTGCTGCCGCCTATAGTTTCTGCACGTTCCCTATAGCGTTAGGAGTAGTTACACACTTACGTCATTATGGTGACGGTGAGTGGATCCTGGAACCAAGCACAGAATTCTGCGTAGGCGCGAACACTGGTGCCCATACTCATGGACGCCCAGTAGACGGTAAAAGAGTCGAACCAATCAAGCATATGATATATCTGGCTCATCCGGCCATCGACTGCTTGATTATTGTCAGCTGATGTAGCGACGATGATGTTCTCGATGAGCCAGGAGGCCTGTGCCACGGGGGAGTCGTCGAGGCCATGTCCTGGAAAGACTCTCTGTTCAGTCGCTCGCTTCTAAGTTCTTGTTAGTGACAAAATAAATGTGTGCTATCCCTGTTTAGTCGGACAAAATTACACGAACGAACGAATTTGACGAATTTAACGACCGCTTTAGCCTAGTTGGTAGTGACCCTGCCTACGAAGCAAGAGGTCCTGGGTTCAAATCCCGGTAAGGGCATTTATTTGTGTGATGAGCACGAATATTTGTTCCTGAGTTATGGATGTTTTCTATGTATTTAAGTATTTATTTATCTATATAAGTATGTTTATCCGTTGCTTAGTACCCATAACACAAGCTTTGCTAAGCTTACTTTGGGACTAGGTCAATTGGTGTGAATTGTCCCATGATATTTATTTATTTATTTTATTTATTTAAAATGAATAGAGGCAGTAACGTATCACTGGTATCTGTTACATAATGTAAGATTGATTTATTTTTATGATAGTTAAGTAGTAGGGTCGGTTCCCTAACTTAAGTATCCACTTTTCCATACTAACTGCATAGAAAAGTGGATAGTTATGTTAGGGAACTGACTGTACACATATTTTGAATTATATTTCAAAAAAGTAATGTGATTGACGTTTAGACGGTTTAAAAAGTATCGACTGGTTGGTTGATGGGGCATTCAATATATGGAGGAGTGGAAGGAATAAGACTTGTTCTCTTTGTCTTGTATTTTTGGAGAAATATATAGGTAATATATAGGTGTTATATGTTCCGAGTGATAACGTGAGTTTTACTATAATAGGTCATAGTTCGCCTTTGTATAGTCGACCAAGTAAGTGCTTTACCATTTTTTGTGACAGTTCCTACATCAGAATACAAACAATAAGGCTGATTGTCACATTGACTTGTAAGTGAAAATAGCCTTTGATGTCTTAAGTCATACAACTGACATTGAACTTTAGGGTGTTAAAGGAGTTTCTTGGTCGACTATACATGTACAGTCGACCTAGAAATTCCTTTACCACAGTTACATTAATGTTAAAGTTAGCGTAACGAAATGAATGATAAAACGAATTTCCTTTTTTGACTGATTTTGTCAATGAACTAAAACAATTACTTTGCTCACCCGCGACCTTACAATAGTTACGTTTATGCAAGAAATGTGTGTTCATGCAGTTCCTCCACCTCCACACTGTACGAACACACACAAATCACATAAACCCAACCATCACCACCACCAAGCTACACTGACGCGTTTCGAACTCAACCAGAGCTCATCTTCAGAGTTACCACAACCGTATGCTATGCTACCAAATGTTAAACTCAAACTGTTCAAATGTTAAACTGTGTTGATTTTGTCATTTCACCAAACAGATTTAGTGATTTGATCAAATGACTGATTTTTTCTAGACAATGATAAAGTGGACCATCCCATCATCATCCCAGCCTATACACGATTTGAAATCCTGTATGTCAAATGCGGTGGTGGGGCGCGTCATTTTAAATTAAACAAGCTATAACATTCTTTGGGTGCGATAAGAACAAACGCAGCAGACACTCTAGTAATCAAGTGTACGAACCCACGTTGTCCGGCCTCGTGGCTTGCAGGTGGAAGTAGCCAAATATTTCCAGGTAGAACTTAGCCTGGGTGGTGAGAGGGTACATTCGTTCCTGGTACCATGGCTCCACCACCGCCGAGGGGTTCAGCTGCCCCAGAACGTACTTTACCAGCGTTTGGGGGCGGATACTGGAAAAGATTTGATCGTGCAAATATGTATTGCTTCGATTGTTTTAGGCCTTACCGACCCACAGGCAACTTGTAATAAAATATAAGTAGTAATCTAAGATATTGTTAAGAACAGCGCCATCTATGTCTTTTCACATGAACTAGATGACTTAATTGATCACTAGGATACAACCTGATTAGCTGTCAATTAGATCGAAGGCAATATATAAAGTTCCCGAATATGTTAACAGGTGGCGCTGTAATAAAACTGTCCTTATCAGAAATATAATTTATTTTGTTACTTTTTAAATACAAATAGCCCCATCCTGGGGCAGCCATTAGGCGTCGCGGTGTCTTCAAGCTCTCGTGGCGGACGCAATAGCAACGAGGGAATTCGCGTGGTTTTTAGTGGGTGGGTATGCTATGCCCTTTGTGAGAAAGCCCGAAATACCCTCTGTTTTCACGAACAGAGCTGAATTAAGACGCTTTTCCGCGCCAAAAAACGGACCGGTCTGTTTGGCGAACCTTGTGGGAGGCCTATGTTCAGCAGTGGACATCTTTCTACTGAAATAATGATCATATGTACCTGAAAGGGAAGTTAGTGTGTAGCCCTAACACCTTATCAGGGAAGAGAACTGCCATGGCGTCTGCCACGATCTGGCCGATGTCCCCCGCGTGAATGTAGAAACGGGGCTTGCCCACGCGCCCCATCAAGTTCTTCAGGATCACCGCCATCTGGTACGGCGACATGCCAATCTTGTTGGTCGCCTAGATCAAAACAAAAAAATAGTTAAGACTCTAGGTTTTAGCACTATTACCCTATTACCTAAAGCTCACATTTTTATAGAATACCAGCGAATTAACATTTGAAATTTACCACAAGCTTTACGGTGAAGGAAAACATCGCAAGAAAACCTCCGTACACCTACGAAGAAATCTTAGGGTGTGTGTTATTAATTCGCACTGGGCCCGCGTGGAAATTGCGCCCGATCCCTCTCATTCTGAGAGGAGGCTTGTACCCTGCAGTGTGACGTGTATAGGACGAGATGACTGAAAATTAATATATCGAATGTATTAAAATTATCGAAAAGTTTTTTTTTTAAATGTAATCTCCTCATGAGTAAAATGTATTACGAGTAAAACGCCATCGTATATTTAGAACGCATTCGGCTAGTTGCACGGTGTCGGTCCATATAACGACCGCTTTAGCCTAGTTTAGGGTAGTGACCCTGCCTATGAAGCAAGAGGTCCTGGGTTCGAATCCCGGTAAGGGCATTTATTTGTGTGATGAGCACGAATATTTGTTCCTGAGTTATGGATGTGTTCTATGTATTTAAGTATTTATTTATCTATATAAGTATGTTTATCGTCTTCTAGTACCCATAGTACAAGCTTTGCTTAGTTTGGGACTAGGTCGATTTGTGTAAGATTGTCCCCTATTAAGTATAAGTATTTATTTATTTATCCCGGGGCGGCCAGTGGGCTTCGCGGTGTCTCTTCTTGCTCCGGTGGCGTTCACAATGGCAACGAGGGAATAAGTGCTGTTTTTAGTGAATAGGCTCCTTGTGGGAGAGCCCCACATACCATCTGTTTCCCCGAACAGAGACGAATGCATAAGGCGTATTTGCCACACCATAAAAGGTTAGGTTAGGTTAGTTTTATAACAATCTTAAAAAGTTTATTCGATATTAAGACATTCGATATACCTATTTATTATTCAGATACGCATCCGAAATGTCATTACTTCACTAACCTCCGAGTACCCAAACCCTGGCAGATCTGGCGCTATGATCTCAAACACGAAATCACACTCCTCCCGCCCTCGGAGCAAGTGATCGATGACGTGGACATACTCGAAGACTGTGACCGGCCAGCCATGGACCAGCAGCAACGGGAGAACCGTCTTCTGGTGAGGGTTGGGAGGTTTTACGTGGATGAAGTGGATATCCAGACCTAGAAAACGTAAACTTTTTTTATAATACATATATACAGGTGATCATGATCTATCCAAATGGGTCAGGGATAGAGAAGTCAGACTCTATAAGAGGCAGCGAAATCCGTACTTCTTAGAAGCCATGTCGTCGATTTTATATTTAATATAAGAGTGTATTGTTCCCTTAAAGGCCGGCAACGGACTAGTGACCCTTCTGGGGTTTCTGGTTCTCATGGGTGGTGGTGATCGCTTACCAACAGGTGACCCACTTGCTCGTTTGCCTCCCTCTATCAATAAAAAAAAAATAATAAAGAATGGAAAAACATTCGTTTTTTTTCGTGTTTTTTTAAGTGACACATTCCAGGAGACTCAATCTCTTGGAATGTGTTTGAGTGACTTTGAACCCTTTTGAGTGACTTTGATCCTCTTTAAGTGGCTTTGAGCCTCTTCGAGTGACTTTACGCCTCTTTCAGTGACTTTACGCTTCTTTGAGTGACTTTGTGCCTCTTTGAGTGACTTTGAGCGTCTGTGAGTGAGTTTGAGCCCTTTTGAGTGACTTTGAGCCTCTTTGAGTGACTATACGCCTTTTTCAGTGACTTAACGCTTCTTTGAGTTACTTTATGCCTCTTTGAGTGACTTTGAGCGTCTGTGAGTGAGTTTGAGCCCTTTTGAGTGACTTTGAGCCTCTTTGAGTGGCTTTGAGCCTCTTTGAGTGACTTTTAAGGTCCATAGTGAAAGACAACCTACATATAATAACCATTTAAGGTACGCAATCAAATGAAATTAATCCTTCTTTTACTTCAAAGTCTTACCTTGAATGTTGATGGTGAATTGATCATACTTGTTCAAGAAATCCTCTCTCCTCTGGAAGTCGTAGTCATTCGCCCAGAAGTCAAGGAAGTGACTCAAGTACTCCCCATTGGTGCCATAAGTGTGTGCCGCGCCGCGCAGAGCGCGAGTAATGTTGCGTCTGTTGTAAATGCGTGCGCGCAGGTCCGTAATCATCTGAAATAACGCATTTTAATATTTTTTGACGGCAGTACACGAGTTCAGGTGGAACGGACAAACAAAGTTCCTTATCAGTGAAATACAACGACGTCTGTGCGACAAATATATATCGCACTAGATCAAGACTATATCAAATATAAATAATCAGCCATTTTAATTAAGCCCTACCCGAAAGTGAATGAAGTCTAAATTAAATAAAACAGGGTATTATTTTGAGGTTATTATCTTGACCTAGGAGTGCGATATGTGATCAGATCAGATCAGATCATACCCGCCACACACTTCAACAACATAACTCGATATACGTCACTCGCACCTACTCGTAACTGTCACCAACACAAACACTAAGTGCGTTTCAGGCTTTCTTAGAGTTCATTCTCAAAGTAATGCGTTGATGTTTTGTTTTGAGAAATCAGATACTACCACAGTAAAATAATTTAAGAGACTTTAGATAATTTTTTTAGCATCATTATAATTTTATATGCATAATAACGACACACAACAACATAAAATGAAATTTAATAATACAGTAAATGACATTAACAAATGATTAAATAATAATAATCTAATAATTGATGATTAAGTTAGTTTTATTTTATTTATAGTATGTATGTATGTATGTATGTAAAACTCTTTATTGTATATAAAACATGAAAATAACTAGTTAACAAGAGATACAGATGTACAAAGGCGAACTTATCCCTTAAAGGGATCTCTTCCAGTTAACCTTCTAGTTATAGTATTAATTTATTATTGTTATTGTTTATAAAAATGATGTATATAAAAACAAATTGGGTCAATTTTTCAAATTACAAAACTCAACAAGCCTCATCGTCATCAGTATCCCATTTTTTTCGAATATGCGTAAATCTCTCCCTCCCTCCCTCCCTTCGCCTTCTTCGCTTTCTCCCTCCTCTCTCCCCCTCCCCCATCTCTCTCCGTCTCTCCCTCTCTCTTCAAGATGGACATGACCTTTTTAGGGTTCCGTAGTCAACTAGGAACCCTTATAGTTTCGCCATGTCTGTCCGTCTGTCTGTCTGTCCGCGGCTAAGCTCAGAGACTGTTAGTACTAGAAAGCTGTAATTTGGCATCAATATATATATCAGTCACGCCGACAAAGTGATTGAATAAAAAAAAGTAAAAAAAATTTTTTTAGGGTACCTCCCATAGACGTACAGTGGGGGTGATTTTTTTTTTCTCGGCTAACCCTATAGTGTGGGGTATGGTTGGATAGGTCTTTTAAAATCATTGCGGGGTTGCTAACATGATTTTTCTACTCAGTGATCTGTTTGCGAAATATTCAACTTTAAAGTGAAAAATTTCATTAAAATCGGCCGTCCCCCCCCCCCTCTAAAATCTAAACTGTTGGGTGGAAAAATTTGAAAAAATTCGGAATGGTAGTAAATATATCAAATTTACTAGGAAAATTATAGCGGCTAAGATTGCTTGGAAATTATTTGTAGTTTAAGAGTAAATAGTAGCCTAAGGTATAAAACATACCTAAACTTGGATGATTCGGTACACATACGAAATCCTTAGAAAAATATTACTTGATTTTTTCGTAATGGCTACGGAACCCTACCTTGGGCGTGTCCGACACGCTCTTGGCCGGTTTTTTATAACATTATATCATTTAGTAGGTATTATACTATTTAATTACTAACATTATCCGTGAACCGCACTCTAAACGGCCGGACGCTGGAGTCCCTCGGGCCCTCGGCGCCCCCCCACCAGGGCTCCGGGACGCTCGGGAGGAGCCGCGGCTGGAACAAAGCCCCCACCAAGCTGGAAGCCGCCTCCAGGAAGAAGCCGAACGTGAACTTGTTCTGAAATACATCACAAATTTATTGTGATAATTATGTGTCATACTTTCAAGCGGTGACATGATATCGTACGGAATTCAAACACATATCAAAAAATGTATGAAATGGCTAAAAAAATGTCACGATCCACAATCACGACAATTATAAGGTAACGCCATCAGAGTTGAGGCGAATGATTACACGCACAGCTACATAAACTACTGATTGCAAAAAAGTAGCGAATGAATGAAATGAATGAGTGAATGAAAATGTGAATTATTATGATCTTAAGGTGAAATACCTACGCTACCATGCATGCATGCATGCATGCATATTTTTTCTTTTATCATATAACCTATTTTTGAAATAAAACAATTTGAAACTGATAAGAAATATTCGCAACAAAAAAATCGGTATTTTATAAAAAGCGAAAAATATGCTTATCTGATTAAATAAAATATATCAAAATATTTTATTTTCTGTTTTGTTTGAACTAAATGTATTTTCTTAAATAAATCTTAACGAAATAGGTTGAAGAAATTTTTAGTCAATTTTGTAATTCACTGTTCAGTCTGTTGATCTTGCTGTCGGTACGAATAAACGTCAAAATTCCGCTGTCATTACATGATATGTGGTTGTGTGCGTGGCCTCAACTCTGGTGGCGTTACCTTATACATACCACTTACATAATTGATCAAACACATTAATAAATCATGTTCCGCAAATATGTTTTTACACTATGAAATTAAAATAACTATGAGATAGATATACCTAAACTAAAAGTGCTTTAGAACCTGAACGTAGGTACACTTCTCATACATATATTTTCTGATTCACTGGAAAGTTGAAACTAGATTGCTACATAATGAAATAGATAGCACCCGCAAGTATGCTTCCTAGCGGTGACAGATTGATCATTTGTTTTCTCAAACTAAATACAAACTGAAACATAGATGCACAGAAAAAACCCCAGAAAAAAGAACCAATGCTGGGAATCGAACCCAGGTCCTCAGCGTTCCGTGCTGCGTGCTTACCCCTACACCATCACTGGTCTAGAAGTTAGCGACGAATCTTTCCCATACATCGTACACTTCAGTCTGTTACAAAGAGTATTGTAATATTATATGAACAAGAGTGGCAACTCTATGGTCAAATATGCATGTATGGAAGGTGCTGCTGCCCTACGCCCTGGTGAAGAACTAATGTGACGTATCTATAGATGTATACCTATCTATATGTATATGTTGGTAGTGATGTACAGCTATAATTACGCGTAATTTTATTCGTATTTTAGCCGTCTAATTCAAATCAGCATATACGAAGTATAAGCGGCTAAACCCGATTTGCACTACACGGCTAAAATACGAACATTGGCAAGTGGCCTATCAATTAAAGTCCTTGACCGTACAATTTGGTACGCCATGGCCATGGCCGATGAATGACAACTGACAAGTTTGACAAGTCAACCAAGATGGCCGCTAATTTAGTTCTCCACCAAAAACCAGAGATCGCTGTAGTCGCATGAAAAGTGTGAAATATGTAAGTGTGCCCCCCCTGGTCTGTTATAATCACATTTAGGCAGTGATAAAGCGCATCTATGTTATGCCCTCTACCGAGAGACTTCAACACTCCTTTGGAGCTACCCGCTCACCTGGACCAAGAGATGGCGCTACTAGGCCAACTTTTACAAGTTAAGTATGAAATATCTTTTTCTATTTATTTTTTTATTTGGGTTTTTTCTGTGCATCTATGTTTCAGTTTGTATTTAGTTTGAAATATATGGTTTCACGGGATGACCGTAAAAGTAATAAAAAAATGAAGTTGAAGAAAATAAAAAAATAAATAGAAAAAGATACTTCATACTTAACTTGTATTTGTTTTCTCGTAAGTATGTGTAGTACTTTTTTAATTAGCGTAAAATTTCGTACGTTTCTTGTACAATTTTTTGATATGAGATTGAATTCCGTACAATACAAGCTCACCGCTAGAAAGTATGACACATAATTATGGCCAGGGCCCAAGTGCATAACAAATTACAAGCTAAATAGTATTAGCTATTTTGTATTGAAACTCACTAATAATATTTGCTTGTATTTGTATTTTGTTTTGTTATGAAGTTGTGGCCCTGGCCACGACTTCGCGCGACCGTCGACCGGCGGCAGCGGCGAACGTTTTCTCCGTCCATTGTGCGCCGTGACGTGACGCTTCGCGAAATGAAACGGTTGCGAAACAATTTTCGCCGAAAAGATAGTATTAAGACTTAAAGGCGCAGTGTAGGTAGGCCTCCACCAATTTGGAGCGACGATGGTTAAAGTGGCGGGAACGCGTTGGATGCAAATGGCGCAGGAACTTTGGTGAACCTTGAGGGTTGCCCATGCTCAGCAGTGGACATCTTTCAGCTGAAATAATGTGTAACTTACCACTTTGCCGAAAACACCGTTATAGAGATTTTTCATCAACGGCAGGGCTTTGTTGACGCTCTCAACGAAATCATCAACCGGACTGGCTCTCTCGGGAACCTCACCGATATCAGCAGTTGCAGAGCTCAGTAATAAAACCAGCAGTATTGAACACATTTTAAAGTGGTTCATTTCAGTAGCGGCACTGCTCGCTATCAGTTAATAAATGAAAATGAAGGTTTCTGTGTTCTAAACAGGTTTCCAATCGTTTAATTACCCGCTAGCCGAGGCCGCGAAATTGTCTGCGTTGAAGTATCACAGTTACATTGTGTTGTTTGTCTGTTCGATTATCGTCATATTTTCTCCCGACTGTCGAAGGAGAGTTATATACTTAACTAGCGACCCGCCCCGGCTTCGCACGGGTGCAATGCTGATACTAAAATTATACCAGGGGGGTTTTCATCACTCCGCAGTTTAGGTATTTTCGGCCGGCGCTCTCCCGGGGAGGAGTATGGCAGTAGGTTGTCGCTCGGCTATCGGTTCGCTCGCACGCTAGGCGCGTCGCGCGAAATCTTAAGCATCTTTTTTTCTATGATTTTCGCAACAAACAATGACTTCTAAACGATCTTATAAATGACTTGCTTACTTACTAAAGGTAGTTTACTGAATTAAAACACACTTTAATCTTTCTTGATTTATATACCTACCAAATATCGGCGAGTGGGAACCCTATGCCCTTGGTGTCGGATCAGCGATGCCCAACGGAATATAAACGCTCGTATCACACGATAAGCAGTAAGAGTAAGCAAGTTTTTATACCTAAAGTTGACTTGTTTGAGAGTGATCCTTCTGTACGTTAGTACTATTACTTATTCTGTGATTATACTACAGAATGTCTATTTCAACGTTCACATCTTTTTTGTCATTAGACCATAAAGGCACGCGCGGCCCGCTATGTCCCTGCATTTTAAATCTGTAATATCTTCGAAAATATTCATTTAAATTACATGCTGTTACATGGTGTGTTAACGACTGCTTTAGCCTAGTTGGTAGTGACCCTGCCTACGAAGCAAGAGGTCCTGGGTTCGAATCCCGGTAAGGGCATTTATTTGTTTGATGAGCACGAATATTTGTTCCTGAGTTATGGATGTTTTCTATGTATTTAAGTATTTATTTATCTATATAAGTATGTTTATCGTCGTCTAGTACCCATAGTACAAGCTTTGCTTAGTTTGGGACTAGGTCGATTTGTGTAAGATTGTCCCCTAATATTTATTTATTTTTATTTTTATAAAGGGCCATATTGATCTATTATATTACATGCACAATGTATCTAAGGTACTTAATTGGATAAGGACTAATGTTGTATTGCTTAAAATCGCTTCGTAAATAAGTTATTATTTCTCGTAAAAAGTAAAGGATAAAAACCGCCCAAGAGCGTGTCGGACACGCCCAAAGTAGGGTTCCGTAGCCATTACGAAAAAATCAAGTAATATTTTTCTAAGGATTTCGTATGTGTACGGAATCATCCAAGTTTAAGTATGTTTTATACCTTAGGCTACTATTTACTCTTAAACTACAAATAATTTCCAAGCAATCTTAGCCGCTATAATTTTCCTAGTAAATTTGATATATTTACTACCATTCCGAATTTTTTCAAATTTTTCCACCCAACAGTTTAGATTTTAGAGGGGGGGACGGTCGATTTTAATGAAAATTTTCGCTTTAAAGTTGAATATTTCGCAAACAGATCACTGAATAGAAAAATCATGTTAGCAACCCCACAATTGTTTTAAAAGACCTATCCAACGATACCCCACACTATAGGGTTAGATGACAAAAAAAAATCACCCCAACTTTACGTCTATGGGAGGTACCCTATAAAATTTTTTTTAGTTTTTTTTATTTAATCACTTTGTCGGCGTAACTGATATATATATTCATGCCAAATTACAGCTTTCTAGTACTAACTGTCTCTGAGCTTAGCCGCGGACGGACAGACAGACAGACGGACATACATGGCGAAACTATAAGGGTTCCTAGTTTACTACGGAACCCTAATATTGTGGGTTATCCCTAAGAGATAGACATGTACCATCGCGGACTTTTTTGTAGACCTTTTTAAGGTGTACAATACTGTAGTACATTATTTTGATCTATCTCGTAGGGTTCAGCCAGCGTTTGCAATGTAAGCGCAACAAAATGTCAGTGAAGATGGTACGGAATCCTTCGTCCGTGAGTCCGACTCGCACTTGGCCGGTTTTTCGATATTGTGAAGGTTAAGTCGCTTAACTCGTTTTCATAAAAATGTAGAGGAGACAACAAGGTACCTAGATACCATTTCAAATCTCCATTTTCGAGTTTTTGTAGGTTGACACATTATTACTTATCACTCTTTTCGACATCCAATTATGTGTTTACTAGCTTTTGCCCTCGACTTCGTACGCGAAGACAATAACGTTATATTTCAAACTAAATACAAACTGAAATATAGATGCACAGAAAAAACCCCAGAAAAAAGACCAATGCTGGGAATCGAACCCAGGTCCTCAGCGTTCCGTGCTGCGTGCTTACCCCTACACCATCACTGGTCTAGAAGTTAGCGACGAATCTTTCCCATACATCGTACACTTCAGTCTGTTATAATCACATTAGGCAGTGATAAAGCGCATCTATGTTAATGCCCTCTACCGAGAGACTTCAACACTCCTTCGGAGCTACCCGCTCACCTGGACCAAGAGGTGGCGCTACTAGGCCAACTTTTACAAGTTAAGTATGAAGTATCTTTTTCTATTTATTTTTTTATTTTCTTCAACTTCATTTTTTTTTTATTACTTTTACGGTCATCCCGTGAAACCATATATTTCAAACTGAATACAAACTGAAATATAGATGCACAGAAAAAACCCCAGAAAAAAGACCAATGCTGGGAATCGAACCCAGGTCCTCAGCAGGAGCAAAAAAAAAAAAATGAAGTCGAAGAAAATAAAAAAATAAATAGAAAAAGATACTTCATACTTAACTTACAATAACGTTAGTTGTTTGGATGAAATTTGGCACACAGGTAATTTAATAGGATAATGCCAGGAAAATGCGAAGTTCCCGCGGAAAAGGAGTAAGTGAATTATAATTAATAGTGGTTTGACCTATGGACTCTTAGGGCCGGCGCTCACTGACGGCATGGCACGGCATGGCATTTTATTACTATCAAGTGATAGTAATTTATTTATTTATTTTATTTACCAGAGGGCTGGCTTTTTCTTAGCACAAAGAATAAGCATTGCCATACAGCGTGGCAATGCTGCCAGCCTTCTGGGCACCTTACCACTTGGCAGTGATTTTGGACAACATTTTTAATAAAAAGTTTAGTTTGTATGTAGTTTTAGTTTATGGTTTTAGTTTTATTTTATGTAGTATTGTGTAATTAATTTACTATCAAGTTATTTTGAATCTTATTTCAATGAATTTAGAATTCATGTTACTTTATTTCGATACCACGATGCCGCGACGTGCCGAGGGATGACGCAACGCATAACCAATAAAGTAACATGAATTCTAAAGTCATTGAAATAAGATTCAAAATAAGTTGATAGTAATAAAATGCCATGCCGTGCCATGCCGTCAGTGAGCGCCGGCCCTAAAGCAGAGGGTCGTGTGTTTGCGCCTGGGCTTGCACCTCTTAGTTTTTCCTAATTCGTGTGCTAAATTAAGTTTGAAATTTACCATGATCTTTACAGTGAAGGAAAATATCGCGAGGAAAGCTGCACACACCTGTGAAGAATTTCAATGGTGTGTGTGAAGTTCCCAAATTGCACTGGGCCCGCGTGGGAACTACTTTCCAAGTCCTCTCGTTCTGTGAGGAGACCTGTGCCTGATTGAAACAGGCTTATTTTATCCTAAGAAAGTGCAAAGTAAAGTTCCCGCGGGATAGAAATAACTTTTTTGACCTATTTTGAAAATCAGAGCCAGTGTAGCTTTTTATCAGTGATTTTTTTAATCAGGCCCTATGTTCAATTCGCTTTTTTCTATCCCCTACAAAACTGTAGAAAAGTAACCTTTAGTGAAAGTTTTTTTTTAAATCAACCCCTAATTTGGATTGACTTACTTCAATCCCGCGGGAATTTTGCATTTTCCCAAAGAAGAGTAGTTTATACCAATCAAGAATGGCGTAGCTTTCTATTGGTGAAAGAATTTTTAAAATCAGCTCCGAAGTTGTTTTCAGTTTTTTCTATCCCGTGGGAATTTTGTATTTTCCCTAAAAAAAAGTAGCCTATGTCAATCAGGGATAGTCATGTCACATAATATGTAAGAATTTTCAAAATCAGCCTCGAAATTGAATTAATTTATTTGTATCCCGTGGGAATTTCGAATTTTCCCGGATAAAAAGTAACTTTTGTCAACGAAGAATAATGTAGCTTTCAAATGGTGAAAAATTTTTTTAAATCGGCTCTATAATTGCTGAGATTCCGCTAAAAACAAAAAAACAAACAAAGTTCCCTATCCCGTGGGAATTTCGAAAAATCCTTCCTTAGTGCACCTCTACAATACTCAAGGTACATGTATGTCAAATTTCAAGTCTTTAGCACCAGTAGTTTAGGCTTTGCGTTGTCTGTCAGTCAGTCAGTCAGTCAGTCAGTCAGTCATTCAGTCAGTCAGTCAGTCACGGTACTGTTTTATAGGTATAGATAAGTAGCTCTTGCAACTCACGAAGACGAGTGGGCTACTAGTATTCTTTTACACTATTAGCCAAAAGCTTTGCGACAGTTTAATGTACCTATTTAATTAATAAATAATAAATAAATAAATATTAGGGGACAATCTTACACAAATCGACCTAGTCCCAAACTAAGCAAAGCTTGTACTATGGGTACTAGACGACGATAAACATACTTATATAGATAAATAAATACTTAAATACATAGAAAACATCCATAACTCAGGAACAAATATCCGTGCTCATCACACAAATAAATGCCCTTACCGGGATTTGAACCCAGGACCTCTTGCTTCGTAGGCAGGGTCACTACCAACTAGGCTAAAGCGGTCGTTTGTCTAATAGATAATATTACTCTTTATTTTTTGCCTAGGTACCATCGCCTTCTTTCTCAAGCACACTGACACGTACAATACGTTTACTTTTAGTTTACCACTGACAGATTGCTTGCCTTCATTTAATTTCCAACTTTAATTCCATACAAATAAAGAAGTTATTACAAAATCTGCAAACGTGGGTAACAGTATTCTAAAATTGGCTTTATTTGTAGGTCATTAAAGTTGAATATGAAATGAAGGCAAACCATCTGTCAGTGGTAAACTAAACTTTATGTAATTTTACTGTATGCAAATACGTGGTTAGCACAAGTAAAGCCCAATCGTCTTCTTGACGTTGAAGTATCACAGCTACGTGTGTTATGTTTGTCTGTTCGATTATCGTCATATTTTTTTTCCTTAACTGTTTGAAGTCGGTGCTATCAGCACGAACCAGCAGGAGTGATAGAAGCCCTATAGATAGATAGTATGTAGATAAGATAGATGACTTGTCCGCTGCTGCTGGCTCGTCCAACTTCAAACAAATTAGTAGAAACTTGTTGTATTGTTTTTTTTTAACCGGTTCGATTTAATTTTTTTTTGTACGTAGGTACCTAACTTTTGTTAAGGAGTACGATTAGTAAAAATATCTTCTTGGTAAGTACCAGCAAAGATGTGTTATACCTCAAGTTTATTGTACTTTAGTAAGTTCACAAGAAGGTGTTGGGGACTTTTTAGAGTTCAATTTTATTGTTCGCGGGAACGCGCTGCGCGCTGCGGTCGGCTCGGTTGATTGCAGGGGGGGCACACTTACATATATCACACTTTTCATGCGACTACAGCGATCTCTGGTTGTTTGGTGAAGAACTAAATTAGCGGCCATCTTGGTTGACTTGTCAAACTTGTCAGTTGTCATTCATCGGCCATGGCCATGGCGTACCAAATTGTACGGTCAAGGACTTTAATTGATAGGCCACTTGCCAATGTTCGTATTTTAGCCGTATAGTGCAAATCGGGTTTAGCCGCTTATACTTCGTATATGCTGATTTGAATTAGACGGCTAAAATACGAATAGTGGCAATTAGCCTATCAATTAAAATTACGCGTAATTATAGCTGTACATCACTACCAACATATACATATAGATATTTATACATCTATAGATACGTCACATTAGTTCTTCACCAGGGCGTAGGGCAGCAGCACCTTCCATACATGCAAATTTGACCATAGAGTTGCCACTCTTGTTCATATAATATTACAATACTCTTTGGTTGATTGGTAGCCGTCGAGAGAGCGAGAGGAACCGAGCAGGCGAGAGGGCTGGTAAGCTGCGTTCCGTAGTTAATGTAAAGGGCGCGCTACAACATTAAATTCTGATTTACGTATTGAACTAGTTTTACAACGTATATTTTGTAAAAAATAACATCTGCGTGTGAACTACATTTTAAAAATATGAGATGATGACGCTAGAATTTAGCAAATAAAAATGTGTGTTATTTTAGTAAAGATTCTGACGAATTGCGAACCTTTTTTTAAGGATCTTATAAAACTTTTTCTTAAAAAACGCAGGTCCAGCGCGTCAACACTGCAACACTGAATCATTTTTATACGGTGACACACTCCGGTAGCCCGGTGCAGCGTGTATGATTCTGTGTTATACAACGCGCTAGGCCCGCTCTATAAACGTCGCGCACACGCCCCGCGCTAAAGTCTGTGGTGGCCTTTCGCAGGACGTGGTGCCAAATTTCATTTATACTCTTTGTTGTATCAATCTTCCAACCATCATAATGCAAGAGCATTTCTTCAAATAACAAAATTATTTTTAAGATAAAACACAAATGGCATAATTTTGAAATTTGTACGTAAACACGGTAAACAAAAAGGTAAGTAAAAAATGTGTGATATAAAACTGGCTTTATTTGAATGTGCACATTTTATACATGGCTGTATGGACTCATATTTTCTTACCTTTCCCTAAAGAGATAAACCGGCTACACTAAAGGCCACCATAAACCAAAGCACGGGGGCGCCGACGGAGCTGCTCAGAGCGCTCTGTAACGCTGAATCATAATATATACACAGTGACACACAACGGCAGCGCGGCACAGGGTGTGTAATTCAGTGTTATACAACGCACTGGGCCCGCTTTGTCAGCGTCACGCGCACGCCCCACTCTGCGGTCAGTGGTGGCCTTTACGAAGGACGTGGTGCCGAATTTCATTTATACTCTTTGTTTTATCAATCTTCCAAACATCATTGCGCAAGAGAATTACGTTCAGATAACAAAATAATTTTAAAGATGAAATAACAAATGGCATAATTTGTATATTTGTAAGATTAAACACGGTTAAACAAATAGGTAAGTAAAAAATGTGTGATATGAAACTAGCTTTATTTTAATGTGCTAATTTTTTACGTAGTTGCATGGGCACGTATTCTCTTACCTCTCCCAAAGGGGATAAACCGGGTAGACAAATAAATAATGAATGTCAGAATTCAGAATGTCAGTCAGAGCGGTGCCAGATCTACGGAAAAATCCGTAGATCTACGGATTTTAGGCCTTGTGCCCAGACCTACGGAAATGCTTGGCTAATCTACTAAATTTCACACTAGCCTCATTTTTTTAAAATTCACCTACTAGTTTCGCAGATAACTAACAAAAAACCGGCCAAGTACGAGTCGGACTCGCGCACCGAGGGTTCCGTACAAATTTATATGTATCTATGAACATCCAGTCTTAGCAAACCCCTGCTCCCAAGCAAAATGTGCGCAGTGTGGGATCATTGTAGATTGGTTGGCTGATATAGACAGACAGACAAAAAAAATATGCTTTTCGTAACTTTTCCTTTATCTGTGCTATAAGACCTTGTTTCGTACCAAATTTCAAGATTCTGAGTTCACGGGAAGTACCCTGTAGGTTTTGATTCCCTTGGAAGTAGTTGCGAGTTTGAAAATATGCGGCTTAAATTGTTGTTTCTTTTGATTGCGTTGACATAGAAATTTTGATTTTGTTACAGCTTAAAGGTATTATAGACCTGAGTATTTGATATGAATTTCAATTTAATACCTCTACGCGTTCATGAGGAAAGGGGTAGTAACTTTAAAATTATTAAAAATATTTTTACTATAATGATGTAACTAAAAATTTACGGCTTTCGCAATTTTTCTTTTATCTGTGGTATGAGACGTTGCTTCGTACCAAATATCAAGATTCTGAATTCACGGGAAGTACCCTGTAGGTTTTGATTCCCTTGCGAGTTTCGAAAATTTGCGGAAATTAGCGGCATAAACGGCTGTATATTTTGATTGCGTTGGCTTTGAAGTTTGATTTTTTCACAGCTCCAAGGGACAGCAGACCTGAGTATTTAATATAAATTTCAGCTTGATACCTCCACGCATTCCTGAGAAAAAGGGTCTTGACAGACGGACGGACGGACAGACAACAAAGTGATCCTATAAGGGTTCCGTTTTTACCTTTTGAGGTACGGAACCCTAAAAATTAACTAAACGAAACGGAATGGACGGGAAACCGAAGCGTATGAATAGGAAATTGATTTAGTGTCAGAATTCTACTTTGTACAAATCTATATTTCTAATTTTGTGGTCGGAGTTGTATTGACTGTTGATTTTTTCTAATAGATAATTGTCATTTATTTATTCTATTCAATCACCAGTCTAGAAGGTGATTGTGACAGGTTTTAGTTACAATTACAATAAAAAATTGATTGCCAATTTTTTTTTTGGAATTTGTGCATATTTTCTATTGCCAACTTACGTTATGGCTAATTGCGTCTCATCAAATTTTGAATAGCATTTAAAGGTAAAGGTGAAGTCGAATATATCTTAAAAAAAGTCCATACGGATTTTTTCGCCTAGACCTACGGATTTCGGATTTATATAGAATGGATGTGGCAACACTGATGTCAGTAAAAAAAAAAAAAAAGTTACTTATTATTTGTCTTGCTATGCTAACCCGCTATAGGCGCTATAACGTATATGTGCTTACCTCGAGCGACCGGTTGCCACAATCAAAAGTTCAAGTTGGAAGTTTATTTTATTATTTTGTCCTGCTACTGTACTACCTACACGAACGAACGATTAAAACATTTGCAAATAATTGTATCCGAGTCAAGAAGCGATGTGTTCTTTGTTTCAAATTACAATCAGTCAGCATTTTACTTATCATTTTGCCAACCTACTTTAGTTAAATAAAGCAGTCCTCAGCATAAGTGGAGGTGGCCGCTGATAAAGAAAATACGAGAAATTGGCAGTGAAATCCACTGATAGTGTAACAGTACTAATAGTGTTGAAATAAAAAAATATGTCGGCGATTGGTATAGACTTGGGAACTACGTATTCCTGCGTGGCAGTGCTGCAGCGTGGGAAGGTGGAGATCATAGCGAACGAGCAGGGCAGCCGCACCACGCCCTCCTTTGTCGCTTTTACTGACACGGGGCGTCTTATAGGAGACGCCGCGAAGAACCAAGCGGCCCTCAACCCTTGCAACACTATCTTCGGCGCCAAGCGCCTCATTGGAAGGAAGTATGACGACCCTCACATTCAACAGGACTTGAAGCAGTGGCCGTTCAGAGTAGTCAATGATGACGGAAAACCCAAAATACAGGTTGAGTATAAAGGCAAGTCAATCTGCTTTCCTCCAGAAGAGATCAGCAGCATGATTTTAACTAAAATGAAAAATACAGCTGAAGCATACCTGGACACTGAAGTAAAGGATGTGGTTATTACAGTCCCAGCTTACTTCAATGACTCACAGAGGCAGGCGACCAAGGATGCCGGTGCCATAGCCGGCATGAATGTCATGAGAATTATCAACGAGCCCACCGCAGCAGCTTTAGCTTATGGGTTGGACAAAGACCTGAAAGAAGAAAGAAATGTTTTGATCTTTGATCTGGGCGGAGGCACCTTTGATGTGTCTGTACTAAAAATAACTGAAGGATCACACTTTGAGGTCAAGTCTACTGCCGGCGATACCCATTTGGGAGGTGAAGACTTTGATAATAAACTGGTTGACTTTTTTGCTGCTGACTTCCAGCGAAAGCATAAGAAGGATCTACGGAACAACCCAAAGTCGCTACGTCGCTTGCGCACCGCAGCTGAAAGGGCTAAGCGCACACTCTCTACCAGCACTGAAGCAAGCATTGACATTGATGCTTTATTTGAAGGTATTGATTACATGTCCAAAATATCACGTGCACGGTTTGAAGAACTTAATTCTGAATTCTTCCATGGTACATTAGAGCAGGTAGAAAATGCTCTAAATGATGCTAAGCTTGATAAAAGTGCCATCCATGATGTGGTTCTAGTTGGTGGGTCCACGCGTATCCCAAAAATTCAAAGTATTCTGCAAAACTTCTTCAATGGAAAAAAATTGAATTTTTCTGTCAACCCAGATGAAGCTGTGGCTTATGGGGCAGCGGTGCAGGCGGCTATTTTGACTGGAGCAGGTGAATCTAAAATTCAGGATCTTGTCTTAATAGATGTTTTACCTCTATCTCTTGGTGTTAAAAATTATGATGGTTTAATGTCAAAGATAATTGAGCGTAACACTAAAATACCATGCAAAAGAACTCGAACACGTATCACAGTTGAAGACAATCAGACCAATGTAAATATAACAATCCTCGAAGGAGAACGCGCTATGGCTAAAGATAACCACATACTAGGATCATTTGACCTGTACAATATACCACCAGCGCCACGTGGCACAGAGAAAATTGAAGTCTGCTTCAATATTAACTCCAATAGCATACTACATGTATCTGCTAAAGTGAAAAGCAATGGAAAAAGAAAACACATAAAGATCAAGAATGATAAAGGGCGTTTATCCCAAGCAGAAATACAAAGGATGGTGGCTGACGCCAAGAGATATCAGTATGAAGATGATCAAGAACGAAAGAGGGTGAATGCAAGAAATAAGTTGGAAACTTATGCCTATGAAGTAAAACATGCTATTGAGAAGGCAACAAGCATGATGAAAGAAATGGACATTTCTGAAATACATAGTAAGTGTGAAGAGACATTTTCTTGGTTGGATGAGAACACTACTGAGGCTGAGACGGAAGACTTTGATGATGAGCTGGTGAAGCTGAAAGAGCTCTGTGACCCTGTGATTACGCAGATCAAAGATTCTACAGCACAGCCCCAAAATAAAGCTGGTGGAATCAATATTGACGAGGTTGATTGAATTTTCTTTTGCTTTTAGTAGTTTTTAAATTTTTTTTCATTTTAGATAGTTAAGTTTAAAGATTTTATGAAAGTGTTTTTGGATTCAGTACCTCGGAACAATCTCTTATATACTTTAATATGTCTGTCAAGACATTAGGGTTATAATGTAAGTGCCCCAATATTTGAAATACTAATGCCCAATAGATGACGCCCTGTTGTAACTACCATTGCTAATGACCAGTGATCAGGCCCTATACTACGAAGCGCGAAATTCGAACTTCGTTTCATGCCGTTCCGCTCACGCTAATGGCATTTATTACGAGAGTGAGAGGGACCGCACGATCCGAACTTCGAACTTCGAATTTCGTAGTAACCCCCCAGAACTCTGGGAGCTAAACTTTAACAAAACTTGCCAAGCGGGCATGAAACAGTGCTTACAGGCATGACGATATTAATAAACTACTGAAAATCTGAGATTTCGATATAGAGTTAAATTGAACACTAATCTGCCAATAATATTCTTATTTTTTCTTGGTTGTAAATTCTCCTTAATGTCAGCTTTACAAGTTTTGTTAAATTTTTGCACCCAGAAATTTTTGCTGATCACTGCTAATGACATAAAATCAAACACTTTGTCATTTATCTTAGTCTCTTGCAACTGTAAAAACTTAAGTTCATGCTAATAATATGTATAATTTTTTCAAAGTGTATATTCATTCAAAAACCGAGTCTTTCAAAACCTATGGATTTGGTACAATCAAAGGCGTAAATATCTATGTATAGGTACAGTAATCACATCAAATATATTAAACACCAACCTTAGGATTAGTGGCATAAAGATGTATATAAATTTTTGATGCCTTGGTATATTTATGACCTTGACTGTACCTACTTCCTGTTAACACACAGTTAAATAATGTATCAACCTACATAAACTCGAAATTTGAGATTTGAATACAATAATTATTGTATGTAGTTGTCCCCTATAGACGGTTGTAATATTCTGACTTGTATGAACGAGTTCGCGCTACGGTACCGCACAACCGTTCATATAAGTTAGAATATTACAACCGTCACCGCCACGCCTCCGCTGCTGTCTGTGCGTTTGGAGCTTTAATTATAGCAAATAATAAATTGGGTTCCGTGCCCAAAGGGTGTCAACGGGATCCTATTACTGGGACTCCGCGCGCTATCTGTTCGTCTTTCCGTCCGCCTGTATACCTACTTCATTTAATTTAGAATTATAAACCACAACAACATTATATTGCACAATTTTATTTTGCATCTCCCAGACTATTGTACTGTACTATTTGCTAGGTAAGAAATAGTTGACCAGACGCAATATAATGTTACTAGCTTTTGCCCGCGACTCCGTCCGCGTGGAATTAGTAATTTGGGCAGCTTATTTTTTATCCAATTTGCTTTTTCATCAATTGGGATGCAACAAAAAAAATAACCTTTAGTTTTTATATTTTTTTTTGGAAATAATAGGATATTTTAAGATACCATTTTCATCGATTTTGAATTTGGTTGAGTATTTCATTTTTTTTTTTTTAAGAAATACGTTGGATGACGTCACAGTGAGAGAGCCACGATCCATTGTCTAGAAAAATTCAAGTCGTACATAACATAATCTGTGGCACTACTGATTTGTCTTGTCACTGTCAATAATACAAGCACGGCTGAGGGTCCTAAATGAACCATGACAAATATTTTTATTTATTTCTCTTCTAGCTTACATTATTCCTGTTTGTTTAATGGTGTGATAGATATTTATTATAGATATAGGTATTTTTTATTAAAATCTGATATTTAAATTCTTTTATATTTACTTGTAACGTAGTAATTTAATAATTAAATTTGTAAAAATACATTGGAAATGCTCGTATACATTTCGGACTTTACGATAAATGACAACTGTTTAAAGCCAGGTGCGCATCATGTGATTAAAGTTCTGTCTTTGTCACTCTTTGCTATTATAAGCAACATTTCAAACTGTCAATTTGCTTTAGAGTGTAGACTTTATATCTGCTTTAGCGACGATTCACTGCAGGGGTCAAATGAAGGTCATTACTTAAATTTTCTTAATTTAATTCAGTTTATCATATTTTTGGAATCTGATTTCTGAAAACGCTTCACAAAGCCTATTTCTCCAAACGGTTTTCGATTTATTATACGTTGTCAAAAATTGGGACATCCCAATTATGGCTCTCCTTAGTTCCTTCCAGAAGAAGTGAAACTTCATAATAAACCAACCCGCTTCCAATCCGCCCCCAACTCGCTCCTAACCCGCCCCCAACCCGCCCTATCTAACACTGAAAGATTTTTTCTAATCGGAGCAGTAGTTCCTGAGATTAGCGCGTTCAAACAAACAAACAAACTCTTCAGCTTTATAATATTAGTATAGATTCTGGTTTCTAATTCTAAATTAAATGAATTATAGTGTGTGACAAGCAGTGGCGTAAGTACTTAGCTATTTGGAGCGGCGGGGGACCGTGCACTGGTGACAAGCAGTCGAGGGTAAGAGGGAATTGACTATACTTTATCCATACTAATATTATAAATGCGAAAGTGTGTCTGCCTGTTACCTCTTCACGCTTAAGCCGCTGAACCGATTTAGATGAAATTTGGTATGCACATCGATTGAGACCCTGGGAAGGACATAGAATAGAATACTTTTTATCCCGGAAAATTGCATAGTTCCCGCGGGATAGCGATAAATGAATTGCTTGCAGACGGAGTCGCGGGCAACAGCTAGTCATGTATATAATACTTATAACTCAATATCACCCAGGGTAGCGCTTGACTCGAGTCTCCTTGTGCTATATTATTTACCTATGTAGGACTAATTTAAAAGCAAAGCATGTTTTAAAGAAATTCGATTGATTTTCTAACGTATTACAAAGTGAGTAAGGTCGAATCTTTGTGTAGATTTTCGTGGTCGCTATATGCACTATGCCTGGAAAAGGGTTAACCGTCGATTATGACGGCGTAGGTATGAATGCCTTATCAAGAAATATGATACCTACATCCGCCTACATGTTTGTTTATACACCGTGAAATTTTAGTGGTTGTTTTCCCGAATCGAGGTGATTTAGTTTCGATTGTACAATCGATTTATAATTACTATTTTGACTAGAGTCAAAAATCCAATTGTCAAAAACGAATGTCGAAAATGACCGCAAACCAATAGTAACGCTTCGTTGGTACAAGTAGCGTACGATCGTACGATAGGTTAGGTACCAACGAAGCGTTACTATTGGTTTGCGGTCATTTTCGACTTTCGTTTTTCACAATTGTATTTTTGACTCTAGTCAAAATAGTAATTATAAATCGATTGTACAATCGATACTAAATCACCTCGTTTCGGGAAAACAACCACTAAAATTTCACGGTGTATAGTGGGATACTTATAGGACAACACCAATATTTTTGGCATTAAAGAATGAGACTTGGCACACTTGTTCCTTAGGTGGATCAGAGTGGAAAACGCCCGGGAGCCAGCGGGAGCCACCCTGCAGGGGGGGAGGGGGAGGGGGTAAAGTTTTCTTACGCCGCGCGTACTGTTGGTCGTAATAACTGCTAATTTATAGCTAGTTTGGCAAGTGGGGTATCAATTTTGGATAAATAAAAGATGGATAAATAAAATGATTCCGAAAAAAAATATACACTTTTACATACAAAAAAATTAAATTACCACCGATAATTGAAAATTTTATGAGAAAATATTTTTTTCCAGTGACGATAAATTCTGAACTAGTACCGATATCAGCAAATAAAAAATATGTTTAGAAAGCCACATTTAAACAGATTCCGAAAATATAAGCTTTTTTAGAAAAAATACTTAAAAAAATGTTTTTAAAAATTATTAAGCGCAGCGCGGCAGAGCAATGAAAAAAATATGAAAAGATCCACTGAATTATTTATTACATTACTTCAGATTTACTTACTATCTATACGCAAAGTAGTGTCAATGGAATGTTTTTATTTGTGTATTTTATCAAAAAAATAATAAGATTAGTATTTTTAAACGGTTTACCTACTCCTAGTAAGTACCTACTTTTAAAAACTTAGTTACTCCATTAAGTGCTAATTTTTTGGCATGACATGCAAATGCAACTCTACACAAAATGTTTAATTAGGCTGAAAATATGTACCGAAGCGAGCGTAGGTATGAAAAGTGAAGTACATACACTTGATTTACTTCTGTACTTATTTATTTTGTGCTATAAGTATCCCACTAATACATAACCCGGCTAATTCTTGCTAACTAATAGCGAATTCGATACCAGCAATTCTTTGTAGAGAGAGAGACACAAACGGCTGTATCTTTTGATTGCGTTGGCTTAGAAATTTGATTTTTTCACAGCTCTAAGTAAGGGACAGTAAACCTGTACCTCTACCATGAGTTTACACTAGTTCACAGTACCTCTACCATGAGTTACACTAGTTTACAGTGACCGTACTCGCTAGCGACGGCGTAAATGATTTGTATGGAGAATTGTGTACAGCGCCTCTAGCGGTCACTTACGGAATTACAATTCTCCATACAAATCATTTACGCCGTCCTTTGATCAATTATAACTGAAGATACACATTGCCGAACAAAATCCTCTTCAAAGAATGTCCGAACTTTTTTATTTGTTCGCATAACAATTAAAATCATCACCTACACAGAAATTTGAACCTAGTCATTACTTCATTACAGTCGAATTTCGGTTGACACTTGACAGCTAAACTTGACAATTTCACGCAACGTACTGAGAAAAAAGAAGGCCACTTTTATCAAAGTGGCGCTCATTTGGCTCGGACATTTTCGGGCGCGCGACTGTGGATCTACAGTACCTCTACCATGAGTTGCTATCGAAAACACACATTACGTTACTACAGTCGATAGCGAGTAAACGAGCTTCGAATAGTTTTCTACCAAACTCGTACCATGAGTCACGTTAACGTTTACTATACTCGCTAACGTTAACTCGATCCTTCGTGTAGTTTTCGCTACGTGACTGGGGGGTTACTACGAAATTCGAAGTTCGGATCGTGTGGTCCCTCTCACTCTCGTAATAAATACCATTAGCGTGAGCGGAACGGCATGAAACGAAGTTCGAATTTCGCGCTTCGTAGTATAGGGCCTGACTGACGTACCTAACTTCACATCGAACTGTGCTGTCTCTTTCTAACTATATTGAAAAGACTGAGTGAGCATGATATTGGGCAAAAAGCTAAGTATCCAAGTCCTTCCATTAAAAATATAGAAATAACCCTGCTAATTTAAAGCGTCATAGAACAGTGTGGTAATGTAAAGCGTACGTGGTTCTTGAATTTGTTTTGGTTATTTCATCAGTGTGACAGTTCATGGAGTGCATCCATAGATAGATGTTGTTCAACCTCAACCGCCGCCTTAGGTGTGAATGATACGACGGTTGCTCTTCGAATGACAATTTAATCAGTTTTGACACCCTATTTATACTATACAAGAAAAATCTCGCCCGCGCGATTCAGCATTGTCTAGTACATTGGACAGCGACATCTAGTGGAATATAAAATAAACAAAACAAACACTTCACTGTTATACATTCCGCCCACCATGGACGACTGTCCATCACTATCAGACCTTAATAGACTTAGTTTCAGATCTACCATAATACATCTGAGTTATATCCAAAATTAAAACAATCCTAAAATCACCTTGCTCCCTAAATTTCAATTGCTACAGTTTCCACATAAACCTTTTAAACACATATTTTGATAAGAATAAACAATAATACAATATAAAAACCTAACCATTATTATCAGAAAAATAATTTCGCTTTACAAAATTTCCTGAGCGTGATTATATCTAATAATATCTATAGTCCTGTCGCTGCCTCCTATTTTCATTTCTGAACTGAATGAATCTATCCTCTTTTTCTGAACTGACAACCCCAGAAATAACCCATCCCAATTTTGTAGATTGAGCCACAAGTGACTCCCGATTATATTTTTTGACACCATCCATAATTACCTGACTAAAGACCTCAGCACCCAACAAAACATCAATTTTATTAGGTGTGCGGTAATTTGGATCTGCCAACTTCAAATCCTTTGTATCTAAACCGTTTAGATCTACCACTGTTGCTGGAAGTGATGCCGTGATCGTTTCCAACACATATGCCTTCACAGAGACCTTTATCTCCGGATATACCGCAGACTGCAGGTTTAGTGCAACCATAGCCCTTGATTTTAAGTTATTTTCCCTACCAAGACCTGAAATGTTTTCATTGATTGGTCTCTTTTCTAAGCCTAGATATTGCGTGGCAGCCTTTGTTATGAAAGAGGTCTGCGATCCCTGATCTAATAACGCTCGAACTGCTATGTACTCCCCGTTCTTAGATTTTGCCTTAACTATCGCAGTTGGTAGTACAACTTGCCCCGTTCCCATTGCAAAACAGTTAACAATCTGGTCAGTGTCTTTTTCACTCTCATTGGTCATCCTAACTTTGTCTATTGTAGCTGCTTGCGTATTAACCTTAGGATGTAGTAAAGTATGGTGGCGGCGTTTGCAGATCCTGCATGTTGTAAAGTTCTGGCAGAACCTGGCCGAATGCTTAGCCCCTAAACAATTAAAACATAACCCTTTCTCCTGAACAAAACTACGGCGAGCGCTTACATTTAAAGTAGCAAATTTCTTACAAAATACAATTTTGTGTACCTCTGCACAACAAGGACATTGAGTGCCATGGATGACATGTAATACGCGAGGGTTCTGATTAATAACTGCTGGTTTCTTAGTCTCCACAAACTCTAATGCTCGATAACGTTTGGTTATAAAATCCTTAAATTCTTGAAAAGTTGAAAATTTATTACTATCCATATCTCCGATTGCACTCAACTCCCACTGCTTGCGAGTTTCCTGATCTAGCTTAAGAGTGAGCAAATGAACAATAATGGTATCCCATGTGCTCACGTCTATACCGATGTTTCTTAGAGCGCTTAAACAATCTGAGCTAGTATCAATCAGCTCCTTTAAAAATGTAGAAGATTACACAGTGGCATTTTTCTGACTTAAAAGTCGCTTTAAAATCGTATTACAAATGAATCTTTTGTTGTCATATCGTTGCTTTAGAAGCTCCCAACATTTAATATAATTTACATTTGAAATTGGTATCTGGCGAAGTAACAATTCAGCTTCACCAGTCAGATATCCCTTTAAGTAGTGCAGTTTTTCAACATCCTTCATTGAATCATTATTATGAATAAACGATTCAAACAAATTCTTAAATGTTACCCATTCTGAATAGTTCCCCGAGAAATTTGGAATAATAATCTTTGGAAGTTTAACCCCAGCATGCTTTGAATTAGTACATTCCTCTTTTGAATCTTTTGTCATAAACTCATATCTAAATATCTCTACAGCTGTCATTAATTCTTCTTTATAGTTCATATAAATTTCACTTGTCATATCAAAAACCTCATTTTCCGCGTAAATACTCGAGTCGTACTCCTCTGAATATTCTTCTAAAAGACGATCATGACCTCCACAGAACTTTTTCCACAGTTCTTCCAATCTTTGGAGTCTGATCTCGACGTAAGGTTTGGTAATTCGTTCTCTAGGTGACTTTTTATAATTTCCAAAGTCTTTGGTAATTTGGTTACAAACTTCCATTTGCATTTTAATTATAACTTCAATTTTAACAGCCATCTCGTAACCAAATCATAAACTTAAAAGTTCAAATTTTTCGAAAATATTCCAAGTCCCGGAATCCAAATTTTTCTAAGTCCCAAAATTAATTTCAAAATTTTACAAGTGTTTGAACTTTTAGACTCTGCCGAAAATCGGGCGTAGGTTCCCCGTCTAAACCACTTTTGTCGCTAAATTTTACAAGTCTAGTTCTAGCTAATTTTCTAAGTTTTTTCACTGACTACAATAAGGTTCACTTTTGCTTGAATTTTGACTAACTGTACTGAATTTAGAATTTTGACTCTTCTGTCCGAAACACTAAGGGTAATAGTTAAATGGCTGGTCACTTACAGTCTTCCTGTTGCACTATACCTCGCGACTCTGCGCGCGCACTCCGCTCTCTCCCTTCCTCCTACCTCGTCCCGGAAGGCAGTGGACGCCGCTTCCTCGGGCCCCTACGTCGCCGTGTCCCGTGGCTCCGTCTGCAAGTCCGGCTTCTTCAGCCCGGACTGCCGCTTGATGGCTCCGAGTAGCGCCGCAATCCACTTGGTCACTGGAGATCCGGTTCGAAGGACCATGTTCAACCTCAACCGCCGCCTTAGGTGTGAATGATACGACGGTTGCTCTTCGAATGACAATTTAATCAGTTTTGACACCCTATTTATACTATACAAGAAAAATCTCGCCCGCGCGATTCAGCATTGTCTAGTACATTGGACAGCGACATCTAGTGGAATATAAAATAAACAAAACAAACACTTCACTGTTATACAATGTTAAGATGTCATAGTGAGTTAGTTGACACGCTAAGCTGTTGTTGTTGTATGTTATTATTTTTCGGTATTTATTTTTTATAAAGATGCGGACTAGTGTGTCTCGATTACAGTTACTGGTCGAGTATATGGAAACTTTAAATAAACATTCTAGTAACGTTAATTTAGTACCAGTACCTATAAGGTACATTTTGGGTGATACAATACAGTGACCCCAGTTTTTATGATCAATTGATCAAATATTTTGTTACAAGTGGTTAGATAAACTTGAGGAATGTGGTTTAGAGTGTTAACAGAAGTGGATTGTGGCTTGTGAAATTTTCCGTGTTCTCGTCGTTCGCCTTCATAAACAGCCCTCAATAGCATATTCCTTGCCAAATAATGCCTAGCCGACATTATTTTGATAAGTAAATAATTAAAATAATGTATTAAACGATGGTTCTTATAAGTTTTCACCCTCCAACTTACTAGTGAGAGAGTTAAATACAGTCGATACGGTGTTGTTCGATAACGTCTGTCAAATTTGTGACTCATGGTACCGATGTCCTATGGCGACAGCTACAAAACGTTAGTCGCTAGCGCTTGGATTTCGATAGGTTATTTACCGTTGTACTCATACTAGCGATCTTTACTTCCGTAAGTGACCGCTAGAGGCGCTGCACAATTCTTCATACAAATCATTTACGCAGTCGCTATCGAGTACGGTCACTGTAAACTCATGGTAGTGGTACAGTTATAATTGATCAAAGACGCCGTGGCTAGCGAGTACGGTCACGTAAACTAGTGTAAACTCATGGTAGAGGTACTGTGACCGTAGTCGCTAGCGACGGCGTAAATGATTTGTATGGAGAATTGTACTTCCGTAAGTGACCGCTAGAGGCGCTGTACAATTCTCCATACAAATAATTTACGCCGTCGCTAGCGAGTACGGTCACGTAAACTAGTGTAAACTCATGGTAGAGGTACTGAGTATCCTAACTTAATATTATACTTAAATGCGAAAGTAACTCTGTCTGTCTGTCTCGCTTTCACGCTAAAACAGGTAGTCTAGAGCCTGAGAAAGGACATAGGCTATACACCGTGAAATTTTAGTGGTTGTTTTCCCGAAACGAGGGGATTTAGTATCGGTTGTACAATCGATTTATAATTACTATTATGACTAGAGTCAAAAATCCAATTGTGAAAAACGAAAGTCGAAAATGACCGCAAACCAATAGTAACGTTTCGTTGGTACCTAACCTATCGTACGATCGTACGCTACTTGTACCAACGAAGCGTTACTATTGGTTTGCGGTCATTTTCGACTTTCGTTTTTCATAATTGGATTTTTGACTCTAGTCAAAATAGTAATTATAAATCGATTGTACAATCGAAACTAAATCACCTCGTTTCGGGAAAACAACCGCTAAAATTTCACGGTGTATATCATCACGCTAACACCAATAGGAGCGGAAGAATGTTTCAAAATCGGGGGTTTTTGAAGTAAAACTTCTATAGGCACGCTTCACTTGGGAGTACGGTGGGTGGTGAATGTGAACGCGGGTGTGCGGGGGAGGGGGGGGGGGGTTCTGTGGTGGGGATAATTAATGAAAAAGTAAAAAGATAAAAAAATAAGCTGCCCAAATTATTAATTCCACGTGGACGGAGTCCGGGCAGCATACGGTATGCTTAGCATAAGTTTTTACTTCACCAAATACTTCTCGATCGCGTTTACGTAAAAATTTCAATTCTATGGAAACATGGACGCGCGGCCGCGGAGGCGCTGTCTATGTTTCCCTAGTAATTGATTTTTTTACGTAAACGCGATCGAGAAGTATTTGGTGAAGTAAAAAAAAACTTATACTAAGCATACAGTATAGGTTTTACAAGTTAACGAGTAGAGTCACTCTAAATTTAATATTGAATATTAGTCACATGTTAGTACGGAACTTACACTATACTGTGCTTAGCCGTCTTAGTTTAGACTAAGAAAGGTATTTTCAACGAATTTAACTAACAGGAATTTCTAAAATTTACCATTCGTCGGCTTACTGCAAGAAATCACTAACTAACAAAACCAAAATCTGAGAAAACAGTAAATAACATTTTAATAACTTTGATTGTATTGAATTACCGGTAATTCAATACATCATCGTCATTTCAGCCGAAAGACCTCCACAGCTGAAGATAGGCCTCCCCCAAGGCTCACCAAACAGATCAGTCCCGTGCAATCCGCATCCAACGCGATCCCGCAGCCTTAGCCAGGTCGTCGCTCCATCTTGTTGGAGGCCTACCTACACTGCGTCCAGGGGGGCACACTTACATATATCACACTTTTCATGCGACTACAGCGATCTCTGGTTGTTTGGTAAAGAACTAAATTAGCGGCCATCTTGGTTGACTTGTCAAACTTGTCAGTTGTCATTCATCGGCCATGGCCATGGCGTACCAAATTGTACGGTCAAGGACTTTAACCTTTTGACCGCCAGCGTCGGCTATAGACGACAGTACGGTAATACAAAATTAAACCTACCCGCATCCGCATAAGAATCAATTTTGTTCCAAACAAAAACGATGCGTGTCGGTCAAAAGGTTAATTGATAGGCCACTTGCCAATGTTCGTATTTTAGCCGTATAGTGCAAATCGGGTTTAGCCGCTTATACTTCGTATATGCTGATTTGAATTAGACTGCTAAAATACGAATAGTGGCAATTAGCCTATCAATTAAAATTACGCGTAATTATAGCTGTACATCACTACCAACATATACATATAGATAGGTATACATCTATAGATACGTCACATTAGTTCTTCACCAGGGCGTAGGGCAGCAGCACCTTCCATACATGCATATTTGACCATAGAGTTGCCACTCTTGTTCATATAATATTACAATACTCTTTGACTGCGTCTTTCGGTCCGTGGACGCTACTCGAGACTCTGTTTGCCCCATCGGCCATGAATTCTACGAGCGATGTGCCCTGCCCACTGCCACGCAGTCTCTTCTTGTCGGGCGGTCGGCGGTGGTAATGGCCAGCCACGACGCGGCTCGCGGCTCGCCTTATATAGGCCCTGCCACGCCTGTGTGCATGTCCAACTTAAGATGAACCCTATAGTATAGTCTACTATATTGTTGTCAGCTCATTTTATGTTGGATTTTTTTCTATGTACTATCCATTTTCTTTTAAATTTATGTATGTATGTATGTATGTAAAACTCTTTATTGTACATAAAACATGAAAATAACTAGTTAACAAGAGATACAGATGTACAAAGGCGAACTTATCCCTTAAAGGGATCTCTTCCAGTTAACCTTAGAACGATTGACAGGACATTAGAGACAAGAGTAGGCATACAATGCAGAGTAAAAAAAAAGAGCCGAAATCAAAAATAAACCCAAACTAACAAAACATAAACAATACCCATACTTACAAAGAATACACACAAGTACACACATATATTATATAATGAATACAATAGACTAATACATATCATATCAACATAAATAGACTACATAAAAACTACAAATACTTACATTAATATACGCATATACACTAAACAAAGAACACAACAGAGGTAGTCTCAATTTAAGAGGAACTGTCAAGCCAGTACGCCCCTAAGCGATTCCGGAAGATGGCTATCGACTGCGACCGCCTGATGTCACACGGCAACCGATTCCACAGACTAACAGCGTGCACGGAGAAGGATTTGGAATAGGATTTGGATTTAGATATAGGAAAGGCTAGCAAAAGATTACCACTTGACCGCAACCGGTTCCCAGACCCAGCAGCCAAGTAATTAAATCTTTCGGAGAGGTAGGAAGGAGACTGTGGTTTAAAAAGGACATTAAAAAGCAACGACAGGATGTGAACATTCCGGCGCAGACGAATTGGGAGCCACTTCAGCTGAGCGCGAAAACAGGACACGTGATCGTATTATCGGAGACCGAAAATAAAGCGTATGCATACGTTCTGAAGACGCTCAAGCTTGTCAAGTAGCTGCTCAGAGAGATCGAGATATGCTATGTCGCCGTAGTCAAGGAGAGGGAGAAGGAGAGATTGTGCCAAAGTAATCTTGGTGTGAAGAGGAAGGAAACTTTGCAGACGTCTAAGAGAATGGACCGAAGCAAAAAGCTTGCGGCTGACCTCAGAGACATGAGCCGACCAGGACAGAGTCTGATCCATGATGATACCCAAATTTTTGACCGTGGGTGAGAAAGGAATAGGAGTACCGTCAAAAATTAGTTCGGGTAATACCTGGTCAGACATCCTTGAGACAAAGTGAGGGCTTCCAACAACAATCGCCAGTGACTTTTTGGCGTTCACCTTCAAACCGAATTCAGCCGCCCAGACCCGAATGGCCTCGAGATCGATGTTGACGCGATTAATCAAGTCAGGGATGTCATCAAAATCTGCCGCCGCATATATCTGAAGGTCATCAGCATAAAGATGGTAGGAAGAGTGTAGCGACGCCGTTATACCATTTATGAAAATCGAGAAGAGGAGAGGAGAAAGCACTGCCCCCTGGGGGACACCAGACGTGAAATCGCACCATCCAGAATACGCCTCATCCAATCTTACCCGCTGGCGCCTTCCCGTGAGATAGGACCGAAACCAGGGCAAAGCAGAGTTGGAAATATTAAGGGTTTTGAGAATATTTATATTCACATAAGTTTTAAATCATCATTTAATTAACAATTAATTATTAAAACCTGTAACATATTAACCGAAGATTCTGAAAAATCAATAACAATTCTTCTAAAAACTGTTCGATAAATTCTTAAAATAGACGTATCTTTCTTATTTGTGAACCGATTCAAATGAAACAAACACTATAAATGTTAATCCAAGAAAATACCAACATATCAGTGAAAACCGCATCCTTCTAGGTTACGCCGTTTCTGAGATTAGCGCGCACAAACGCACAGACAAACAGACAATAATTCTAAAAAAACATTGTTTTGGGTTCTATTGCGCTAATAAATAGCCCTAGTGACAGTTTTTCTCAAATATCTTCAATGTACAGACACCGACTTGTTACAGATTTATTATATGTATACATATAGATATAGAAGAAGAATAGATAAGTTCCACTTGAATTTCCTGACTCATTATCAGGTTTTATTTTTAGTTCGCTCAACCTATAGAACTGATAGGTAATAGTTATTTGTTATACAAGGGGGGAAAGTTGTATTTTAACTGCGAGTGTTCATTTTGAAACACGAGCTATCGAAAGGATTCTATGATTGACCACGAGCGAAGCGAGTGGTTCAAAAATAGAATTCTTTCGATAGCGAGTGCTTCAACACACGAGACGTAAAATAACTTTTCACCCGTGTAGAACACAAAACTTTTCACCTCACTACAGCGAGGAAAATAAGAAATAGGGTTTGTACTATCAATTATTATTTATTTACCTCTTTGTCAATACAATAATTTTGAAGTATTTATAGAAATATTGGTAAAATCAAAAATAATGCAAAATAGCCTAAGCAAATCCAGTCTTTATGGAACTATTCCAATACCGACATATCGTCACTACTTTGAAAAAACTCGTATCTCCAATCAATGAATAAACCAAACTGAACTTTATTACACATCGAGTAAAGTTCAATTAGCCAGATTATCGATTTTGAGATACTAGCAAACTGTATTACTGTTAAATTGTATACCGTTTTGACTTAAGTTTTTTTTTTATTATTTCGGATGCGTTTTGTTCGCACATCGACTTACTTGGACTGTCAGAACATTTTATCCGTTTTTACAACAAGAATGAAGGTTAATGTTGAATGCTGATATTTATGAATTAAAATAAAGTTGTAAGACTGTATTTAGTGTTTTTTACTCAATGCAATTCATTAATTGTGATGTTAAAAATTCAGCACTTTTAACGTTTTACGTTTTGTTAGCTGTCAAATATCACTTAAGCTGCCTTCAAATGTCAAAACTCTTTCTTCACTTGTGGATAAAAAGCGATTTTCTCAATAGATGTCAAACAAACAAAAAGGGCTTTCCGAGCTAGTGAGGTGAAAATTATATTGCAAAACATGGTTTGTAATTAAATAACAAGTAAATTAAAGCAGCAAAATAATAAGTAAAATCAAAATTAATCAACTTCTTCAATGACGGGGCCGTCGCTGCCGTCACGGGACTTTGACCTCGAGCCGTGGAGCTTCGTCATCAACGGAGCGCAGATGGTAGTTAGTTCCTTCAGCTTGTCTTCATACTCGTCTTTCTCGGCCAAACTGTTGCTGTCCAGCCAACTGATTGTCTCTTCGCACTTACGACGTGCTTTAGCCGCATCAGCCTCTTTCAACTTGCTTCCAGCCTCATCAACAGCTTGCTTAACTCCATAAGCATAAGATTCCAATTTGTTTCTTGCGGCCACCATTTCTCTCTTCTGATCGTCTTCGAATTTGTATTTCTCAGCATCAGAGAGCATCCGCTCTATGTCAGCTTGTGATAGTCGTCCCTTGTCATTCTTAATGACAATATTCTTGCTTTTGCCTGTGCTGTTTTCTTTGGCTGATACATTAAGTATGCCATTGGCGTCTATGTCAAAGGTGACGTCTATTTGAGGCATGCCCCTTGGAGCTGGTGGTATGCCAGTTAGATCGAAGGTTCCAAGTATGTTGTTGTCCTTTGTCATGGCTCGCTCTCCTTCGTAAACTTGAATGGTGACTGCGGGCTGGTTGTCGGAGTATGTAGTGAATGTCTGAGACTGCGTGCAGGGTATTTTAGCATTGCGCTCGACTATCTTTGTCATTACGCCGCCTGCTGTTTCTATACCCAGTGACAGAGGGGCAACATCTACTAGAAGAACGTCTTGTATTTTAGAATGACGTTCTCCACTCAAAATGGCTGCCTGCACCGCTGCGCCATATGCCACTGCTTCGTCAGGATTAATAGACAAATTTAGTTTTCTACCGTTGAAGAAGTTTTGCAACAGACTTTGGATTTTCGGAATGCGAGTGGAGCCGCCGACTAGAACTATATCTTGAATAGCACTCTTATCCAGTTTAGCATCATTTAAAGCTTTTTCTACTGGTTCTAGTGTACTACGGAATAATTCTGAATTAAGTTCTTCGAATCGTGCCCGTGACACGCGGGAAAAGAAGTCGATTCCTTCAAATAACGCGTCTATTTCAACACTAGCTTCAGTGCTGGACGAGAGCGTGCGCTTGGCTCTTTCGGCCGCAGTACGCAAGCGACGAAGCGACTTTGGGTTGTAACGAAGATCTTTCTTATGCTTCCTCTTGAACTCATCAGCTAAGAAGTTAACTAGTCTATTATCAAAATCTTCTCCCCCAAGATGGGTATCTCCAGCAGTAGCCTTGACCTCAAACAACGACCCTTCATCTATCGTAAGTATAGAAACATCAAAGGTTCCGCCACCAAGATCGAAGATCAGAACATTTCTTTCTCCTTTAAGGTTTTTATCCAACCCATAAGCTAAAGCTGCTGCGGTGGGCTCATTGATAATTCTCAGGACGTTCATGCCGGCTATGGCACCGGCATCCTTGGTCGCCTGCCTCTGTGAGTCATTGAAGTAAGCTGGGACTGTAATAACCGCGTCCTTCACTGCTCTACCAAGATAAGCTTCAGCTACGTTCTTCATTTTAGTCAGAACCATGCTGCTGATCTCTTCGGGAGCAAAGCGTTTTGACTTCCCTTTATACTCGACCTGTATTTTGGGCTTACCACCATCATTGACTACTTTGAATGGCCAGTGCTTTATGTCCTGTTGAATTTTTGTATCGTCAAATTTTCTGCCAATGAGGCGCTTCGCGTCGAAAATAGTGTTATAAGGATTGAGGGCTACTTGGTTTTTCGCTGCGTCTCCTATAAGGCGTTCTGTGTCTGTAAAAGCAACGTAGGAGGGCGTGGTGCGGTTACCCTGTTCGTTGGCTATGATATCAACGTTGCCATGCTGCCACACTCCAACGCAAGAATACGTAGTTCCCAAGTCAATACCAACTGCCGACATCGTAGATGCAATATTTTGCGAAAATTATGTCTTGTTATTGTCTTGTGCTTATCTTTTTTGACAGATTTTTAGAAATAGATTTAAATTTGAATGTGCCATGCGAATTATGCCAGTAACTAATTTTACGTGCACAAATATTAAGTAAATAATTTTGCGGAAAATCATTTAATGATTGCATTATTTTGTTACTGGATTGGTTTTCCAAAATATATGGCTCTGTATAATCGGGAGATAATTTTAATGGTGGCTAGAGTGTATTTTACTGGTGGCTAGAGTGTATTTTGCCGTTATTCGGTAAAAAAATCTACAAAACGAAATAATGAGAGTTAGTGATAGATGAACAATCAAACGCCTTTTGGCTAAATAAAAAATGTTGCTGACAGGACAGGGACAGCTGTCATGATTGTCAAAGTTGTCAAAACTAAAACGTCATCCTGATCCTGTCATCCTCCCCTCCCTCTTGAAAATTGCATGAAAACAAAACGAAACAAGAAACAACGAACGTCCTTGTCCTTGCGTTTGTTGCATGTTGTTTGGTCGTGGTGCTAATTCCGAAAATAGTAAACCGTTTTCCACTAAATTGAGACAGTTTGACGAATTCAGTTTAATGTGTAATTCTGATGCAATTATACAGCAGTGTTCTCTTTCAAAAAATAACTTCTCATCTTGCAAGATTTTCAACATAACCTAAAAGTTTTAAAAAATTGTTAATATCTAGTAATTTTACGCAAAAAAATGCGATACGCTCAGTTAATAGTAGGACCTGCTGGCAGCGGGAAGGTAAATAAAATATGTAATCTCCTTGTAATCTCTAGAAAAAAATGATTCAATTTCCCGGGATAAAACTAGGCTTCCCAACCCTCCCGGATTGCCCGGGAGACTCCGGTAATAATGGTTGATCTCCCGATGTCCCGGGGCACCACAATTTCTCCGGTTTTTCTAAAAAATATACGCATCCTTCGCTCGCACGCAGTGTTGCCACCTTACGCGTGGAACAAGTAGCTAAGCTATACTCAAAAAGTAGCCAGATACGTGAAATTTTACCCTCGCAGAAGTGGCTAGAAAGTGGCTGAAAAATGTAGTTAGATTATTATTGATTTTTAATTATTTATTGATTATTTAAAGAAAAAAAATTAATAATAAAGTTGATGTCAAAGGCGAAGGTTTGTTGTTTGGTTTGGGCTTTTTGATTCTTTCAATTTCCTGTAGAATGTTGGCTGAAATTTGGTATGCGGCACACGTCTCATTATTTTATTTTTAAAATAAAGAAAGAAAGAAAGAAAGAAAATACATTTATTTACAACATCACAAGACACAATATTTTACAAAAAATAAATAAATAAAAAATAAATATTGATTAGTTAGTATTAAATTTAATGTTAGTAAGTCCATTATATTCCTATTTTTATTTTTCACAATGTTCAGTGTGGAAAATATAGCCTCTCCACTTCATTTTATACTTTTAATTGTAATTATATTCTAAAAATTAAAAAGTGGCTAGAAAAATTGGCTAAATTATTTAGCTAATGAATTTTTATTTTGTAGCTAACAAGTTTTAAAAAGTTGCTAGATCTAGCCAAGAAGTGGCCAAAGTGGCAACACTGCTCGCACGTCACTACTACTGTCTTGCTCTCTTTACAGGCTTTGCAATTGAGTTTTTATTTCCACGTGGGTACACCCCCCCCCCAAATCAACATCGATAAGAGTCTCCCGGGTTGGTCCTTTCAACATTTGGCAACCCCTAGATAAAACTATCCTTTGCCTTTCTCAGGGTCTGAAAATACCTCTATACCTAATTTCAGTCAAATGACTTATACGGTTTTGTCGCGAAATGGTGGTTATGAATAAACTCAATGGGGTGTGTCTGTTCCCAATCTACACTGGGCCCGCGTGGGAATTATGGGCCACAGCCCAAGCACTCTCATTTTGGAGGAAGCCTCACCCTCCATTGGGACGTGTATAGACTGAGCTGAAGTTTATATAATTTTATATCAAAACTTTACCTGGGTGAATCAACTTTTTGTGTTGTTTACTCTGTCCCCGGTTGTCCAAGTGACACTTCATACTGTTTCATAGAAAAATCCTTAGGTTGTCCACTACATACAAATACAACTGATTTGCTCATGGTCTATAGACCAATTGTAGAAGTATTAAAAAAAATCTAAATTTGTGTAACCATAGTAACAGGTGTCAAGAAACAGTTGATTCACCAACGTATGTGAACATAACTTAATTTTCAGTCAACATACTGCTCAACGATAGTAAGACATGCCGCAGACACAAAGCGCATAGTGGAAGTAGTCAACTTGGACCCGGCCGCGGAGCACTTCGACTATGAGCCTCTCGTAGACATCCGGGAGCTCATACACCTGGATGACGCTATGGAGGATGAGGAGCTACAATTTGGACCAAATGGAGGCCTTGTGTTTTGTATAGAGTGAGTTTGCCATCATAACACTAATTAATTCTGGATATGGTTGTCCTTAAACGCAATGGTATGAACTGAAACAATTACTTTGCTTACCCGCAACATTATGATAGTTATGTTTATGCAAGAAATGTGTTCAATTTTCATGCAGTTCCTCCATTTCCACACTGTACAAACACACACAAATCCCACTATCACCACCACCAAACTCCACTGACGCGTTTCAAACTCAACTAGAGCTCATTTTCAGAGTGGATATAGACCTGAGCAAAGTAGAGGTGTGCGCTGATGGCGGCGGCGCGTAATCGGCGCGATCGGAGTAAATAAAGCAAGATTAATTATTAATGAAAATAACAGTTTACTTTCACTTGTAAAATTGTTATAAAACTAACTACAGACATCTGGGCCCAATTGCATAACAAAGTACAACTTATATTACATGCGGAACTCCCTTTCTAGTTAATATAACTGAAGCGAGAGTTCCGCTTGTAATATTAGTTGTAATTTGTTATGCAATTGGGCCCTGGTATGGTGACGTAAGCAGCGGTTTGGCCGAACCTTTTTTTTTTATTATTTATTATAAATAAATAAATAAATATTAGGGGACAATCTTACACAAATCGACCTAGTCCCAAACTAAGCAAAGCTTGTACTATGGGTACTAGACGACGATAAACATACTTATATAGACAAATAAATACTTAAATACATAGAAAACATCCATAACTTAGGAACAAATATTCGTGCTCATCACACAAATAAATGCCCTTACCGAGATTTGAACCCAGGACCTCTTGCTTCGTAGGCAGGGTCACTACCAACTAGGCTAAAGCGGTTGTTAAGCGGACCTTAAAGTTGTTGTAAATCTATTGCGCCGATTTCAAGCCCTTTGCAATGACCGGCAGCGACGGCGTGCGCCACGCCGATCGGCGCACACATCTACAGCATAGTAACACCTGATTATTTAAGTGACATGGATTTTTTTTACTTATTTTTTCCAGATCTGGTATAAATTGATCTCTTACCTGGTGCTCGTTGAGTTTTGGGATATTATTAATCAATCTGAAGAAATGTCCCACAGCTGGGCAAAGGCCTCCCCCAATTTTCTCCATTCAATCCGATTTTGGGCAGTGTCCTTCCGGCCCCAAAGGGACACGTATGTAAATGAAAAAATGTTTCTACTTTGTCTGTTTTTAGGACCCTGCTAGAAAATCCGGACTGGCTGGAAGAGCAACTTGGTGATGTTGATGATGACTACCTGCTCTTCGACTGCCCGGGGCAGATTGAGCTGTACACCCACCTGCCAGTCATGAGGAAGCTGGTCGACCTGCTGGAGAAGTGGAACTTCAGGATATGTGTCGTCTTCATGGTGGATTCACAGTTCATGGTGGACGGTGCTAAGTTTTTATCAGGTAACTTTATGTGAATGTCCAAATAGTAAGGAAGTGTTAAGGAGTCCACCATTTAAAAAGGTCGGGAAACACCTTTTGGTCCTCTAGATCTAGAGCTTGTGATGCCGCTGTCGCCAGCTTGCTGTTAACAAATAAGTTGTAAGCACATACCTTGCTGGATGCATGTATGATCTGATCACATTGATCACTATCTATGTATAATATCCCTACCACACAACACAAGCGATTTCGCGTAAAATCACCGAAGAAAATCGCTTGTGTGGTAAGGCTCTAACGCTATGTATGTTTACAAAATTTAAGCAATAGAACATGTGATTTGAAAAAAGAACTAAATTTGAATTTGAACAGTTGGAGACTAGACAAAAATGTTGGTTGGAGCTGTCCTTTGGGTTTGGGGCCGTTCAAGTATTACGTACGCATTTTTTTTTTAATTATTAGCTCCTTCTCTCCCTCATGTCAGCAAAAGTAAGCAAATCTCTTACCCCTGCTTACGTAAGCATTAGTACAAACAAGTTTTAATCTTAATCAGGCGTTACTTTGCGGAGGTCCATATTAATGAACTGAAACAATTACTTTGCTCACCCGCGACCTTACGATAGCTACGTTTATGTAAAAAATGTGTGTGTGTTCCTCCAACTCCACACTGTACAAACACACAGAAATAACAAACCCAACTATCACCACCACCAAACTGCACTGACGCGTTTCGAGCTCAACTAGAGCTCATCTTCAGAGTATCGCAACCGTTCACTGTGTGTTCACCAATAAATGTTAGACTAATGTTAGTGTTCAGCAGTGGACGTCGAATGATGATAATGATGATGATGATGATGATGAACCAAAGCAAAGACCCCCACCCCTCTTTAGTAGTTGAATGGCCCCTCTCTGTTTTTAATATAATTAAAGAAAAACTTTAACAAGAACCTTCTTTTCCCAGGAACAATGGCAGCACTCAGCGTGATGGTAAACCTGGAACTGCCCCACGTCAATATTTTATCGAAAATGGACCTCCTCAGCAAATCATCGAGGAGTCAACTTGATAAGTAAGTAAGCCTATGATTCACTACGAGGTATTGTAGAAAAATACCTAACTAAAGGCTTAGTACTGATAATACAATACAATAAACAAGTTAAGTATGAAGTATCTTTTTCTATTTATTTTTTATTTATTTTTTTTCAACTTAATTTTTTTATCACTGCATAATGTGATCATAACAGACTGAAGTGTACGATGTATGGGAAAAATTCGTCGCTAACTTCTAGACCAGTGATGGTGTAGGGGTAAGCACGCAGCACGGAACGCTGAGGACCTGGGTTCGATTCCCAGCATTGGTCTTTTTTCTGGGGTTTTTTTGAAAAATACAATAAACTGCTTGATTTATCGTAATTCCTGATCATTTATTATCCAAACAAACATGGTAAAAAAAAGTCGTGGTAGTCTAGTGGTTTGACCTATGGCCTCTCAAGCAGAGGGTTGTGGGTTCGAGCCCGGGCTCACACCTGGCACCTCTGGGTGTTTCGAAACATACGAAATTACATTTGAAATTTACCATGAGCTTTATGGTGAAGGAATACATCGTGAGTAAACCTGCACATACCTGCAGAGAAATTCGATGGTATTTGTGAAGTTCCCAATCCACACTGGGCCACGACAGTATTGTGTTATCGAAAAATAGTCACAATATTGATAGGCATCAATACTTTTGATATTATTGATATTACATAATTAATTCTCTCAATACTATTGACGGTCTTATTTCAACAAACAATCAATACTATTGGTAGTATCGATAGTATTGATGAAACTAAGCTATCTGGTCTTTAATTTAATTAATTAATTGCAGCTACCTAGACCCAGACCCTCACATCCTGCTAGCCGACATGAGGAACTCCAAATCTAAATGGCACGAGAAATATTCAAAGCTCACGGAAGCCATTGGTGAAATCATAGAGAATTTCAGCCTCGTTCGCTTCTACCCGCTCAACATAAAGGATGAGGAAAGCATCGACAATATTCTACTGACCATCGACAACATTATACAGTATGGAGAGGACGCCGATGTGAAGGTCAGAGATTTTGATGAGCCAGATCCTGATGATGATGATTGATTTCTATGCAATCTAAGGCCCGCCCATTATCGGCATCGGCAAGGAAAAGGATCCTTCGGCATCCCTACATGCAAGCGCACACTGTCGGTAACTATGCCTTGATATGCCGCAACGTCCTTAGGCCCGGCGCCAATCGTCGACATCGGCACGGCGGAGGATTTTAGGTGGCAAATAGCAATACACGTTAACATCATGGCATTAAAGTAGAAATTTTGCTTACATTTAGAGATGCCGGAGGATCCCGAAGTATATTCAAGGCTGCCGTTGCAGCAGCATCAAGAATACCGAAGCGGTATTTTTGTTACTACAACTATATATCATGGAAATTTCTACTTTATTGCCATGATCACAGAAATAATAATAAAGAGGATAGAAGTGCCTTAGACGCGTGACCTTGGCGCCGCGCTGGTGACTCGTAGGTCACCAGCGCGCGACTTGTGGCTCAGTGCTATTTGAAACGTGGGTATGATAACAAGTACTTTAAAATGGTGTTTTGCAGCATTAGCAATTGCGGAAACTCGTCCACACAGTGCAATTACACTAATAAGGGGATTACATTTCATCGTTATGTATTAATTTAATGTAATAATGCGGTTTATATCAAAATACAACTTGAGAAAATATTTCATTATGAAATATTGGTTTACACGTTATTAACACGAAACTTCATATACCATTGCTGCTCATATCATTAAAAACGCAGATTGCTTTGAAGTATACGCAGCAATGTAATGTAATTTTTGATAAACCTTCTGCCTCTCACAAATGTTCATGGTACGAACACAAGACAGGTTACGACTAGTCCCGAGCTAGTGATGCCCGTTGACTTGTACACTACAGCCACACTGCCGACGCGGCCAATGAATAACGCCGTTGTGTAAGTGTGGGTATGACTTACGGTGAGTGTTATTCAACGCTGTCTCTAAGTGGTTAGGTTCATAATTGTTTGTAAGCAAAAAAATTAGTAATTGTGTGCGTGATTGCGTAGTACGGTTCCGGTATTTTGCGTGTGTGCATTAATAGTAAGTAGAGGGGACAAACTAGCGCCACTGGTCCCGGAACAAAATAGGAACTAAGGCATTTCTATCCTCTTTATTATTATTTCTGTGGCCATGATGTTAATGTATATTGCTATTTGCCACAAAGTCCTTTTCCTTGCCGATGCCGATAGTGGCCGCCGGGCCTAAAGGTCTTGATTACAATCACATTAAGAGTTGATAAAGAGTAGACTGAACAATGTAAGGTTAAAAAGGAATGTGATTAAAATGGAACATGTGTGGAACGTTCCATCTGCCGCTCTATCAGTCCATGGCGTCACTATTCAGCTGTATAATTGTAGTTATAAGATTAATAATAAATTGTTGGTACTGTACTTGCATTGTCATTCAAACTACACCTGTGACAAGTTTCAAATCGATGCCATTGGACGTTTTCAATAAAAAGTGTAGTGTGTGTGTAATGAAGAAATTTAGATATTTTTTTTTTGTCAGTTATGTGTATGAAGACCCCAAAATTACCTCTTGAAAAAGGTTTTACTTGGCAGAGTTAAGTAGTCTTTCGGATTTAAGAGGGTGAATCAACATTTCTTTGTGTTGTTTGTCCCCAGTTGTCCAAGTGACACTTCATACTGTTTCATAGAAAAATGCTTAGGTTAGGTTGTCCAAGTGACAAAATTTGTGTAACCATAGCAACGGGTGGCACTAAAAAGTTGGTTCACAAGAACATCATTTAAGACCCTGCAGAGCTTATTGCGCCAATCGATTTTAGGTATTCTATGCACGAACTCGTGTATGTGTGCGTGAGAGCGGCTAGAATCAAAGCCGTGCGTAAGCGCAAGCGACACAAGTTTCCCATCCGATGGCCGAAGGAAAACTAACGCAACTATACGGACAAGGGGGAAGCACGACGGCTCAAGATAGGTTGGTCAGACCGTGTGTATTTAGGTATTTTCATCGTATTACTAAAACGAATAGGTCATCATCATCAGCCTGTGCTCGTCCACTGCTGGACTTAAGCCTCTCCCATGGCACGCCACTGAGCACGATCCTCAGCCACTCTCATCCAGCTCTTGCCAGCCGCCTTACTAAGATCATAGCTCCACACTAGCTTTCAAGCCAACTACAAGTAATCGTTTTCCGAAAAACATTGGTCACTAGAATTAATCCTCAAATATCTGACACATGAATTTCAGAACTAAAGCTTTGCTAGTAATGATACAGCAAGGGATTAAATGAATGCAATAAATGCGCCAAAAACTCGGTATGGCCTTAACGAGTTAAGTCGCCTACAGGACTAAGGAGCAGATATCATTTCACTGAACCTGGCATACTGTCTAGACTTAGAGTACGACTTTGCAGGAACGAAGGGGTTAAAAGAAGTAAAGGGTACACTTTATTTTGAAAATGCCACAACCATTGAAGGGTCCCGTCCTGCGCAGACGTCTTGTCCATCAGAATTTCACTACCAAGGCCAAATTGCATAACAAAGTACAACTTATATTACAAGCGGAACTGCCTTTCTAGTTAATATAAATGAAGCGAGAGTTCCACTTGTAATATTAGTTGTACTTTGTTATGCAATTGGGCCCAGATTATAGTAATGTCACTGGACTGTAAGTATGCCAAGTTTCAGCTCAGTCCGATACCAGGAAGTGGTTGTAAAATGGTTTGTAAATTTTTAAACCGCAACTCACAAACTTACAAATATATAAAAATGAAAAAATACACCCTTGATAAGTGTTTATTTCGCAAACATAAACATCATTAGCCTAAATAGATACTATTAGTAAAGGTACAATTATTCAAATACACTAACCTAATTTAATCAAGTATTCTGCATTGATTCACTGTAAATGCGAAACTTAAAAAAAAACTTCTGCGTATTAATATTAACACATTCCCTGCTGGCTCTAAACTTCATAGTTTAGACACAATAAATAATAGTGCTACGTACAGAAGGATCACTCTCGGACAAAAGTCAACTTTAGGTATAAAAACTTGCCTACTCTTACGACCGTTAACTGCTTGCACGCGAAATTGAAACTTATCGTGAGATATGAGCGTTCATATTCCGTTTGGCACCGCTGAACCGAAACCAAGAGCACAGGGTTCCCACTCGCCGAGGTATATAAATCAAGAAAGATAACAGTGTGTATTAATTCAGTAAACTACCTTTAAACGCAATAGTATCTTTTATACAGATTATAAGATCGTTTAGAAGTCATTGTTTGTTGCAAAAATCACAAAAAAATAATTACGCGCGACGCGGCTAGCGTGCGAACCGAATGCCGAGCGACAACCTACTGCCAATACACCTCTCCGGGAGGCGCGCCGGCCGAACATACGTTAACTGTGAAGTGAAACCCCCTGGTTTAGACTCATTGTGGTTTGCAACTTAATAATTCACATATTTCATACTAAATACAAACTGAAACATAGATGCACAGAAAAAACCCCAGAAAAAAGACCAATGCTGGGAATCGAACCCAGGTCCTCGGCATTCCGTGCCGCGTGCTTACCCCTACACCACCACTGGTCAGGAGTTTTACACGCAAATTTTTTCCTATGCATCATACATTCCAGCCTGCCATCATCACTTATGCAGTGATACAGCGCCATCTATGTTCAGTTCTCATCGAGAAACATCAACACTCCTTCGGAACTAACCGCTCACCCGGACTAGAGATGTCGCTACAAGACCATACTTTTAACAAGTTTGGTTTGAAGTATCTTTTTGTATTTTTTATTTTTTCAACTTCAATTTTTTTACTTTTACGGTAATCCCGTAAAATCCATATAAAAAGATACTTCAAACCAAACTTGTTAATAATTTACACTAATAATATGTATTCAGTGTACCAATGAGGCGCCAGCTGCTGAGCCTGTCCAGCAGTCGCTGTAGCCGAAATCGGCTCGGACAGTATTATTATTAGGGCCATTCTACTTTTAAGTAACCATTAATCTTTCGTGAAATATAAGGCATACCTGGTGATTTTTTTCAAGTGTAAATAACTTATATGAAAACTGAAGTAACTAAATTTAATATTTTAAAGCAAAAAAACTTTAAATTCAAAGAAATTTTGTGGAAAAAATTGGTAACTCAGCGGAAAATACACCAATTTCCATACAAATGGCGGGGACACGCATGTCCACTGCGTTACCTACTTTATAGATAATAATGATTACTTTTTATGCGTAGTGATAATTTTAAATACAGGGTTATTTTTAATTCACTGACATCCTCTTAACCCTGAATTCCTATCACTCAAACAAATGTTTTTTGTTCTACGACTTTTTTAAATGAAGCACTTTTTTCCCATACAAATACACAGAGTATCGTAAAAATAAGAGGTAATCTCAAATTTTCAAAACGTTATTACACCAAAAATATTAAGTTATGACAAAAGCCGTAAAACAAAAAACATTTGTTTAAGTGGTAGGAGTTTAGGGTTAAAAGGATGCTAGTCAATTACAAATAACCCTGTATAAGCTTAATTATGTGCCTATTTAAATCTTTAATGATAAAACCGAGCACTTTACCGTTTTAGTAAAAAAAATATTTGAAGAGCACATTACTAAAAATGACTGGTCAACGAAAAGTAGAATGGCCCATTATTATTATGTATTCGGTCTAGGAAACCTTTATTATTATCTTCAATAATACGAAATATCATATTTAAATTAGTTCTACGAGTGAATTATATGCTGGCTGATTTGTATGTATGTATGTAAACTCTTTATTGTACAAAAATAAGGAAAAAAAAGAAAAACATTATTGACAACCGTTGAAATGCATGTACAAAGGCGAACTTATCCCTTTAAGGGATCTCTACCAGTCAACCTTTGAGTGGATGAAAGGAGCATTTAGTAAGGGACTGACAAAGAGTAAGTAAAAATAAAGCAGTCGGACAAAGCAAAAGCTACAATACAACTTTTAGTAAATACAATACATAAACTCTTTGCCTATTATTCTTTCAATAGATGTTGACACCACCAATCAACTGACGTACTTTTTATGAGCTGTCAAAACAATTCTCCCATAGAGTTTGAATGAAAATAACAACTTATGACGTCACTTGTTCGCACACTCAATCAACTAACAATTTATTTGTTTTAAAGCAACAAAAAATCTAATTTTGCAGTTAATCGAAAATTAATCTGGGTTTTAGGGCTAAAATAAAGCGTTTTTTTACTGGAGTCGTGTCTTCGAATTATTTTTTAATGGTGTCAACATCCCTATTCCTCCTCCTCCTGCTCCTGTAGTTTAAGCTATGCGTTGTCTATTAGTCAGTCACGTTACTCTTCTATGGGAAATAGATTTTTTTTTATTAGGCTGTTTTGGTGTCCCACTGCTGGGCAAAGGCCTCCCCTCTCTTGCTCCACTCTTGCCTATTCATCGCGAGCTCCTGCCATCCCACGTGATAAACTTCTAGGTCGTCCCTCCATCTCCGCTTTGGTCTGGTGTCTTATAGATTATAGGTGTCTAAAATAAATACGATGATTTTACGTCTGTGGATGAAGATATTTTCCCAATGACGTATTCCAATACCATCCTCCACTTCGATATAGATCGAGTAATTCATGATGACGCGTGCCGTGGTTCTTATTGCAATGCAATAGGGATGCTGACGCCATTAAAAAATAATTCGAAGACACGACTCCAGTAAAATAACGCTTTATTTTAGCCCTGAAACTCAGATTAATTTTCGATTAACTGCAAAATTCGTTTTTTTGTTGCTTTAAAATAAATAAATAGTTAGTGGATTGAGTTTGCGAACAAGTGACGTCGTAAGTTGCTATTGCCATTCAAACTCTATGGGAGACTTGTGTTTTGACAGCTCATAAAAAGTACGTCAGTTGATTGGTGGTGTCAACATCCCTATTAATGTCTAATTTTGACAAATTCAGGCGCCTTCGTGAATGGCACTAGCTATATAGGTCACTGGTCTCAACTTCCACAGAACATGTAAAAAAATCAATCTATAGAAATAAGAAAAATAATAAATTCAGATTTTGAAAGTTGTGTAATTCCTACTTAAATTACAATCAATTCCTTTTTATGTAACGGCTATAATCAAAAAGCATGTCTAAAATGGAAGCTTTAATACACAGTCAATTAGTGGCCAAGTCTAATCAATCACTTTTACCAAGGATGTTTAAAAAACATCGAGAGGACTGCCAATAGTTTACTGTCATAATCATAAAGAACAAATAGAAAATGATCCATTTGAAAGAAAGAAAAACATTTATTCGTGACGTTCTTTTTTTATAAAAAGTTCTATGATTTCCTAATATAGAACACCGGTTGTAAAAAAAAACTTATGTTTTATAAGTCAACTGTTTGTGGTTGTGGCTGTTTACGCCTTGGTCTTAGACGAATACTTAACTGTATGCACTAGAGCAGGGTTTTTCAACCGGTGTGCCGCGTACATTTTCAAGTGTGCCGCGATGCTTAATTGCAGTCCAACCTAAAGGGTATCAATACAACCCCTACGTCCGTTACATATAAATCAAAGCCTCTAATATACCGAATTCTTTACTGGTGTGCCGTGAAAGTTTACTGAAACTAAAAGTGTGCCGTTGACAACAAAAGGTTGAAAAACCCTGCACTAGAGCATAAAAAAATAGTACATTATTGTCGTGGCCTGGAAGTAGGAATTGCTGGCTGAGTATGAGTATTAAACGGGCGAGCTTGCGAGTCCGTTTAACTAATACGAAGCCAGCAATTGCTATTCCAGCCGAGACTAATATAAAGCTTTTCTCAAAAATGGTGAAGGAAAAAAAATAGAACAAACTTTTAGTAACTTAAATAGGTACAAAGAATTACAAATCAATAAATGCCATTCCTTTCCCGCCTTTTTTCATTAAAAAAAACTGCAGGTGTATTTTTCTACCGAAAAAACCACAAGCTGTTTCAAACACAATAAAAAAAGTCTGGAGTTCCAACAAAACAACTATTTGAGTTGGCCGTATACGAATAGTGCCAACTCATTACCATGGCCGTTTTAACTTATTAAAAAGTTTGAGACTCGACAATAATGGAATTTGTATGCCACATTGTTGTCGAGTTTATCGAGCCTGCAATGTTTTTAACTTTTTAAAATTTTTACTGACCATAAACTATGCACTTCACGTTCTGATATGTAAAGAATAATGTCAACTTTTACGGATATTTTTGAGAAAAATAATTTTATGCAGCCACGCTAAACACGATCATGAGAGCATGAAACAACTGAACTGAAGAAGGGCTCCGTGCACCCCCATTCCCGAGCTCTCCCAAATATCCCATATGTTAACCTAGGTTATAAACTATCTGTGGGAACTTCATCAGGATCCACCCGTTCCAGCGTGAAAGATTAACAAACATCCACACAACCACCCATTCATTTATCCATACAAACTTTTACGCTTATATTAGTAAGATTGTTACTTTTCTGATCTGCCGTACAATTTCGAGACGACATTTTTCCATTTGTATTTAATGACAGTAAATCCTGCTAATATCTGCCTGCCTGCCAATTTTTTGTGCTGTTTACTCTGTCCACAGTTGACTAAGTGACATCTTTATACTGTTTCACAGAAAAATGCTTAGGTTGTCTAGGAGACTAAATTTGTGTAACCATAGCAACGGGTGGCAAGAAAAAAATAATTCACCCGTCTACACAATGACGCGCTCTATAACCGACAGTGTCTTTATCAACCTCGATATTGGCAAAATCATCTATAGTATCGCTGGAGCTGTGGCGAGTAAAACGTCGCACATGAATCACGCGAACGTAGATCGCACCTGTATTTAGCGTGCAGATAGTAACACGATTTCCGCCGCGCCTCGGCAAGGTTCAGGAGATGCGCCGCTACCCGCGCTTAGTGTACGTTCGCACGCTCCGTCCCGTCCGTTCGTTCGTTCGTTACTTCCTTGACGCTGGATGCAAATTAACTGCTATAACGTTTTACTGTAGTTTCCTTAAATATAGTGTTTTTCTTTCGTGTGTGGTTGATTTTATACTGTAGTAATACGCTACAGAGCTATATCTAAAAAAAAATTAAAACCCATCCAGCCCACTACAAAAAAGTCACGTCGTCATTACAATTCGTTTTATTACTTGTGGCGCAGTGGCCACTAGAGGGCGGGAGTGTCGTTGGGACGCGCCACGCTATAACTTATGGTTTACGCCACTAGAGGGCGGGAGTGTCGTTGGGACGCGCCACGCTATAACTTATGGTTTACGCCACTAGAGGGCGGGAGTGTCGTTGGGACGCGCCACGCTATAACTTATGGTTTACGCCACTAGAGGGCGGGAGTGTCGTTGGGACGCGCCACGCTATAACTTATGGTTTACGCCACTAGAGGGCGGGAGTGTCGTTGGGACGCGCCACGCTATAACTTATGGTTTACGCCACTAGAGGGCGGGAGTGTCGTTGGGACGCGCCACGCTATAACTTATGGTTTACGCCACTAGAGGGCGGGAGTGTCGTTGGGACGCGCCACGCTATAACTTATGGTTTACGCCACTAGAGGGCGGGAGTGTCGTTGGGACGCGCCACGCTATAACTTATGGTTTACGCCACTAGAGGGCGGGAGTGTCGTTGGGACGCGCCACGCTATAACTTATGGTTTACGCCACTAGAGGGCGGGAGTGTCGTTGGGACGCGCCACGCTATAACTTATGGTTTACGCCACTAGAGGGCGGGAGTGTCGTTGGGACGCGCCACGCTATAACTTATGGTTTACGCCACTAGAGGGCGGGAGTGTCGTTGGGACGCGCCACGCTATAACTTATGGTTTACGCCACTAGAGGGCGGGAGTGTCGTTGGGACGCGCCACGCTATAACTTATGGTTTACGCCACTAGAGGGCGGGAGTGTCGTTGGGACGCGCCACGCTATAACTTATGGTTTACGCCACTAGAGGGCGGGAGTGTCGTTGGGACGCGCCACGCTATAACTTATGGTTTACGCCACTAGAGGGCGGGAGTGTCGTTGGGACACGCCACGCTATAACTTATGGTTTACGCCACTAGAGGGCGGGAGTGTCGTTGGGACGCGCCACGCTATAACTTACGGTTTACGCCACTAGAGGGCGGGAGTGTCGTTGGGACGCGCCACGCTATAACTTATGGTTTACGCCACTAGAGGGCGGGAGTGTCGTTGGGACGCGCCACGCTATAACTTATGGTTTACGCCACTAGAGGGCGGGAGTGTCGTTGGGACGCGCCACGCTATAACTTATGGTTTACGCCACTAGAGGGCGGGAGTGTCGTTGGGACGCGCCACGCTATAACTTATGGTTTACGCCACTAGAGGGCGGGAGTGTCGTTGGGACGCGCCACGCTATAACTTATGGTTTACGCCACTAGAGGGCGGGAGTGTCGTTGGGACGCGCCACGCTATAACTTATGGTTTACGCCACTAGAGGGCGGGAGTGTCGTTGGGACGCGCCACGCTATAACTTATGGTTTACGCCACTAGAGGGCGGGAGTGTCGTTGGGGCGCGCGTAAGGGAAGGGCCGTGCGTCGGCCACGCTGAACACGAACATGAGGCAGCCGAACTGGAGCAGGGCTCCGTGCTCTACCAGTGCGGAGCCTTCCCACGCGCCCGGAGCCGCGTCCGTCGCGACGCAACTGCAGAGTGGCGGCGTGTGGGATAATGAGCCGTTCAACCTAGAAACAAATTATATCTTCAGTATGAAAAAGCAAGACAGCAAGGAGTCTGCGGTGGCCGAACACTCAATGGACTCGGGCTCGACGCACTACATCCGTTTTGATAAGGCTTCCGTACTTGCGAGAGAAAAGTTTTTCATTCCTCGGAAGGTGCGAGAAGCCATTGAGATTGGTCGTCATCCAAATTTCAACCAGGATAGTGGTTGGTCAGTACCCCCGAGTTGGAAACCCCGTGCGACTTTTACTAAACATATATTACCTTTATTATAACGTCCTAAGTGCCCTCTATCCGTAGTTCAAGGATTATCCACTCATTACCTAACAGCCTGTATTTGTGTATCGTTCCGTGAGTCACAGACGGTTCTGACAGAAAATCAGCGCTGCAGGCGTCTAACGCCTCAGCATAATGCTGAGTCAGCGACCGTTTCACTTTTCCATGGACACACATGCAGAATTGTGTATGTACATATTTATTACTCCATTGTTTGTGATTTTTGTTTATTTGTATGAATTTGTGTGTACTTTCTTGTGTTTGTGTCTTGTAAAAATAAAAATAAAAATAAATAAATAAATATCATGGGGCAATTCACACCAATTGACCTAGTCCCAAAGTAAGCTTAGCAAAGCTTGTGTTATGGGTACTTAGCAACGGATAAACATACTTATATAGATAAATAAATACTTAAATACATAGAAAACATCCATAACTCAGGAACAAAATTTGAACCCAGGACCTCTTGCTTCGTAGGCAGGTTCACTACCAACTAGGCTAAAGCGGTCGTTAAAACCGGCGGCGGTGTAAAAGTGAATAAATATCTTCTTTCTTTCTTTCTTTAAACCAAACTTGTCTATAGCAGGTGCGTCTAGTCGGTTACCTCTTGTGGGGCATGCGGTGCCTCACGACGTCCCTGACGGCCTGGGCGCGGAGCTCGCTGTCGTCCTGTGGGGAGGCGGCGGGCGGCGGGGGCGGGGGGCGCGGCGCCGCGTCCATGGCGTACAGCACGCCGTCCACGCGGGAGCCCCACTCCGAGTAGTTGATCAGCTCGAAGTGGTGCGTCACCTGGACAAAGGAAAAATTGTAACTTTATTCTTTATTTATTTTGACGACCAGATAGCCGAGTGGTTAGAGAACCTGACTACGAAGCTTGAGGTCCCGGGTTCGATTCCCGTGTCGGGGCAGATATTTGTATGAAAAATACGAATGTCTGTTCTCGGGTCTCGGGTGTTTAATATGTATATAAGTATGTTTATCCGTTGTCTAGTACCCATAGTACAAGCTTTGCTTAGTTTGGGACTAGGTCAATTGGTGTGAATCGTCCCATGATATTTATTTATTTATTTATTTATTTATTTATTGGGGGCCATTAATTTATTACGTAAGACGATTTTTGCCAGTTTTTGACCCCCTCCCCTATGTAAGAAAAAATAAGAATCGGCCGACCCCCCCCCTGTGTAATATTTATTATGTAAGAATAAATAATATTAAATATAAATAAATATTAGGGGGACAATCTACCACAAATCGACCTAGTCCCAAACTAAGCAAAGCTTGTATTATGGGTACTAGACGACGATAAACATACTTATATAGATAAATAAATACTTAAATACATAGAAAACATCCATAACTCAAGAACAAATATTCGTGCTCATCACACAAATAAATGCCCTTACCGGGATTCGAACCCAGGACCTCTTGCTTCGTAGGCAGGGTCACTACCAACTAGGCTAAGGCGGTCGTTAAAAAAATAGAAGAATAGAAGAAGAATCTAAAGGAAAGAATGAATACACGTTTGGATTGTTTTAATTTTTATTTTTCAAAGAGACAACTTTTAGGAACGTCTCTTTTATTGTAGTTGGGTCAATCAACTTTTTTTTGTAAATTTCTATGTACTCCTTTACAAGTAACACTGTAATCTCTGGTTAGCGAAACCATGATTTTGCAGTAATTAGATCAACTGTTTATCATAGTGCGTAGATATGTGAAAACAAAAAAAATAAGTATTTCTATGAAAAAATCCGGTCACCCAGGGGACATACCACTATTTTCATACAAATTTCGGGGACAACATTGTCTCCTGGGTCAGCCACGAAATAGAAGCTAAACAAAATAAAATAAATATGACAATTATACCATTGTTGAGTACAAAAATCTAGGGTTTTGAAAAGTATACTTTAAATAAGGAAAAATAATCAGATTTACCACTGACAGATTGCTTGCCTTCATTTAATTTCCAACTTTAACACTTTACAAATAAAGTAGTTACTACAAAATCTGCAAACGTGGGTAACAGTATTCTAAAATTGGCTTTATTTGTAGGTCGTTAAAGTTGAATATGAAATGAAGGCAAACCAGCTGTCAGTGGTAAACTTTATGTAATTTTACTATATTTATTGACACAAATAACACTTTATGGGGTACCGTACCTAAAGGGTGTCAACGGGACGGTTTACTAATGTTTCACAAAATGATTTCGTTGGAAACTGTTTATTGACGTGACAACGTCTAATAAATCGTTGAACGCCGGCTGCACGCACGAAAAAGGCTGACGCAATGTTCCGTACATGTCCCGTACAAGAGAGAGCAGTGAGAGAGCGCTCGGGTAATTTTTAATGGGGGTGCGGGGTGCGGGGGTTTTGAAGGGGGATGAATATTTAATTGATTTTGCCGTAGGATGCACCGTTTTCAAGATATTTGACAAAACACCGGTTCCCGTCCGATCACCGAGGTTAAGCAACGTCGGGCGCGGTCATTACTTGGATGGGTGACCGCCAGGTATCATTATTATTTTTTGAATGTTTTGTTATGACGTTCGAATGTCACGTTAAACTAGAGATTCGATTTGTAGCATTCGAACATGGCGGATGCAGACTAGACTAATTTTGTTATTTCTGTTTCTTTGGCTAGTTGAAGTATAATTTTGATAGTGTTTTATGCGGCGATTATCCTTAATTAACAGTGATCACAAAGTTCTATATTGCTCTCGTGTCTGACATTTTTTAATGCGCAAGTTGTCTCCACGTGGTTTCTGGAATTTTACTATCAAGTTGCAAAAGCTACAATCACCGTACAACGTCGCTCCAAAAGAGAGCTTACTTTGACACTGGCGAAGTTGTCCTAAAATAGGACAGAAGCCGTATTTTAAATAAATAATAATAATAACACGTTAAACTATCGTCCGTATACCGACTTTACAGACAACCGGTTTTTTTTTCTGAAACTGTACAGGGTTATTTGTAATTCCCTAGCATCCTTTTAACCCTAAACTCCTACCACTTAAACTAATGTTTTTTGTTTTACGGTTTTTTTCATAACTTAATATTTTCGGTGTAATAACGTTTTGAAAATTTGAGACTACCTCTTACTTTTAAGATACTCTGTGTATTTGTATGGGGAAAAAAGTGCTTCATTTTAAAAAGTCTTAAAACAAAAAAAACATTTGCTCGAGCGATACGAATTCAGGGTTAAGAGGATGCCAGCGAATTACAAATAACCCTGTAGATTTGTAGAGTCCTGGATAATAAGATCGTGATAGCGTGTTACCTCGTCGTAGAAGACGGTGGCGTGGTGCGGCGACACGTAGCGGCACTGCGCGGCGTCCAGCGGCACGTCGCACCCCGAGTCGGCGCCGAACGTCAGCCGCGACAGTCGCATCGGCACCGCCGCGCCCAGCCCGTCGCCCAGACCGAGTCTGACATAGTCGACACCAGAATTAACACAGTGGGATACAGTAATACTGGGGCTACACACATCGCGATAGAATTATCGCGATAAAACTTCGTCTTCGGGCTACGGCGAATGTGCATGGCCACACTGCTATAGAGAGCGATGCCGCAGAGTTTACTTTAGTTTGGCAGCCTTTGATGTGCGCAAATTTACCGACAGCGGGGCGAAGGGTCTGCGGCTTCGGGCGAAGTGCCAAAGTATTCGCGAATATTCGGCTACATACATCGCGATAACGCGAATATTCGCGTTATCGCGATGTGTGTAGCCTTAGCATAAGCGAACGAAGCGAAGGACAAAGCGGGGATATCCCACGAGTTCCATATTTTTCAGTTCCATATTTATTTATTTATTTAGACATGCCAACAGTACACAAACAAAACGTTACAAATCAAAAAAAAATACAGGTTTTGGCTCCCGTTCATGCACCAATAACAGGCATGCGACAGCATTGTTCATGTCCATATGGACGGTTAAGACGTTGGCTGCGAAACCATGTCTTTTCCGCACGGTAAGTACGCGTCTTACCGCCTGTGCGGGCGCTAAAATCGTGTTAGTGAGTAACGCAAGGTCTGAATGTACGTAAAAATCAGCGCCGCAGCCAAACTGTTAAAAGGCAAAACGCATGAAGCGACAATTTTTGAACTTTGCATGAAACCCGGCTCAAACGACGGAGAAAAATTAGCTGATTTCAAATATGTATATAACTCATTTTGACAAAAAGTGTCGCTTCATGCGTTTTGCCTTTTAACCGTCGATATGGAACTAATGGGATATTCATTTTAAAGGAAAAATCCTGGTAGTACCATACGGAACTACTGGTACATATTCATATCTAACGTCTACATCTGTAACTAAGTACGACTATTAACCGATTTCAAAAAAGGAGAAGGTATGTACTATGTTCGGCTGTATGTATGTTTTACATGTATATACTACGAAACGAGACCCGTTTTTGGCACAAGTTCCTTCGAAGGAACTGCCAAAGGAACTACCGCGAGTAAACCAACGTCTTATTTCCAACCCAATATTCATTAACTTTAAATTTTATAGAACTCGCGTTTATTTGCCAAAATTAGTGTCAAGCCAAAGTCAGGTAGGTGTAGAATTTAGTATGTAGTTCCATATGGAACTATTGGGATCATTTATTTGACATACCGATTGTTCCATTTGGAAATAGAATTATGGAACTCGTGGGATATCCCCGACAAAATAAAATAGCTGTTGGTTTTCCGAATAAAATAAAATCAAATAAATAAATAAAGCTGATACGTGGCTGTTGGAAAAGCAGAGTATAATGAAATTATATATTTTCTATTAACTTTCAGTAGTTCCTTCCCTCCTCCCTCCTTCTCTATCTGTCGTCTGTCTCTGTCTCTCTCCCTGCTTGTACGACAACAGGCGACGGCGCGCGCGGCCTGGTGCCGGGTCTCACCTGCCGGGCCGCAGCACGGGGCAGGCGGCGGCCCTGTGCTCGGCGGCGGCGGGCGCGGGGGGTGCGCGGGCGCGCGGCGGGGCGGGCGCGCTGCCCCCCCCGGCGCGCGCGGCCTGGTGCCGGGTCTCACCTGCCGGGCCGCAGCACGGGGCAGGCGGCGGCCCTGTGCTCGGCGGCGGCGGGCGCGGGGGGTGCGCGGGCGCGCGGCGGGGCGGGCGCGCTGCCCCCCCCGGCGCGCGCGGCCTGGTGCCGGGTCTCACCTGCCGGGCCGCAGCACGGGGCAGGCGGCGGCCCTGTGCTCGGCGGCGGCGGGCGCGGGGGGTGCGCGGGCGCGCGGCGGGGCGGGCGCGCTGCCCCCCCCGGCGCGCGCGGCCTGGTGCCGGGTCTCACCTGCCGGGCCGCAGCACGGGGCAGGCGGCGGCCCTGTGCTCGGCGGCGGCGGGCGCGGGGGGTGCGCGGGCGCGCGGCGGGGCGGGCGCGCTGCCCCCCCCGGCGCGCGCGGCCTGGTGCCGGGTCTCACCTGCCGGGCCGCAGCACGGGGCAGGCGGCGGCCCTGTGCTCGGCGGCGGCGGGCGCGGGGGGTGCGCGGGCGCGCGGCGGGGCGGGCGCGCTGCCCCCCCCGGCGCGCGCGGCCTGGTGCCGGGTCTCACCTGCCGGGCCGCAGCACGGGGCAGGCGGCGGCCCTGTGCTCGGCGGCGGCGGGCGCGGGGGGTGCGCGGGCGCGCGGCGGGGCGGGCGCGCTGCCCCCCCCGGCGCGCGCGGCCTGGTGCCGGGTCTCACCTGCCGGGCCGCAGCACGGGGCAGGCGGCGGCCCTGTGCTCGGCGGCGGCGGGCGCGGGGGGTGCGCGGGCGCGCGGCGGGGCGGGCGCGCTGCCCCCCCCGGCGCGCGCGGCCTGGTGCCGGGTCTCACCTGCCGGGCCGCAGCACGGGGCAGGCGGCGGCCCTGTGCTCGGCGGCGGCGGGCGCGGGGGGTGCGCGGGCGCGCGGCGGGGCGGGCGCGCTGCCCCCCCCGGCGCGCGCGGCCTGGTGCCGGGTCTCACCTGCCGGGCCGCAGCACGGGGCAGGCGGCGGCCCTGTGCTCGGCGGCGGCGGGCGCGGGGGGTGCGCGGGCGCGCGGCGGGGCGGGCGCGCTGCCCCCCCCGGCGCGCGCGGCCTGGTGCCGGGTCTCACCTGCCGGGCCGCAGCACGGGGCAGGCGGCGGCCCTGTGCTCGGCGGCGGCGGGCGCGGGGGGTGCGCGGGCGCGCGGCGGGGCGGGCGCGCTGCCCCACACGGCGCGCGCGATGCGTTCCCGCTCCGCGCGCGACAGTAACTCCGACGGCAGTGCCACGTGCTGGAAACAACATGCTTTTAGAAATTAAAAAAGATTTATTGAACAAAAAAAAAATATTTTTTTTTACAACTGGAATGGAACGCCATTCTGTACAAAAACCAAAGTGGAGATTAGCCGACGTACGTTAGTGTACGGCATGGCGTACCAGCCCTAGCTAGGTACGACAAAATCGTTACGCATTTGCGGCAAAGTCGTTGCGCGCTCGCGGCTCAAGCGGCTTAAAGCTAATAGTTTCGTCAGGTCCTCCAACCACTAAACCATTTGATCTTCAATAGTTCTAAGACGAGATAGTGAATTTTCCGTCTGATATTGTTTGACGCTAGCCAGTGCGGCCCATGGTCTGGCTGGGGATCCAGTGCAGCCCCCAGGTCCCAGGTCCCACCTTGAAGCCGTGCTTGGCGAGGCGCGCGCGCGGGACGGCGGCCTGCACGAGCGCCTCGCTCTCGGCCGCCAGCGGCAGCCGCGACCACGGCCCGTAGCACTGCTCGCCCACCAGGATCTGACCAATAAACACGCTATTATTAATCTGACACACCATAATCTTACAAAGAAACCCGGTATTATTAATCTGACACATCAGAATCCTAGAATAATCGACGTACATTATTATTAAATTGACACACCAGTCTGGAAAATAAACTCACCGTTATTAAACTGACATATAAACTGTGTAAATTATTACTAAACTGACAAACCAGAATCTGACAAATAAATTCGATATTATCAAACTTGCATGCCAGAAACCGGCAAATTAACAACGCTTAATTGAAAGTACTGTCCAGCATCGTGTCATATCATTAAGCTGACATACCAGAATTTAACAAATAAACGAGGTATTATTAAACTGATATACCAGAATCCGACGAATTACTAAACTAACAAACCAGAATTCAAGGAATAAACTAAGTATTTTTAAACTGACGTACCAGGAATCTGACAAATAAAGTGGGTATTATTAAAATGACATATATCAGGATCTGACAAATTTAAACGAGGTACTATTAAACTGACACACCAGAATCTGGCAAGTAATCGAGATCATCATTCACCTCAATTATTAAACTGACATACCAAGATCTTTCCAACTAAATTAGAAATATGTAGACGTCTCCTTACGTAGACACACCTCACCTGTTGCAACCGCTGCCAAGCTAGCAACTTGACCAGGTCGTGGTCCAGTTTGCTGAGCTGTTCGTCCACCGCGAGCCGCAGCGCGGTGGCGGGGGACGCGGGCCGACGACGCTTCGGCGCCGACTCGTAGTCCGTGTCCGAGTCCGACTGCGAGCTCGACGAACTGAACGTCTGCGGGACAGCGTTCCAACTATATACACTGGCCTTTAATCGCGCGTGAAGCTTTGGGTCGGATATTTTTGAATAAAAAAACTCCCGGAGAATATTGAATAGAAGTAACACAACTAAAAATATAACATACAAGGTACACAACTAAAAATAAAACGAACAAATTATTACCTAAAGGTTTTTAGGTGTATTAAGTTTCATTTTATTCCCCTTCATCTGAGAAGAGAAGTCAACGACATCGTCTACCTGACCAAAGTATTATCAGGAAACGTTGGCTGCACTGAAATGATCGGACACATTAGCTTTCGCATCCCCAGAGCTCCCCTAAGGAATAACTATCGGCCTTTATCGCTGCCTCGGGCTAAAACTAGATACCGTCAGAACTCTTATTTCTATCGTGCTGCAAAGTCGACTAATGAATTTTGTCAACAGAATGAGGACCTAGATTTGTTTTTATTGAAACCCACTGCGGTTAGGAAGCGAATAGCGTCCGTTTTCTTTGCTCCCCAATCCGATTGTACCAGGTTATTACAATTATAAATGGTTATTCTCTTTCTTTTGTGCAAGTAATTGTAATTCTTTTTTTTTCTTTTTTTTTTGCAACAGGTCGCTGTTTAGTTCTGATTGACTTGTGCCTGTTTCTGTTTATATAATAATATTATCTGTGAAGACCTGTAATTGGCTTTTCTGATATTTACTTATAGTATCTACTTTTAAAATAAAATAGCTGTTGGTTTTCCGAATAAAATAAAATAAAATAAATAAAGAAAATAAAAGTCTATCACGAATAATTATTGCAGTAGACACATTAACTTATACATTAGGAACCATTCTTACTGACCACATTTTTAATTTTCATTCAATTTTTATGGAATAATCGAGAAAATCTAACAAAACTGCAACGTTTCCAGCTCAGCAGGTATAAACGCTCTTAACTCAGTTACAAAAGTCAGCCTTGGCGTTATTTAGATCTCACAGAAACAAATGTCAAAACTGGTAGAGCATTTTCTTGGCTGACCGTAGTTATTGGTTTTCCACCGTTACCTTGGGTTCGGAGATGGCTTTGAGGTCATCGTCAGCGTCGTGGTCGGTGGCGGGGCGGAGCGGCGCGGCGGGCGGGGCGGGGGCGGGGGCGGGGGCGGGGGGCGCGGCGTGTCGCTGGCAGGACAGGTTAAGGCAGATCTGGTGCTTCGGAGCGTCCTCGTCGGAAGACGCGTCGTAGTCGCTCGTGGCTGGCTGGTTCTTGATGACTGAAACATTTTTGGTAATCACCATAATCATCATCATCATCATTCATCATCATCATCATCATCATCATCATCATTCATTACGTAACGCAATTTATGGAGATTTTATTACTATCAAGTTATTTTGAATCTTATTTGAATGAGTTTAGAATTCATGTTACTTTATTGGTTATGCGTGGCGTCGGCCCTCAGGACGTCGCGGCATCGTGGTATCGAAATAAAGTAACATGAATTCTAAACTAATTGAAATAAGATTCAAAATAACTTGATAGTAATAAAATGCCACGCCGTGCCATGCCGTCAGTGGGCGCCGGCCATAACGCGCCGTAACGTTTTTCTGTGCCCCCCTCCCATAGCAAAACGTTACGTAACCAACAAGTGACCATTTTCACAAAAAAAATATGAAAAAAAAAAGTAAAAAACGTTTTAAAAACCTGCCTGAGAGAATCTCTCTACGCAACCTTTAGAAGGGTTAAAAAAAAAACAATGTTTTGTAACGCGTAGTTCAACATCCCCCTCCCGCCCCTGTAAGAGCGTTTTCACATTATCCGATACGATATCGGAGGGAGATAAATGTATGAAATATGTATCTAATAAATAAATAAATAAATCTCCAATATCCGATATAGTGTTGGACAATATGAACGTTTTACAAGAACCACCATTGAAAGTGGTTGACCATTTCAGTTTCCAGTTTCAATTTCTTTTCTTTGTTGAAGTAAAAAAAAAGAGGCGAACGGAGAGCAGTGCGCGCCAGTGTGTACAATCTTAGTACTAGCGCTCGGGCAATTTTCATACAATATAGGCTTGCGTTTGACCACTATCACGCCTGATGGAAAGCGAAGATGAGGCTATCGATGGTTATTTTTTCTGCCATTTTATCTAGGTGTCTATAAATATGAATCGACCTTTAAACGGTATGTTTAAATAAAACCGAGTGTGCTTTAAAGGTCCTCGAGTGGCGTCCACCCACAGACCACGACGACCTGGTTAAGGTAGCGGGAACGCGTTGGATGCGGATGGCGCAAGACCGAACCGTTTAGCGAACCTTGGGGGCTATTTAATATATATTTAATAATTATATTTCAGGCTGCATAGGCCCATATAAAAAATACCTTAAAGACTAACATACATATTTATATTATACTTAATTACTAACACGAGAAGTCTGTGACGAGGGCACTTTTGCGGTGTCAGTTAACCGGCCACGAAACCGCCGGTAAGTGACACCTTTCGGCCAAAACTCTTCTCTTGTGAAGGTCGACAGTTGATCAGGCTATGTCCGGCAGTGCACGTGTTTCGGCAGCAACGATGACGATGCCTTACCGTTGGCGCAGCGCACGTACTCGCGGCGGCCGCGCGTAGTGCCCGCGCACATGTCCGGCAGACCCGCCCCACTAGTCCCTTACCGTTGGCGCAGCGCACGTACTCGCGGCGGCTGGGCAGCAGCGGCGGCGGCCGCGCGTAGTGCCCGCGCACATGTCCGGCAGACCCGCCCCACTAGTCCCTTACCGTTGGCGCAGCGCACGTACTCGCGGCGGCCGCGCGTAGTGCCCGCGCACATGTCCGGCAGACCCGCCCCACTAGTCCCTTACCGTTGGCGCAGCGCACGTACTCGCGGCGGCTGGGCAGCAGCGGCGGCGGCCGCGCGTAGTGCCCGCGCACATGTCCGGCAGACCCGCCCCACTAGTCCCTTACCGTTGGCGCAGCGCACGTACTCGCGGCGGCCGCGCGTAGTGCCCGCGCACATGTCCGGCAGACCCGCCCCACTAGTCCCTTACCGTTGGCGCAGCGCACGTACTCGCGGCGGCTGGGCAGCAGCGGCGGCGGCCGCGCGTAGTGCCCGCGCACATGTCCGGCAGACCCGCCCCACTAGTCCCTTACCGTTGGCGCAGCGCACGTACTCGCGGCGGCTGGGCAGCAGCGGCGGCGGCCGCGCGTAGTGCCCGCGCACATGTCCGGCAGACCCGCCCCACTAGTCCCTTACCGTTGGCGCAGCGCACGTACTCGCGGCGGCCGCGCGTAGTGCCCGCGCACATGTCCGGCAGACCCGCCCCACTAGTCCCTTACCGTTGGCGCAGCGCACGTACTCGCGGCGGCTGGGCAGCAGCGGCGGCGGCCGCGCGTAGTGCCCGCGCACATGTCCGGCAGACCCGCCCCACTAGTCCCTTACCGTTGGCGCAGCGCACGTACTCGCGGCGGCTGGGCAGCAGCGGCGGCGGCCGCGCGTAGTGCCCGCGCACATGTCCGGCAGACCCGCCCCACTAGTCCCTTACCGTTGGCGCAGCGCACGTACTCGCGGCGGCTGGGCAGCAGCGGCGGCGGCCGCGCGTAGTGCCCGCGCACATGTCCGGCAGACCCGCCCCACTAGTCCCTTACCGTTGGCGCAGCGCACGTACTCGCGGCGGCTGGGCAGCAGCGGCGGCGGCCGCGCGTAGTGCCCGCGCACATGTCCGGCAGACCCGCCCCACTAGTCCCTTACCGTTGGCGCAGCGCACGTACTCGCGGCGGCTGGGCAGCAGCGGCGGCGGCCGCGCGTAGTGCCCGCGCACATGTCCGGCAGACCCGCCCCACTAGTCCCTTACCGTTGGCGCAGCGCACGTACTCGCGGCGGCTGGGCAGCAGCGGCGGCGGCCGCGCGTAGTGCCCGCGCACATGTCCGGCAGACCCGCCCCACTAGTCCCTTACCGTTGGCGCAGCGCACGTACTCGCGGCGGCTGGGCAGCAGCGGCGGCGGCCGCGCGTAGTGCCCGCGCACATGTCCGGCAGACCCGCCCCACTAGTCCCTTACCGTTGGCGCAGCGCACGTACTCGCGGCGGCCGCGCGTAGTGCCCGCGCACATGTCCGGCAGACCCGCCCCACTAGTCCCTTACCGTTGGCGCAGCGCACGTACTCGCGGCGGCTGGGCAGCAGCGGCGGCGGCCGCGCGTAGTGCCCGCGCACATGTCCGGCAGACCCGCCCCACTAGTCCCTTACCGTTGGCGCAGCGCACGTACTCGCGGCGGCTGGGCAGCAGCGGCGGCGGCCGCGCGTAGTGCCCGCGCACATGTCCGGCAGACCCGCCCCACTAGTCCCTTACCGTTGGCGCAGCGCACGTACTCGCGGCGGCTGGGCAGCAGCGGCGGCGGCCGCGCGTAGTGCCCGCGCACCATGTCCGGCACGCACACGCGCCCGCGCACGCCCACCGGCACCTTCGATCTGACACACAATGATACAATACATAAAACGGAATAATTTAGGCTGATTTCAGTGTCAAGCTGACCGTCAGCGCCGACGATCAGGGTCGTTTTAGGCTTGATTTCCTCCTACGCTGACATCGGTCGCTGACGTCGGTCGCGCGTACGAATAAACACAATACTCTATTCTATGGGCCACCGCACAGCGACGCTGATGGCCGCGCGTTTGTCATACGCGACCGACGGTACGCTCGACCGACGTCAGCGTAGGAGGAAATCAAGCCTTAGTATCCTGCTGATCGCCGCGGAGTACAGACGCATACAAAAATGAGGAGTGTGTTAATTTTTGTTGTCTTGTAATTGCTAAGAAAGAAAAAATTGCGAAGAAGAAGACTACAATATGTTCATCCATTGATTGTACAGAGATTCATCGCGGGAGAATTTGTCACGCTGTACGACAAGTTGAGGGATGACGAATCTCTTCCCAAGCTTTGTTGCGTGCGTCTTTGTTTTTATACAATAAATCTGAAGCGTCCATTATTGAAACAGGCAAACAGACGTTACATTGCGGAGGTATATATTAGTGAACTGAAACAATTACTTTGCTCACCCGCGAACTTACGATAGCTGCGTTTATGTACAAAACACGCATTTCTTACATAAACGTAACTATCGTAGGGTCGCGGGTGAGCAAAGTTGTTTCAGTTCACTAATATGGACATCCGCAAAGTAACGCCTGATTCAATAAATTATTCCGCGTCAGAAGCGTTAGGCAATAAGCATGCTGGATGTTCTGAAGGCTATAAGAGCTTACTTTTAAAATAGAACGTTTAACTCTTAAGAATACGCCATAGAATCGCCAATAGAATTTTGACGCCGATCGGCGTCAGCGGCAATGAATGGGTTAAATATGTAACTAATATCAAGGATGATATAGACTGGATTGGCAGTCGCCATAGTACGGATCGGCCGCGGTTTTTGTAGTTCGATTATTAAATCTTGATGGCGCTTAAATATAGCCAGAGGCTTTGAAGGCAAAACAATAAGACTGCAGATGTTTCATATTACTACAAATGTATTATTATGTAATATTTTTGAAAAATAATACATTTGTAGTAATTATGAAACATCTGTAGTCTTATTGTTTTGCCTTCAAAGCCTCTGGCTATATTTCAGCGCCATCTAGATTTAATAATCGAACTACAAAAACCGCGGCCGATCCGTACTATGGCGACTGCCAATCCAGTCTATATCATCCTTGATAATATATAAAACTCTCGTGTCACGGTGTGTGTTATCGAACTCCTCTGAGACGAGTTGCCCGATTTTTATGAAACTTTTTTCTCTATACTCGGTAGGTCTGAGAATAGGTCGTAGGCTATTTTTTATACCCCTGTAGCGACTACTGGCGCCATCTAGACATCACATAAGAAACTAATTTCTACAATCCTGCATCGCGCTATCGAAGTTTCTCAACTCGGCTGCATAAATACAACTTCCAACTTTCATCCATTGGACTTCGGTCCCCAGGCATAACATCTGCCTGGAGAGAGATCTCTCTATTGTAACTACCCCCAAACCCCTATTCTTCGCGGACGGAGTCGCGGGTAACAGCTAGTTTATCTAATAAGTATGTTTATCCGCTGTCTAGTACCCCTAGTACAAGCTTCGCTTAGTTTAAGACTAGGTCAATTGGTGTCAATCGTCCTATGATTTATTTACATACATCGGGGTTTTCGGTGCGGGAATGTTTGACATTCAATATAAGTATAATACAGGGTTATTTGTAATTCACTGACATCCTCTTAACCCTGAATTCCTATCACTCAAACAAATGTGTTTTGTTTTACGACTTTTTAAAATGAAGCACTTTTTTTCCCATACAAATACACAGAGTAGGTATCGTAAAAATAAGAGGTAATCTCAAATTTTCAAAACGTTATTACAATGAAAATATTAAGTTATGACGAAAGCCGTAAAACAAAAAACATTTGTTTAAGTGGTAGGATTTTAGGGTTAAAAGGATGCTAGTGAATTACAAATAACCCTGTATAAGTATAATGAAAAAAAAAATGAAAATGAAAAATGTTTATTGGTTTAAAGAAACAGTTTTAACAAAATAGGGTTGGGATCTCCTTTTAAGCAAAACAATGCTTGTGTCAGGAGACCCCGCTCCTCCACTCAGAGTATTCATGAGTCTAAACCAATTAACTAACTAACTTCAACTTAAGTTAAGTAAGATAACTTAAAATTATGAGTGTGCATGTGTGTGTGAGTATGTGTATGTGTGTGTGTGTGTGTGTGTGTGTGTGTGTGTGTGTGTGTGTGTACGTGTGTGTGTGTGTGTGTGTGTGTGTGTACGTGTGTGTGTGTGTGTGTGTGTGTGTGTGTGTGTGCGTGTGTGTGTCATTAGGCATAATATGATATTTTCTTAGACTAACCTATCTGTTTATTTCTACTCTTTCTTAAATCATTCCCAAACCGAAATCTGTCTGTTTATTTATATATTTATTTATTTATTTTCCATAACTATTCTACCATTACAGATTTTCTTAACCTAATGCGATAGAATATTAAAAAACCTTAAATTAACTTAACTAATTATAACCTATTTATTTATAATAGCACAACACAAACAGCGTTATCCTTGTGAATTCACTCAGAGAACAAGAGAATATATCAATCCGTTGGGCTATGAGGTTAGTAGTGCGGATGGCGCGCCTCGGACAGTAGGTTGGTGCGCGCGCGCGGCTCCCGCAGCAGCGGCGGCCGGCGCCGGCGCCCCGCGTACCCGTCCGGCACACATAAATTGAGTTGCCTCAGCACAACTGGATTGTGAATCCTTCCAGTGAACACCCTATGGACGTACGTAACTAGAGCGAGATCACGCCTCACCCTTAGTTCATTGTACCCAACCATTCCCAATATAAAGAGTGTTGGATACATTAAAGGGTAGAATGGGTAAACTCCGTACAGCCGCATGTACAAATAGCGTATAAATTTGTTTTGGATACGTTCTAACATGAGACAGTACTTGACTTCATGAGGAGCCCAGATAACAGAGTTCGATTCTAGTTGGCTTCTTACTAAACTATTGTACAGAGCGATGACAGCTTTTATGTTCGTAAAACCGCGCACCGTTCGGAGAACGAAACCCAAATTTCTGTATGCTTTTTTACAGATGCTAGTAATGTGGTCACGATAGTTAAGGCTAGATGTTAAATTAACCCCTAGATCTTTTACATCAGTTACTCTTTTTATGTGACTCTCTCCGATCGTATAATTATGAACAATGGGTGTGTGTTTTCTAGTGAAAGTAATTTGAACACATTTTGAACGATTAAATTCGAGTTTATTGTTTTTACTCCAGTTCACTACTCTGTCTATATCTCTCTGTAATCTCACACAGTCATCTGCCGTTTCTATTGCAAGGCACAGCTTCAAGTCATCCGCAAACAATAAACAATCTGCATCCCGTACAACACTTGGCAAGTCGTTTATCATTACTATGAATTCTAAGGGGCCCAAATTACTACCCTGACTCACCTGACTTCACTGACCTGGTGAAATATGGCTTAGATACATAACCAGCGTAGTCAACATATTGGCTTCTGTCCTCCATTTATTTATTGAAATGCCCATCTACCTCAGAAACATGAGAATAAATTACATTTTTAATTTTAAAAATACCGGTCTCATCGAGTCTTTCAATGCGGGCGCACTTATGTATCGAAAAAAAAGTAGAAAATAAGTACCGGTTATTTACCGGTGTTTTGTCGATAGTTACCGGAAAGCGGGCCTCTGGTTGCGCGCGCGCCGGATGAAGTCCACCTTGATGGCGTGCTGGTCCACGGGCGCCGAGAAGCGGTCCCACAGCGCCACGCGCTCCGTCGCGGACACAGAGCTCACCAGCTTCCAGTCCTGCAGGGCAATACTACATTATTGTCGTGCCCTGGAAGTAGGTAATTGCTGGCTGAGTATGAGTATTAAACGGACGAGCTTGCGAGACCGTTTAACTAAATACGAAGTGCAGCATTACGCTGCCGGTAACGATTTTTTTTTGACACGCGAAATTGAAATATTCCTGGCCGCCTTGTCAGTGTCAATAGACAAGTTCTTTTGGGAAGGGTTTCGAGTTTTGCACGACCGGATTGATGTTTTTTTGGCTGTCATGAGATATGTCGATTCATCTAAGACAAAAAAAAAATACTTTATTTTGTGATAGTAAATACCGTGACTATCGATTTTATATTGAAGGCTGTCCCCACGGAATTATGAAAGTATTTTTGGTCTCATTTGAAGAATTGAACCACCAGAACTGTATATAAAAAGTAATTGGTTGGAACCGTTTTTGGCGGTTCCACCTTCACCCCAAACCTACTCACTTCTTTCTCGTTGGAAGATTCATCAAAAAGCCAGCTAAGCGATAAACATTTTATTTCATTTTATTCGGCATTCCTTCTTTAAATTTGTGTGTAATTTTTATATGATATTTTCTGTTTTTTTTTTATATACATTTTGTAAGTTGACGAGTGGGGCCCTTCTCCAACAGTTTTTAGTTAGGTTTTATGTGTACATATTTCTTTTTCGTATCTTTACAAAATTCCAAAAGACGCAAAGCCCGTCGTTCATTTGTTTCGGCATTATTCCTTTAAATTATTTTGGTTAATTGGTTAATTTTTTATGGTTCAAATTGTTTTTTTTTTTTTTTGGTTGAAATAAATAGTGTACAGTTTGTAGATAGATTCCTTTTATTTTCTACAGAAGCCAGCAATTGCTATTCCAGCCGAGACTAATATAAAGCTTTTCTCCAAAATGGTGAAGGAAAAAAAATTAGAATTAAGTTTTATTAACTTGAATAGGTACAAAGAATTGCAAATCACTTATAATTAAATGTCATTTAACCCGTCGCGCGATCGGCCACCGTTCACGCGAAATGCCCTATGCGACCAACGATTTTTGGTTCAATCTGTTTACGTACTACATGCTAGAAAAAACGAAATTGTGCTTTTATACGATAATTATATACTGAATGTAAATTATGTACTGAGATTACACACTAGGTTTCTAAAATATCATTACTATTTCTAACTCACCTGATAGTAACGAAAATAATGTATTATTGTTTCGTTTCAATTATTTTCACTCTAACCTCAAAACATTTTACCACATAGCTAAATTTACTGACACATTCCACATTTCCACTATTGCCACTACACTATTTTGAACATAATTAGTTTAAGAATCGATTACACACATTAGTTTACCATATTAATACTTTTTACTCCACAAAAACAAACCCGCACAACTCGCACCCGTAACAGATTGTATCGGACGGGGGCAAAATTTGTTTGCCGTTACATTTTTATTAATTCACCAAAAATCAACGCATGCTTGAATTTTGACCAATAAAAATTAGTTGGAGGCAAAAATGACAACAGACTTGGAAAAATATAGCCAATAGCCTGAAAGTTCTCGCACTTGTCACTTAACAACGTGACCGTTTACACATTGTTTTTACTAATCACTTTACACCTGCACTGGCTACTTAACAAAGTGTAAACTAGCTTTATGCTTGGTTTACACGGGCTTAGTAGCTAATGCTTAGTACTTGTCACTTACACTTGTCAGAAGTGTGTAAACATATTGTACACGTGCTTAGAGCGCGCGCAGACAGAGAGCGGTCTGGAGTTCCGCGTTCCGAGTTCCGAGTTCTGCGTTCTTTCGAATGTACTGAGTCCCTTGCGATAACGCACACAGCAGGCGGTCGGAAGTCTCGAGTGGTCAAAACACAGAACTCTGAACGCGGAACTCGGAACTCCAGACCGCTCTCTGTCTGCGCGCGCTCTTAGTATTATACAATACACGCATCTGACAAGTGTAAGTGACAAGTACTAAGCATTAGCTACTAAGCTCGTGTAAACCTAGCATTACTTATCATCGTCTCATCCATCCCGGCCTACAGATCTCGGTAAACGCATGAAACCAGCACTTACAATGTATTGCTCCACGTGATTCGGACACATCCAGCGCCCGGTCGGCAGAGCGGTCAGCGGCGGATCCAGGCAGTCCTGCAATACAACACATCCAGTAAAACAATGATCACTACAAAACCCGAGTACTATTAAAATATACAATGGCTAATTAAGACAGGTCAGTATGGATAACTAAATAAAATAAATAAAAATAAATCATGGAATGATTGACACCAATTTTATTGACCTAGTCCCAAACAAAGCAAAGCTTGTACTATGAGTACTAGACAACGGATAAACTTACTTATCTTACTGTAACTTTGCTTACTTTTGCTGACAAGGGAGAGAAGAGTGTAATTTTGCTTAAGAATAATTGAATTGCCCTTGTTCTACTGCAGGGGTGGCCAACACAAGATCAAATCAAATCAAATCAAATCAAATCAAATAAGTTTATTTGCTAGAATACAGTTATTAAGGTGTTACAAGAAAGTGGTACAGTGTATTCAGCCTGCATGCAAGCGTGCAAATATTTGTTGAATTTAAATAATGAAACATGTCAATTTATAATTAAATTAATTAATACAAGTATATTTTTGATAAATGCAAATAATAATTAATAATCATTCGTTTCCGTTATAATACATCGTCAGTAATAATAATAATAAATTATAATTGATTTAGGGGCTGTTACACCACTTTTCTTAAAGTTCGGATTAGCTTAATCATAACCTTAGTTGACAGATGGAATTAAAATTTCTGTTTCACCAGTCTCGATTAGCGCTAAGTGACGGACAAACTGTTTCTTAATTTGACCATCAGATCAGGAGGCATTTAGCATTTTTATCCGTCACATAAAGTTAGTTTATTTTTTTGTGGCCATAGTTGGAGAGCCCTTCAGCCGGTTTCAGAAAAATAAATCAAAGTATTTTTTATTTTTTAAAGAAAGAGGTCATGCTAAATTGCATAAAATAATTTAAATATCAAGATTTGAATAAAAAAATGTAGGTACACTTTTAGTATGTAAAAATAAATCCAAAATTTCGTAATATTTTTTAATAACAAACTTTTTTTCAGTGGCTCAATCGTTTGTTCTACCTGAACTTGTATGTCGCCATTAAAAAAAAGTTTATCTGTCAAATGGTTTGGCGCCACTTTTCGATTCGTTTTACGTGATTTTATTTTTCTTTGTTATTGTTAACAAAGTATCATAAATAAATACCGTTTTTGGATCAATTATAATGTTACATATTTGTTTATGCAAAAAAAAATAGATGTATTCAAAAATTATATAGTTAACCATTTCTTTTGCTTTAATAATGAGTGACTCTTTGAACGAAAGTGTGCGAACAGGAACGCGTGGTCGTGAAATGCGACGTTGCCATTCCGAATTTTTGTTAAACCGACGATTAGTTAAGTGGTACTTAGTTTGCACAGGACCGGAGTGGTGAAACTGAAAAAACACTAGCTGACAGATTTGTCCAGTACTTAGTTTATTCATTGGTTACGTAACCAGCAGTTTGACAATAAGGTGGTGAAACACCCCCTTATCTTAAATTCTATATAATCCCTAACACTATAAAACATTTATCCAGAAGCCAGTCAGTCAATTTACGCTTAAAAAGGTTCCCTTGAATCAGCTTTATGTCATCCGGTAGATGATTATAAATGTCTATGCACATGTTATACACATTCCTACGATATATCGCCTTGTTACAACGAGGCCTATACATTAGGCCAGGGTTTTTCAACCTTTTGTTGTCAACGGCACACTTTTAGTTTCAGTAAACTTTCACGGCACACCAGTAAAGAATTCGGTATATTAGAGGCTTTGATTTATATGTAACGGACGTAGGGGTTGTATTGATACCCTTTAGGTTGGACTGCAATTAAGCATCGCGGCACACTTGAAAATGTACGCGGCACACTGGTGTGCCGCAGCACACCGGTTGAAAAACCCTGCATTAGGCACATCATTTTCTTCCTTGTTGACCTTTTAGGAATATTATTGCGTTTTTTGAAATGCGTCTGGTGAGAGCTGGCAAACAGACAAATGCTCCTAATGTACAAGCATGGCAGTGGTAGAACGCGCAACCTTTTAAACAACTGTTTACTGACAACCCTGGGCGATCTACCATTGACATAACCGCAGCAGTTGGTGATTGAATACGCTGCACAGCCTATTCTATGTATTTATATTTTTTGCCTTGCCACGATCGACTGGATTTAATAGCCCGATCGACCGTTCGATCGCGATCGGCCGGTTGGGCACCCCTGCTCTACTGGGTAGTTAGTTGGATTGGGTTGCGCACCCTGCAATACAGTTTTTAAGACTAAATGCGGTCTAGCAGTCTAGCGAGCCATATTAGGGCTCACGCTAGGAAACAAGTTATTTGCATTGAATTAAGCTTATTGCAGTCAGTGACGCCGTCTTCAAAATCGATGTGGCGGACTACATTGGTTAGATTACGCTTATGTTCGCTCGCTATTTCCTCGGCTGTTTTTTTCTGAGGTCGCCGCCACTCTTCTGGCAACCGGGGGGCATTCTAGGTCCTTGCAGGGGCCTATTTCTCGAAACTTATTAGACTAATAATATTAGTCCATGAACTAATATTTTTTACAAGTTTACTAGTAGTCTAGTCGAAATGTTCAAAATGGTGTTAATTCTTGATAAAGGTCCTAAAAATATGTGTGATAGCTCATTGGATTCGGAATGACGTCTAGAAAAATGTATTCGAAGGATTTTACTGCAGGATAAAAATTGCAAAAGTTATTAACAAATTAAGATGAAAAAAAAAGGTATTTCGTTTTTTGGCAATATCTCAAAAACTATTAATATTTAAGAAATTAAAAAAAAAGATTCTTAAAGAGGAGAAAATTTCCAAAAAAAAAATCCTACCTCCCGGAACTCTACCTCCATTATTAATAATTTTATTTAGCGCTGAAAATAGGGCCCCGCGGGTCCGATTCAGCATGGCCGCGCTGCCGCTCAACAGAGTCTATGACATAAAATATTTTTTTTATACAATTAAATATCAATCGAAAAATTTAAAAAAATTATCGTGTCATCAGAACACTTCAAGGAAGAAAGTCCCGTTGGAAAAAACTTTTTTGTTGATTTTTCAAAAAGTTATACTATTGTTAATTAAGTAATTTTTCGTGGGCTTTAATTTTTACAAAAGACAGTATAAAAGTTTAAATAATTGGCCTATAAATTTTTGGCGAGCGGCCATGCTGAATCGGACCCGCGGGGCCCTATTTTCAGCGCTAAATAAAATTATAAATAATGGAGGTAGAGTTCCGGGAGGTAAGACTTTTTTTTTGGAAATTTTCTCCTCTTCTTCTCTTCTCTTCTTTAGAATCTTTTTTTTAAATTTCTTAAATATTAATAGTTTTTGAGATATTGCCAAAAAACGAAATACCTTTTTTTTCATCTTAATTTGTTAATAACTTTTGCAATTTTTATCCTGCAGTAAAATCCATCGAATACATTTTTCTAGACGTCATTCCGAATCCAATGAGCTATCACACATATTTTTAGGACCTTTATCAAGACTTAACACCATTTTGAACATTTCGACTAGACTATAGTATACGTTTCCCGAATCTACAGTAATAAAATATTAGTTATTAGTTACCAACTAATAAATATTAGCTAATATTATTAGTGTCAATTGGGTTTTGGTTTCATGAATAAAAAGAAAAAAAAATACACTAGTAAAATACACTAATAAAGCTATTGGTCTCAGAAGGCTTGTAAGAAATATTAGTTGAAACTATTAGTGTCACATTTTACGAAACAAATTTATAAATGAGGACCGATTCGGACTCGGGCGCTTCGGACGGTGAAGGTTTAATAATAATTCGCCGTCGTAGTCTTTTTGAACAGAAATAGTGTACAAAAAAACGTCTGAAAAGCTCCCAAAAAGTATTTCTTTTGCTTCTAATATGCTTCTTAGAACTATTAACTTGAGTTCCATTTAAAAATATATAATATCTAAATTAAAGCAACAATTCGCTTTTACCGCCAATGTGCAAACATCAAAAGGAAACGAATACAAAAGTGGCTGCACTTTTCCCGCTTTTTTAATAGGTTAGAAGTCATGGGTAGTAGGTGCATTCAGCCAAGCCAGACTAATATTTTTCATTAGCCTACCAGTATTAGTTACCACTCTCATCATAATTTTTGAGAAACATAAAATATTAGTACTCGTAAATTTTTCACTAATAAGTAATAACTAATATATTAGTAAACTAATAGTTTCGAGAAATAGGGCCCAGGTGTCGGGCACTCACCTGGTGGAACAGCAGCGGGCAGTAATCGCAGGCAAGTAGCGGTGCGGCCTTGCAGGTGCCGTGGCACACGAAGCAGGAACGCGCCGGCAGCGGGACATAGCCCATAGCGTCGACAGTCACCAGGGAACCGTTGCCGTTCTTGCCATTGCCATTCTCTGTAAGAAAATACTTGTATGTATAGTGGACCAAGGAGTTCCTTTAACGGCCTAAGGGTCAATGTCAGTTGCACGGCCTGAGGCCCCACGCGCCAAAAGCTGCGCATTTATTGCATTCATTTACTAGCAAAGTTTTAGTTCTGAAATTCATGTGTAAGATATTTGAGGATCGCTTTGGGCTTAAAACTACTAATACCCCTAATTTTCAAATTACCATGGGCTCGTGAATTCACGGAGCGACTCGCGCGCGAGTGTAGCGCGGGCTCGTGAATTCACGGAGAGAATCGCGCGCGAGTGTAGCGCGGGCTCGTGAATTCACGGAGAGAATCGCGCGCGAGTGTATAGCGCGGGCTCGTGAATTCACGGAGCGACTCGCGCGCGAGTGTTGCGCGGGCTCGTGAATTCACGGAGAGAATCGCGCGCGAGTGTAGCGCGGGCTCGTGAATTCACGGAGAGAATCGCGCGCGAGTGTATAGCGCGGGCTCGTGAATTCACGGAGCGACTCGCGCGCGAGTGTTGCGCGGGCTCGTGAATTCACGGAGAGAATCGCGCGCGAGTGTAGCGCGGGCTCGTGAATTCACGGAGAGAATCGCGCACGAGTGTATAGCGTGGACTCGTGAATTCACGGAGCGACTCGCGCGCGAGTGTTGCGCGGGCTCGTGAATTCACGACATTCAGCGACTCGTGCGCGAGTGCAGAGCGGGCTAGAGTGTAGCTGCGTTCACCTTCGCGCGCCGCGAACCCTTTGTCGCGGGCCAAAAACCGACACTGATCGGGGAATGACGCGAAGCGCGAATGCGAAGGCGTGAACAACATTTACACTCGCGTTTCGCGGCTTTCGCGGGCGTTCGCGCCGCGAGTGTAGAACGGGTTTAACATCTTTTTTTTACTCAAGATGGTGTGATCAGCCCTCCAGTCGACTCCTCACCTTTATCCGTTCCAGGGAAGGGGCAGGGCACGCGCATCTCCCGGGGCAGCTCGAACTGGCGCGGGTTCATGATGCGCGCGGCCCGCACCAGGATCTCCATCGGAGTGAGCTCCTTCTCTGGCTCCTTCTCTTTGTCTTCTTCCATTTTCTTGATGGAGTTGGAGCGATTGCGCAGAGACCTGTGTAATTTTTATATTTCACATATTTTCCTTAATTACTTAAAAAAAATACTTTGCGGCACATTTTTCTTGGTAGTGGCAAACACTGGTAATATAAGAAAAGCTTGATCGTGGGGTTTAAGTAGACAAAATCCAAAATTCAAAGTGATCCTTCTGTATGTAGACAGTAGGGCAAGTATAAGTGGCTAAGCAGAGGGCAAGGGCAATTTTTTTTACACCACCAGCATTAAATAAATAAAAGTATAGTATAGTGTGTACTTTGGTGCTCATTGTGCTCAAATCACTTTAACAGGAATCATGGTTATGACCTTTGCCAGGCCTTTTACAGTATGGTGTAATATTTTTTACAATGCATATGCTCGGAAAGTGCCTCTTGACGCGAGTCAACATATCTATAGAAAGTTAGTCATCCCAGCACACTTTCGCAAGTGTGAAAAAAAATTGTATGGATTTTACTTTCCACACGCGTGCGGAAAAGTAACTTTTTAAATTGCCAAATCTCAAAAAGTTGTGTCCAAACTAGTGTTTAAAAAATAAGACTAGAGAGTTGTGTCTTCATAATTCAGCTTTGCACAAATAAGAAAATGTTTGATGCAACCAAATGAATATTTACTGATAAAATAATAAAACAGATTGTTTTAATATTAAAACACACAAATTTTAATTTCGTCAAAAGTTTTGAAATAAAAAATTTAGTACTAAAATAATTTCCATTTCGGACCGTACGACATCTGCGCTTTCAGTGCGCGCGCATGGCGTAACACGAACCAATCATGTTTACCCGTTCGCGCCTGTCAACCAATAAGCTTTCAGTGTGCGCGCATGGCGTAACACGAACCAATCACGATTACCCGTCCGCGCCTGTCAACCAATGAGTTTTCAGTGCGCGCGCATGGCGTAACACGAACCAATCATGGTTCGTTCCGTTCGCGCCTGTCATGAAAACCCGCCACAGTAATGTTCATGAATTCAGTCCGGAGAATTAATTTAAGTTTAGTAAATTAAAATGGAGAGTTCAAGTGATGAATTTACATAGGACTTAACGCCGCCTGACGTCCTAGACCAAGCACAAAATTAAATGTGATAGCCTCCTGCTGACTAAACCGATGCTGAAATATGTAAACATCTACGAGACTTTTAAGCTTTTAGTCAATGGAAGGTAAATAAGAACGCAACATCTTTTTCCGAAAATGTTTATGAGCGCGCGCAGACAGAGAGCGGTCTGGAGTTCCGAGTTCAGAGTTCTACGTTCTTTCGAATGTACTGAGTCTCTTACGATAACGCACACAGCAGGCGACTGGAACTCTCGAGCGATGAAAACACAGAACTCTGAACGCGGAACTCGGTACTCCAGACCGCTCTCTGTCTGCGCGCGCTCTTAGCCCCAATTTTTTTCCTCGCTTAATGCATTGTAAAATGTTGTATGATATACGTGTCGAAAGTAGGAAATTCCCAACTCATGTCGGCTAAACCAAACTCGCTTCGCTCGTTTGTTTAGATCTCCGCCATTCGTTGGGAATAGCCTACTTTCCGCACTTGTATCATAAATAACTATTATTTGTTATGGTTATGGTGTGAATGTACACAAATAAATTGGTAAGTTAAATTAGTAATCACAAATAAAATTTCGGACGCCAGGCTATTTTTGAAGAAAACAAAACAGCCAAAACTCAGACAATAGATCAAAATTTGGACTTTTTTAATCCAGGCCGGGGACTCAGACGTGGCAATAAAAACTAAGTCTCACCTGATAAAGGTTCCCAGTTTCGTCTGATTGCGTCGTAAGCTTGGTTATCGGACTCTTATGCCAAAAATAACTTAACTAATAACTATGAGCTAGTTGTACAAATTTTACTCTTAAAATTTAACTACAAATGTAATAATTCGGCGTCAACATTCGCCTTCTATTTTCAAAAAAAAAAATTGAACCAATATGCCAGAAGGGCGTGTTGAATTTACACTTCCATATTAAAAAAAACTAAAGTCCCAAAATTATTCGACGTTGGTGCATCTTGCGGTAAAATAAAGTTTTTCACTGACCGTTTATGGACGAAAAATAGCTAAAAACACAAACTAAATGTATGGCGGGATCCACATGGCGGCCGGCACCGCGTGCCTTTACATTGGTTGCAGCATGCCGAAATGCGATGCGTAACGGTCGATAGTCATTCCCAAAGAAGGAATACAAATAATTATGTATTATATATAAATAAAAAAAAAAACGCCTCGCGTCTAGAACAAGAAAGCCACAAGTTAAATTTCAAATAAAAATCGAAATACCAAAAGGTTGAAAAAAACAAGTAATGGTAAAAACTCACCGTTTTTTCCGAAATCAATACATTTTATTGTAAATCACCATTTGGTGAATTGAAACACGGCTTTTTATGCCATTTTAACAAAGAGCACAATGAGATTTCCTCAGATTACATTAATTTTAAATTTCAAGCCATCTTGATGGATGGGATGACGAAAGGGAAGTGAAAAAATGTTTTTTTAATTACTTTAACTAGATTCTTGGCCATGGAATCAAGCCTATTCAGCCTCTCAAGCCTCTGATAAACCAGTTAAAAATAATACCTACCTCAATTTTTTAACAATCTGTGACAGGTGTGGCTGAAACTACCCTAAAGTTAGAAATTTATTAAAGGAACTGTCAAAGCGATCCAACTTGTTTGTAGGGTTGGGAATACAACACTACAATTCACCCTTTTCCGAAAAAAAATAAAGCACTAAAGCTCTATCAAAAGTTTGGAAGAGAACAAAGTTTTAATTTGCGACTCTACATTCAAAAGGGGGAAAAATAAGGCTGGGAAACCTCAAGAAGATGTTCCTGAACCAAAATCAAAGCTCTAAAACTAAATTCAAAGCATGCAAGATTGCAAACTTCAAACTCTATCATCAAATACTCCAAAAGTGAAAGCTAATAATTATGAAGATTGAACTCTATGTCCAAAGCCATAACAATCACAAGCTTAAAAGCTTCCAGATGATTATTTCAAAATAAGACAAGGAATCCCGGTCAAAGATACCAAGTTACTGCTCTACCTTGGCATCACCTGAATTTGCGCGACCAACGCTGAAAACAGATGCATTGAGGCCTACGGTAAAAACAGTAGAAATAATTAAATTAATAGACAAAGAATAAACAAATATGTATCCAACACTAAGTCTAACAACTGCTTATTATTTAACTCTACTTTCATAGAATAGAAACTACATAATGTTACTTGCCTGGTCTTCTTGTCCTCAGGTTTCTGGTCAGCCGGGGACTGTGCACGGCTACTGCGACTGCTGGGAGGCTGTTCCTTGTCTGAGCCAGCACACTCCTTACACAACCACAGCCCAGCCGGTATGTCATTCTCGTCCAGAGGCGGGTCACTAGGGGGAATAGAATCCAGTCTGTATTTGGTGGGCTTTAGTAATAAAATCATTATGTATGACTAAACCTAAAATGTTAGAAGTTAAATGCCACACAATAATAACCAAATAACATACATTACTAGCTGTTGCCCGCGACTCCCATCTGTGAAGAGAATTAGCCTACAACCTATTCTCAGACCTACCGAATATAGAGAAAAAAAAATTATAAAAATCGGTCAAGCCCGTTTCGGAGGAGTTGGATAACATACGCCGTGACATAAGAATTTATATATTAGATTTTTAACTGCTCAAACTAGGGATGCAACGATAAGGCTATTACAATACCAATACGAATGACGAATACATTGTAATGGCCAAATACAATAACGAATTACAATACAAATGCATTACGATATTTGTTTAGTACCATGTTGATGAATTTATTGGAAGCTTTGTTGTATGTTATTGTAAGACTAAGTAAAGTATAAAAAAAAGTTATGCATTTTTAATCAAATTATTTATTAATTTTATCAATTTTCATCATTAACTTATATTTCAAATTGTTACATTTACTGACTATTAATTAATTGTAGTCGTAATTTATTATTGGCAAATTCTTATTCAGAAAACAACATTTTTAAGTTTTTTCCCTTGAGTCGGTTTCTCTCATCACTGTGTATCAGTCCTGCTGTGGAGAATAGTCTTTCAGATGGCACCGTTGCAGGTTTAAGGGATAAATATTTCAATGCTATCTTTTCAAATTTGGATACTCTGAAGCTTTCTTGTGCCAATAGTCAGCAACACTAGCGTCCGTCTCTAAATTCGTAGTTTTCAAAAAAAAATGTAACATAAAAATATTGTATCCAAATATTTATGATAACAAATGATCGTAAAGGTTTACGATAATCGCCGATATACGATTATTGTATCGGTATCGTTGCATCCCTAGCTCAAACTCTTTCCACATTAAATACAAAAAAAAATCTGGTTTCCTACACTCAATTAAATATAAATAGACAAAAAAATTTAGACCTGTTGTTCTAGTTTTTAGTATAATGTTCTTATTCCCAAAGTTATTATCAAATTGCTGTAAGGTTAAACTTGTAGGCTAATTTATCATTATAATTATTTATGTACTCACTAGCAACCAAGATGGAAGCTCGCCGGGCAGCGATCGCAACAAATAAGGTCGCCGCCTTCCCCGCACGCGTCACAGGAGTCGTGGTTATGACCTTTGCCAGGCCGTTTATAATATGGATGTTGAGACTTTTTACTTTTTTGCGTGCTCACTTCTTCATCTGGAGGCTTTATCAATGCCTTAATAAGCTAAAACACAAGAGGAGACTTTTAGAAAACTCACCATTAAGTTACAACGAGGCATAGCTCCATTAAATAATGCCTGAAGTAAAATGGCGCCAGAGTATCTCAGTTTCTCAGTATGAAACTTATGGGTCTGTAAAAAGTTACAAACTACTCACCGGCATAAGCCCACCCGACGTGTCGAGGTCATAACTTACGTTAGACATTGCTACAGTACAAAGAAGCCCAAAATATAGGCTTCTGGCCGAGTTTTATCAAATAAATCGCAGTGCAAAAAAAAGTGTCTAATTGCACACGAAAATCTCACAAACACAGCGGTATCGAAGTTTTTAGGGGTATATTTTAGACCTTTATAAATTTACACAAATATAAAGTACACTTTATATGTCAAGAATATACTGAAAAAGCTAAAAATTTCATGAAAATACAATCAACAATACCGACAGATTTGCGATATTAAAAGATGGCCGCCAAGCGTGAGTGAAGGAAGCTTGACAGTTGACATTAGGTCCTAGAGATAGACGCAGCGTTACGTTACCGTAATTTAACGGTTTTTATTATTGAGATTTTTTTTAAGAAACAATCAATGGCATTTGAAACAGCAAAACATTTTTAAGTACGTCGCTGGTGGTGAATTTAAAAATAAATATTTATAACAAAATTAATATGATTCTTGTTTAAAAGTATTTTTTATCACAAACTTAACACTTCCGATTTTATTTTAGTATTGCCATATTTAGGAATTCATTTCTACTGTAATATTAAAAATAGTTATTTTTGATTATTTTGACACGAGAACTTTATTTGTAGCTAAATACTATATACTGTAGCTAGAGAAGCTAAATAATATTTAGTGTAAGACCATCCATGTCTTTTGAGGTGCTTTTGACGAAATAATTGATAAGAACGAGAGGATATAATATTGTCTTATGCACTCGGAATTACGATCGCATTTACTATTTCTTTTTGGCAAACTGTATAAAATGAGGGTAGCCAGATATGGTAAATGCGAAAGTGAGCACTCGCGTATTAGTGAATAAAGTCTCTGAACTTGCTTTCAACAGATAGGGACAGAGTCAGCTTTAACTAAAGTGCCCGCCCTGGGTGTGTATATAATTCGGGACGCTTTCATATTTCAAGTTTGAAATTTCTTCATGTTTCTGGCGCGCACAGCGTTTTCTACATTCCCATGCCCCGGATGGCTGGCCAGGCCAACTTACGCCCCATAAAAGCCAGCTCTGGGTAGTCAGACTATTAAATCAAATAAAAAATTGCGCTCGATCTTTTTGCAGTATTAAGTCTTTTTTATCACTAAATTCGGTATAATATTCACGGAATACATAACAGAAATGCTTGTCCATAAAAAATGATGCTCACCAATATTTGCGGATGAGAGGTTATTCATAGCATCCGTAATGACGATATAATGTGGCGTGACTGATAGTGTGTGTGCTGGGCAGTGTTGATGCGATATCGATAGTTAGCGATACTATCGAAAATATCGACATGCTGCTATACTATCGATACTGAAAATTAGGTGATAATATCGAACTTGATCGATACTATCGATGGTATCGCGTCAAAAAAGACCATACTATCGATACTCTTGATCTGATAATAAAAATTAGGCGATACTATTGAACTTGATCGATACTATCGATACTCTTAATCTTTAGCAATAGTATTACTTATTTCACCAATCGATACTATCGATAGTATCGTCAAGGGTGGATAGTTTCGATAGGTCTATCGATAGTATCACTGATTTTCAAGGCCACTATAGTATCATGATACTATCGATAGATTATCGCTATTGCAACAACACTAGTGTAGGGGTTAGAATCAGAACGAATTAGGCCACCATAATTATGATTCGTGAACGGGGTAGCTCTCACGTTAGCTCTCCACTGTCCGCTCTTTTGATATAAAGTCACAATTATTGGGATGTCCCAATTTTTGACAACGTATAATAAATCGAAAACCGTTTGGAGAAATAGGCTTTGTGAAGCGTTCTCAGAAATCAGATTCCAAAAATATGATAAAATGAATTAAATAAAGAAAATTTAAGTGATGACCTTCATTTGACCCCTGCAGTGAATCGTCACAAAGGAAGATATAAAGCAGGTCTACACTCTAAAGCAAATTGACAGTTTGAAATGTTGCTGTCCTGCTTATAACAGCAAAGAGTGACAAAGACAGAACTTTAATCACATGATGCGCACCTGGCTTTAAACAGTTGTCATTTATCGTAAAGTCCGAAATGTATACGAGTATTTCCAATGTATTTTTACAAATTTAATTATTAAATTACTACGTTATAAGTAAATATAAAAAAAATTAAATATCAGATTTTAATAAAAAATATCTATTTGCTATCACACCATTTAACAAACAGGAATAATCGAAGCTAAAAGAAGAGAAATAAATAAAACTATATTTTGTCATGGTTCATTTAGGACCCTAAGCCGTACTTGTACTTATTATTGACAGTGACAAGACAAATCAGAGGCCCTACCACGAAGTGCATAATTCGAACTTCGTTTTGTGCAGTCCCGCTCACGCTAATATGATTTGACACGAGAGTGAGAGGGATAATACGATTTTCGAATTTCGTAGTAGCGCCTCAGCAGTGCCACAGATTATGTTATGTACAACTTGAATTTTTCTAGGTAATGGAACGTAGCTCTCTCACTGTGACGTCATAAAACGTATTTCTTAAAAAAAATATAAAAAATTAAATACTCAACCAAATTCAAAATCGATGAAAATGGTATCTTAAAATATCCTATTCTTTCCAAAAAAAATATAAAAACTATAGGTTATTTTTTATGGTGCATCCCAATTGGCAATCCGTTAAACAGGAAAATACATACCGCTGCTTATCGAGAATAGTGGCATAACACAAAAATAAATGCTATTGCATTTAATATTATATCTTTTACTAGTAAGATTTGAAATCGAATTGTATTTCATTTTGTTTTATGACAGTGTTCATGAGAAGCAGCGAAGGTACATGTTTTTCCTTAAAATAAGAATACAGCAAAGTATTACTCATTATACAGGGTTATTTGTAGTTCACTGACATCCTCTTAACCCTGAATACCTATCACTCAAACAAATGTTTTTTCTTTTACGACTTTTTAAAATGAAGCACTTTTTTCCCATACAAATACACAGAGTATCGTAAAAATAAGAGGTAATCTCAAATTTTCAAAATGTTATTAAGTACACCAAAAATATTAAGTTATGACAAAAGCCGTAAAACAAAAAAACATTTGTTTAAGTGGTAGGAGTTTAGGGTTAAAAGGATGCTAGTGAATTACAAATAACCCTGTATAGTTCTGCATTCCTAAGAAAGGAGCATAGGACCATAGGACGGGAACATAGGAGTATGGTCATTATACTCTCAATAGCAAAAGCTGGGTACCGCGTTTTTAGTTTGAAGTGCCCCGTCACTGATCCAGGCCATCAGTTTGGAAATTTGGTGAAGCATTTCCCACGAACAATAAAATTGAAGTTGTATTATATTTTTATTATGCAGTGGATAGGTTTGCCCAGCAGTGGGACACTTTAACAGGCTAAAAAAAAAAAAAGTGGATAGGTGGTCGTTGAATTACGTGGTCATACGATGTATCATAAAAGAGTCAACTGTTATTTTTTGATCCCATCCAACATTGAAGAGTAAGAAAAAGAAAATAATAAGTTTGTCAAAATAATATTTATAGCTATCAAATATTGGTAGAAATTTGATCAAAACCTGGCAATATTTTTAGAACGGAAGTTGCCATTTCAATGACGTCATGGGCGGAGTTTAGTTGAAGATCGAATTCGGATTCGGTTGGCGGGCGCGGCCATCTTGGTGAATTAGTGACCTGGCGATTCGGTTTATAGTTAGTGTTAAATCATTTGTCATCCACAATGTCCGAAAGGGAGGATAATGTGTATAAAGCTAAGTTAGCCGAGCAGGCCGAGCGTTATGATGGTAAGTACATATTTTTGTGATATCTTTTCGGAGGAGGGCGAAAATCTTTCTCAATTTTGCCGACAGTTGAAAGACGATTTGGTGATAGTCTGAAAAAAATCTATGTCTGAACAATGATTATGCTCCTAATAATCTCCACCTAATCAAGGACAAATGCTAATACATTGTTTTAAATACGTTTTTCATTGGAAAGTATAATAAATCAATGGCATTCTTTAGGCTTGGTCAGCGATCGATGCGTCATCCGCCGGTGGGATGCCCTTTACCTTACTACTTCGATATTCTTGATGAAAAACCAGACAAACAGCGACAAGAAGCCCTTGCGCTGATGCCTAGCTCAATTGAGCGTAGTATTATGTAGAATTTTAACAGTTTCATTCGCAATTGAGAACGAAAAGTTCGAGAAGAAAAAGTGTCACCTATTTTCTCATCCGAGGGAAGTTGAACTACGATCGATCTTATTGAATTCGTTCATGCATGTCGCACCTTTATGGAATAGCTCGTTTAGCGGTCGAGATCATTCAGGATCTCTTCTGAAGCTGTTTATTCAACGCCCTCCGCAGTTTCACCTATTGTTCGCGATCTTGCTGAGAAACTCGTGTTATCGCATTCATCTTTTGAATTAAGATGATAATGCCGTCATTGTGTAGGTTATCTCTAGATATCTGATTTACATACGCATATACCGATGATAAGGACATTGAATGAAAACTGTAGTACAACTAGATCTTACCTATTTTCGATTGATTTTCTTATCGAGATCGGTATTAATCACCATGCAGTCTGAGGAGTATTGATTTGGTGGAGAAATCATGGCCAGAAGTCATTCATAATTGTTAAAATATCACAGGTGTGCAGAATAGAAAGTGGGCACACCTCAAGCTGCAGTCAATGTATACAACTGTTATGTAAAAGTGGTGATAATTGACAAATCACTAAAATTTAATCCATAATTTTATTCTCTAAATCTGAAAAGGGGTAGTTAAATTTTGTAATTTGCTTCACTCATTGACCGAGATGTTTTATCAGTGTGAAATGTCAGTTATTCACCCTTGACCATGATTAGCATGATAACTGTAGTGTTAGATGATGAAATGCGTTCTGAGACTGCTACTGATTAAATTGCACACATCATTTACTTCCTAATATTTTCTTAAGCTGAATCTTTGATCTGTAAAATCGGTAGCTATAACTTGAGAAAAGTACAATTTTGATATAGTCATTGTAATTCCCACACAGAAGTGGATTATCTAATACATTGTCACCATCACCGTCAAGCCTTGGAATTGGCACATTTTCTGTAGAAATATCATGTTATCTGGACTGTGATGCTGTCAATTTTACATAATGAAGGTTGTCACATAAAATTGGCCTTTCCTGTGAGTTTAAGTTTGTCATAGTTAAACCTATGTTTTCTTTGAATAGGTAGAAATTTCATACCAATGATAAAACCAGAACAAATTTATTTTAGACACTACTTAATATTGGTCTTATATTCTAGTCAGTAGTGCGAAGGCGGCAATGGGTCATATCATCAACATGTGTTACAATATCCCATGATATTTTAGATATTCATTGGCGTTTAACAATAAGTTATTTTACTGTTATCTCATCAACTGCTATAAGAATTTGATTGCATTACCATATATGATGCTTGTTATGAAAATTATATGCAAATGTATGAGAAGTGAAAGCTAAATCAACGAACAATTGAATTTCAGAAATGGTAGAGGCAATGAAGAATGTAGCCTCCCGCAACGTTTCGGACAATGAACTAACAGTGGAAGAACGGAACCTGCTCTCCGTCGCTTACAAGAATGTCATTGGGGCCCGTCGGGCTTCGTGGAGGATCATCTCCTCCATTGAACAGAAGGAAGAAACAAAAGTAAGTTTTTATCATTTACGCCTGATAAATCCTGGAAAGGGGCACTCTATAAATGTTAAGTTTCCCCTGAAAAGGGTTGCCATATCGAAAAATTTAATGTCCTGACATTTCTTGTAACATAACAAAAGTAGAATTTTCATATTGGTTTATTACAATTAGTACCTGTTGTTGTGCAATTTAAATTGATAATTGATACCAAAAAAGTAGATAATAATAAGTTTTCAAACAAAAAAAATATATTGAGATCTCTTTAGCTGTAATTTATCCTATTTTAAATTGTTTGAATGAAATATTCGTTTTTTTTTTAATACTTCCTACTCACATTTATTTTATCAACTTTGTCATAAGTAAATGTATTTTCTTTGTTTAATGAGGTCATTTCTAATAACTCTGACACTTGTCAAGTCCATGTGCTATCATGACGAAGGGTCAAAAATCCTGACATGCCAGCACAAATTCTGACATATGGCAACCCTACAGCTGAGGGAGCGTTTCCATTTACCTGTTTTGTATAGTTGACCAAGAAATTCTAATACAACCCTAAGGTTCAATGATTAAAACATCCAAAAGGCTATTTCCACTTACAAGTGTGACATTCCACACCCTATTCTGATGTAGGAACTGTCATGAAACATGGTAAAGCATTGACTTTGTCAACCATACATTAAGCAGGTCCTAGTTTTGATGGTGACGAGTATGCTTTAGGACAAAAGCTGAAGTTTCACAGATGGGAAAGCTCAGCTCAAATGGTTTGTAACTGGAACTGGTCAGTTGACCCTGAATTCAGACCCATTATATTTGTTATTTTAGATGAATAATAATAAATTTGAATGGATCCTTAGACAATAAACAAGATTTTCTTTCATGCACAAGATCTACTCTGCTTAGTGTCGTATGACTCTTTCCCAAAATGTGTAGTTCTATCTAAAAGTGCACTTTCCGCAATATCACGTCGCGCGATCGGCGATTTTTTTGGGTAATTTTTTCTAAGTACCCTATGTTAAAAGGTGATCGAAACTAGAATCAAAAATTAGCAAATTTTGACAGTTAATTTAGGCACCGCCGTGTCTGCCTAGGTCGCTCGAGGGGATATGTACACTCCCAAAACATACACTTTCTCAATTGGGCATTTTCCCAATATACACACTTTTCCAAAACGCACACTTTCATAAAATAAACACGTTTACGTTTATGAGATGGCCGTTAACATGCACAAATAAGGATTTTTGAAAAAATTCACCCTCTGTCTAAAGAAGTGCACCAGAGAATGTGGATTTTACGCGTCTAAGCCATCTACTTTACATTGTCATTCATAAATTTGATAATTGTATGGATAAACCAGCTCTAAATACGCTGAGGTATTTTGTAAGAAGTGACGTGAGTCGTGTGTCATCTTTTTAACGCTTACGCAGCAGAGCTCAAAAAGCACTGACGCACCGTAAACGCTGCGACGCCCATGTAGTGTGACGCATAACGCACATCACTGCGTTTACGCTGCGTTAAGCACTAGCATGTAAAAATAGGACTTAAATAAGAGTGGGACTTGAAAAGTTTGACCATGCCAATCATTGGTAACTAACTGCAAAAACTTCCTTTGTGATACGTTTACCCATGCAGCTGTGTGGTTAATTGTCTGATGTTTCACACTTGCCGTCATACAGAAAAAAGACGCATCTGTCAATTTATCTCGAAATTGAGTTTCATGAAAGTTAGGTATCAGTAAAAAAAGGCGTATCTGAATAGGTATATAATGTGACTTGGTTTCGAAAAAAATATCGGACGCGCCTTTTTTCCGCCAGTATTTTTAATGCTAAGAGCGCGCGCAGACAAAGAGCGGTCTGGAGTTCAGAGTTCTGCGTTCGTACATTCGAAAGAAGTCTCCTACGATAACGCACACAGCAGGCGACTGGAACTCTCGAGCGGTCAAAACACAGAACTCTTAACGCCGAACTCGGAACTCCAGACCGCTCTCTGTCTGCGCGCGCTCTAAATGTCTAACATTTTGAGCTCCACACACCGCGTTATTTAGTTTACGGATACCTCAAAAGTATTTTGAATTTTGAGCTCTGGTGTAGTTGTTCCTTAAATTGTATTTTTTTAAAATAAAATGTTTGCAATGCAAACCTCAACCTAGTATTTGCAAGAGCAACTGGAAGTGCTAGCTGTTATCGGATTAACTTTTCCGTTATTGCGAAAACGGTATTGCATACTTACTTTGTTTAGCATTGGTGAAAAACCTAGTTGGGCATGTCCCTATCTATTGACCTGTTTGAAAGGCATGGATCAATAAATTGAACAAAGAGACAAAAGACCATTCGAAACTGTTCAGCTAAAACCATGTTTAGGACAGCTATTGTAAATATCACTGAATTTATTAATTGTTTCTTGTTTTACTAGATACAATAATAATAGAGTAATAATTGATTATTATTTTAAGTCATTATGATAAATGTGTCAACACTATTTTATTTCTGTGATAAGACTCTTCAAGTTCGTAATTGCTCACAAGATAACTGAATCATCAGATTTTTTATTCTAGTTCCTTTTCAATCTTCTGGGGCTGGTAATCCTGCTGCAATCCCTTGGTACTGGCAATACGCTGGTTTCTTTCCTTTTTCCAACCTTTTACTCTAATTTTATCCCATCAATCTGTAGATTCTGCTAACTGGTACGGTCACGGACTTTAACCCTTAAAAGTCCCTATTTTATTGAAGCATACTACCACAATCAAAAGCAGCTATCGAATGTATACCTGATAAAGTATAATTTGAAAGCTAGTCGTATGTTCAATAATTACAATGGATATTGTGACGTATAAAAGCAATAAGGTTGAATTTCCAAAGCAATGCATGTGGTCGGTAAATCGCCTCTACCTTTTTAAGGGTTAATTGATAACCCACTTGCCACATCGTATTTTAGCCGTGTAATGCAAATCGGGTTTAGCCAATCGTATATCCTGATTTGCATTACATGGATAAAATACGAACAGTAGTGGCATGAGTGGCTCATCAATTAAAGTACGTGACCGCTACTTCAATATAGGTTGAAATTAGCAGCATTAAACATTAATAAGGTTTTCTAAACTTAATTGTCGACCAACTTCATACTGCCACACTCAGACTCGTCAATTAATAGTTCATCGCAGCAATTTGTCATGTAACCAGCAACACCACTCATGGCCGTTTGAGGGTATAGTTACGTCCTTGCTCTCCTAGTAATGCGTGAAAGGGATGAACGAACGCACTGCTAATAAGAGTGACTGTGTTAACTGCGTCAATTTAGGTGTTGGCATGATTCAGAGGATAATAACCTGAGTAATCATTACCTTCTATCAATTTAGGTCATTGACAACATTTACGTTTTCTTTACGACGTAAATCCAAAAACCTTTGTGTTGTACAGACGAAAAACTGAACCAAGTGCAAGGGTGCGAATTTCGCCGCAGATGTCAGGTTTACATTGCAATATTATACATCTGTCAAAGAATTTACCGTGACGTTGACTGTGAAAAGGTACCACTTTGATACGCGATTCAGCCTATACTCGACCAAGTTAGTAAGCCTTTAAGCGTGAAGTGGTAGCAGACAGTTACTTATTCGAATTTATGTGTCTGCAAAGAATACGTTTATCGCTATCCCGCAGGAACGCGATTTTCCGGGAAATAAAGGGTCCTATGTCCTTCCCATGGTCTCAGCTGTCTCCTTTCCAAATGTCGCTTAAGTCGATTAAGCTGTTTGGGCGTGAAGAGGTAACAAACAAGACAGACACATTTTCGCATTTACATATAATATTACTAGCTGTTGCCCGCGACTCCGTCCGCGAAGAATGGGGGGGGGGGGGGATAAAAAATAGCCTACGACCTATTCTCAGACCTACAGAGTGTAGAGAAAAAAGTTTCATAAAAATCGGCCAAGCCGTTTCGGAGGAGTTCGGTAACAAACACCGTGACACGAGATTTTTATATATTAGAAGAGTGTATGGATTAGTAAGAAAGGATTAATAGGATAAATTTTCGGTATAAAAGATGATTTTTTCCTCAATTCACAGTGGCTGATAGATACCCCACAAAAATAAATATTATTAAGCAAGTTAAGTATGAAGTATCTTTTTCTATTTATTTTTTATTTTCTTCAACTTCATTTTTTTTTTTTTATTACTTTTACGGTCATCCCGTGAAACCATATATTTCAAACTAAATACAAACTGAAATATAGATGCACAGAAAAAACCCCAGAAAAAAGACCAATGCTGGGAATCGAACCCAGGTCCTCAGCGTTCCGTGCTGCGTGCTTACCCCTACACCATCACTGGTCTTAGACCAGTGTTCGATTCCCAGCATTGGTCTTTTTTCTGGGGTTTTTTCTGTGCATCTATATTTCAGTTTGTATTTAGTTTGAAATATATTATTAAGCAGTTAAAAGTTGATATGACAGTCTTGTCAACAGTCCCTTCTTAAATATTTAATACGCTAAATGCCCATTATACTCGCATTAAACCAGTGTACGAGCTTAACGACCACATGTGCTACGAATGCGTTGGAATTAAAAAGTTAATTATACGTCAGATGTGTATGAGTCATTCATGGGAGGTTATAGGATATACCTACCATGAGAATAAGGATTACTAGAACAAGAAGCGAAACTGAGACATTAATTGATACTTCGGATCTCAAGCTTAGTTGTAGGCAATGTACGGTACAAAGAGGAATTTAAAGATTTCTTCACTATTCTATTTTATTTATTACATGACCGTGGGAATTCACAAAATTACATCGTACCCTTCATTAATGTCGCATTAAAACGCTAGTTTCACATTTCATGTTTCTGAACCCAGCAGTAGAGATTTCGGGATCTTATTTCAATCCTGTATTCACACAGGAAAAAAGTCTGTTAGAAAGCGCAGTCAACGAAAAAAAAACTTGTGAGTATGCGAAATCACAATCGTTTCACTTTTCTGTCAAACGGTATAGGATGAGAGTAGAAACAGACGGGTGACTGCGATTGCGAACGCCCGCGATTTAGACACAGTCTCTGGCCCCAATTAAGTCATCCATTATTTGTAAGTTCCCGTGTTTTGCCTCAACGTAAAATGCGTCATAGTTGACGAGTTTACGTAAATTATAATGAATTAAGAAACTACTTCGGCTAAGCTACGAACTGAAATTTTATTGACGTTGAAATAGCGTTCGCATGAATGAAAAATCACACTTACGATGAGTTCTAGAAAAAGTCGAATAAGTATTTTGCGTAAAAAAATTGTTCACCATTATTTAGATTTAGTTTTTTAATTTCTAAGATACGGATACTCACTCATAGGATTACTTGTTTGTTTGTATGTTACCCTTTTTCAGGAACGCGTGAAGATATGAAGTCGATAATATGAAACATTTATGGCTATGAGCTTATGAGTATTGCAATGAGCTTAAAGCGGTCAAAATACTCCGTCCGCGTAGAATTAGTTTATCGAATATCGCTTTCCCGCGGGAACTCAATTTTTCGGGATAATACTATCCTATTTGGGTCATACACATTTTTTTGTTCACGTCTCTCCTGTGGACATGGCAAGAGTTAAAGGTCTATAGCCATTATTTTTTAGTCAAGTCTACATCGGCGTGTGGGACGCCTGGCCAACTTTCGGCCCATTCAAATAAATTAAGTTTGCCGAATCAGAGTCGCTAATTTTACATTCGCAGAAGAGACAACATTTGTTTCTTATGCTGTGTATGACCCTGCTGTGGCTTAGTGTGAATTTGCAAACAGATAGTTACTTTCGCATTTATAATATTTTAAATTATGGAAAATTTTAAGTGTGCAAAAACCTTTAGGGTACTTCCCGTTGCCAAAAAGCAAGAAGGAAGTCGAAAACGTGTTTCGTTCTTAAGCACAAAAGTGGATTTAATTTATTTTCTCACTTCATGCAGTGTTAACTGTAGACTCGTTTAGGGGCACAGCTAGAGCTAACTCAAATATTTCCAAGTGACCCAGTTTTTTGTAAAGCCGAAATACTGCAGGCAGACATTTAATTGAACACGGCTGTATCATCAAATTGTATTTGTTTGCCGTTATCTTAGACTTGGGTAAACTGAATGAAGTGTGAAAATCGATCAAGGTTGCTTTTTGCTGCGTCTAGTCTGGGAGGAGAGCTGAACACGTAAAAACTACAATTTAAATGAATGTTTTATTTGCTATTTTTTTTTAATTTCCTAGATTGAGGTCAAATGTGAATGGTGTATGGGATGGTGTGTGTTCAGCTTCGTTTTATTAAATTGGGTGCTCCTTCACCGATCAAACTAATAGAAAATTCGAATACATTTTCAAGAGGACGCTAATATCTAAGGCGTATTATAAAATTAATGATAATATCGTGTTTCGAAATAATTCCGATCCGCATTGGCGATCCCTGTTTTCACCTGGTTTCTGCGTTATTGGTAATTAAAGAAAGTAGGTAAATCGGTTTGGAGAATTATACTTTGAGTTTCTTTTCACAGGGTTTTCCGAACCGGTAGTAGATTCTTCGTATCCGAAACATTGCACTAAGTGAAAAGTAACTGCACCCTTTTAAAAGTTTTCGAGCATATTTAATTGAGGATGCCAAACTTTCAGTACATATAGCCAATTTATAATATTAGTATAGATGTTCAAAGTGTAACGCCTCAAAGACGTGACGTCATCTTGGAGTGAGAAATTGTGTGTTCATTACTGACGATGTCAGCGCGTCATCTTGTCTTGAAACCTGAGGTACTTAGAGTCAAACCAAGATAAGTCTGCAACGATTTTGATAGCACACGCAGTGCAAGTGTTATATTAAACGTCAAACTTCTATGAAATGATGACGTATAAATAACACACACACTGCGTGTGCTATCAAAATCGTTGCAGAGTTATCTTGGTTTGACTCTACCTCAACGTTCTTCGACAACCACTTTCATTCTTGTTTAAAATTAAAAAAATATCCCAGAGGAACGCATTACCGGGATAATAAGCATTCTATGTCTCAATCCAGATTTTAGACCTGTACGCCCAGTTTTATCCAAATATCCTAACATTCACAAACTTTCTCGTATCTAATATTAGTAGGATTAATTTTGAAATTCATTGTATAAAAAGACTTGCTTAACTCTTGTGTTCAAGATCTTACGGACTATTGCAATTAATAACTTAATCTAAAAATTAATCAAACCACTTTCTCTAGCACTAGGAGCCAGAACGCGGGGGTACTAATTTATGAGGAGATTATAAATTCACACACAAGTTCACGTCTGATATTCTGAATTTTAACCGTGGCCGGAATACATGAACATTATCATATCTAATTATTCGATGACTAAGCTTCATATAATGCAGACTAAAATAAAATAACTTGAGAGACTTTCCCACTAATTGTTCTGCCACAATTGTCAATGAGATCATTAAAGTCGCTGTTATGTTTACCAGCCCTGCATTTACACCTACGCATGTGAATATCAGTTAAATTATAGCTTTTGTTCCCAGGGTTTTAAACTACCTCCATACCAAGTTTCATCTAAATCGGTTCAGCTGTTTAAGCGTGACGACTTAACAGACAGACAGCTACTTTCGCGTTTACAATTATAATATTAGTATGGATCTTCAAAACAGCTTAGTCAGTGTTGCGTATTACCCGTTGTAAATTCTAAGTATTTTAGGTTTTTCAAAATACGATAGTAGTTTCCGTTAAATATTTCCTCCTAAATAAAACAGTTAGTGGAACGAGGTTATAATAAAGTCCGTGAAAAAAGTCGTTCCGCCCCGTCGCGTCCTTTATATGCGATGTTTTGTAAGTTTTTGGACGGCAATTTGAGGCCACACCGCGAGCATGAAGGGAGCAGTTACGGAACATTCAATGAAATAAGTAAAGATGTATTATTATACAGGGTGTTACAAAATAACCCCTAAAGCCTGAAACCCCATGAACAGTAAATAAAACTGTAATTCTGCGCGCTGTTCTTTTTTCCTAAAAAAAAATATATACTAATTTAATTCTTTACTGGAGTACTTCCATACCCTTCAGTTATTACGGGTAGTTTTGTAACACCTGTATACTAGCCTGTACTTGCGATTGCGACATCGTTCGCGTAAACCGTTCGATGTGGCAGTGGAATTTAAATTATAAGATTTACTAAATCCCCACAGGAATTGTTCATTTACGTTGTTTATGATAAACTTGCAAAATTCCTTGTCCAATAATCGTGATGAAAAGTAGCACGTGTTATTCCAGACATCCTGCTTTTCACCACCAAATTTCATTCAAATGCGTTCCGCCATTTAAAAGAGTAACAAACGCATAATACAGGCACGCACATTCGCATCTATCTTTCTAATGTATAAAAAAATCTCGTGTCAGTGTTTGTGATTTTTTGTCTATATTTGGTAGATCTGAGAATAGGACGTAGGCTATTTTTTATGCCCCTATTCTTCGCAGACTGAGTTGCGGGCAACAGCTAGTATATAAATAGAAACGAATCGCCAAATGTGTTGCTAAACACAAAGCTCGAAAACTAACCACAGCACCAAATTGGATAATTCTTTTTTTGTTGTGTTCGTAAAAAGGTTTTTGTGAAAAAAAATCTACTGTGGGGGCAAACCCGCGGGAGTCGGCTTGTTTCTACTAAAGAATGGGTATGGCCACGTTATTAACTAATTACCTAGTTGGGCTTTTTCTGTCGCCTAAATAGTTAGGTCGCTTCCCGCAAAGCCTACGTCACTATTCAGGAATTTAACAAGTAGGTCTTTGGCACACGTGACCGCTACAGCCTTTGTGCTAGTCCTACATAGCTAGCCCCGTCTAGGCCGCCTATTGAGAAATACGTTTTAGTTTTATGATCTAGGACCTAGATTCTAGATGTAGTTTTAATGCCTAGGTTTTATCAGATTATTGTACAAAGGTTATATAAATCGGTCAAGTGCGTGTCGGGTCACGCCCAGGGTTCCGCTTTCATTAATATTCAATATTAAGTTTCGGTTGACCAGTACACGTTAGCCGTACATATTTATCCGTGATTGTTTTCCTTTTAAATTCGTTGTGTACTACTCCCGGTAAGCCTTGTACACTTGGCACTAATAGACTAATACAATTTGCACTTGCTAAACATTTCGCAAACGGATTCCAAAATCGAAAAATGGTTTTCGCAAACATGCTATATTTTTGAGAAACATCTACAGCGACATCTCGTACCATGGGGTTCACCAGAATAATAAGTTTTTGTCAAAAATTTCATTTTGAATACAAGCTTTTTCGCTGACTGTACTTTTTGTTGACTGTACTTGCATTGTCATCCAACCTACATAAGTATACCAAATTTCAAGTAAATCCGACAACTGGAAGTGGGTCAAATTCGACTTCTAAGATTTGACCCAAGAATACCTACCTAATAAATAATAAAACAAACGGGGTGAGCTAAATAAAAGCTTGTAATAAATCGTACCTATCTACGCGTAAATAAAATAAATATCACTTGACATAAATACCTGGTCCCAAAGTAAGCAAAGCTTGTGTCATGGGTTATATATTAGGTATAATATTAAAAACCCAAAACTAAAGAACGAAAATTCGTATTTTTTATAAAAACATCTGCTCCAACGGCGGATCGAACGAAAGACCTCGTGTGTTTCGTAGTCAGGATCCTTAACCACTGGGCTATCCGGTCGTCAAATCCGATTTTTTTTTCAAAGATTATACCTATTCTATTTTTTTGTCGGCATGATAGATCATTATACCAAGCTACAGCTTTCTATTAAAGAGCCCGAGTTCCGCGGACAGATGCGGCGAAATTGTACGGGTTCCGTTTTGCCCATTTTGACCACGGACGGAACACTGAAAATGTGTAAATTTTACGGGTAACTGACCTCTACATCGTTGAAGTAGGTGGGCCATAGTACGGCGATATGCGGCTCGTTTTACGCCGCAACGTCCGAGGCATTCGGGTAATTTAGCAAAATGCCCCTAATTTGTCGCGCCGATCTAGAACTGACCTTGGTCCGTGTAAAAACTTTCCCTGGACATTTGCATAATTAGTTTCGAGTTTAATGTAGGTACGTTTTTGATGATAGGATATTTTGTATCGCTAATTCATTCGAAGGCTATTGACTCGCTAGCCTTTAGCCGCGGCTGCCCTCGCATTAATTAATCAATCTGACATTTTATTTAAAATACCTGGATTTCGTAAAAGAGCTATCTTTATTATTATGAGGAAAACATCGTGAGGAGACCTGCACACATTTGAGAAGAAATTCAATGGGTTTGAATTTTTAATAAAACCGGACAAGTGAGTGTCGGAACCGTATTAATTTAAATACCTAGTGAGAGTTATAAACCTTCTGCCAACAAACTGCTATGCAGTCTGGCAGATGTATTTTAACATAAGTATTTCTGTACTTCTTTTTTTTGTTTTTGTGTAATTAAATAAAAAAAAAAAAATGGTGTGTGTGAGGTTCCCAATCTGCACTGGGCCCGCGTGGGTACTACGGCCCAAGCCCTTTCATTCTGAGAGGAGGATTGTGCCCTGCAATGAGACGTATATAGGCTGGGATGATGATTATTCCACGCGAAGTTTTTACCGGGATATTGAGCATTCTATATTTCATTCAATCCACTCACCTGGAATCATAATAGTTTATGCCACTTCTTTTTGTTACGCGGTTTAGGATTAAACGTAAACGTAGAAAGAGACGGTGAATGTTATCGCGAGCGCCCGCACATTAGACAATACTGCCTCAGATCTTTGTCTATCAGCCGTTATTGCGTGATTGACTAACCAACATTCAAACATCTTCTTAACAAACTTTTCTCATTTATAATATTAGGTCGTAGGATCAGATTTAACTGCATTTGATTCTCGTCTCCTTCCGACTTGAAGCTTTCTTATTACCGTTGTCACGAAATCTTATTCTGATACGTCATAGACGTTAGTTAAATACGTTTGTTAATTTAATTCTCACTTAGGTCCTAATTGATTTGGCGGGCGTGGTCCACAAACATTGCTTTGTAGTTCGCAACTGATGTCACTGTCTGAAACGATATAGCTATACTGGTATAGTGACAAGGGCTAGGCTAATTCCTTGCTTAGTGATAGCCGGCTTTTTACCGGACTGCCGTAAAGGTATATTTTATGAACTACATTTGAAGTTTAGGTGGCTTTTTCGAATGGTTAGAGAACCTGGCTTAGCTTAAGGTCCCTTGTTAGATATTACGTATAAATAATACGAATTTTTGTGTTGAGTCTCGGGTGCTCAATATCTGTCTGTTCTAAGTATGTATGTATGTATCTATCTGTTTAAGCTTGTTTGTCTATTGTCTAGTATCCATATCACAAGCTTTGCTTACTTTGGGACTAGGTCAATCTGTGTCAATTGTTCCGTGATATTTATTTTAGGCTGCGATTTCTCTAACAGCTAGTCCCAATAATTAATCCACGGATTGTTTTCCTTGCTTGATTTTCGGGAACAAAATGCAACTGAGGAGTAGGGTGACGTGCAGAAATGACCAATTCGTCAGCTTATTGCAAGAAATCCTAACAAAACCAAAATCTTGATAAAACAGTTAATAACCTTTGAATGTACTGAATTACATCACTAACTAACAAAATCTTGAGAAAATAGTTAATTACTTTTGAGTGTATTGAATTCAATAATAGATTTTGGGTTTGTTAGTTAGTGATTTCTTGCAATGAGACGACGAATTACACAATTTTGTCTTTCGTCGATTCTGTGCGTCTTGGCCTTGTTGTTACTAAGCTTAAAAGGCTTATTTGTCAGGGTCTGACGGCACCTCTTAGAAAGCATCGAAACTTCCTCATTTGAAGTTGGTGTTGGGTGGGGCCCTGTGTAGCGTTTCAACATTTCCCGTATATTAAGAAAATTTAAGGATAATGTTGAAGAACTAAACTAAAGCAATTCTGCGACCACATACTACGCCGCGCATGGTGGTGGTGATCATTAGGATTTTTAGCTGACGGACGTACTTTTAGTCGATTTTGGTAACACGGGACAGAATTTCGTAAAGTATGGACTGTTATTTCGTCCCGTAAGAACGGCTCAATGGATTTTATATGAAATTCGGTACACAGAGCGTTATAATCTGGATTAACATTTCATCATACTTTTTATCACGAAAATATTCATTGCGGGTTCAACTAAGTTATTTTTTTTTATATATGGAAGATGCGTGCTCTGGATCTTCCTCGAGCGTCTACCTACATAGTTTAGCATTAATGGAAACGGACTCATAGCACCCTTAGTCTGTAATATAAAGTTGGGACTTAGATGTTGAGTTATGTTCGTTTTATTTAGGACTAAGTTTGAAGGTACAATTCCAAGGCCGCTGCGCGTCGCGGCCTCTGGCTGCGTGTAGCGGCTGTAGACCAGTGTTGCCGCGCTCGGAATGGTTTTCATAGAGATTCTACGAACCAGTGGTGTCGCTTGTAGTCTACGGTGATAGTTTGCGACCTGCAGCCCGTCTCGGACCTTGTAACTTAAGAATTTTTTCTATATTCTTTTCTGTTCCCTTAACCTTTTAGACGTCAACGACACATATCAGCACCGCCAACGACTGATATATCAGTCACGGTGTGCAAAGCGATATTTACCTACATGCATTTCTGTAGGGTTCAACTTCGATATTCATTCCGATGTCATGGCGTGAGTGAGAGCTGTTGTATTTGACAGTGTTGAAAAGGTTAACATGGTTGCCAATAGCCGCTAATGTATTATTTCTTGTAAACCGTATTATTTACCCCACGGGACAAGCCATGCCTACTGTGGGGGTCAGCATTAATATAACTGTGTTAATATTTTTGGAACTAACTATTTGTAGATACCCGGCACTGATAAGGTGTGTTTGTTTCCCAGGGCGCGGAGGACAAGTTGAGCATGATCCGCGCGTACCGGTCGCAGGTGGAGAAGGAGCTGCGCGACATCTGCTCCGACATCCTGGCCGTGCTCGACAAGCACCTCATCCCCTCCTCGCAGACCGGCGAGTCCAAAGTCTTCTACTACAAAATGAAGGTCAGTACCCTCACACCAGTTGACCAGTCACACCTCTCACACTCGCATCACAAATGATGGCCCGCGCAAGAGAAGTCACCGACATAGCTTGAAGAATCGACTCGAGTGGCAGCGGGCAGGGCATATCGCTCGTAGACCTGATGGCGGATAGGGCCAAAATATTCTCGAATAGGCTCCAACCAATAACAAGGACCTTAAGTTTGCGGGAACGCGATGCATGCGGATGACGCAGAACCGGTCTGTTTAACGAACCTTATGCTAGGTTTACACGGAGCTTAGTAGTTAATGCTTATGCGTGTATTGTATAATACTAAGCACATGTACAATATAATGTTTACACACTTCTGACAAGTGTAAGTGACAAGTACTCAGCATTAGCTACTAAGCTCCGTGTAAACCTAGCATTAGGGGAGGCCTATGCTCAGCAGTGGATAATGATGATTGACTCTCACACCGACAGTACTGCCGTACGGCCGCGTTCAGTGTCTTCCTGCAGTATAAAAAAAAAATCAAACACGGTGTTAAAAAGTGTTGTATAGATAAAACCTCGAATCCTAAATTCAAAACTCTTCAGAACCAGAGGAAGATAAGTCCCATTTTACAAACTGGCCAAAAACGAAACAGACGTTTTTAGAAACGTCTACTACCGTCGAGGTAATTTTAGCAATAAATCGTCGCGATAAATCCCGGGTGTAATAACTATGAGTGAAATCGCGAAAGTTTAAACTTTAAAACAGTATATTATAGTATAACTCAATAAACTTGGATGTGGTTAGGTATTGTTTAAGTTTAAGCAGAAAGTTAGTCGCGTGAAGTAGGTTAGTAGGCACGAATTGTTTTGCAGTGGGAAACTGGGGAATGCTGAGCTTTCACTCTAAATTATATCTTAAAGAAATTAAATGAAAAAGTTACTTTGTGGTTAGTACTAAAAATAGAATCAGATGATTAAAAAGTTACATTGGTGATTATCATAGCTTTAAAAATGCTGTTAGATCTTGAGTAACGCGGAAATCATCCACTGTGTATATTGTTTTGGGGTGCTGTCAAAGTATACACCGTGAAATTTTAGTGGTTGTTTTCCCGAAACGAGGTGATTTAGTATCGATTGTACAATCGAAACTAAATCACCTCGTTTCGGGAAAATAACCACTAAAATTTCACGGTGTATGTCAAAAACCTCTATGTGTCGACCCGGAATGAATGACAATAATGTACGACCTGGTAATTCAAACCCTCATGTTGTCATAATGATTTTTTTGAGCGGGATTTTAACATGAATTCGTACCAATAGCAAGTTCAATATTTCTTATCAGTTTATAATTGTTTTATTTCAAGAATAGGTTATATGGAAAAAGAAAAATTATAATGCATAGTACTGCGTAGGTATTTCATCATAACATCGTCACATTTTCATTTACACTACTTTTTTTGCAATCAGTACTTTATCTTGCTGTGTGTTAATCATTCACTACAACTCTCGTGGCGGTGCCTATAATTGACGTAAGGGTTTGAATTATCAGATCAGATAGTATTTAGCGTTTGTATAGCTAACAAGATGCTCGTGACAGTTCGCGAGTTCGCTACTGGACTATCGCCGCCCAGCGACCATAGTCAATGACCACGCGAGAATGTGCCGATAAGATAGTGTAACCCTGTCCGTGAAGATAGCGTATCGAGCTATATTATTTTAGATGGATACAAAAATCAATCTGTTGTAATTTGGAGCATTTTAGACTGTTTTTTGAGAACTTGGTCGGTATTTATTACTATTTTTTGCAGAATGTAATGTAATGTGTGTTTTGTTTTATGTACCTACTTTTTAATTTACTTGTGAAAGTAAAAAAAATAGACGAGGCCTGTGCGGCCTGCCTATGAGATTTACCTGTACATTTTCAGCTTTCACCTTGAGGCTTTTCAACAATCAAAACTTTTAGAGCTACTTTAAAGGGACCCCTGTCCGCGTATTGCCTAACGCGCTGACGCTTGCTTTTATCATTCACTATTTCTTTCTGTCAAACGGTATAAGAACTTTTGACTGTAGTTTTTAGTCTCCTACACTGCCGTGCTAAGCGCAAAAGCGCTATCTCAATGAAAGCTAGTTTCGAGAAAATCAAAGTTTTCTAAATTTCCTTTTATTTTACCCATGGTTTTTTTTATTTAATCCAAAGAATATCCGTCGCCGTTTTAAAAGTTTTGGCGGCGCAAGATATACGGCCATTCGCCAACGTATTATTTATGAACCTCTAATTATCTTAATAATTTCAGATAAAACTGAGATAGGGAAAACTATTTTAACAATTTTTTCACGCGTTTTAAATAAAATACTGCTATTTGGTATAGTTCATTGGATGCGTATTTTTTTTAAGCCATCCGATCTGATTATTTCTTAAGTTTAAGTAATGAACGTGTGTCAAGTGTCGTGTGTGGTGTTGCAGGGAGACTACCACCGGTACCTGGCGGAGTTCGCGACGGGCAACGACCGCAAGGAGGCGGCCGAGAACTCGCTCGTTGCTTACAAGGCCGCCTCCGACATCGCCATGACGGAGCTGCCGCCCACGCACCCCATCCGGCTCGGACTGGCACTCAATTTTTCAGTCAGTACCCCTTACACCCCCAGTTACATCCGCATATGTATAGTCGACCAAGAACCACCACCCTAAGGTTCAATGTCAGTTGTACGGCTTAACAAGTTCCCTGTCCTATGAGGCACATGCGCCTCATGTGTGACTTTAATGGTACGTCCTCATTGTTACTATGGGGACATGTCGAAAGAACGCCGCACATTGCATCGGGACAGGGTATCTGTTAAAACACCAAAAGCTATTTTCACTTACAAGTCAATGTGACCGTCTGGCCTTATTGTTTTTATTCTGACGTGGGATCTGTCATAATGCTTAATGGTAAAGCACTTTGTCGACTATATTGCTTAGGGCCCTTACTCACCTAGACGCCTCGGTGACGTCAGCTATCGCATCCAACGATTTATGTCGACATTTGGCACCAACCACATTTTGCGACAATTTGGCTACGTCTAATTTTGGGTAACACATCTGGCGACGTTGCTATGGCATCTCGGTGGGTTAGGCCCTTTAAATTACAATTATTCATTTGTAAAAAGGCAGCTCTGTTTATCTTTAGGTATAGTATAACTAGGAATTAAGATTTTCGACGTAAAAAAGTACCAACAGCCTACCCAGGAATTGAACAAACTACGCGACACTTCCTCTATAGCTATCACATGTTCTGCTCCTCTTCCCCAAGTTACTATAAACTCGTAATCCCCTCTCCCCTCAAATCTCCTTGCGCATATCCTTATTCCTCAATTGCACTCCTTTTATCACTCAACTGTACCTTATTTAAAATTCCAAAAAAATACACAAATATCTCAGTATAGTAAGTCCATTGGCTGCATTCTTTCCTAGTCTTTCCAGACTAGAATCTCTAACACAACCCTTGGTGACATCAATCTCAATAGTATTATCATTGATCGCATATATTTGGCATCTCGTCAAAACGAAAAAAATTTGCTAAGGTTTCATTCCGAGTTTGATACGAAGTTTGCCTCAAATGGATCTAGGCAGTTTTTTTAGTCTTATAATATAAAAAAGTTAATGAAATCGCTGCTAAATTGCCTTGCTTTGCTATGGATCACGCAACTTGTCTATCTGCTCATAGCCCTTCAACTGATCGCAAGATAACACGTAAAACAAAAAAAAACTTGCCTTGTGACTTACCAATTTGCTGTCACTCACTTGCTTTAATTATGAAAGGCATTCTAACAGGTGTGATACGAAATAGTCTGTTAGGCAACATTCCGTCAACCTTGACCCGACCTTGATGGCGAATGGGTTTGTTAACGCTTCAAACTGGAATGTAGATAACGAGTAGACCATTTAAAACATTAAGTTGTCTGTTACATAAAATTAACGAACTATAGACGCGGGGTTAAAAGGGTCATCTTTACAATAAATCTTTTGAGACAAAAGTAGCCGAAATAGTCTTTCTTTTAGGTACAGTTGCAGACAATCCTTTTTTGATATACTTGACAAATGTCAATGCAAGAAGCCTAATGAACATGGTGCCATTTGTCCAGATGCGGTCGCGCAGATCGAGAATTTGGAGTCCTAACATCTGTAACCTCATCCCCCTCATCCCTTTTAGTTATCCCTTTTAATGTAGAAATTTGCTGTCCCATTCATTAAATTTTACTTGCCCAAACGGAAATTAATAAAGAAACCACGCAACTTAACCTTATTGAATCACTAATCAGTCGCTTAGTGACATCACTGCATACAACAGGCGCTAATCGCGAGATATGGTCATAAATACGTGACGCGGCCGGCTTACCGCCGCCTGCGTCACGCGTTTATGAGACGTTTTATTGGTCGGACTCTGGTCGAAATAGAACTGAGATAGTGTTCGGTTTCCAGTTTCATGTAGATTATTTCGTATTCAATTTTTGAATTGTGAAAGTATGGAATTGATTCTCTGTGGATCTGTTTAAAAATTCTTTTTGGTTAATTTCAAGTTAAATTTTTTAATACTCGATAAAGTGAAGATTGATATTGATACTAAAATATTCTAAAATGACTTGACATAAGTACAACTCTCCTAAATCATTTCCCTATAATTTATTACGTTATCGTTTGGACGACCATAGTCTTTTTAATCCAGTAAATAGCTTTATTCCGCATCTCAAATATTAGATATTCATTCCAATTGAAATTGTGGTATTTCTTTTAATAATTTTTATTTTCTTTTAATTTCTATGGGAATCCCCAAAAATTACGTAATGGTATTCATTAACGTTGACGAATACTCATGGCAAGTATACTAAGCCAGTAGAGATTTTGCGATTTATCCCGATTTCGTGGGAATATCAATAAAAGTATGTCTTATTCTTGTGATTCAAATTTCATTCTAATCCGTCCATGTCTAGCGTGGAAGAGAGACAAAAGCACTTAAACTTTGTGATAAGTCTTAAAAGTTTGAGTGCTTGCGTGCGTGTTGATTTCGACGAAATTTGATATTTAGATAGCTGGACGTTTGGAATAACACGTAAAGACTACTTTTTTACCTGATATACGTACAGAATCGGGATATAATCTCGAAATGAAAAACAGACCACTGAAAAACAGCGTTGCGTTGCGGCTTGCCGCAACATTATGCTGAGTGGGGCCCAATTTATACTATTCGATGATTTTTATTTGTATCTTTTCCTGTCAACTGTATTTCCTGTGTATCGAATATGTGTAAATAAACATCTCTCTCTCTCTCTCTCAAATGTGAACCTCCAAACTTAGACTTGAAATTTTGCACAGTAGCTCGTTGTACAGGGTGAATATTCGAGCGTTTTGACCGCGCGGTTATTCGTCATTACCATTCGAAGATTACTACCACAACCGAAGGACAAATCGCGCAAAATTTCATCAAACTAGATTCAGCATCGGTACTGTCTTAAGTTTTCATAAAAAGTTAACCCTAAGCATCATCCATTTTAATAAATTCTGCTCAAATGGTAATGACAAAAAAAAAACGCCGTAAAATCGCTGAATATTTACCCTACAACGTAAATGAAGATCACAATGTAGCTTTTGGGAATTCCTATGCATGTACTAGTTTGCAGTAATGTTAACGTGAGGTGTGTGCGCGCGCAGGTGTTCTACTACGAGATCCTGAACAGCCCGGACCGCGCGTGCCGGCTGGCCAAGGCGGCGTTCGACGACGCCATCGCCGAGCTCGACACGCTCTCCGAGGAGAGCTACAAGGACTCCACGCTCATCATGCAGCTGCTGCGCGACAACCTCACGCTCTGGACCTCCGACATGCAGGGCGACGCCGAAGGTACGCGCACACACACACACACACACACACACACACAGACACACACACACACACACACACACACAGACCACGGCTGCGCGATACTCCTATCATATGGTATCCTATTCTCTCGCCTCATTCGTTTTTCGTTTAATTCTTATTTCGTCTTCGTCTCGCTCGCTATCCGTCACTATCTTTTTTGGTCAAATTCTGCAACTTGTCAACTTGTACGTCTTATTCGTTTTTCGTCACGTTCTTCCTTGGACTCGTTCGTCGTTCTACCCTTTCGTTTTTGATCTCATTTACTTATTCGCCAAAATTATTTCGATATGTTCGGTGCTATGTGACTAAAGATAGAATGCGAATGATACTAAAAACGAGGGAGATAAACAAAGAATAAGTCCAAGGAAGACCGCGATGAAAAACGAATAAGACTTATGAAGAGAGAGAGACAGGTTACAGAATTTGACCAAATAAGATAATGACGAATACTGAATGAGATGAAATAAGAATTAAACTAAAAACGAATGAGGCGAGATAATAGGATACCATTCATATGGCGGTATATGGACGGCATCACACCGACCCGACGGCGGGCGCGGCTCGCGCGTCGCCCGTCGCCACAAACGGCGCACAGGCAGCCACCTTTTGTCAAAGGTTGCCTCTATTTTAAAAGCTTTAACTTGCAATGTATACGGGTCAAATCTTGGAAGTTTAATTCAACCCATTTCCAGTGGTCGGAGTTACATGAAATTTAGTATACTTATGTAGGTTGGATGACAATGCAAGTACGTACAGTCAACGAAAATGCATGCATTGAACTTATTTATAAGACTAAGTGCAGTGAAGTGATTTTTGAAATTTTCCGCGGTATGAGCCGGTTTTTTTTGTTCATAAATACAATACAATACAATACAATGACTCTTTATTGTATACCAGAAATAGTAAGCAAATAAATAAAAAAAATAGTAAATTTTATCTCTTCAAGAATGAAGTCGCGGCAAAAGCTAGTTTCTCACATTTTTGAGCACAAATTCTCCCTCACTTTCGGGAAGGTCCCATTTGTTGTATAGAATTGATATATATTTGGTGCGATTTTGAACTGACTTCACGATTTCACAGTTCTATAGGACTTACTCCCACTTTCAAATGGTGTTCTCGTGATTTCAAAAATCGGTCCCCAGCTGTGGATGCCTACCAGCTAACATAACCTTGTTTGTTCCCTCTCTGTTTATCTAGCGAAACCTGTGATGTAGCCTAACGTGTGCGTGTTTGTGTCCGCAGGCGAAGCCGAACAGAAAGAGCAAGCGCAAGACGTGGAAGACCAGGACGTGTCGTAATACCTTTCAGCGTTCTATTTAAATTTAATAACAAAAATAAATATAGTACGATGTAAGAGCCAGCCCTCGATGACAACCGGTTGTAAGCCTCTCCGCAGCCCGGGGCTGCCGCCGCCTGCCCCTGTCCCCCCCCCCCCCCACTCCCCACCCCCACCCCCACTCCCCACTCCCACGCCCACTGCCCACCCCGCTGCCTCCGACTAGTTTCTCTCGTACCCGAACAACCGATGTCAACACCTACGATTGTCATTTTCGTTTATGTATTGTGTCAAATTATATACGAGTAATAACTATTATGAATATGTACTTCTTTTGATAAATTTGTTTTCGATTATGAGGAATAATGTTAAGGTAAAATACTTTGGTATTGCATTTTAACTGTATGTTGTTGAGAATGTATTTTCCTAATGGTTCACGTTCGGATGATCTCGCGCGCCGTCACTCGGTACTCTCTCGAGGTGGGAATTGTAAATTTTCTAAGTATTTTATACCGCGTGTAAAGTATTTACTCCGTTGAGACTTAGCACCGTAGCGACCGTTAACGATATATGAAGCATTTAGTTTGGTTCTCGGGATGATGCGAGTCGCGACGTGGCACAAGCGCAAGCGCAAGCGCCCTGCACAAACGTGGTGTGTGCGTGTGCGAGTGTGCGAGTGCGAGAGCGGTCGCGGCGCGCAGCAAGTCTTCCGCGCTCGCCGGTCATCATTCATTACATACATATATTTTATCTGTAACTAACATTATTAGGGTGGTATTAGTAGTGACTTGCAATATTTAGCTAAGTGATAGTGGCGTCACCCTGTTGGTCTTCATGTATCGTATCTATCGTACGTACGTACCGCGTTACATACATTCATACCTTCTTGTGTATTTATTGCAACATTATAATGCGTTTGTGTAAATTGTGACTACTGTGTAGTACCGTACTGGTGTTGTTGAACAAATGCCGCGCCGGGCGCCGCCCGGGCTGCGCTTGTTAGTAAAGACATGTCGATGTACCCGCTTTGTTCGTATTACAACTTTTGGAGTATTCACACAAGAATTGCTTTAATTACTTACGAGTATTGTGATAGAGATTTTGTATATTTTAATTTATTTTTTTTAATTTCGCATGTTTCTCGAAAATAATTCGCCGTAGCGCTAAATCTCTTACGATTTTTACAGGACGAACCGTAGTTCTAAAAGTTGTGCTAGGATAAGGTAATGCACTTGAAAAAAATATTTATTTGAAATGAATTGGCACGGTGCGCGGCGGCCGCCGGGCCGCTCGCTCTCGGGCGCGCCGGATGCCGGATGCGGCCGGATGCCGGATGCCGGATGCCGGATGCCGGACGCCGGACGCCGGACGGCCCGGCGGCCGCCGCCCGCGCCGCTCACACATTCCATCTCCGCGCATGCGCATGCGCCGGCCGCCGCTCGGGCTCCAGTCGTAGCGGCAACCAGCGGGAACGAGTGCGTGCCCGAGTAAGATATTAGCGTTATTATTAATTGAATTTGTAATATTGCATATATTTTTGTTAATTTATCCACAAAAAATACTGATGCAATTAGCCTTAGTGTTATGCAATATTGATTTATGTCCTTACCAACTACATTGAAATTTATTGTAAATGACAGTGTAAATCTAATAATAAAAATTCAAAAGTCCAGTTTATTGTTTTATTGATTCCATGGTAGGTTCCCATAATATAACCTTGATATTTTGTAGATCTGAATGATAATGCAAAGTGACTTCTGTAAAAAAAGCTTATACCGTTTATTCCGTTCATACAAGCTTTTTTACCGACTACATGATTGTCGCATTGTAATTGTAGTTTCAAGTCTGAGAAGATGGAAAAATAAGTTTTTGTTAAAAATTCATTTTCAATGCAAGCTTTTTCGCTGACTGTACTTGCATTGTCATGCAACCTACATAAGCATACCAAATTTCAAGTCGATCCGACCACTGGAAGTGGGTCAAATTCAACTTCCAAGATTTGACCTGTATAAGGTAGAGGCGATTAGCGACACATGTACCGAGTTGGAAATTGAACCTAATTAATTTCAGGATACGTCACAATTTCCATTGAAATTATTTAAGTGTCAGGTATGCATTCAATAGCTGCTTTTGATTCTGTGGTATGCACCACATATGCTCCAATAAATGTGGCCTTATAAACCTTTAGTCCGACTACGAGATGGGATTAGGAAAAACAAGACCTACTAAGTCACGAGTAGCTTGAAAGATTAGAAAATTGTGAACTTCTTGACTAAAGCTCCTACACACTATGGCGGCGACCCGGCCGCTTCTTGCAGCACCACCGAGCCTGATTATGCCGGTGACATACCCGCATGGCAAAAACCCGCAGGCTGTGCCGCCGGTATAGTGTGTAGCGTGCACTCTGATTCGCAATCGTTTTCACTACGTCATTCCGACGCAAGCGCCTGGGGGTAGGGTGACTGCACCAGTCATGGACATGTTAAGCACAGTAGTTACCCAGTAACGGACAGCAAAGATTCAATGCCTTATAGCCCACCATTCGTGCACTTTATCAGTGATGATCATGACCTTCAGTTATCTGAGTGTAGTGTGGCCGTTTCTTAACATTTTATAGGTTTACGGAAAAAAATGTATGTTGGTTCTTGTCCATTACTGGTGCTGTCACCCTATTTGGTTTACAAAAAAAAACAGTTTATATAGGAAAATTTTATTGCACAGTGAGAATAACAGAAGAAACAAGCTCAGTGTGGTACAAGCGACCAAGAAAGTATTTTACAATTACAACTTGGAACAGAAACAAAATAAGCTAATCGTTCCTGGCAAGAGCGTCGCAAAAACACCTGGGGACCGGAGTTGGTCCACAATTTTTGAAATCGGCTTTGGTATAAGGAAAACTAAAACAGATGGCACGCTGTGAGGTATTCTCACTGCTTTTTCAAATACATAGGTATATACATTCGCGGTAAACGCGATTCTGACGAGACCATTTCAGGATTTTAATCTAAACGACTAACAGTTGGAGACTTGGGCGCTCAAAAATATAACAGGCGCGACTAGCTAATAATACAGGGTTATTTGTAATTCACTGACATCCTGTTAACCCTGAATTCCTATCACTCAAACAAATGTTTTTTGTTTTACGACTTTTTAAATGAAACACTTTTTTTCCCATACAAATACACAGAGTATCGTAAAAATAAGAGGTAATCTCCAATTTTCAAAACCTTATTACACCAAAAATATTAAGTTATGACAAAAGCCGTAAAACAAAAAACATTTGTTTAAGTGGTAAGGAGTTTAGGGTTAAAAGGATGCTAGTGAATTAAAAATAACCCTGTATAATCGTGGTACAGTCGAGTACAAATATATGTATACGATACGTTTCTGTATAGTCGGGGTAAGAAAAGGTTCGTCACTTTTCGACTCTATGTCAACGAGTTAGGGCCGGCGCCCACTGACGGCATGGCATGGCACGGCGTGACATTTTATTACTATCAAGTTGTTTTGAATCTTATTTCCATGAGTTTAGAATTCATGTTACGTTATTGGTTATGCGTGGCATCGGCCCTCAGGACGTCGCGGCATCGTGGTATCGAAATAAAGTAACATGAATTCTAAACTCATTGAAATAAGATTCAAAATAACTTGATAGTAATAAAATGCCACGCCGTGCCATGCCGTCAGTGGGCGCCGGCCATTAAGGTCGAAAAGTGACGAACCTTTTCTTACCCCGACTATACATTCGCCAACACGCACGTTGCATTACGATCAACATTTTTGAGCACCTAGAGCACTCAAACTTCTATGATGGCGACTAATCTACCTACCTACCTACTGCATTAAATTAAACTAGAGGAAACACGGTAGTGGCTCTACAGTCTGAAGATGCTAACATAACCGATAATAAAATTTGGTATAATGATGTATTATAGTTTGATGCACCTCATAAACATGTTAGTCGTTCACATAAAGATATCCCGAAGTGGTAACGCGAATAGCCTTTCAAATAATATCAGTTTAGCGTACGACCGATCGCATCTAATACTTATACTTTGCGTATAATCACTAGAATCCAAGCTGTCCGACGTTGTGCCCTAAGCCGTATAAATTATAATTAACAATAACGTCTGGACAGAAATATAGACTGGCTTCGCTCATTCATCAATGAATTTTATTCATATGTTAAAATGTGTGTTTTATTAAGTCCAAATACCTCTTTGATGATGCCCATATCTTTATTGTTATTACGAAACAATTTGACATCTTTAATTTAAGTAGTTTTTCGACGATTAAAAAAAATTCCGTTAGACCTTAAGAGTTTAATAATTTTTTTAGACAAAAAATAATTCAAATTTTTTGTCCGTACGTAATTGAAATGAATAACTTATAGCTCATGCGAGGGATTTTAATTAGGTTTATATGTAGAACGACATAGCGAGTTCGTATTTCTGCGCAGACAGATTGAGCCCGTTTAGCCTGACTAAGCGGCCCTGCGCCTCCTCGAAACAATCATTACGATAATCTATGACATAAAACTTAAACCGCATAACATAATCAATATACAACTATATCATACAATACCTACATGCGTTTTGTGTTGTGTAAGATAATATGAGCCTGTGTCGTTATTCATGGCATTCAATACATGTTAAAACAGAGGCTAAATTCAGGAACGGCCCAACACGGTTTGCGAGCGGTAATTCGATCGTTTGCGAGAGGATAGAGATGAACTGCTATTCTGGACTGGAACGCCAAAAATTACTGGTTTGCGAGAGATTTGGGCAATGGGCTCAGCTTGGGATGAGCTTTATTTTCCGATTACATAAGGCTCATCCCAAGCCAGTGATTTTTGGCGTTCCTGAATAGCAGTTTTTATTTCTTATTAATAGAAGAGCGAGGCCTCCTGATACAGGTATGTTAATACCTACTAGGTGGTCTCAAACACCATCATACCAATGTACAAATTTGTTTTACCCAATAAACGATTTATTATTATTATTATTATCCCTATCCTCTCGCAAACGATCGAATTACCGCTCGCAAACCGTGCTGGGCCGTTCCTGAATTTAGCCCCTGGTAAGTTGTTTTCTTTAATTTGAATAATAGATTTGGACATACTTTTATAGCTAAGTAGTAGTTAGAGAATATAAGTAGATTTATAAATAAAGTTTGTAAAGATTGAATAAATAATTAATTAGATTTGACGATATGAATATCGACACAACACACGGCTCAACGACTTACACGTAATCATAATTGAATAAAAAATAGATCAATGAGTAAATATAGCACATTATACAATATATTATTACATCACATCAGTCTCGATTACAATTAAAAAAATAGCCAGGCGCCATTCCGCCTCGTGCATATACTTTATATTATCACATAAATAAAATCTAAGTAGTACATTACTTTTGGTACGTAAATCATCATGCTATAGAGCGCGGGTTGCAAGAAACGGTTTTTAAGTTTGGGGCTTCACGGTGCTGGCTTACGGCCCGGAGGGTTCTCCGGCAAATCGTAAGCGACTCCGGTTACCTTTTCAACGCCACGTCAATGTAATTTACCTTTGAAATTACAACTAGCTAATGCACTTAGGTTACATTAACAATGTACACGCCGACTGATGCATCAATTTTTCTCGTTGAAAAGGTTACCCTGACCTGACTGCATGAGCTGTCGTTATGATGCCTCAACTGCGCTACACATTTTTGGTATAATTTTAAGCGTTGTACCAAACAATTCTAACGTTTTGAAATACTATCAACGCGAATCCACGACATAACCGACGAAGGAATGCATAAACTACTACGTTTAACAAAAACACCATCACATCAACAAAAAACTTTTCGATGGCTCAATAACATCTGTAATTTTCGGGTGGTGCCAAAATGCAACGATAACCAGGTAGGTACAGGTATACAGGTCAAAATATGAAAAAAAAATCCACTTCACTCAGATAAAAGAGATAATAGAGTCATATAACATAACAGATTTGTTCCTGATTCGTCATATTCGTAATTCGACACTTTCCTAACTGGTCGAACACCTAACTCGTCATATTCCTGATTCGTCATATTCCTTACTCGTCATAACTGCAGGTCAGTCTGCACAAACTTTACATTATATGCCATTTCGTTTTCACTCCGCCTCAGTAAATTTTCTAATAACCGTAGTTTAAATTCACACACGCACGTGTTCACAATTTCATTTGACTATACAATGACGAGTTGGGTATATGATGAGTTAGGAATATGACCAATTATGAATAAGTATGTAGAATCAGGAACAAATCATATGTAACAGATTTAGGGGCTGTTTCACCACCCATTGATTAATTTTAACTGACGGATAAATGTGAAGCCGTCTCCGTCTATTTGAACAAAACAAACAGAGACGGCATCACATTTATCCGTGAAATAAATTTGATCAATGGATGGTGAAACGGGGGGTTTTATTTTCTAAAAAAAAATATCTATTATCGCTTTACTAAGTGACATGGATTTGTTTTCTTATTTTTTCGCGTGGGACCAAGGGTTATGGTTAATTTTAAGGACACTGTATTTCATCGAATTGAACAAAATAATTTTCAAGACATATCATAAGTAAGCGTTTAACTTGTAGACGCTTTCGAAATGTAATATACTCCTCGACGTAGGTATACCAGCGGCGAGTTCACATGATTGAGAAAATGCTGCCTTTTGAAACTATCCATAGGCAAATTTTAGGGATAAACTTGTATATTACGACTCTTATCACTCTACAGCAGCCATGTCAGAGAAGTGGCCCACTGGGCATTTTTCTTCGAGCAATATCTGATAATAAGAAGTTAATCTATGTACTTTTTTGTAATGTATTTTTTGAACATAAAACTCGTGAGACTCACTTATAGTGAAAAATGCGGATAACTCACATCTATGATCGAGTTTAGCTCGACTGTTTCGGGCTAATCCGTAGCCCTTCTTCCCGGAGCCACACGTCACAGCGGCTGCCAAACGCTCGACGCAACTGACAGCGACACGCAACTACCGATCTTCTTTATTGGAAATTTACTAATAATTCATTTAATTCTAACACATGCACATAGATGGTTAGTAATAACTAATCCACTAATCTGTACTTTTTTTGCTAAGTTTTTGGGTAGTTTGTCTCCTTTGAGATTAGGCTGTGCGGCCCACCTAAACTACTGCGTTTTGCTTTTAGCCCACCGGTGATTTTGAGTTTGACATAGCTGCTGTAGATGCAAATGTATAATATAATATTCCTCGATGTATACCATCGATGAGTTCACATGATGGAGAAAATGCTGCCTTTCACACTAACCAACGGCCAACTTCACGGGTCAACATTTCCACGCTTGATACTTTATAGACACTCCCTAAAGACTCGGTTCATACTTCCCATTAATTTACTTTTGAACGCTGAACCACAAGGCCAAATTGTTGCACAATAAATTAGACAATAAAAACAGAGATATGTACATCTTTATTACAGCATCTGTGATCTGCCGAGCTAAACTCACGATGATCAGATTTTTGCATCTTTTTGTTCGTCGAGTGATCATTACTCCCCATACTTATTGAAACACTGTCGTTACATTCATATGTCACACCAATTTCGAGAATATTTAGCCACCTTTTTGGTCATAATTTTGGGTGTGATAAAACATACGATCCTATATTTGTCGACCAGGAATGTACGACAAAAATGCATGACATGTTTTTGTCTATCAACTCGCGGATGCTTGCTATTCGCTTTCACTATTACTTTCTGTCAAACGGTATAAGATGTGGTCAGAAAGAGTTGGTGAACGTGGTAGCACGCCCGCGCGTTAGATAATACGGCCTCTGGTAATTTAAACCCAATGCAATGCAATGGCAATGAATTGACGAGATTTCATTTTTTTAACACCTGAAAATTACTACAGGAGTCGTAAGAATTTTGCCTCCTAAACACGGAAAAATATTTATTAAAATTGATTTCTCCATATTTAAGAAAAAATTCAAGAAATTAAAAAAAAATATCTGAATTTACCAATACTACCACAGAATAGATATGTTCCCTTTGCCCTTTTTACCGGAAAAAAGAATAATTTTAAATTTGATAACAAACTCAACGTGAGATTTATGTCATCACTTTTTTTTAATAGAGACTAGACAAAAGTAATGGATCTATGGTGTGGTAGTTGTGCCCTTTTAGTGTAAGCACATCTTAAAAAAATGTTATAAATTAATTAATAATCCTAGAGAAAATTTTAAACTATCAGCGTCTTTCTCTTACCAAACAGAATACAGAGAACGAATCAAATTATAGTCTTAGAAATATGAAATCTTGTCAACTATCAATACGTTTATTATTGTCATTGATTCTATTGCATATAAATCCAATTTTACAGATAAAAATGGAAAAAGATAGCCTTATATTTTACACGGGTCCGTGTCTTAAGCATGCAATGGGTAAAGCTCAAGCTTCAAGTTAACGAGCTAGTACTGAAGGAACGCAGCTGCACGTGATTGGTTCGAGACCTTAAAGATGGCGATAGGTTTACTCGGCTTTGGCAACGTATATTTAACCAATCATATGCGGCCGCGTTCTCCTAGTACGAGCTCGTCAACTTGGACAGGGTGTGTCTAACCCGTATAGCATCCGTGGCGCCGGGCGGCCCGTGAGTCCCATCGGCTTACACTATGGAGCACACTTTCCGTAGGTCGCTCTCATCAGGGTCCAAAGCTTCGGAGTCCCGCACCACCGGCTCCTTACCTGTTATGTCGGGCAGGTACCTGGGAAGGAGATGAAGAGTTAATATTGTATCGAAAAATTAAAGGTTTCCTCTGGTTCACCAAAAGTACTTTTGGGAAATAGGGATACACCACCAATCAACTGACGTACTTTTTATGAGCTGTCAAAACAATTCTCCCATAGAGTTTGATTGGCAATAACAACTTATGACGTCACTTGTTCGCCAACTCAATCAACTAACTATTTATTTGTTTTAATGAACTAAAACAATTACTTTGCTCACCCGCGACCTTACAATAGTTACGTTTATGCAAGAAATGTGCGTTCATGCAGTTCCTCCACCTCCACACTGTACGAACACACACAAATCACATAAACCCAACCATCACCACCACCAAGCTACACTGACGCGTTTCGAACTCAACCAGAGCTCATCTTCAGAGTTACCACAACCGTATGCTATGCTACCAAATGTTAAACTAACAAACCAAAACAAATGTTTTAACTTGTCACTGTAACTTCTCAAGTACCCACTTTATTTTTCTTATTCTCAAACTACCCCACAAAAATTAACTTTTATTGACATATTTAAAACTACCTTGAATTTTTTGTTTATTTATTTATAAGGCATATTTAATTAATACTAACTGTTCAAATTCGACCCAAGCCGCAGTAAAGGAGAAGATACTAAATTTACCTGTTCATTAATAATAGACCCCATAGTGTTGTACCTAATTATTTCCATGCATTCCAGAGCATCCAGACGCAACCCCTTGCCGCAATAATGTAACACTTCATAAGAATCTGAATCTAACAATGAATGATTTGATTCCAACAAATGTTTTGCAAAATTCGATCTATCTGGATGCTCATTCCTATATGCCGAAACATGCTCTTTAAATCTAGTATTAAAACTTCGGCCTGTCTGTCCTACGTATATCCCATTGCAGTCATTACAAGTAAGCTTGTATACCCCCGATCTAGTTCCCTTATCTACCTGTTCTTTGTGGTTACATAGCCTAGAGTACAAAGAGTTGTTAGTCTTAAAGGCAACATTAATATTGTTTGATTTTAAAATGCCATAAATCTTATCAGACAACAATCTTATCGCACATTTCTTGCATAAACGTAACTACTGTAAGGTCGCGGGTGAGCAAAGTAATTGTTTTAGTTCATTAATATGGACCTCCGCAAAGTAACGCCTGATTCAATAAATTATTTGTTTTAAAGCAACAAAAAATCTAATTTTCAGTTAATCGTATATTAATCTGGTTTTCAGGGCTAAAATAAGTTTTTGTAAAAAATAGTACATTGTTGTAGAGGCTAGAAAGTAAGTGACAGATGGACGAGTTAGTTTGAGGGCCGTCGCGTAGCGGAGGCCCTCGGAAGTACGAGTCCATCTATTGCACTTTTGGCCGAGACTAAACATTGTGCTTTTCACGACTAATGCGAGGAATCATAATCATCATCATCATCATCATAATCATCCATCCATCTATCCCGTCCATCCCGTCCATCCTGTCCATCTCGTCCATCCCGTCCATCCGACCATCCGTCCATCTATCCCGTCTATCCCGTCCATCCATCCATCCCGTCCATCCCGTCCATCCGTCCATCCGTCCCGTCCATCCCGTCCATCCCGTCCATCCTGTCCATCCCGTCCATCTGCCCATCCGTCCATTCTGTCCATCCCGTCCATCCCGTCCATCCTGTCCATCCCGTCCATCTGCCCATCCGTCCATTCTGTCCATCCCGTCCAACCCGTCCATCCCGTCCATTCCGGCCATCCCGTCCATTCCGTCCATTTCGTCCATCCTGTCCATCCCGTCCAACCCGTCCATCCTGACCATCCCGTCCATCTGTCCATCCGTCCATTCTGTCCATCCAGTCCGTCTGTCCGTCCGTCCGTCCGTCCGTCCGTCCGTCCGTCCGTCCGTTCGTCCATCCATTCATCCATCCATCCATCGCATGCAGCAGACGATTACTGTTGATTGGTCCAATAATGTCGTTTCAGCACGCCAGGAATGAAATTCAGAAATTATCTTTCAAAAAGTCGTATCGTATAATGAACATGTACTGATTGATACGTCCTGTTTTCGATTAGTGTAACTTTGTTGTCATGTTTGTGCGCTATAAATGAGTCAGCTGTTAAATGTACATATATAGGCAGTTTTGAGTACTGGATTTAGGTTATCTATGGCCACATTTTCGAGCAGTGTCGTGAAAAAATATTAACCAAACAATATTTCGTAGAATTTCCTAAATGATATTGCGGGGCGGGGTCGATGGCCGGCTGCGCGTGCGCATACCGGTACACCGGGGCGGCTGGCAACCCCAGCTGGGGGATGGCTACCTCTCGTAGTCGAGCCCCTGGCGCTCGTAGAACAGCAGGTAGGCGCTGGCGGGGTCGATGGCCGGCTGCGCGTGCGCCGGCAGCTCGCGGCAGCTGGAGTCATTGTAGCAGAGCCACGCGCCCGACGGGTTGCGGCAGTACGCCACGTAGTGCCCGCCGCTCAGCTGGCCCGAGTGAGACTGACACGAAACAATAGTACATTGTGCATCGAGCGCCGTAAGTAGGAGATTACTAACGAGAGTCTATTAGAAGCCCGACGCCGAGGGCGGAAGGCTTTTAATGACTCGAGTTTGTAATCCTCTTACTGCCCGTGATACACACAATGATTTACATCACACTGCGAGGATAAAAAAATCCAAAAATAAAATGATTTTGTGTCTAAACACTTAAATTGAATAAGTAATGACTACCCATACAGATTGTCACTTTTTTCAAGTCATCTACCATAGATAATGTAAAATGTGTTTAGAATTCGAATGGCCATACTGCCAGATTCTGCCAACATGTTAAAAAAATACTTAGTAAAATTATTACAAAACTATTTCATATAAACTTAAAATATAAAAATAACGTAGCTTCATGAAGCGTAGATAAGTTTTGTGTAGTAAAATTGGGTTATAGCTAAGTTTTAAACATATAAATAAAACGTTGGCTGACTCGAAAGTTGAAACCTCCTTAGTCTGAAATGACATACCAACTAAATTGTTTGCAAATTTTAAAACTAAAGTTAGAACTCCCTTGGGAAAAAAACTGAGGTACGTAAATCCATAACTCCCTTATGAACAATTTAGGCCATTGTCATTTAAATATTATTAATATATTATTTATTTATTTTATTATTTTTATTATTATTTATTGCCTATTGTCTACCTGAATTTTTATTTTTGTAATGTCACTGTACTGTTTTTGGTGATCAATAAAGAATATTTGTATTGTATTTTATTAGCAGTACGGCTGCTCACCGAATCTAAGATAATTTAAAAGCGAAAAAGTTTTTCGGGTGCGCCGGTTTTTCGCTTTTAAATAATCTTAGATTCGGTGGTGCTAATAAAATAAATAATATTTGAATATCCAATGTAATTTGGAACGTAGGAGTCGTAGCTTCTAATAGTTGCGATGGATGTTACCACACGCCACTGTTGGCGTATGTAAGCGATTAAGAATTTCGGGGGAGTCGGTTGGATGCGACGTGGTTCAATTGGTAGAACACCCGTTGGGGCGCATACCCAGGAGACGTGGGTTCGAATCCCACCGGCGCACCCGAAAAACTTTATCGCTTTTAAATAATCATTGTCATTTAGTATACAGGCACGGAACGACGCCGATGCTTGCATGCACACACACACGTACGCGCGCAGGGCGCGTGATTTATGCTGGAATTTTAGGTTAAGTTAGGATTTTAACTTCAAATAACTACTATTTTTAGATTAATGGTCTATTACAATGTGCTATTTTTGGAAGAGCGAGGCCTCCCAACACAGGTATTTATATACCTACTGGGAAGCCTCAACCTTTGTTTTTTTTTGTAACCACTGTGTTTTGTTGAAAAATAAATTATTGTTTATTGTTAAAACGATATATATTAACCCGTCGCCAGACCAACTACTTTTTGAGTTATTTTGTGTAAGTACCCTACGTAAGGTGTTCCGAACTAGTATAAAAAATGCGGAGCTTCCCGAAGGCTACCCAGCCGAGTCTAATTCGTCGATTGGCCACTTTCTCGAAGTTGAACCTACCTAATTCGATTGTACGTCCCAGGTAGATAAAGTCGTCAATAACTTCGAGCAAAATGTTCCCGATTACGACGGGGGTTGGTACAACATGGGCGTTCGACGTGACCTTCGTCTTGTCCATGTTCAATTTTGAGACCACGTCGCTCGGATACCCTTCCGAGGTCAGCGAGTATTGCACTTAGGTCTTCCAAGGTCTCAGCCATAAGCAGTAAGTCATCGGCAAATCGAAGGTGAGTGAGGTATTCGCCATTTACATTGACGCCTCGGCCTCGCCCTTCCCAGTCAAGCAAGAGTCTGGAAAGCATCCTCCAGTGTAACGGTGAACAGTTTCGGAGAAATAACATCTCCTTTTGTGACTTCCCGCTGCAATAGAATAGGCTTCGACATCTGGTCCTGAAGTCGGACGGACATTGTGGCATTGACATTTATTATACAGACACTTCAACACTTCGATGTACCGGTAGCCTACTTGGCACCTTTTTTGAATACGATTTAAAAAGCATTTATCTAGAAATGGTTTTCGATTTGCTATACATTACAAAAAAATAAACAACCCCAATTACTACTGATGTGCCGGATATCCGTATCCATATCAAGAGAAGAAAGATCAGTACCAGTTAAAAAATAAAAAGATCCGTTAAACACTTCCTTTTGGCTTTGCCGTAGTCGTGTAAAAAAAAACCGGTTGCCTGTAAAGTCGGTTTACGGACGATAGTGTAACGTGACAACTTCATAACAAAACATACACCCCCCCCCCCCGCGAACCCATACCCCGCACCCCCCGCATTGAAAATTATGAAAATTACCCGAGCGCTACAATACAATACAATGACTCTTTATTGTCCACCACAAAGAAATCAATACAGAAAAACATGGTACGTATAAAAATATAAGGTAAGCAATAGGCGGCCTTATCGCTTCGGAGCGATCTCTTCCAGGCAACCTTTTCACAAAAGAATGATAGCAAGGAATTTATTCGGAATTTCGCTAGTACTAAGATTGTATTTGTAATATTGCAACTCGCCTTCACTGCTCTGTAGGTAACATGTAACGTTGCGTAACGTTACATGTACGTTACATTGCGTCATCCTTTTTCGTGCATGCAGCCGGCGTTCATCGATTTACGAATTACGTACAATTTTGTATGCGTAAATCAAATTTAACTTCAACTAACCCAAAGCTCTATGCGCACCATTGCAAGGACTCTGCAAATAACTTGTGTAAGTGTCCAACTATAGCTATTACTAACAGGATAAAGTATTTGGGTGTTATAATTGATGAAGCACTCTCATTTAAATCCCATATCGAAGCTTTAAGTGGCAGAATCCGTAAGTTAATATTTGTTTTTAAGAAACTACGCACTATCGCGGACTCAAAAATAATCAGGCAAGTTTACTTCGCCTTAGGCCAATCTATATTAACTTATTGTATTACGTCATGGGGAGGCACATCTAAAACGTCATTACTAACCCTTGAAAGAGCTCAGCGAGCAGTGCTTAAGGTTTCTACTTTCCGTCCTTTTCTCTACCCCACTGATCTTCTCTACAAAGATTGTAAGGTACTAACAGTTAGACAAATATTCATAATGAGCACAGCCCTCAAACAGCACGCTGCACTCCCCTTCAGCTTTGAATCTACTAACAAAAGGTGGAAAGATATAGTTTGCCCTCGAAATATGGGGAAAAAACATGCCTTCTCTTCCAGATTTTACGTATTCTTAGGACCATTTCTTTACAATAGATTAAACGCCAAGTGGGGCATATATCCTCTTACTTTTAAAAATACTAAGAAAATTCTCCAAGATGAACTTCAAAAACTATCCTACGAAGATACAGAGAAACTATTGATTATTTCGAAATGAACATTTTTCATATTTTGTTATTTATAGTGTTTTGTAATTTAGCTAAGGTATTAAGAACTACTGTATTTTGCAAGTGTTAATTTAAGATAGTTTGTAAGTCCTTTTCGCCTGAAACACAGGAACATCCTAGTTAAGGCAAAAGTGTGTCTTACCTTTTGTATGTTTAGACTAAAGATGTTATATTGTAAAAGTATTTTTGAATAAAGATTTATTTTTTTATTTATTTTTTTCCTAGAACTGGATCAACTAACTTGAAGATTCAGCCTCAGTTAGAGGGGCTCCCACTGGGGAACTAACTCTACACGCTATACATCACGCAACTTATCTGCTCATAGTCATTGGACTGATCGCATGATAACACGTAGAACAAAGAAAAAAAAAAATATTTATTTATTTATTAGACGTTGTCACGTCAAAAGAGAAGTAATCCAAATCGAGTCAGGCACGCTCGTGTTCCTTGTAAGGCACTCACCACGACGGCGTAGAGCCGGTACTTGAGGTCGAAGGGGTCCTGGTCGGGCAGCAGGTGGTGCTGGTGGTAGTCCGCCAGGTTGTCGGCGGTGACGGGCGTGGCCAGCAGGCTGGTGGACTCCAGCCGCGAGCGCCGCCGCGCCGACCACGACGAACGACGCTTTATTTTAACCCTGCCGTTTGATGGAGCGCTGATAAGCTTGGGAACGGTAATAGCTGTAGCTGCAGGCGAGCTGTAGGTAAACTACGATTTTTAATTACGTGGAATTCTGACATTTCTCAGTGTTACCAGGCAAAAATATTTCCCGAAAATTTATACGAGATAAAACAAAAACTAGGAAATTCAAAACACAAATTCCTTACTATACACATTAAAATTTGACATAATGTAATAAATCATTAATTAATACGTAGTTAAAATAATTTTTGATCTAACTATTTAGACGTAATAAATTATTTAACCCTAATAAGAGTAAAAAATAAATTGTCTGTGGTATCATTCCGAATCATCATTATATCGCAATGATACCAGAGATACTACGTATTGATTCCTAGTTTTTGTTTTATCTCGTTTAAATTTTCGGGAAATATTTTTGCCTGGTAATACTAAGAAATGTCAGAATTCCACGAAATTAAATATGGCAGTTTAGTAGCTGTAAGTCTTTGACCAGTGTGTGTTGCCAGTGATGACTTATGGCACTGAAACGTGGCCGCTAACGATGGGCCTCATAACAAAGCTCAAAGCCACTAAGAGGGCGATGGAGAGGGCTGGCCTTGGAGTTTCTCTGCGGGATCGCTTTAGAAATGATGAAATTCGCGCAAGAACCAAAGCGAAGAATCGCTAGACTTAAGTGACAGTGGGCAGGGCACATCGCTCGTAGAATTGACGGCCGATGGGGCCGAAATGTTCTCGAGTGGCGTTCGCGAACCGGAAGACGCAGTGTAGTTAGGCCTCCAACAAAATGGAGCGACGACCTGGTTATGGTGGCGGGAACGCATTGGATGCGGATAGCGCAGGGCCGTTCTGTTTGGCAAGCCTTGGGGGAGGCCTATGTTTAGCAGTGGTCATTTTTCGGCTGAACTGATGATGATGATGAGCCGTCCAGCTAACTTACCTTAACTTGGGCGGGTCTTTGGTCTTCGCGGCACTAGCGGGCGCGGGCTCACTCTCCTCCTCCACTTCGCTCTCGCTCTCGGATATAGCGTCATCGACGTCCACGAAGACCGAGGACCTCCTCCGGAAGATGTTGTTGATCTCCATGTGTCGCAGGATCGTCTCCTGGGGCACGGAGGCCAGGTACGGCGTGGGATCGAAGTCCTGGTACGGGAAGTTGACCACCTTCTGGGACTTGATCCACTTGTTGTTCACGAATTGGAAGCGCTTTAGGTGGATTATCTGGAATTTCAGAAAGATGGGTGGTTTATTTATACAATATAGGCTTGCGTTTGACCACAATCACGCTTGATGGAAAGCGAAGATGAGGTCTACGATGGAGCACGCTTGCCTAGTAAATGCTCATTCACCCTAGTTGAAAACAGCCAGATTGTAGTGTTCAGGTAACACAGACGCAGGTAGGGAATTTCACTCCTCAGATGTACGGTTGATGAAGGAAGTGTGAAAACGCTTCGTGGGGGTTTTGGGAAGACTGGTTGAAGTTCTTGTAGCGAATTGGGGATGTCTATTTTTTTGCAATGTATAGTAAATCGAAAACCATTTCGAGATAAACGCTTTTTAACTCGTTTTCTGTAGTTATTTAATTTTAATATTATGTAATGAATTTATTACACTACAAATAAGCAATGACCTTCATTTGACATTGGTGTAAATTGCGTGACCGGTCCAAGTCGTACTTTATTCTGTGTGGTTAGAATTACTCACAATTTACGCGTGGATTAAACTACGGAGTTTGATTTGGACCCGCTGTCTGACATCTAGCATTTTGACAGCGCCAGTAAAGTGACACTAGTTACAGTGTACCACCACGCAAAAAATAATTAAAGGGGTTGCCTTATCGTACGCATTTAGATAGATTTAAAAATTTGACAGTGTTGGGAGCCCTCAATCATAATCTGACGTCATCAACCAAAATAATTTCAATAATTAATTTTGAAAAAAGTAGTGAATTAAATGACAAAATATTGAAATTAGTTTCTTATAATTGACTTTACTATGCAAAAAAAATATAAAAACTACTGGTATTTTTTTTTAGATATTCCCAATTGAATGAAAAATTCATATCACGAAATATGTGTGTTTAGTAGGACTGCTATGGTCTTCCGGTGCTGGGTGCATGTGCACTTATTAGTATAACGGTAGGCAAACGGGGTGCGCGTGCACCATGGACTTAATACCTAACCAGGACTGAGTACTAACTTTTATTAGTCAATCAAAAGTGACCCATATGACCAAGCCATTACAGTTTAATAATGGCAACTAGAGACAGCGGTCCGAGAGATCACATACAAACTAGAGAAACTAGCGAATTGTGTCCCACTCGCACCAGTACTTGATCACTCTAATTGGAACGAGATGCAATTCTCTGGGGTTTTTTCAACCGACGAAAACAAAAGGAGGAGGTTCTCAATCCGACGTGTATATATATATATTTTTTTTTATGTATGATCACGCATAACTTTTTACAGAGTAGTCCGATTTTGATGATTCTTTTTTTATTGGAAAGCGTATTCCCCGAGGGTAGTCCCATTTAAATTTGGAAATAATATTCCTACCCTAAGGGTAGGAAAACAGGGGATGATTGACTAACTTTTTACAGAGTAGTCTGATTTTCATAATTCTTTTTTATTGGATAGATAGGGTATACCTTGAAGTTGGTATTATAAATTTGGAAAAAAAAAACACCCCAATGATGGAAAAAAAGTATAAAATAAAAACTTTTAACAAAAAATTAAACCGCCGAAAAAACTGAAAAGCAAAAAATAATACCTTTTTTGTTTGACCTCAATCTAGGTACCGGTTTGAAGTCGGTGCCCCAGCACGAGCCAGGAGGAGTGATAGAAGCCAATCAGGTAGACGGTTACAGGTCCACTCCTCCCGGCTAAGTGCCGAGGCACCGACTTCAAACTGGTACCTAGATTAAGGTCAAACAAAAAAGGTATTATTTTTTTCTCAAACATGCTATGAAATATTGACATTATGTTCCTTATAATACGCCACGAAGTGTCACGTTGCAGGTGCGGCTAGACGAGAGGTCAATAATGGAATTTCATACAACATTGCTGGCCAAGGCCAACAATGTGATCGTCTATTGTTTTATGTGACACAACACCATGACGTTTACAGGTCTATGGCATCATAGCATTTTAGCCATTAAAAAAAACTATAAGCAATATTTGCGTTTTGGTTCTATGACATTCTGCCACTACGCTTTTTTAAGGTATGGTAAGATGATGATGATGATGATGATGGTGATGGTGATGGTGATGATGATGGTGGTAAGGGTGATGATGATGGTGGTGATGGTGGGTGATGATGATGATGGTGGTGATGGTGATGATGGTGTGATGATGATGGTGGTGATGATGATGGTGGTGATGATGATGGTGGTGATGATGATGGTGGTGATGATGGGTGATGATGATGATGATGATGATGATGATGATGATGATGATGATGATGATGATGATGATGATGATGATGATGATGCATGTTTGAGAAAAACTCTATACAAGCCTTGGCCACGAACAGGGATTGCCGGCCTCGTTAACACTCGGCCATCTATAACTACTCGGCCGGCAATCCCCTATTTCGCGGCCGCTGCAGTAATGTACTATTATTTACGGCCTCACTTTTATGTCTGTGTACTCAGTGCACTCGCAGCATGCAGCATGCAGCATGCAGCATGCAGCATGCAGCACTCACCAGGATGGCGGGCAGGCGCCAGACCTGCAGCACCTTGGTGGCGGGCTGCTGCGCGCGGCACGCCCCGCACGCGTAGGGCTGCTCGAGCCGCTCGTGCGAGGTGAACGCGCGCAGACACGACGCCAGGTCCACGGCGCGCGCCGCCACGCTCACGCTCTCCGCCACGCTCGGGTGGACCGCCCACGCCTGTACATCGGTATAACGAAAGCTTTTGACCATGTGAGACATCACTTATTTCTAGTGTCCGACCGAAACACGATTTTTAGCCGAAACCGAAACCGAAACCGAATAGTCGGTTTTTTTCTGATTTCGGCCGAAACCGAAACCGAAACCGAAAATTTTGAAGACGTATCATATCAAACAAAATATTCAAAATTACTTTACAAATCGTAAGGAAAAGGTTATTGCAAGGATTTCTTATATGAGAACAGATACTTTTTTTGTTAAACAAAATAAAAAACGTTTATTTTTAATGAAATATGACTTAGCATAGCTATTATATTATTCAAAACAAACAACCTATTCTTATCACGTCTAAACTAAATTCACAATCCTAATATCAAACGTATTGTTCATTAATCACAGCATAAAATGCAGTAACAGATTCTAAAAAGTAAATAATAATTTAATAAATAAACAACATTCACCATATTTTGTCGCGCGCCATGATTGTGGTTCACAAACAAACGTCACAAACTGCATGCATACTAGGTACTATCGCTGGTCCCAGGCCCTATACTACGAAGCGCGAAATTCGAACTTCGTTTCATGCCGTTCCGCTCACGCTAATGGTATTTATTACGAGAGTGAGAGGGACCGCACGATCCGAACTTCGAAATTCGAATTTCGTAGTAACCCCCCAGCTGGGCCGGCCGCCGATGCATTACCAATACCTACCCGGCCGAGCGTGCCCGAATTAAGCCGAGCGCTCCCGATGCGAGAGCCGCGAGAGGCCGCGAAGTAATTTCGGCCCGGCCGAAGGTTTCGGCCGGATTCTGGCCGAAACCGAAACTTCGACCGAAATCACTTTTTTGGCCGAAATTGGCCGAAACCGAAACCGAAACCGAAACTTCGGTCGGACACTACTTATTTCTCTATAAATTGAGTAACAACACAGAAATAATCATCGACTTATGAAAACGACGACAGCAGTATATGAGCTCGCTCAAATATATCCTAAAAATAAAAAGAAAAGGACGTACGCATCTCATCTCAGGAAAATTAAGGACGGGGTACCTCGAGGCGGTGCCTCGGGACCCTTACTATTTTTCGTCTATATTGATGACATCACAATTTATAGCAAACTATTCGCCGATGACAGATTGAATGACGATATAAATCAAAATGATCATTCAATGGATAGCTTAAATAAGCTTCACTATACCAAGAAATAATTATCCAAAAGGCTGATCATAGATAGATATTCTTAATTATTCGGTGATCAGTTTTTGTAATGGCCACGGTGAGGGATGTGGTTACCTTCTCCCTGGTGGACTGGTATCGCAGATGCAGCGCCGTGGGGTCCCAGTCGATGGCCAGCTGCGCGCCGCGCCGGCCGCGGCCCAGCGCCCGCAGCACGCCGAAGTCCAGCTGCGTGAGGGAGCCCGGGCACTCCTGACCGACAGACGTGGATGTCACATACAATAGGTACAAATTATTTTCTTGATAATAGAAAAAAAAATAGTAGTTTCTACAAAAAGAGCATAAAACGAACCATTGTACCCAAGACGTTCATATAGCTACCCGAGCCGGTACGGCGAGGATGGATAGACACTTCGAGTGGAAAATAGGTTGGCTCGAGTTTTACGCTCTGCTTTTCACTTCGATTGCAAGGAAATTAAGCAGCAATATTTGAAATTAAATTTACACGCTCTTATTTTTCATGCATTGCAATTTCTATAATAAGGTACTGGATTTATCTGGTTTTATTAATTTCGTAGTATCGATATCATCATTATCATTTCAGGTGTTGGATATCCACTGCTGACCAGTCATACACTGCTGACTATAGGCCTCCCTCATTGATACCCAATCATTACGTTGGTGCACGTCTCACGCTGCTACGCTAGCCAGTCTGTGGTCTCTATTCGAGAACATTTCGGCCCCAATGGCCATGTGTTCTGCGTGCTATATGGCCTGCCTGTTGCCATTTCAACGAGCTAATCCGTTTGGCTATGTCGTTGACCCTTGTTCTTCTACGAAACTCCTCATTCCTGATTCGATTATACCTATATTTACGACTTCAGCCTTATTTAGCAGTAAGGCAGATATTATAATGGTGGCACTTCACTTGGCGTTGCGTGTTCGCGTTGCGCTATTGCCATATCCGTCTTTCACGCTAGAATCGGCATAGTGCTCCTCTCTCGCACACGCAACGATTTCGTGAAATACGCCAAGGTGAAGTGCCAGCATACGGATGTAAGTAAAGTTGGTGGTGGTGGTGAAAGTTGGTTGGTTCACCAACGACAGGGTTCTAGAAATTACACAGCTGCCTAGCTTAACTAACCGCTCTTCTTAAACAGATACTTGATTTGGCTAGGGCATGTGTACAGAAGGAGCCCTCTCGATTACCACGACATGTCTTGCTTGGCGCAGTGCCAAATGCTAAGAGAAACGTCGGAAGACCGTTGCTCATATTTAAGGACTGTGCTAAGCGTTGATTGGCGCAAACGTGTTTTGGAGGGTCGCCAATATTGCAATGAGGCCTGGTTCAAGGCACTTGCTGACAAGAGACAGAAACGACATCAAGGCAGCTCCGCTCCGACTTCCACAAATTTCTCTTGTCAGGCCTGTGGACGAACATGTCGCTCTCGCATCGGGCTGATCAGCGAAAAAGCGTTGATCATCATCATCATCCAGCCTATATACGTCCCACTGCAGGGCACAGGCCTCTTCTCAGAATGCAACACGGCGTAATTCGTCTGAAACAGACGCATGGGCCTAAATGATGGCGAATGAAGGTAAAGTGAACCTGTTGGTCGCCGGCGCGCGCATGCGTCTGCCGCAGCTTCGCGCGCGCGATGGGCGAGCTGGAGTCGGGCGTGCTCGCGTCGATGGGCGGCTGCTGCGGGCAACGCTGCGGACACTCGCTGTTACCTGCCACAAGATACTTTACATTAGTTTCATCATCACATCACCATGAACTTGACTATAAAGTAATCACGGCACCGTTTAACCTTAATGTTAACCCCTTGACCGCCATAATATAATAGTACATTGTGCTTCAAGGGCCGTAAGTAGGGGATTACTAACGAGAGTCTATTAGAAGTCCGACGCCGAAGGCGAAGGGCTTTTAATGACCCGAGTTTGTAATCCCCTTACAGCCCGTGATACACACACAATGATTTTCATCACATTGCGAGGAATAAAAATCCAAAAATAAAATAATGGCTACCCGCCAATACAGATTGTCACTTTTTTCGAGTCATCTACCATAGATAATGTAAACTATGTTTAGTTTAGAATTCGAATGGTCATACGGCCAGATTCTGCCAACATCTATAATATAAAAATGAATCGCTGAACGTGTTGCTAAGCGCATAACTGCCTTCTGCCTTCTTCCGATCGACTGCACCAAATTGGATAATTCTTTTTTTGTTGCGTTTTTTATTGTCAGGAGAAGGTTTTTATGAAAGAAATTTAAAAAATACAACGGGGTCGAAGCCGCGGGCATCGGCTAGTGTTAAATATATACTTCCGTATTCGTAGAAGCTCCGCATTGATTTTTATGCGATTTTAAATTTAATGCGGATAGTCCGCTGTTGCAGATGTGGATGCGAATGTGTGAAACACCCCTGCTCTAGTAGCTCGGGAACGCGTTAGTGTCTAAGCGCGAGTAGCTTCGTCTGGAGGAGCTTTTAGTAGTGAGTGCGCCGCCTCTAGCCACCCGCAACACTCACCCCGGCTGCAGAGCGGCGTGTCGTCGCTGGGCAGCGCGCAGCCGCGGCACAGCGCCGGCCACGGGCACAGCGCGCACCACGCGCCGCCTCCAGCTACCACCCGCAACGTGAACGGGAACTCGTATCCGAGACTGTCGTCACTGCGACAACAACAAAATCATTAGCACTAAAAAATCAATAGCAGATTATACAGCGAGACCATAAAACGAGCCATTTTACCCGAGACGTTCGTATAGCCACCCGAGCCGGTACGAGGAGAGAATGAGTTTAATTTCAATTAAATGAAATAGCAACATTTTGTAAATAAATGTACATTTACAAGCTATAATTTTTCATTGCTCTTTCTACAACAATATACTAGAACTAGCTGTTGCCCGCGACTCCGTCCGCGAATAATAAGGATAGGTATACAAAAAATAGTCTACGACCATTGACCTATAATAACAACTAGACTCCCAATCACGCTCAAAAATTGTCGGAAGTAAAAGCCTGCATACGCGTCTATTGGGCAGGCTTTTGGTTCAGTTGTGTTTCGACCGCGCGTTGATTACAACGTCACTTCTCGCCCCGTATTCGTATATGTCTCTTTCGCACCGTAATCAAAGTCACGAGAAAAAAAGAGACAGACAGTCTAGCTTCCGCTTCGCATGACCACTCCACTGCATTCTTTACTCTTTAGGCGGTTTCCAGCGCGTGACGTCATGTCACTACTTCGAACGATCGTATTCAATTGACATTAAACATTACTGCTACGAAACAAGGTGTTAATTTGAATGAATGCTGTTAATGTTATCTGTATAAATTGATGTATACGTACATACAACGCCGCTCGGACGTTTTTTGAGGAACTTTTGTTAAGCGATTGGGTGTCTTGTTGTTATTATAGGTCAATGTCTACGACCTATTCTCAGACCTACTGAATACAGAAAAAAGTTTCATAAAAATCGGTCGAGCCGTTTCGGAGGAGTTCGATAACAAACACCGTGACACGAGATTTTTATATATTAGATTAGATTAGGTTAGATTTCCTACTCTTAGATATTCATTTCGTAATATTATAAAACAAAACGTAACGTAGGACGTCCTCAGACTCGGTGGAGCGATGATCTCCGCAAGGCGGCTGGCAACAGCTGGATGAGAGTGGCCGAGGATCGTGCTCAGTGGCGTGCCATAGGAGAGGCCTATGTCCAGCAGTGGACGAACATAGGCTGATGATGATGATGATGAATATAAAACACCGGTTATAAAAAAAATGTTTGAAATCTATTATTAAACTATCAGCAAATAAACGAGGCGGCAGCGTTACCGACCAGTCGGTGGCGTGGTTGCAGGCGTCGCTAGGCGGCGGGCGCGCGCTCAGCAGCCGCGCGACCTGCGTCCACACCTGCGCGTACACAGCCCGCCCGGACATGCCCGGCTGGATGCCCACCAGGAGAGGGACTCCGAACAGCATGGGTTTGAGGCGCTGCGCCGGTAGGAAGTACGCGTCCATGCGGGCTTGCTTCCTGGAGAATATAATGAATAGTACATTATTGTCGTGGCCTGGAAGTAGGCAATTGCTGGCTGAGTATGAGTATTAAACGGACGAGCTTGCGAGTCCGTTTAACTAATACGAAGCCAGCAATTGCTATTCCAGCCGAGACTAATATAAAGCTTTTCTCAAAAATGGTGAAGGAAAAAAAATAGAATAAACTTTTATTAACTTAAATAGGTACAAAAAATTGCAAATCACTTAAAATAGGGATGTTGACACCACCAATCAACTGACGTTCTTTTTATGAACTGTCAAACACAATCTCCCATAGACTTTGAATGACAATAGCGACATATGACGTCATTGTTCGCATACTCAATCAACTAACTATTTATTTGTTTTAAAGCAACAAAAAATCTAATTTTGCATTTACTTAATCGAAAATTAATCTGGCTTTCAGGGCTGAAATAAAGCGTTTTTTTACTAGAGTCGTGTCTTCAAATTCTTTTTTAATGGTGTCAACATCCCTATTAAATGTCATTAAACCCTATCCCGCCTTTTTTCATTAAAAAAAAACTGTAGGTGTATTTTTCTACTAAAAACACCACAAGCTGTTTCAAACACAATAAAAAAAGTCTGGAGTTCCAACAAAACAACTGATACCGGTCATTTGAATTGGCTGTATACGAATAGTGCCAACTTATTGCCATGGCCGTTTTAACTTTACTGACCATAAACTATGCACTTCGCGTTCTGATATGTAAAGAATAATGACAACTTTTACGGATATTTTTGAGAAAATATCATTTGGAGTGACATACATACATATTGTAAGTTAAAATAGCTGTTGATGTTTTAACCTGTGCAACTGACATTGAACCTTAGGATGGTTTAAACTAAAAAAAATGGTTATTCACTGCAATAGCAATATCAAATATCTCTCTCTCTCTCTTTTTCTTTCTCTCTCCCTATCCTAATACTATCTTCTTCCTTCAGTCCTGGCCACAAACATCAGAACACGTAATAGTCGTATGTGACTAAGTATTTGAAGAAAACGTACCTTTTAAATTCAGGCGTTTTGTAAATTAATCATTTTAGACCAAAGTAATTATGACTTTCGATTATTTTAAAGGGTGAGATAAAGAAATTCAGTCTAATTCAAAAATAAAGGTGTAGGTTTTTCAACCATGATTAATATTTACACTTTGAAATAATCTAACAAAGTTTAAATAAACCTCATTTAACTTACCTATGCACAGCGACCAAGTACTGTATGTTTCCAAGCAGCAACGGGTTATCCTTTATCTCGTTCATTTTGTTCATATTAGAGGGGGACGAGCTGAAACGGGCTTTCCCGAGTCTCGGGCTCGACGGTTTGAGGTTCAGCGACCTGACGGAGAGAGTCGGCGAGCTGTTGCCGTTCTTATCCATCCGCTTGTGGTCGGAGATCTTCGGCAGGGTTCGGTAGTTTTCGTTGTCGGTGTAATTCTTGTAGAAGGTGTTAGGCGGGCTTTGGGACATGAGGATCTCTGATTTGGAACGCTGGAAAGGCGATGGGGTTAATTTGTTTCGTTGATGCATATAAAAAAATATATATTAGGGGACAATCTTACACAAATCGACCTAGTCAAAAACTAAGCAAAGCTTGTACTATGGGTACTAGACGACGATAAACATACTTACTTATACACCGTGAAATTTTAGTGGTTGTTTTCCCGAAACGAGGTGATTTAGTTTCGATTGTACAATCGATTTATAATTACTATTTTGACTAGAGTCAAAAATCCAATTGTGAAAAACGAAAGTCGAAAATGACCGCAAACCAATAGTAACGCTTCGTTGGTACAAGTAGCGTACGCTCGTACGATAGGTTAGGTACCAGCGAAGCGTTACTATTGGTTTGCGGCCATTTTCGACTTTCGTTTTTCACAATTGGATTTTTGACTCTAGTCAAAATAGTAATTATAAATCGATTGTACAATCGATACTAAATCACCTCGTTTCGGGAAAACAACCACTAAAATTTCACGGTGTATAGATAAATAAATAGTTAAATACATAGAAAACATCCATAACTCAGGAACAAATATTCGTGGTCATCACACAAATAAATGCCCTTACCGGGATTCGAACCCAGGACCTCTTGCTTCGTAGGCAGGGTCACTACCAACTAGGCTAAAGCGATCGTTATTTACGTATAGTTTGTTTAATCAATCAGGCTAGCGTAAAATGCCGCGATCGCTTTTGTCACTATGTGTTATTCCATAACTCTGTACCATGTCGTATGGAACGACAAGCACGAGTGGCTGCGGTTTGCTTTGTCGCGGTTTGTTGCGGTTTGAGTCGGAACGTGACGTATCGAACGAGCAACACGTTATATAAATTTGACTTTAATTTGACTCGATGGAAGTTACACCCATAGTCAAAAAATTCGGCCCACAGTTCACCTTTCATACAAACGAGGTCACTTTGATGTCTTGGTTCTCCACTAGGCGTTGCTTTGGCTGTGACCTTGATGATGGCCACTCCGAGCATTGATAAAGGACATTCAGAGTTCCTAAGATCACCTGATTGAATCTACGTTTAACACGGAAATTATAAATGTTCAGAAAAACATCTAAAATGGCAATAAAATAAATGAAAATCTAAGTGCTGATACAAATTGTCTCGTTGTGGTGTGAACTGCTTGTTGAATCAGTTGTGTGTGTTGGGAACTCTGGATCTCCATTATCGATGCTCTGGATATCCATCATCAGATCTCAACCGGGGCACCGCCCTGGTGGAGAGCTAAGGTATCAAAGTGGCCTCGTTTGTATGAAAGGTGGACTGTGGGCCGAATTATTTGACCGTGAGTGTATAATTGGAATATATTTAATAAAATTATCGTAAAAAAACACACAATATAGATTTTGAAAAACATTGAGAATATAGAAAGAAATTACGTACACACACAAAAACATATTTAAATAGCTACAACACACATAGAAGATGTAAGACACTTCCCTACGAACGGTAGGCGTATTATCTAATGCGTCGTCACCATTTTCTGTCAAACGGTATTATACTGTGGTAAAAAGAGATGCTGAATCCGATTGAGACTGCGAGACCGTTAGACAATACGACCGCCGCTGTATAAGCTCAGTACCTACTATAAATTCATACTGACACAGCAATGGTAACTAATAATGATTCAATGAGTTTTAAACAATTGTGAATAAGTTTTTTTTTAAAGATGTACTTAACCAAAAAGTTGCAATGAAATATTGTAACGAAATATGTAGTAAATACTCAGGGGATTGTACACCGAGTGTACAGGGTATAAATATTTACAAAGACGTCAAAAATATCTATAATACCAGTGGCGGGCGATAAAATATCTATAATACCAGTGGCGGGCGATAAAATATCTATAATACCAGTGGCGGGCGATAAAATATCTATAATACCAGTGGCGGGCGATAAAATATCTATAATACCAGTGGCGGGCGATAAAATATCTATAATAACAGTGGCGGGCGATAAAATATCTATAATACCAGTGGCGGGCGATAAAATATCTATAATACCAGAGGCGGGCGATAAAATATCTATAATACCAGTGGCGGGCGATAAAATTTTTGCAAGTAAAGCCGGAGCAAAAAAAAAACGTGAACTAAATGAAGGTGAAATAGGGCAGACTAATGCTACTACTACGGGCTCTAACTTGCATTGTTGTATTATTGAGGAGGAAATATTGAAAATAGTAAATTAAGGTATAATGTCCTTGAATACCTATACTTAAAAACTTCTGTAACAAGTGTGTAACGGCAAAATGTCAAACATAATAATAACAGGAATTCCGAATACTGAGACAATGATTATTTAATCATAATTACTTTAACCCATTCACTGCCGGGAACGCATATATGCGTTTTCGTGACTTGCGTAGTCCCGCTGCCATAGTTTGGCAGTCGTTTGAACGCACATGTGCGGTTGTGGCAACTGAAGAAGTCTCCAGTCTGACAGCCGGCAGCTAATGCGTTAAATGTGCATTTTTAACCGACTTCAAAAAAAAAGAGGAGGTTCTCAATTCGTCTGAATGTTTTTTTTTAATAGTTTTGCTTGTCGACAGATTTTTACTTTTTAAATAAATAAATAAATAAATATCACGGGACAATTCACACCAATTGACCTAGTCCCAAAGTAAGCTAAGTAAAGCTTGTGTTATGGGTACTAGGCAACGGATAAACATACTTATATAGATAGATACATACTTAAATACATATTAAACACCCAAGACCCGAGAACAAACATTCGTATTTTTCATACAAATATCTGCCCCGACACGGGAATCGAACCCGGGACCTCAAGCTTCGTAGTCAGGTTCTCTAACCACTAGGCCATCTGGTCGTCTGGTTTTTATTGATCTAAAAAGAGAATATCCTAGCATGACCGATGTCGAGAAAAGCTTATTGTCAGTAATCAGTAAGTACCGAGTATTTATTTCAATGAACAGCTCGCTCTTCAGTTCACAAATTATTATTATGTGCGACATTTTCCATATGTATTTACCTTTTCATCGTACATAGTTTAACACGCAATCTGTCACGACATACAAGTATAAACAGACACAAGTATACAAAAAACATTCATTATTTACAAATTGTATACATTTATAGGTTAGAGTTGTTTGTTTTAGTTGTGTGTTAGGCCCTCACCAAAAAATTTAATCATTTGCGAAGCTTTTTTTAGATTTAAAAAGGAAATATTTACATAAAAACTGTTATTTGGGTGCAATGTGACGGTTTCTCAAAGTCGGATCGAACGTTAAAAAAAAACTCATATAATCACTGATAGCCTAGTAGTTGGACCTATGGCCTTTCAAGCAGAGGATCGTGGGTTCAAACACGAGCTTGCACGTCTGAGTTACTCTGAAGCTACATTTGAAATTTACTACAACTTGATAGTGAAGGAAAACATCGCGAGGAAACTTACACACACCTGGGAAGCAATTCATCGGTGGGTGTGATGTGAAGTTCCCGATTCGCACGGGGTCCGCGTCGTGACTATAGCACGTGTTCTGGGAGGGAGACTGTTTGTTTGTCTATCATAGTAAGAAAAAAAACTACTTAATAACTAATGACGTACTTTATAAGAGTCGTCTTACTCCCACTTTTAAGAATAACTAACTGTTGCCCGCACCTTCGTTTTAGTCCCGCGGGAACTTTGCCCTTTCCCGGGAAAAAAATGTTGATTCAGAATAGAAAGTTTCAGTGATTACTCTTTGTAATATTAGTATAGATTACTAGCTCTTGCCCGCGACTCCGTCCGCGAAGAATGGGAGGCGGGGGGGGGGGGGGGGGGGAATAAAAATAGCCTACGACCTACCTACCGAGTGTAGAGAAAAAGTTTCATAAAAATCGGCCAAGCCGTTTCGGAGGAGTTCGGTAACAAACACCGTGACACGAGATTTTTATATATTAGATTTAACATCAAACCATATTAAAATATACAAATATTTATTGATAGATACATGTTTAATTTAACTTTAGATACATACAAATATTAAGAAAAAATAACAATAATAAATTAATACTATAACTATAAATAAAATAAAATAAAATAAAACTAACTTAAACTAAAACTAAATAAAATTAACAAAAGGTTCCCCCCGCGGCATGGACCCAAAGACACTGGCAGCATGACAAATAAAACTAATTAAATAAACTTAATAAAACAAATTACTCTATTTCTTCCATCCAAGAATAAAAGTTGAGCTTTGACCAGACTTGGTTCATTATTAATAATACTGGATTTTCGATAACGTGCCAAACCTACACAGAGCAAATGGTTACCGTCACATCACACCCATGTTCGTGTAGTCTGTGTGTGGTGTGTGCGAGTGTGTGTGGTGTGTGCTTGTCGGCTAACCTTGAAGCAGAAGAGTGCTGGCATGCAGAGTGAGGAAGTGTTAGCGGCGCGCCCACTCACCTCCGCCCGCGCGGCTTCCCCCGCGCCCTCCGCGCCCTCCGCGCACTGCCAGTCTGCAATTATCCGGTGCACGTGTACTTGATAGTTCAACAAAGGTTTAAGGGACTAAAGTTTTTAAACATTCGCGAATCAAATCTTCAATAAGCAAATTAAATAGATAAATACAAATTGTCACGACGTTTTAGAATTCATAAGTTATTTCTGTATCTTTGTCATGTTTCTGTATAAAAAAAACCGGCCAAGTGCGAGTCGGACTCGCGCACCGAGGGTTCCGTACAAATTTATATTTATCTATTAACATCCAGTCTTAGCAGACCCCTCCTCCGCAGCAAAATGTGCGCAGTGTGGGGTCATTGTAGATTGGTTACTGATATAGACAGATAGAGAAAAAAAATTATGCTTTTCGCAATTTCTCCTTTATCTGTGCTATAAGACGTTGCTTCGTACCAAATTTCAAGATTCTGAGTTCACGGGAAGTACCCTGTAGGTTTTGATTCCCTTGCGAGTAGTTGCAGTTTGAAAATATGCGGCTTAAATTGCTGTTTCTTTTGATTGCGTTCACATAGAAGTTTGATTTTGTTACAGCTTAAAGGTATTATAGAACTGAGTATTTGATATGAATTTCAATTTAATACCTCTACGCGTTCATGAAAAAAGGGGTAGTAACTTGAAAATTATTAAAAATATTTTTATTATATGATGTAACTAAAAATTTACGGTTTTCGCAATTTTTCCTTTATCTGTGCTATGAGACGTTGCTTCGTACCAAATTTCAAGATTCTGAGTTCACGGGAAGTACCCTGTAGGTTTTGATTCCCTTGCGAGTGTCGAAAATTTGCGGCATAAATACATTGGTTACTGATATAGACAGACAGACAAAAAAAATTATGCTTTTCGCAATTTTTCCTTTATCTGTGCTATAAGACCTTGCTTTGTACCAAATTTCAAGGTTCTGGGTTCACGGGAAGTACCCTATAGGTTTTGATTCCCTTGCGAGTTTCGAAAATATGCGGAAATTTGCGGCATAAACGGCTGTATCTTTTGATTGCATTGGCTTGAAGTTTGATTTTTTCAGAGCTCCAAGGGACAGTAGACTTGAGTATTTGATATAAATTTCTGCTTGATACCTCCACGCGTTCCTGAGAAAAAGGGTCTTGACAGACAGACGGACGGACGGACAACAAAGTGATCCTATAACGGTTCCGTTTTTTCCTTTTGAGGTACGGAACCCTAAAAAGGTAAACGGACTAAAACTATTCAAAAAGAAAACCAGCAGCGCAGCAGTGCTTTACCAATTTGCACAAACTCTTCCTATCATAATTTGCTCTCTATCGCAACAGTTATAGTCATGTTTTTTTTTCAATGTTGTATTCTTTGATCAATTATAACTGTAGATCCACAGTCGCGCGCCCGAAAATGTCCGAGCCAAATGAGCGCCACTTTGATAAAAGTGGCCTTCTTTTTTCTCAGTACGTTGCGTGAAATTGTCAAGTTTAGCTGTCAAGTGTCAACCGAAATTCGACTGTAATGAAGTAAAGACTAGGTTCAAATTTCTCTGTAGGTGATGATTTTAATTGTTATGCGAACAAATAAAAAAGTTCGGACATTCTTTGAAGGGGATTTTGTTCGGCAATGTGTATCTTCAGTTATAATTGATCAAAGGTAGTATTGACCATGTTTACCTGTGTCGTGGTCGCAAGCCTGGCATTCGTGGTCGTCGTTGGTCGTCAGCGGCGTCTCGTAGGCGTACAGTTCGAGCGCCGTCGCGGCGTTGATTTTAGCCGCATCCTCCATCACGCGACCGATCGTTGCACCGTTCAGTTCTACTATTAACATCCTATAAAAAAAAATATTTAAAAAAAACCGGTTGTCTGTAATGTCGGTTTACGTACGATAGTTTAACGTGACAACGACATAACAAAACATTCAAAAACAAAAATGAAACCAAGCGGTCACCCATCCAAGTACTGACCGCGCCCGACTTTGTTTAATCTCGGTGATCGGACGAGAACCGGTGTTTTGTCAAATATCTTGAATGGTGCATCCTACGGCAAAATTAATGAAATTTTCATCGCCCCTTTAATACCCACCCCAGTACCCCTCCCTTCCCTCACTCCCCCCCCCGCACCCCCCCATTAAAAATTACCCAAGCGCTAGTACTAAGATTATACATCCTGGCGCGCGCTGCTCTCTTGTACATCCTAGCGTACTCTCTCTTGTACGGGAACATGTACGTTACATTGCGTCATCCTTTTTCGTGCGTGCAGCCGGCGTTTATCGATTTATTAGACGTTATCACGTCAAAAAAACTTTCAATACTTTATTGAATCTCTCTTCTCAAAATAATATTAATTATAACTTGTAACACAATCAAAATTTTCAACAATACAAAAAAAAATCGGAAAAAAAGTTGAAAAGTTTTAATAAAACTTACGATTCCGGAGCAAGTCCGCAGAGTTCCGATAGGCGTTTCTTGAGTTCCAAATACGTGGCTTCGGAGTTTATTAGTATGCCGTATTTGATGGGCACCGACCCGTCGAGAAGCATCACTGGTTGGACAATAAATTATCATTCTGGCGATCAGCTCGAAGGATGTCGATGAGACTGGTGTAACAATGAAGAGGCCTTTGTAATCCCAAGGTCTCAAAACTATCTCCATGCTAACCCGGTTGAGCAGTTTAAGCGTGAAGAGATAAAGCTCCAAACGCGCAGCGGAGGCGTGACGGTGCGGTGGCGGAGACGGTTGTAATATTCTAACTTGTATGAACGAGTTCGCGGTACGGAATCACACAACCGTTCATACAAGTTAGAATATTACAACCGTCACCGCCACCACACCGCCACGCCTTTACAGACAGACAGACCGACACACATTCGCATTTATAATCACTATCATCATCATCATCCCAGCCTAGATACGTCCCACTGCAGGGCACGAATGAGGGCTTAGGCCGTAGTTCCCACGCGGGCCCAGTGCGGATTGGGAACTTCACACACACCATTGAATTTCTCTTCACGTTGTTTCCTTCATGGCAAATTACACATGCAATTTCTCACATAAATTCCGAAAAACTCACGAGGTGCGGAGCCCGCGTTGGAACCCACGACCCTCTGCTGGAGAGACCATAGCTAATTTGTTGTGAAAAACACTACTTATATATGAATAAACAGATTAGCTTTTATTAAAAATCTTTATTTATGCAAGTACTATTTATTGTTGGCAAGAATTTTTTGTGGCTCTTTAAAAAGTTTGTAATTTTTGACTCTTCCGACTCGAAAGGTTGCCGACCCCTGCACTAGGCCACCACGGCTTTCTAGCATTAGTATGGATTGGGCTGATTAGTTTTAAAGTTTTTGTAGTGCCACTGCATCACGAATGGGCCGACTCGTCCGGGGCGGTACCACCCTCACAGAATACTGGCGTGAAGCAGCAGTACTCCCTGCTGCGTTTCGTACGGTCAGTGAGAGCGCCGGGGGCCCAGTACCTCTCCCCCTCATCTATTCCCTTTCCTTTTTCCTCTCCCTTTTAGGGCCCACAACGCACTGGCATCGCGTAAAGTGCTGCTGTCTATGGATAGTGGTGATCATTAAACATCAGGTGACCCACTAGTTCGTTTGTCTGGGCTCTCTAACATAAAAATAAAACCGGCCAAGAGCGTGTCGGACACGCCCAATATAGGGTTCCGTAGCCATTACGAAAAAATCAAGTAATATTTTTCAAAGGATTTCGTATGTGTACGGAATCTTCCAAGTTTAGGTATGTTTTATACCTTAGGCTACTATTTACTCTTAAACTATAAATGATTCCCAAGCAATTTTAGCCGCTATAATTTTCCTTGTAAATATAATATATTTACTACCATTCTAAATTTTTTCAAATTTTTCCACCCAACAGTTTAGATTTTAGAGGGGGGGGGGACGGTCGATTTTAATGAAATTTTTCACTTTAAAGTTGAATATGTCGCAAACAGATCACTGAATAGAAAAGTCATGTTAGCTACCCCCCAATTGTTTTAAAAGACCTATCCAACGATACCCCACACTATGGGGCCAGTCGAGAAAAAAAAATCACCCCCACTTTACGTCTATGGGAGGTACCCTAAAAAAATTTTTTATTTTTTTTTATTTAATCACTTTGTCGGCGTGACTTATATATATATTCATGCCAAATCACAGCTTTCTAGTACTAACAGTCTCTGAGCTTAGCCGCAGACGGACAGACAGACAGACGGACGGACATGGCGAAACTATAAGGGTTCCCAGTTGACTACGGAACCCTAATAAGTGCATACCGACGAGTTGCGCGCGCAGCGTGTTGTCGACGGGCAGCGGCAGACTGAGCATGTTGAACGCGTCGAAGCGCGTGGACTCGGCGGCGCACGCGTCGCAGCGCACGCGCGACTTGAGCTGCCCGTAGAACAGGTCCGTCACCACCGAGGCGTTGCGCGCCGAGTGCGCGGCCCACGCCTCCGCTGCCACCTCCTGGATAGAGACCAGGACACAGGTTATAGTCCGGTCGTTGTCATCTGAGCTCTGGGGCCATAATACTACATTATTCTTAACGCGCTTGTGCAGGGCCAGGATGTTGGCGTGTTTGTCGACAACTGCCAATTATTGTTATACAGAATAAACCGTCTTTATAACGAAATTGTAATATAGGTAATTTAATCATGCATGTATATTTATAAATAACATTGTAAGCGAGTTGGTATCTTACTGTTAGCCTACAAATGTATCTTTTTTCCAAATAAATAAATAAATAAATAAATTATTGTCGTGGCCTGGAAGTAGGCAATTGCTGGCTGAGTATGAGTAACTGATACGAAGCCAGCAATTGCTATTCCAGCCGAGACTAATATAAAGCTTTTCTCAAAAATGGTGAAGGAAAAAGAAATAGAATAAACTTTAATTAATTAAATAGGTACAAAGAATTGCAAATCACTTAAAATTAAATGTCATTAAACACTTTCCCGCCTTTTTCCATTAAAAAAAAACTGCAGGTGTGTTTCTACCGAAAACACCACAAGCTGTTTCAAACACAATAAAAAAAGTCTGGAGTTCCAACAAAACAACCGATACCGGTCATTTGAATTGGCTGTATACGAATAGTAGGGTGTGTCATTTTTTTCGAATTTTGAAATTGCAAGAGTAATACCTCTCAAAAGTTGCCTCATCAAATATATTAAAGGTTTGCATTTAAAGATTTCACCTTAGTTGGTACTTTTGGCTCGCTCATCGACCTTGAAGTTCAGTTAAAATTGTAAAATATGTACGTAATTGGGACATTTTTTTTTTATTATCTACTATCTTTAACTGGACGTAAACTGCATTAAAATATTATAAATGCCTTATATACTTAAAATAAATTAGAAAAACAGTACATTTTGACATATTTGCTATTTAACACCTACCCCCAATTACGCTGTTGCACGTCATTACCGGCAAATATAATCGTGACTTGTGTTTGTAATTAATACACATATTTCTTCATAAAACTAGCTTATATTTCAACTCTTTGTATTCAAAAACACATAATAAGATAATAATATTACATTTTAGCTGTTCAATTTATTAAAATGTCGTCAAAAAGTGGCGTAGAAACAAGGATTAAAACTAAAATGCGTATTCTTGACAAACATCCCGAAAAAATTAAAAAAATGTGCTCCCGACATTTTGAAGATGTGCTAAGACATTGTGACTAGCAGCGTTATGAATAAAAAACAGTTTAATCAACATGAACCTCAATAAAAAAAGTAAAATTTATCATACGCGAAGTAGTTCAAGCCGTTATTGAAGTCTGAAAAACTGTTTAAATTTCAACTGTTACGGAAGCAAGAGCAGGTCAACTAATTATGTCTTTTTGCAATCAATAGGCATGCAGTTGTTGAAAAACTTTAACAGGGATTCAAAAGGAAAATCATACTAAAGCAGTATGCAAGATTTTTTCGTGAAATCAACACATGATTGGCCATTTAGATGGGCAAACTTCCGGACCAAAATCTTTTTCTGGGCCGATTGGAAAAATGCTCTCAGCTTGTGAGAACAGGCAGTGACGCAATTCAAACCTATTTCTATAGAACTACCTATACTTTCAAATGTAAAGTTAAGTACAGATCGACAATACTTACAATGTGTAGCTGTGTCAACTGGAGTCGCAAGTCCTGATTCAGTTAAACGCAACCCGGGAAAAATGTCACACGCCCGATAGCTCACGACTGCTAGCAGAATACTGCGTCTGTACGTTTCAACTAAGCGTCCAAGTGCTGCATTAGTTTCGCTGGTAAAGTATATTTGTAAAACTTACAGCCCTTCTTGGTTTCAAATAAAAATCAATAGCTCATGTAAGGATGGTGCCAGGAATTTATGGTTTCTCATCGAGAACACAAAAGATCTTCTCCAAGACATTAAAAAGTTCATTTATCCAGTAATACAGCGTAATGTGTGTTTTGCAAACCCAGAAAACTTACTTTTGTCTACATACAACAGACAATAACAAGCATATAAGAGAACTTGCTAGTAGGAGAATATTTAAATCTCGTGCTGCAAAATAAACCAAGGTGGTGAGATCTTTTACCATACCGAATATCAACTTTGAATCCCAAACTTATTACGACATGATTGACTGGCAGGATAAAAAACTTGTATTAACGTCGCCTCCGCTATTGCGGCTGACAGAAACAAGCGAACGTGAAGACATGGTTTCCATGATAAATTTGAAAATAATCGATTTCCCAATGTTCCAATGTCACACGTAATCCGTGGAGAGGTGCGACAAGCTGACGACTGAAGCTGCTGGTTCTGTGGCTGGAAACAAAGCTAGAGAAGACTTTATTTTTTCTTAAATAAATTCTAGATAAATCATGCCCAAATTTAATTCTAAGCAAGATTTTAAGTAAGCTCACTATGTTTCAAAAATGGCATGTTTTTGTTTTTTATTTTGTATTTTTTTTAAATAAAATATGTGAAAAAGTCAATTTTTCATGTAAATCATAATATTTTCTATCCTAGAATGTTACTTGTTACTTCATAAAATGATTTATTACTTTGTGAGGGTGTCCTAAACTAGGAGATAAAAATGGCAATTATCACAAACTTTAACTCATTTGAGGAAGCCAAAAGTATATAAAAAACGTAATATTTTTTACATATTTTGTCATATCAGATCTAGAAGCAACTTTTGATAACTATTACAAGTCAAAAAACTAATATTTTTTTTATCATCATACTAAGTGACACACCCTAACGAATAGTGCCAACTTATTGCCATGGCCGTTTTAACTTTTTAAAAAGTTTGAGACTCGACAATAATGAAATTTGTATGCGACATTGTTGTCGAGTTTATCGAGCCTGCAATGTTTTTAACTTAATAATATTTTTAACTGACCTTAAACTATACACTTCACGTTCTGATATGTAAAGAATAATGTCAACTTTTACGGATATTTTTGAGAAAAAACCCTTTTTCGCACATCTCGCTCGCTCTTGGGAGGTTAGCAGATCTCTCGCTCGCACTTTGCGCTTTGCTGTCCTAGGTACATCAGGAAAGTTCTCGCGTGCTGGCGCCGGCTGCCTCCCTTGCGCGTGTACCTGGTCGGGGCGGCCGCCGGAGTCCCGCATGGGCGGCGGCTGGCTGTGCGCGCGGTTGAGGTCCTCGTGCAGCGTGTCCAGCAGCCATGCCAGCAGCTCCTGCGCGTCGTGCTGGCCGCCGCCCGCCAGCGCGCGCGCGTGCCGCGACACGCACCAGCGCACGCGCAGCGGCGCCACCGACCGCGCGCTGCACGACCACACCTGCGCACAGACAGACCACGCTACTCAACTATGTGCAACAAAACTACTATCTCACTACCTGCGAGATCCTGTAATTGGCTCTATGTTACTATTAACGATACCTATATTCCCGAACGACATACGATAATTTTTAACTTTCGATAAAATCTAAATTACTGCTGTGCGATTTCGAATGGAATGGCGCAGAGGTGATTCACAAATAGACACTATTTTATTCTTTTATTTTGTAGTTTCTACTAACATAGTTATTAAGCACCCATTGTATCTAACGAATAATGGATCCTAGTTATCTGCATAAATAGATTTATAATTATTATTAAATGAAGTATATCACGCACAGTGCTATAAATTATTAATAGCAATAAAAATACCGCGATTATCGGTAGTAAGGTAATTTACATAATACTTGATTTGTGTTATGAATATTCTGTTACTGATAATAAATGATGTTATGCCCTGATCACGAAGAAGCGATTATGATTGAAAAAAAGCTCAGATTTTTTTTATATAGTTATCATTCTACTTAAAAAACATACACTTTTTACACGCTTTATATTAGCTTCACCTGTATGTTTGTATGTATGTATGTTTGTATGTATGTTTGTATGTTTGTTTGTAACCGACTCCTTAGGGCGCGATTTTGACCCACTTCCCGGTTTCCGATTGAGCTGAAATTTTGCACATATGTGTAAATTGGATGACAATGCAATATTATTGTAACATGGAGCTGATCTGATGATGGAGCTGGATGGTGGCCATAGGAACTATGTAATAAAACAACACAATCCCGTCGAGTTTGGGCTCGTTTGATTCGTCTTGACGAGCACTTTGATCCCAGATGGTAACCAGGGTCTGATGATGGAGCTGGAAGATGGCCAAAAGCACTCCGCAATAAAACGACACAACCCCATCGAGTTTGGGCTCGTTTGATTCGTCTTGACGAGCACTTTGATCCCATATGGTAACCAGGGTCTGATGATGGAGCTGGAGGATGGCCAAAGGCACTCCACAATAAAACGACACAACCCCATCGATTTTGGGCTCGTTTGATTCGTCTTGACGAGCACTTTGATCCCATATGGTAACCAGGGTCTGATGATGGAGCTGGAAGATGGCCAAAGGCACTCCACAATAAAACGAAACAACCCCATCGAGTTTGGGCTCGTTTGATTCGTTTTGACGAGTACTTTGGTCCTAGATGGTAACAAGAGTCTAATGATGGAGCTGGAAGGGGGGTAGGTGGCGGGTTGGGGGGGGAATGGGGTATGGGGTAAGGGGGTCGGGGGTTTAGAGGGTTGGGTGTTAGGGTGTGGCGGTTGGGGTTAGGGGATGGGGGGGGGGTTTACGGGAAATAGGGTGGGGGTGTTGGGGGCTTCGGGGGTAAGTGATTTCGGGGGGTTGTGGGAAATGGGGAGGGGGTAAGAGGCCTAGATGGTAACAAGGGTTTGATGATGGAACTGGAAGGGGGGGCGGTAGGTGGCGGGGTGGGGGGTGTGGGAGGGGTGGGGTGGGGGGGGCAGGTGACGGGTGGGGGGGAGGTGGGGTTTCCGGGGGTATGGGGGTTCGGTGTTAGGGGGGTTGGGTTTAGGTGGTTCGGGGGTTTGTAAAATGAGGAGGGGGTAAGGGGGGTTTAGGGGATTGGGGGTAAGGGTGTGGGGTTTGGGGGGGGTTTGGGGAAATGGGGTGGGGGATGTTGGGGGGTTGGGTTTAGGGGGTTTGGGGGTTGTAGGTGAGGGGGTAAAGTTAGAAAGAAAAAAATGCAACTAAAAAATAGAAAATAAATAATAGTTAAAAAAAACTAAAAAACACGCTTTAAAAAATAAAAAATAAATTTTAATAAATTTCAATTCACTATTCTTATAGTGCAGTAAAAAATCTTAATAAGCAATTATTATATTGTTATATCCAGATCAAAATTTGTAAACAATTCTAAATATTGATAAAATAAATAATAATAGTTTAAAATATTTTATTGTAAAAAAAGCGTGGGGTGCTTTTTAAGATGTTATCAAAATGACAATCCTTGACAATTGACACCATGCACCCCACGCTTTTTTTACAATAAAATATTTTAAACTATTATTATTTATTTTATCAATATTTAGAATTGTTTACAAATTTTGATCTGGATATAACAATATAATAATTGCTTATTAAGATTTTTTACTGCACTATAAGAATAGTGAATTGAAATTTATTAAAATTTATTTTTTATTTTTTAAAGCGTGTTTTTTAGTTTTTTAATTTATTTGCATGCTATTTCCTGAGCTTTTTAATTAATTAAGTCCAATGATTAAAAAAAAATCAAAAAAAAATTCGGTTGTCAGATTAGGCGAATCCCTCCAGATAATTGTCAGATTATGAGACAGCACGTCTAGCACAATAAGATGAACCATATATCACCCTTCATATATATTAATCTGACGTCACAGAATAAGTAATAGTACTACAGAACGTACAGAAGGATCACTCTCGAACAAAGGTCAACTTTAGGTATAAAAACTTTCCTACTCCTACTGCGTGCACGCGAAATTAAAACTTATCGTGTGATACGAGCGTTCATATTCCGTTGGGCACCGCTGATCCGAAACCAAGGGCACAGGGTTCCCACTCGCCCATATTTGGTAGGTATATAAATCAAGAAAGATAACAGTGTGTATTAATTCAGTAAACTACCTTTAGTATGTAAGTAAGTTATTTATAATATCGTTTAGAAGTCATTGTTTGTTGCAAAAATCACAGAAAAAAAAGATGCTTAATTACGCGCGACGCGGCTAGCGTGCGAACTGAAGGCCGCGCGACAACCTACTGCCATACTCCTCCCGGGAGGAGCGCCGGCCGAACATACCTAAACTGTGGAGTGAAACCCCCCTGCTGACGTGCTTGAGTACTTCAAAATGGCGAATTTTTTTGCACATTCTAATAACTACCCCGAGTTTGCGTCACATCCAAATCGTCAGATTATTGAATGAGAGCTTTTTTTAAGTTCACTTAACATCCCTTTAGAAAATCTGACGCGCTCGACTAAGTTTTTTTTTTTCATTTTCAACCCTTACGTACGACCCATCATGTAAACGATCAGATTAACATACGTACATTATTAAAAATACGTAGGACATGGATGCTATCAATATCTGACGCGCTCGAGTATGTTCATGCAGCAGTTTTTTTTTACATTTTTGAAAATCTATAGCTGCTCCCCCCACCGATGAAAAGGGATACATTATATAATTTTTTTTTCTTTTTATCATCTAAGCTTCGCAACTCAATATACTATGACGCTCGAGTAAATCCCCACTTAGCATCGTGGGCTCCTCTACTATAAAGTGGTGATTACGACCCGGAACAGGCTTCCCTAACAAGATGACCGACGACCCGGTAATGGTCGCCAAAAATCACTTCGATGAAGGCAGCCAGGACTGATCGTTGTGAAACTCATTGGATGAAAAGGCCGTCCAACGGTGGACGTCTTTCGGCTGATATGAAAAATTGTTAATATTACCTCCTTGCACAGTTCTCCGTAGCGCACCGCCAAAGCGCCTTTGGTTCCCAGCGGGTTGCTCGTGTTCACTTCGTAAAGATGCATTCCCGAATTGAAATAGCGCGTTAGAGGGCCTGTGTTCCACACCTAGAAAATCAACAAAACATCTGTTATGTCAGTTATGTTTAAAAATACGACAAGGACTGTCGAGCACACATTATCAACGTGGTACAGTCAAGTGTAAAGAGATGGGTACATTATGTTCAACTTGCTCATAAATAAGTCCCGTAACTCTTATATCGTCGAATTCAGGTCATGGGAGGAAATCGATACATATTTTTGCACTTGACCGTACCAGATAAGGATCGCCTAACGTGCTACACTCACTGTCAACCAGGAGTCAATAAAACTTAAGAGCAACAAAAGCATCTCATCGCACACGATAAAAATAAATTAAATTAGCGGGTGGAGCTCCGACGCGTTTCAAGTAAAGTATCCCATCTATCAGGCATTCATATTTAATTTATCAGGTGATGGGTTTTCTTTTCAACCGCTGTCAATTCTTTTTCCGCTGTTCCACGCTATGCAATTTTTATTTACATATATTGTACAATAGGTTTTCTAGTAGTTTTTCTAATTGGTTTCAGCTACACATTACCGCTTAAACCATTTGACAAACCTGTCAAAACATTCAATTTTGGACCGTAAATGTTGCTGATCTGAGTCTGGTTTGATTAATGTTTGACGGCAAATATATTGCCGGTATCGATTTAAGGGTTGATGCGTACAATATCATCAGAGGTCGGCGGGGGTGAATTGTTTTTACGTCATTAATGTCATGTAGTTGTGTCTTGTATATATTAATATGGATAAGGTGTATCCCGTAAAGAAATATTAAAAGAAGACAAAACTAAAATGAATTACAAAACGAGTATTAAGCTTTTTTTATTTATTGTAAACTTTTTGTGCTATTGTAATAAATAACCGATTGCTTTGCTTTTTGTTTTAATACTAGTTGAAATTGATTTCCCAATTAAGCAGAAAGCTGTGCAAATTAGATTAATCACATTCCGTAGGTTCTAATAAAATTCATTTGTTTTGGTAGCAGAAAGGCAGCCTCAATAAAATCATTTCATTAGTTTATGATTTCACATGGTGCATTTACCATTGAATGACAAGGTATGTCCATGTTTTGCAAAACCTGAAAACGACTCACCTCCGCTGACTTCTGAATGTCATTTATGTGGTGGCCACCAATTTCAATTAGACTCTCAACTTAGGCACTCAATGGGTAAAGATGGATTATGAGTGCACTCACGGATTGTAAGGCCGCGTTCATGTAGCAAGTGTTGCCGAGGTTGTGTAGGCCGGTAGCGCCGGGTAGGTTGGGCGCGATCAGGGTTTCGCGTCGCTCGAGCAGCCGGTTGCCATTGCTCATGCTGTAACAGACAAAACACATTGAAACGACTTCCACACGAAACTTTTACTTCTGACTGGATATTGTGTAGGGACACAGCACAGTCAGCTCATATACGTGTACAATAGTAGGGCAGTTACTCGAGCGCGGCAGATTAATATACGGGGGGATACCTTATATCTTCTAGAGTACCCCCATTGAATATGAGCACTTCATGTGGGGGGGGGGGGTTTGCCTGGGGCACCCCGTCAAAAAACTTAGTAAAAAAAATAGATTCTTTGAAATATTCGAGCGCGTCGGATTTTGTTAATTTGATACTCCAGCGTGCCACTGATAATAAATGTATGATAATCTGCCACTTTGCATGATGGGAGTATATAGGGTATGGCCATACGGAAGGGCGCGCGTCCAAAGACTGACGATTTGGAAGTGAAATGTGCATTGTTAATAATTAACCCACCTTATCTTAATCTGACGCGCTCGAGTATTTTCAAGAATCACTTATTTTACAGCAGCGACCACAGCCCAGCCCCAGCGCCTGGCAGAGGGCACTGACCTGAGCGCTCCGATCTCCTCGGGCCACGTGAGGTCCGCGTTGCGCACCTCCAGCAGCAGCCGCGTGCGCTCGTCGCAGCGCAGCTCCTGCAGCGTCCAGCGCTCGTCGTCCAGCAGCACGCCCGCGCCGCCCAGCGACCACAGCCCAGCCCCAGCGCCTGGCAGAGGGCACTGACCTGAGCGCTCCGATCTCCTCGGGCCACGTGAGGTCCGCGTTGCGCACCTCCAGCAGCAGCCGCGTGCGCTCGTCGCAGCGCAGCTCCTGCAGCGTCCAGCGCTCGTCGTCCAGCAGCACGCCCGCGCCGCCCAGCGACCACAGCCCAGCCCCAGCGCCTGGCAGAGGGCACTGACCTGAGCGCTCCGATCTCCTCGGGCCACGTGAGGTCCGCGTTGCGCACCTCCAGCAGCAGCCGCGTGCGCTCGTCGCAGCGCAGCTCCTGCAGCGTCCAGCGCTCGTCGTCCAGCAGCACGCCCGCGCCGCCCAGCGACCACAGCCCAGCCCCAGCGCCTGGCAGAGGGCACTGACCTGAGCGCTCCGATCTCCTCGGGCCACGTGAGGTCCGCGTTGCGCACCTCCAGCAGCAGCCGCGTGCGCTCGTCGCAGCGCAGCTCCTGCAGCGTCCAGCGCTCGTCGTCCAGCAGCACGCCCGCGCCGCCCAGCGACCACAGCCCAGCCCCAGCGCCTGGCAGAGGGCACTGACCTGAGCGCTCCGATCTCCTCGGGCCACGTGAGGTCCGCGTTGCGCACCTCCAGCAGCAGCCGCGTGCGCTCGTCGCAGCGCAGCTCCTGCAGCGTCCAGCGCTCGTCGTCCAGCAGCACGCCCGCGCCGCCCAGCGACCACAGCCCAGCCCCAGCGCCTGGCAGAGGGCACTGACCTGAGCGCTCCGATCTCCTCGGGCCACGTGAGGTCCGCGTTGCGCACCTCCAGCAGCAGCCGCGTGCGCTCGTCGCAGCGCAGCTCCTGCAGCGTCCAGCGCTCGTCGTCCAGCAGCACGCACGCGCCGCCCAGCGACCACAGCCGCACGTCCTCGCGCGCCAGCCCCAAGGCTTGGCAGAGGAACTCCGTCACCTGCCGATACACAAACAACTTGTGATGACCTGCAACAACAAGATGCGCGCAGAGCGTCGCGCCGGCCGGCAGAAAAACCTACACCACCCGAGCCTCGAGTTTGAGCGTACCGCGCGCCAGCCCCCCCGCGGCGAATCGTATAAAAGGCAGCGGGCGACCGTACAATTTGTGCCAGCTGACGATCGCTCGCTGGACCTCCCCGAACGGGGTTCCATCCGGCGGGCTCGACCTCGCGGGCGGCGAACATCCCCGGCTGAGACACCAGTGTAGCCGGCGTATGACGCCGCTGAAGGGGGCCAACGCCCCGAACAGCATCCCCGCCACCTCACTTCGCGAGGCGGCCGGATGAAACCCAGTGAGTGACAATTTGTGCAGTCCTATACTTCGAGGCCAACGTGATACAGTGTGTCACGCACGACCACACTCTCGGCTGCCGAGATAATATGATTGTGAGCCCCCTTCTTTACCTCACCTCCCCGCTCACTCCACACCATCCCATCTTGACCCAGCGCGGTTTGGTCATCACCGAACAGCGCGGGCAGGAATTCCCCCCAACCCAGTTGGGGGGGTCTACTGAGGACTATACTAATGTAAAAGACTAGATGCGCGAGGTGCCATAAGTACTTTGATGTGAATGCGTCATGTTGGCGGGGCTGATCAGGACTATACTAATGTAAAAAACTAGCTGCCCGAGGTGCCATAAGCAATCATGTGAATGCGTCAAGTTGGCGGGGTCTGCTCACGGCTATTACCAAACACTGGCTGCCCGAGATGCCACAGGTGTCATAAAGTAAATACGTCGATTGCGGGTTGTAGTGACTGACCTGTTTGACGGTGGCGAGGCGTGAGAAGGCCGCAGTGTAAGCGAGCTGCCGCTCCGGCGGCGCCGCGCCCGCGCCCGCGCCCGCCCCCGCTGACACTGGCACGTGCGAGTACATCGACACGCCGCCTACCGCGGACACTGAGTTCATCCCTGTAACACCAAAAAAAAAAATATAAAAAAATGAAATTAATGATTTTAAAAGCTTTTTATTAACTTGCAATGTACGGGTCAAATCTTGGAAGTTGAATTTGGCCCACTTCCAGGGGTCGGATTTACTTGGAATTTGATGTACTTGTGTAGGTTGGATGAGAATGTCAATAAAAAGTACAGTCAGCGAAAAAGCTTGCATTGAAAATGAAATTTTTAACAAAAACTTATTTATGAATTATGATTTACTGACAATTTTAGAGTTGACGATAGTGTTGTATTATTGGTAAACTGTAATCAGTAACTAGAACGTTGATATTTTTTCCAGTTTTTGAAGACAAATTTTTATTGGTATATTTTTCAAATTAACTTAAAAAAATTTAATAAAAAAATACATTCGAGATCTTGGTCCGTCAAACGGTACAGTTTACAAAAAAACTATTTGTTCCAATTTTTCTCTAAAAGAATTAAGTATTTTCAAAACACACACTTTTATGACATTTCTTAAGTCTTGTATTGTACTGAGTTTATTATTGTTTTTAGTTTTAATTTGAAATATTTATAATAAAAAAAAAGAAAGAAAGAAAGAATAACTAAAAGTAATAAGTAATTCTTTCTTTCTTTCTTTTTTCAAAATATTTATATTACTGTATCTTATGTTTACAATTTTTTATTAGTACAATAAATATTTTCAAAACTTATTTACGTTACAAATTAATGTTCAAATCACACAAATGCGTATGTGTAAAAAAACTTAAATTTTATCGATTCAGATACATTCGCGGCACATCTGGTCGTGATAGACAGACAGACAAAAAGTGATCTTATAGGATTCAGTTTTTCCTTCTGAGGTAAGAAACCTAGAAAAAGTAAACAAGCCTCAATATTACTCACTTTGCGGCACCGCGACGTGTCTTAAAATCTTCAAGTTGAGCGGGTACAGCTCCAATTCTACGTCCGAATTCGGAGGCCGAATCACCTAGAACAAATAGAAGCACGTTAGCTTGGCTAGAGTACGCAATTGGAAGAGGAAATAGCTATTTATGCAACTGTATCGTAATAGGGGTCCTTAAAACACGAATGTGGTTTCATGAAACGAGGCGTAGCCGAGTTTTATAAAGGGTCACATGAGTGTTTTAAGACCTAATTACGTACAGTTGCATACAATATTTTATCTTCTCTCACACATTTTTCCAAAAACGAAGTAGCCTTTTTGGATTTTGCATGCCATAAAATCTTGATAGCATTTATCGTATAATTTTCTGAACTTTGCTAGTAGTAATAAATTATGAGTCATTTCCTTCGCCGCATCTAAAATATCATCGGGCGGAGTCAAATTTTCTTCGCATTCACTGATATCAGATATTTTTAAAAAATAACAAAATTTTCCCACGAAAATGCGTACAACAAAACGACACGTATGAATGGAATGGCGCTAAAACCCAGTACATCACCGCGCATGTGCGCGCATGCGCTAAAGCGGGCGCTGCCACAGACAAGTGAAAATTGGAATCAAAACTTGGTGATATAAACTTTTTGGATTTGCCCTGTATCGTAATGGTAAAAAAATTGTATTATAACATTATTTCGTTAGAAAAAAAGTGTTATAATATGTTTTTTTTTAAATATTTCGGTATTGTGTTTAAAAAGTATGTCAATATAAACTCTTTTTGAATTTTATAATTCGAATTTTACGATATGAGAGTAGATAAACACAATATAGGTAACTAGGGTATGTATTATAATACCGAAGTACGAAAAACCGAATTTCATAAAACCTATGAACGGAAGGCCGAAAATGAAGGGTCTACGCTAGCTGACGCGGATTACCCGGAACGGACGCCCGTCGGGCGCGCGTCTAATAAGAAATTGTATAAACAGCGCTAAGTGGCGCGGGCGCGTGCGACGGATTTTATGTAGATTTTTTACGGAGCGAGACCCCGCTCGCGACGGGTGTCCGCGTCAGCTAGCGTAGGCCCTAAAACGTCGAATGTTTGTATGACCAAAAGTTCTAAATCCCGAAATTGCGTTTGACCGAAAACCTAAAAGCCACACGAAGGGCTAAGCCACACCAACGGAACCACTCTTGAAGCGTGCCACTGACCTGGCGGGGCAGCGGCTCGGCGCCGCCGTACCACAGCGCGAGCGCGCGCCACAGCGCGTCGGGCACGAGCTCGAAGTCCCGGTGCTGCGCCAGCGTCACGTCCCGCCGCAGGTGCCCGCCCTCGCCAGTCAACGTCCGCACCTGGAAAAGGCATGCTCAATACTGAACGTGCCACTGCTTTCTGCAGAGGCCGAGTCGGGAGACGCGACCGCTACCACCGGTGACATACACCGGTACATTTAACAGCCGACTCATTTATGGCGCGCAAAACACGACAACAATGTAACACAAAACGAAAACAGGACGTATCAATATGTTATGTATTTCATAAAACGATACGACTTTTTCAAATATAATTTCTGTATTTCATTCCTGGCGTGCTGAAACGACCAATCAGTAATCGTCTACTGCATGTGAAATTAAATTGATCAATGAGAATGCGTCATTCATGACTTTAATCAGGTATTTTTTTCCGTAAACGTATAATATGCACAGAATGCTTTAATTTTTTTAAGTATGAAAAAACGCCACAGCATTAACTTTTTAAGCGCATCATGCCCGAATTGCTGGCGCAGGTCGGACATGACGAGGATGAAGTTTTTATTTTTTAATTATGTGGTTTTGGGTACTGGCCACTAAGAATGGCCTCGCTCATTTAAAAAAAAATGTCACAAAAGAAAAAGTAAAGTGGTCGGCAGGAGCAACGCAGTGTTTCGATTGTTTAATTGTTATTTTCTCACATTAGTCGTGAAAACCACAATGTTCAGTCTCGGCCAAAAGTGCAATAGATGGACTCGTACTTCCGAGGGCCTCCGCTACGCGACGGCCCTCAAACTAACTCGTCCATCTGTTGCTTACTTTCTAGCCTCTACAACAATGTACCGTAAAACCACATAACTATAGTCCTAGCCTGCAACAATAGTCCAATTTTCGTCTTTATATTATAGCTTACTGCTATTATTTCTGGGTATATAATTATGTTGTCAGGCCTAAAATAATTTGCTTAAGTCTAGCCATGGAGCTATCATATTTTAAGGATAATGTAAGGATAAAAATTGGACTATTGTTGCAGGCTAGGACTATAGTTATATGGTTTTACGGTACTATTTTTTTATTTGGAACACCGTTTTTGTCTTCTATTACACAACTATCGATATCGATAAAAAAATGTTTTTAACACTAGTTTGATTGCGACAGTCTTATATTTTGCCGGGAATATTCCGGCCTCTGGTCGTTGATAATACGAGTGGTCCGCAGTTACCTTGAGCGAGTCCGGTGCCCGGAGCCGCTTGTTGTCGATGGGACCCGGCGCGCGCGGGCGCGGCGCGGCGCTGCTGACGCCGCTGCTGCTGCCCGCGGAACCCAGAGACGCCGTCTCCGCCCGCCACAGGAGCGAACCCATCGACTCTACACGACAACAATGACAGCAATACAGGGTTTGGTAGCTACGTGCAAAGCTATAAGGGGGTGATAGCCGAGGTATTTTTGAACATTTTTAGCCATATATATGTTAGCCGAAATATGTTTTTTTTTTAAATTGAAGACTTAGAAATTTTTGGAAAATACCCAGAATTTGATAGTCACGAGTCAATATTGCCCCAATGAGCGTTAATTTAGAAATTTGAACTATGGCACAGAAAAACGACGTAGACTTGTCTTTTTCACATGTTATCTATACATATAAAATCCTTTGTCCTGACTGACGGATCAACGCACAGCCTAAACCGCTGATCGTAGAGACCTGAAACTTGGAGGGTGTGTTCTTTGTATGACGTAGGCATCCGATAAGAAAGGATTTTTCGTAGTTCTACTCCTAAGGGGGTAAAAAAGGGGGGCAAAGTTTGTATGGGACAACGTGATTCCTTGGTCCAATCTACTTCAAATTTTGCATAAACATTCTTTAACAGAATTGATGGAAGACCTGTTTCGTATTTTATTGAAATTCATCCCTTGACGGGGTTAAAAAGGAGTAGAAAGTTATTTTGGGGGTGATTTGCTTCGAAGATGATATCAATACTCCTTAGTGCTTTTGATTTATTTAAATTACATTTTATTTTGACACAATGCAAACGAAACGAAACTTCAAATTTGGCAAACCATTTGTCTACGTTTGTCAACCACTTCCTGATCTGATCTCTGATAATAACTAATTATATGTATAAGTATTTGCATTTCACCAAGCTTTTGCTTTTACAAGCGCAGCGTGGGACGTCCACCAACGAGATGGACGGACGTTTTGGTGAAGGCCGCAGGTTCAGGGTGGATGCAGGTCGCTTCCAACCGTAATGATTGGGCGTCAATGAGGGAGGCCTATGTCCAGCAGTGGACTTCCTACGGCTGAAATGATGATGATGATGATGAAGTTTTTATGTGAGTTCAACCTTTTTCGAATAAAATCGAATTGAGTATTCAAACATCATTGTTGAACTCGCATAAAAGCTTGGTGCAATGCAAATACATATAAAATGCTTTGTCCTGAAGTCCTAAATGACTGACTGGCGGATTAACGCACAGCCTAAACCGCTGTATTTAGAGACCTGAAACTTGGAGGATGTGTTCTTTGTATGACGTAGGCATCCGATAAGAAAGAATTTTCTGGAATTCCCACGGGATAAGGAATATACGGGATGTACATATTTCATCAATCTAGAGTGACCCTATAACGAAGATTACTAAACTGTTTAAATTGGGCATGCAAGTAGACTATTAGAACAGGTATAAAGCTAATTTCAATAATTATGAAAATTCCCACGGGATAAGGATAAATCAGGATTTATATACTCAAATCAACTGAATCCTATCTCCGTAACTACAATTACTAAACTTTTCAAACTCAGATAAACGTAAATGGTCATACATTACATAACAGCAAAAAAACTTATTGCAGGATTTTTGGAAATTCCTGTGGGATAGATTATCTCTGAAACATACGAGCCGATTAAAAAAAATCTTTGACCAGTAAAAAGTTACACTATCCTTTATTTACATAGGCTACTTTTTTCCGGGAAAATGCAAAATTCCCAAGGGATAGAAAAAATATTCATCTTCGAAGCTCATTTTAAAATGTCTTTCACCAATAGAAAAGATACACTGTCCTTGATTAACATAGGATGCTATTTTCCGGGTAAATGCAGAATTCCCGCGGTATAGAAAATAGTAAATTCTTAGATTATTTATACACTAGATAGAGCTTCGGCGGCATGAAAACGTCCCGAAAAATATAAGCCAACTTGGCTTATATGTCATTTGCCTCCCTTCAGTTTGAATGACGTAACGAGAACGTAATATGAAGCTGTCAAAAGAAATTTGTGGACGTTTTGTATCGCAATGTTTGCTACTGGCACTCTATCTAGTGCATAAATAATCTAAGAGTAAATTTAACTTCGGGGCTGAGTTTTAAAAAAATGACCAATAGAAAGCTACACTATCCTTTATTGGTATAGGCTAGGCTACCTACTATTTATTCGGTAAAATGCAAAATTTCCGTGGGATAGAAAGAAGTGAATATCACTTGAGGGCTAATTTGAAAATTTCTTTCACCATTAGGAAGTTACACCAACCATTATTTACATAGACTACTTTTCTCCGTGAAAAAGCAAAATTCCCACGGGAAAAAAATAAGTGAATTCAACTACGGGGCGGATTTTAAAACTTCTTTTACCGGTAGAAGGCTACACCTTTAAGGACATAGGCTACTTTTTCTCGGGGAAAATGCAAAATTCCCGCGGGATAAAAATAAGCGAAAATTTGCATAGAATAAGGACAAATTTGTTGAAATTCCCACGGGATAGAGAGTAAACGGGATTTATAATATTCACTAACTGATACTGATGATGATGAAATGATGAAATAATAATAATGATGGATGTTGCCGTTGCCGGATTTTTGTTATATACAATGAAAGAGATGAAGAAGCTTTACACAAATTGGAATTCTACGCGGACGAAGTCGCGGGCAAAAGCTAATCTATACATATAAAATCCTTTGTCCTGACTGACGGATCAACGCACAGCCTAAACCGCTGATCGTAGAGAGCTGAAACTTGGAGGGTGTGTTCTTTGTATGACGTAGGCATCCGATAAGAAAGGATTTTTCGTAGTTCTACTCCTAAGGGGGTAAAAAAGGGGGGCAAAGTTTGTATGGGACAACGTGATTCCTTGGTCCAATCTACTTCAAATTTTGCATAAACATTCTATAACAGAATTGATGGAAGACGTGTTTCGTATTTTATTGAAATTCATCCCTTGACGGGGTTAAAAAGGAGTAGAAAGTTATTTTGGGGGTGATTTGCTTCGAAGTTGATATCAATACTCCTTAGTGCTTTTGATTTAAATTACTTTTTATTTTGACACAATGTAAACGAAACGAAACTTCAAATTTTGCAAACCATTTGTCTACGTTTGTCAACCACTTCCTGATCTGATCTCTGATAATTTTGATCAATTATAACATGATTATAACTGTAGATCCACAGTCGCGCGCCCGAAAATGTCCGAGCCAAACTTCGATCAACAATACAATTGTTGATCGAAGGAGCCAAATGAGCGCCACTTTGATAAAAGTGGCCTTCTTTTTTCTCAGTACGTTGCGTGAAATTGTCAAGTGTAGCTGTCAAGTGTCAACCGAAATTCTACTGTAATGAAGTAAAGACTAGGTTCAAATTTCTGTGTAAGTGATGATTTTAATTGTTATGCGAACAAATAAAAAAGTTCGGACATTCTTTGAAGGGGATTTTGTTCGGCAATGTGTATCTTCAGTTATAATTGATCAAAGTCTGATAATAACTAATTATATGTTTAAGTATTTGCATTTCACCAAGCTTTTGCTTTTACAAGCGCAGCGTGGGACGTCCACCAACGAGATGGACGGACGTTTTGGTGAAGGCCGCAGGTTCAGGTTGGAAGCAAGTCGCTTCCAACCGTAATGATTGGGCGTCAATGAGGGAGGTCTAAGTCCAGCAGCAGTGGACGTCCTACGGCTGACATGATGATGATGATGATGAAGCTTTTATGTGAGTTCAACCTTTTTTGAATAAAATTGAATTCAGTATTCAAACTTCATTGTTGAACTCGCTTAAAAGCTTGGTGCAATGCAAGTACATATAAAATGCTTTGTCCTGAAGTCCTAAATGACTGACTGGCGGATTAACGCACGGCCTAAACCGCTGTATGTAGAGACCTGAAACTTGGAGGATGTGTTCTTTGTATGACGTAGGCATCCGATAAGAAAGAATTTTCCGGAACTCCCACGGGATAAGGAATATACGGGATGTATAAGTATATTTCGTCAATCAAGAGTGACCCTATCCCCATAACGAAGATTACTAAACTGTTCAAATTGGGCATGCAAGTAGACTATTAGAATAGGGTATAAAGCTAATTTCAATAATTTTGAAAATTCCCACGGGATAAGGATAAATCAGGATTTATATACTCAAATCAACTGGATCCTATCTCCGTAACTGCAATTACTAAACTTTTCAAATTCAGTATAAAACGTAAATGGTCATACATAACAGCAAAAAAACTTATTGCAGGATTTTTGGAAATTCCTGTGGGATAGATAATCTCTGAAACTTCCGAGCCGATTAAAAAAAATCTTTTACCAGTAAATGTTACACTATCCTTTATTGACATATTCCCAAGGGATAGAAAAAAAAATTCAACTTCGGAGCTCATTCTAAAATGTCTTTCAACAATAGAAAAGATACTGTCCTTGATTAACATGATGCTAATTTCCGAATAAATGCAAAATTCCCGCGGTATAGAAAATAGTAAATTTAACTTTGGGGCTGAGTTTCAAAAAAAATGACCAATAGAAAGCTAAACTATCCTTTATTGGTATAGGCTAGGCTACCTACTATTTATTCGGTAAAATGCAAAATTCCCGTGGGATAGAAAGAAGTGAATATCACTTGAGGGCTGATTTGAAAATTTCTTTCACCAATAGGAAGCTACACCAACCATTATTTACATAGACTACTTTTCTCCGTAAAAAAGCAAAATTCCCACGGGAAAAAAATAAGTGAAAATTTGCATAGAATAAGGACAAATTTGTTGAAATTCCCACGGGATAGAGAATAAACGGGATTTATAATATTCACTAACTGATACTGATGATGATGAAATGATAATAATGATGGATGTTGCCGTTGCCGGATGTTTGTTTTATACAATGAAAGAGATGAAGAAGCTTTATCACAAATAGGAATTCTACGCGGACGAAGTCGCGGGCAAAAGCTAGTTTACTAGTAAAATTTCAAGACTAGTGCATTCTTAGCGACTGCTCCCTGAGTTTAGTTTTTACTTTTTATCTCAGATTTAGCAAGCAATGTCAATGAGTGATACCTTAAAAGAAAGAACAATAAACAGACATGTTTTTAAGAATGTTTGAAAATTTCAAGACTAGTGCATTCTTAGCGACTGCTCCCTGAGTTTAGTTTTTACTTTTTATCTCAGATTTAGCAAGCAATGTCAATGAGTGATACCTTAAAAGAAAGAACAATAAACAGGCATGTTTTTAAGAATGTTTGAACATTTCAAGGATTTTTTTTTATGGCACAGAAAAATGAGTCTGTTCCAACCTAAGACATTTTTAGTAATTTCGAATGCCTTAATTTTGTTTTTGTGGCAAGAAAGACACTTCAAAATTATTTCATTTGGTCCAATACAGATTAAACTATCCGAAATAAAAGAATTGGTTTCCAAATTAACGCTCATTGGGGCAATATTGACTCGTGACTATCAAATTCTGGGTATTTTCCTAAAATTCCAAAGTCATCAATTTAAAAAAAAAATATCAAATTTCGGCTATGACATATATGGCTAAAATGTTCAAAAATACCTCGGCTATCACCCCCTTAAAGCTTTGCACGTAGCTACCAATCACCCTGTATAACCGGGTCCTTTCATTTGGCACAACAAAGTTTGCCATAAAATATACTCACCGGCAAAAAATTTTGGTGGGCCAACCTCCTTTCATACAAACGAGGTCGCTTTGATGTCTTGGTTCTCCACTAGGCGGTGCTTTGGCTGTGATCTGATGATGGCCACTCCGAGCATTGATAAAGGACATTCAGAGTTCCTAAGATACCCACCTGATTGAATCTGCGTTTAACCAAGGATGATATAGACTGGATTGGCAGTCGCCATACTACGGATCGGCCGCGGTTTTTGTAGTTGGATTATGAAATCTAGATGGCGCTGAAATATAGCCAGAGGCTTTGAAGGCAAAACAACAAGACTACAGATGTTTCATATTACTACAAATGTATAATTTTTCAAAATCATAATAATACATTTGTAGTAATATGAAATATCTGTAGTCTTATTGTTTTGCCTTCAAAGCCTATTTCAGCGCCATCTAGATTTAATAATCGAACTACAAAAACCACGGCCGATCCGTACTATGGCGACTGACAATCCAGTCTATATCATCCTTGGTTGAGGCTGCGTTTCCACGAGAGATGTGCGAGGATGCGTTGCGTGGGATGTGTCTGTCATGAACCAACAGAAACACTTCATTCACTTAGGACCTTTTAAATAAAGTGTTTCTATTGGTTCATGACAAACACATCCCTCGCAACGCATCCTCGCACAGCTCCGGTGGATACGCAGCCTTAACACGGAAATTATACACATTTAGAAAAACAGCTAAAAAGGCAATAAAATGAATGAAAATCTCAGTGCTGTACAAATTCTCTCGCTGTGATGTAAACGGGTTGTTGAATCAGTTGTGTGTGTTAGAAACTCTGGACCACCATTATCGATGCTCTGGATAGTGGATATCTATCATCAAATCTCAACCGGGGCACTACCCTGGTGTAGAGATAAGGCATCAAAGTAGCCTCGTTTCTATGGAAGGTGGACTGTGGGCCAAATTTTTTGCCGGTGAGTACATAATCATCATCATCATCACCATCATCATCATTTCAGCCGAAAGACGTCCACTGCTGAACATAAGCTTCCCCCAAGGCTCGCCAAACGGATTGATGCACATTTTTATTAAAATCAAGCGTATTTATTGTTAATAAAATAAACAAATAAAGATACGCTTCGTAAATGAGTCAATATCAAAAAAATTGTATAGTCGACCAAGAAACTCCTTTACCACCCTAAAGTTCAATGTCAGTTGTATGACTTAAGACATCAAAGGCTATTTTCACTTACAAGTCAATGTGACAATCAGCCTTATTGTTTTTATTCTGATGTAGGAACTGTCACAAAAAATGGTAAAGCATTTACTTGGTCGACTATACTTACACAATTAAGGGATTTAATTAAAACAAAACTTAATTGATTCCTTTGTGTAACGCAAGTTACCCATATAATTTGTATGACTAACTTTCGTGGAAGCGATCGTGACTTTGTTTTCATTAAGCCCTTAATTGTGTACATTTTTTTTTGATATTGACTCAAATAAAGTCGTAAAAATTCAACGTTCCAACTCTAGTGACGTCGATTTCGACGGTCTCTGGTGATGACTGCGATGCTGTGCCTCGCCGGCGGCCCACTCACCGGTGCTGGTGGTGGTGAAGGACTCGTCGCAGACGATGGCGTCGTCGGGCGCGCGCGGGCCGCGGCAGCAGGCGGCGTCGCCGGCGGTGTACGCGGCCCACGCGCCCCACCACTCCGACGCTATCAGGTACCAGAACTGGCCGACGCTGTAGCCGCGCCGCACCTCGCGACGGACCCACCCGACCACTGTCAACAACACGTGTTAAAGCTGTGTTTTATAGCGGCGGATTCCCTTAACCACTTGAGCGTCCGCGGTAACTATAGTACCAGAAACCAATATGGCCTGCCCCGTCTGCGGTCACTCTACTTACCACGGGGTCGAACTGAGACCCAAGCGAACAAAATGCCATCTAGTGAAATTTGCCGGCATTATTTGGAGAATTTTACGATGCCAAATCGTAGCTTACAAAATGGTTGTCCTAATAACAAATAGATGGCACTTTTTACGGATTTTTCATAGGTTAAAAAAATTTTTGAAAGCGGTCGACTAGTGACAGTGTGAAGTGTTTTTGTGGTGCGGTCGCAATTATGTCGTAAGTATTACATATTTATTGGATGTATTTGAGTTTAAAATATATGAAAATGATCACTAGTGTTTATTCTTTACTATTGTGAATAAATATTGCAGTTTGTAAGCGTAAATAAACTGTGATTTCAATTTGAATCTACAACAAAAAACATGTGCTCGGGCATTGACATTTATACACCGTGAAATTTTAGTGGTTGTTTTCCCGAAACGAGGTGATTTAGTATCGATTGTACAATCGATTTATAATTACTATTTTGACTAGAGTTAAAAATCCAATCGACAACATTTCATATTTCTAAGACTATAATTTGATTCGTTCTCTGTATACTGTTTGAAAAGAGAAAGACGCTGATAGTTTTAAATTTTCACTAGGATTATTAATTTATTTATTACAATTTTTTAAAGATGTGCTTATTCTAAAAGAGCGTAACAGTAGAATAGATCCATTACTTTTGTCTAGTCTCTATAAAAAAAAGTGATGACGTAAATTTGACATTAAGGTTGTTATCAAATTTAAAATTATGACAGCTCTTTTTCTAGTGAAAAGGGTAAAGGAAACATATCTATTCTGTGGAGGTACAGGTAAGTTCACATATGTTTTTTAAATATGTTGTATTTTTTTAAATATGAAGAAATAAATTGTAATAAATATTTTTCCGTGTTCAGGAGGCGAAACTCTTTCGATTCCTGTAGTAATATTCAGGTGTTAAAAAAATGAAATGTTGTCAATTGTGAAAAACGAAAGTCGAAAATGACCGCAAACCAATAGTAACGCTTCGTTGGTACCTAACCTATCGTACGATCGTACGCTACTTGTACCAACGAAGCGTTACTATTGGTTTGCGGTCATTTTCGACTTTCGTTTTTCACAATTGGATTTTTGACTCTAGTCAAAATAGTAATTATAAATCGATTGTACAATCGAAACTAAATCACCTCGTTTCGGGAAAACAACCACTAAAATTTCACGGTATATATATACTTTTATATATATTTACTATTATATATTTCATTTGTTTGATGTACGCCATTTGAATCTGTATTTATTCCTTTACCTCTGAGAATTTTTTCAAAGCTAAATATTTTGTACTTTAGAAGCCAAAGAGGTTTTTGTTAGAAAGCACCGTAGCCGGAGCGCGCGCCGCGCGCGGCTTGGCAACCCGGACCGTTTGGGACGAAAACGGTCGCGCGGGCCGGACGCTCAAGTGGTTATAGGACTATTCATAAAGCACGTAAAGGCCAACGCGAATCGCCCGGCCACGACTTCGCGCGTTTGGCGGCGCAGCAAGCTTTTTCTGTGTTCATTGCGCGGCCGAGACGCTCGCCGTAAAGCGGTTACCTGGCGGCACAAGCAATGAACTGGTAAAACGGTTGCCACGCTGCCAAACGCGCGAAGTCGTGGCCGGGCGGTAACGGGGAGCGCGGGACGCCGACGGAGCGTGCCCAGCGCGCTCTATAACACTTAATCAAATATATGGTGACACACACCGGCAGCGCGGCACACCGTATTTGATTCAGTGTTATTGACCGCGCTGGGCACGCTCCGTCAGCGCCCCGCGCTCCCGGTTTGTTGTGGCTTTTAAGGTGGGGAGGAAGTCGATGAAGCGTAACATTGTGTGACAAGAGGTGGGGGTTAAGTTTCGTGACGTTACATTTCAAAATCGCATACATCTTCTTTAAGAGTACGATGCGCACCATTTCTCCATACAAACGTAATCCCCTGTTTCCTCCCTGGATAATGGATTTAGAGCCAAATTTTTTTTTACTGTGTAATCTGTATCTACCACAGCTATGCCCCTATGTTTCGTTTTTTTCCATATTTCAACTGACATAAGAAATATGAGCTTTCAAAAACTGAAAAAATTGCCCAATTTCAACGTCATTTTCAGACACTCATCAGAAAAGAATCCCTCCTATAAACAAAAAAAGGAAAACATAGGAGCATAGCTAAATCTGTCCTCTAATTATTTATGAAAAAAATAAATTTATTGGTCCAGTTTTCGAGAAGAAAACAGGGGATTACGAAATGCTGTTTTGATCAATTTTACGCGCCTATTAACGGTCTGAGGAGCAGTTGTCCCGCTCTCGCTGTACTCACACGAAGGGGTTCGGGCGAGACAACGACATTTCATTAAAATACCTATTTCTCAAAATTGTATGAGCCATCGTACCCTCTTAACACTTGTTAAAATGCCAAAATTGAACTCTAACGAAAAACTTATAAATACATGAACAAGGAAAATTCCTGTGTTTCAGGTGTATGTGTAGATGCTTAGTCTACGCCATACGGAAACACTATCCTTCCTTCGAGCATTTAGCTCTTGCGCTCCTCTTTAGGTGGCCAACAAAGGCAAACTAGAGGCAGGGTAGGTGTGCAACTGTGTGGGTGTGTGTATGTGTGTGTACCCCCGGTGGTCTCAGGTTCGTGGTGTCGCTACGCACCAACAGCTCGCCACAAGCCGCCCTGCGATGACTGACTGCGCTGGTGACACCACAACACCAGCGGGGGATGATATCGTCACATCCCTACAACTCTTATTATCTTTCTTCCTCTTCTTCTTTTTCAACCTTTCACCACCCAATGCTGAGTGTAGGTCTCTTCTAATGCACGCCATTCTTCCCGGTTTTGCGCCCTTCGCATCCAGTCCTTTCCGGCCACTCTAACAAGGTCGTCGGTCCAACGCATCGGTTGCCTGCCCACATTTCTATGCCCTACTCTAGGCCTCCACTCAAGCACCCGACTACCCCACCTGTTGTCCTGTCTACGGCATATATGGCCCGCCCACTTCCATTTTCTGCTAGCGATCACATGGGCTATGTCGACCAATTTCGTTCTCTTCCGGATCTCTGTTTTCCTGATTCGATCACGTAGAGAGATACCTAACATAGCCCGTTCCATGGCTCTTTGGGTGACTTGGAGTTTGTGTATCACCTGCTTTGTCAGCGTCCATGACTCGGCTCCGTAGACCATGACTGGTAGGACGCATTGTTCGAAGGTCCGACGCTTGAGGTTAATGGGAATGCTTTTGCTCTTGAACACTTCGGACAGTTTGCCAAAAGCACCCCAGCCTAGGCGGATGCGGCGCTCAATCTCGCTATTTTGTCCGAATTTGGCAAGGTTCAAGGTTTGTCCCAAGTAGACATATTCCTCAACTCTTTCTATCGCATGCCCATGCACAGTAATGTGATCTATATTGGAGTTGTTGCACATTATTTTAGTCTTTGATGTGTTCATCTTTAGCCCAACAACCACTGATGCATCATAAAGCTCTCCGATCATAGCTGATAAGTCCTCTAGGTTTTCCGCAAAAATGACTATGTCATCCGCAAATCGGAGATGAGTAAGGCGCTCACCATTGATGTTAATACCTCTGTCTCTACTCTTATTATCATTTTAAAGTAAATCTAGCAAGTATGTTTGTGCAACAATGAACAGTTAGGTACATTTAAAGATACGCTCACGTCAATAGCGCTATTATTCTAAGGAAGATAACTTATTCATGACTATAAAGACGTCATCTTGCCTTATGCATCGCCGATGTAAACATTGTGTTGGCGTATAATATCTAACGGTATGATCGCATGATACGACCAAATACTTCCAACTTGGGAGGTGTAAATCAATTATTTAAATAAAATCATTTCAAAAAGTGAATGGTGAAAGTGAGAATCTGATTAATATCTTCTAATATATAAAAATCTCGTGTGCGTTTTGCAATACAATAAAGAGTCATTGTATTGTATTATATCGTATTGTATGTATTCCTCAATCAATGACTGCGTCAGTCAAGGAAACTGAATCACGAACCAGGGTGAACCCTTTTCATTGCAAATGTCATGTAGACTTTCCATACATCTGCCAAAGAAATCACCGTGAAATTGGTTGTGAAAAGGTTCAACCCACCCACTTTGCCTTATTTACCTCCGGACAATGGCTTATCGCTCAGTAGGTCGAGCGTGTGATAGCAGTGCATTAACAGCTACCAGCCTTACAAATAAGCTGAACATTACATAAGTTTATGTAAAAACTACATTTTTGATGCGAACCTTTTTTTGTTTGAAAGGTGAATTAGTCGGCCGATGGCCGCCGCCGCATAATGGCGGATTACGTATTTTTTCACAACTCCCTCAATATGAGTATCAAATGAAAGGGCTTGACTAGTAGGAACACTACACAATATGATAAATTTCAAATCCAAGATGGCCGTCGCCACGAATCGACGAATAACATTTTGATGGGACAACGTCTAATAAATCGATGAACGCCGGCTGCACGCACGAAAAAGGATGACGCAATGTAACGTACAGTCGGTTCCCTAACATAAGTATCCACTTTTCTATGCAGTTAGTATGGAAAAGTGGATACTTAAGTTAGGGAACCGACCCTACATGTCCCGTAGATATTGTCCCGTACAAGAGAGCAGCGCGCGCCAGGATGTACAAACTTAATGAACTGAAACAGTTACTTTGCTCACCCGCGACCTTACGATAGTTAAGTTTATGTAAGAAATGCGTGTTCATGCAGTTCCTCCACCTCCACACTGTACGAACACACAGAAATCACACAAACCCAACTATCACCACCACCAAACTACACTGACGCGCTTCGAACTCAACCAGAGCTCATCTTCAGAGCTGGCACCACAACCGTACGCTATGCTACAAATGTTAAACTAACATTTGTTATTTTGTCAGTTTGTTTAGATAGGCACGGGATTCCCAACGCACGTGCCTTAGTCGCAGTCGATCGGTTTATGCATACACCAATAATACTTAAAGCAGATCCACTGTTATTAATAAATACACTATACTCAGATGCCGTAGTTGCAATTACTATAACATAGATTACGAAACGTAAACAAGCACATTACAAGTTAATGCCCCGCAGACTAATTGATTACTTTTTTTCATAGTATCTATTACTAATCATCATCATCATCTCAGCCTATATTATTTGACGCGATGGGTGTATGGTGTATGGATACTGTGCCTTCGACTGTTCTTTTACGCATAATGTATTAGTTCATAGTTTCATTTTTGACGTGACAACGTCTAATAAATCGATGAACTGGACGCACGAAAAAGGATGACGCAATGTAACGTACATGTACGTACATGTCCCGTACATGAGAGAGTAGCGCGCGCCAGGATGTATAGTCGACCAAGAAACTCCTTTACCACCCTAAAGTTCAATTTCAGTTGTATGACTTAAGACATCAAAAGCTATTTTTACTTACAAGTCAATGTGACAATCAGCCTTATTGTTTTTATTCTGATGTAGGAACTGTCACAAAAAATGGTAAAGCACTTACTTGGTCGACTATACAATGCGGGGGCATTAAAGGGGGGTGAAAATTTCATTGATTTTGCCGTAGGATGCACCGTTTTCAAGACATTTGACAAAACACCGGTTCTCATCCGATCACCGGGGTTACTTTATGTGGCTGTGTGTGTGCATTCGCGTCAACTGTCGTGGCGAGACCTATACGATGTGGCGCACCTCGAACAGCAGCGAAGGGTACACAAGGCTACCGGCGTCTCTACCATATCCATAATGATAAAGGAGTGCACTCACCAATGTCTCGCTCCTGGTGCTTGCAGTGCGGCCGAAGCCCTAGCACGATGTGGCACACCTCGAACAGCAGTTGAAGGAAGGGCGACACCAGGCTGTCAGCGCTTTCTACACTCCATATGAGGAAGTCCTCTAGTGTCAACGCCGTGTCCGCCGCGATGAAGTCCACTGTGTCTGGGATCTCCGTTATCTGGGAACATTTGATAGTATACAGTTTGTAACTGAACGAAAGGCAGCTGATACCTGGTCGATGGCAAAGTGGAGTATGGAATCTTTTTTTATTAACTTTTATTTTAGTACTTGGTCAATCTAAAATTAGATGCGCACTATGAACCGGGTAGCCTCCCAACTTGATGTCTTCTGTTGCTCTCTTAATGAGTTCACAAGAGTTACTTTATTTGTATTATGCTATCACTAATGAACTAAATTATAAATTACCTACATTTAAGTCAAATGTGCTACTCTATCGTATTGGGTAACTGTTAAGATAGATGTAATGTGATAAATAAATAAATAAAATAAATAAATAAATAAATGAAGTATTAAATAACTTTCGGTCAAACGAAAGAAAAGTACTAAAAGTAAGTAATAGTTATTTGTTATACAAGGGGGGAAAGTTGTATTTTAACTGCGAGTGTTCATTTTGAAACACGAGCTATCGAAAGGATTCTATGATTGACCACGAGCGAAGCGAGTGGTTCAAAAATAGAATTCTTTCGATAGCGAGTGCTTCAACACACGAGACGTAAAATAACTTTTCACCCGTGTATAACACAAAACTTTTCACCTCACTACAGCGAGGAAAATAAGAAATAGGGTTTGTACTATCAATTATTATTTATTTACCTCTTTGTCAATACAATAATTTTGAAGTATTTATAGAAATATTGGTAAAATCAAAAATAATGCAAAATAGCCTAAGCAAATCCAGTCTTTATGGAACTATTCCAATACCGACATATCGTCACTACTTTGAAAAAACTCGTATCTCCAATCAATGAATAAACCAAACTGAACTTTATTGCACATCGAGTAAAGTTCAATTAGCCAGATTATCGATTTTGAGATACGAGCAAACTGTATTACTGTTAAATTGTATACCGTTTTGACTTAAGTTTTTTTTTATTATTTCGGATGCGTTTTGATCGCACATCGACTTACTTGGACTGTCAGAACATTTTATCCGTTTTTACAACAAGAATGAAGGTTAATGTTGAATGCTGATATTTATGAATTAAAATAAAGTTGTAAGACTGTATTTAGTGTTTTTTACTCGATGCAATTCATTAATTGTGATGTTAAAAATTCAGCACTTTTAACGTTTTACGTTTTGTTAGCTGTCAAATATCACTTAAGCTGCCTTCAAATGTCAAAACTCTTTCTTCACTTGTGGATAAAAAGCGATTTTCTCAATAGATGTCAAACAAACAAAAAGGGCTTTCCGAGCTAGTGAGGTGAAAAAATATGATATCCATTATAGTCCACTTTACCATCAACCAGGTATCCACTTTGTTCTTCGTTCAGTTACCGTTTCAGTAGTAATACCGCTGTTTGCTGAAAAGCCGTGGTAACCTAGTGGTTTGAGCTATGGCCCATCGAACAGGGAGTCGTCGCTTCGACCCCGGGCTCGCACTTATTGAGTTTATCGGAATTTACGTGCGAAATCACTTTTGAAATTTACAATTTGCTTTACGGCGAAGGAAAATATCGCGAGGAAATCTGCACACACTTGCGAAGAAATTGAATGGTGTGTGCGAAGTTTACAATTCGCACTGGGCCCGCGTGGGAACTACAGGGCAAGCCCTCTCATTCTGAGAGGCGGCATGTACCCTGCAGTTTGACTTATGATGGAAAACTGCTAGGAATGTTGAAAAAGTACCACATAGCTGTCTCCAAATGAGACAATATCCAGGAATCCAGTTGGACTAGGGGTTTGGGTCATCATCATCATCATTATCCCTGCCTATTATAGGTCCCACTGCATGGCACAGGCCTCCTCTCAGAAGAGAAGAAAGGAGGCCTGTGCCTTACAGGGGTTTGGATAAAACAATAAATATACAAACCTCCTTCTTACCCTCCCCGTCAGCGCTCGGGCCCAATTGGAACACCGGTTTCTTCCCATTCTTGGGCACAGTCCGGATAAGTTTGTCCCTCAAATTCAACAGCACCACCTCAGGGTCGAAACTCTTGTCGCCATCGGAGTCGTCTGAGGGCGTGGACGCTCTAGAGTTCTGATTCTTGATGCTCTCGTTGGCGACCGTGCAGAGTATGCTGACCATGTCTTGCAGCTCTTTCTTGTTGAGCACGCCGTCTCGGTCTAGGTCGAAGATCTTGAAGCAGACTGAAAGAGAAAGAGGATGGTATAATTCGCGTATTGAGAAAACATACGGTTGGGGTTGCGAAGCGTTTCAACCGCCGTATCCTGCGTGTTAACTAATAGCTGGGTCCCCGCTGAGAGAGCTGTCTCGCAAGGCTAGCGCATGAGGCATAATTTTGTTCGACACAATCTTCAACATCGCGCCGTAAATGTCTGCCTCGCGAAGCAGTTCGTTCAGTGGAGACCCGGCTAGTGAAGAGAGTCCTCGCCGGCAGTGTGAACAGCCAGCGAGCGATCAACTTTAAATATATATCTCACACTCTTTTAACAAGTTAGCTATGAAGTATCTTTTTGTATTTATTTTTTCAACTTCATTTTTTAATTACTTTTACGGTCATCCCGTGAAATCATATATTTCGACTATATACCCATAATCATATATTTATTTTCATTTATTTTTTTATTTTTGTTTAAAGTTGCACAGTAGCGCCATCTCTTGTCCAGGTGAGCGGTTAGTTCCGAAGGAGTGTTAAAATCTCTCGATAGAGGGTGTAACATAGATGTTCGCTAGTCACTGCATAAGGTGATGATTTAGCAGACTGAAATGTATGATGTATAGGAAAGATTCGTGTCTAATCACTAGACCAGTGGTGGTGTAGGGTGCATCTATATTTCAGTTTGTATTTAGTACGAAATATATGATTTCACACTCTTTTGTCAACACGGGATCTGTATCTCTTGTCCGTTTCTTGAGCGAGAAAATACTCGGTAGCTAATCCCTTCCTCTTCCTTGGTGGAACTAGTGCCTAATAGAACCATATCACACTGGCGTTTTGCGAACGTGTTAGAAGTGGAGCGAACGCGCAATGTATTCATTCGCCGCGAACGCGCAACGTATTCGTCGCGAGCGCGCAGCGAATTCGCCGCGTCTATAGGGCTGGAACGCCATCGCACATCACCAGTGAGATATATGGCTCATAAATAAGACGATAACAGCCCGAGGAAAACCACAAACAATAGGGATGTTTCCTAGGTAAAAAAAAAAATAATTCTTATTAGTCCGTATTTTACATTATCAAAAAATATTAGACACGTAATTTTTCTTTTGACAATTAAACAAAAAATGACGAAGATATGACGCGTTGAAGTTCCGCGTGACGAGGCGTGACGTCACTTGTTCCTAAAACGCTCATACAAAGTGTAGGAGCAAGTGACGTCACGCGAAACTTCAACGCGCCATATCTTCGTAATTTTTTGTTTAATTGACAAAATAAAAAATACGTGTCCAATATTTTTTGATAATCTAAAAGACTGACTAGTTAGGAAAGTAGCCTATTGTGATAATACTCCGAAATTAACACATCAATTATAACCGAAAATTTTCCTATTGCTGCCAAATAAAGTCATTTTGTACAGTCGAGTTCTCCAATATCTGTACAGCCAACCGTTCATAAACATCTGTACATAGACCTTATTACCGTAACATAAGGTTCATGTTTATATATTTATGAACGGTTGGCTGTACAGATATTGGAGAACTCGACTGTAAGAGGAAGGAAATTTTACCGGCCTAAACATAAAATATCGATAATCTTTACTAATATTATAAATGCGAAAGTAAATCTTGTCTGTCTGTCTGTTACCACTTCACGCTCTAACCGCCTGGACCGATATACAGGGTACTAACAAATTAGGTACCAATATTTCTATGGCTTAATCTGCTCATCAAAACAAGTCACGTTTATTCCAACTTTTTAAAATTTTAAAAAAAATCTCGATTTTCCATTACTAGCAGTAATCCGTTTGGATGGATATGTATGAAAAATCTTCTAGGGTTCCGCACCCAAAGGGTAAAACGGAACCCTATTACTGAGACTTCGCCGTCCGTCCGTCTGTCCGTCTGTCACCAGGCTGTATCTCATGAACCGTGATAGCTAGACAGTTGAAATTGTCACAGATGACGTATTTCGGTTGCCGCTATAACAACAAATACTAAAAAATAGAATAAAATAAATATTTAAGGGGGCTCCCATCCTATACAACAAACGTGATTTTTTTGCGTGTTTTTGCTAGATATCGATAACGGCAACAGGTAGACTTTTGAAATATTCACAGAATATCTAATATATAAAATTTAATTCTCGTGTCGCGGTATTTGTTACCAAACTCCTCTGAAATGGCTCGACCGATTCTCATGAAATTTTGTGTGCATATCGGGTAGCTCTGAGAATCGGTCAACATCTATTTTTCATACCCCTATTCTTCGCAGACGGAGTCGCGGGCAGCAGCTAGTTTAGTTATATATTTACTTTAAAAATAAATAATTAAATTAAAATCCCGTACCCGATACCCCCCCCCCGTACCGAATTACTTCCGTAACGACAATATTTTATATTGTTTTTGTACACCAGTTTAAATTCCCTACCGTATCATGCATGTATTATTTACTTATCGATGTTTTCAAGTCCCTGTATGGTGACAGATAAGATGTTTAAGATGGTGCCTAACACCTACCCTGTTTCGATTTGTTAATTAACTATGTATTTCGTTTATTTTCTATGGAACTTAAGGTCTGTTTGTTGTTACTTAAGTTGATTTATGTTGAATTGTGACTGTTTGTTTCCTAAATAAATCCAAGAAAAAAAAAACCGGTTGTCTGTAAAGTCGGTTTGCGGACGATACTTTAACGTGACAAAGTCATAACATAAATAAATAAATAAAACAATCAAAAAACAAAAATCAAACCAGGCGGTCACCCATCCAAGTACTGACCGCGCCCGACGTTGCTTAACCTCGGTGATCGGACGGGAATCGGTGTTTTGTCCATTATCCCCGCACCCCTCTCCCGCACTCCCCTCACCCCCCCCCTCGCCCTTCCACAGGTTGCATTACACAGGCTGAGGTGATGATTTAACAACACTCAGTGATTCAGTGATTCAAATAAAGACCCGTAAAAGGATTTAAACAAACTGTGCCATCTGTTCTTATCTCCACATACTCCGCTACCGATACTAAACAAACTACGTAGATAGTATATCGATGCAAATTCGACATTTATCTGCAGATAGCACTTCACATGTCAATTGGGACGATAGCGTGTTTATCTTAATTATGTATAGAATATAGATTATTTTGGTAATATGCTGCATTTGAAGAAGCGTGGATTTGCTGGGATCAGGTTAAGTTTATTTTTAGCTTTTATCTTTTAGCGAACTGAAACGTCATAAGATTTTTTTTTAAATGCAAATCTCGTTACATCGCGGCGCTCGGTTGAACACATCAAACATCAAACTCGTTCGCTTTACAAAAACTGCAGGCTAATTGTCTAACTCCCTCGCAATCGCCATCGCGTTCATTTTGACAGTTCTTGTATGGCCTGACAATTGGTATCGGAAACAGCCAGCTGTCAGTCACAGCCATACAAAAGCTGTCATTTCAATCCGATGCGGAGTCAAAAAAGTTACACAATAACCTACCCTGCTGAAGTAGGTAAAATAGAAGTTAGCTGACGTACGTGAGTGTACAGACAAATAATTTAATTCCTTACCCGTTTCGTAAAAAAATCGCTAAACATTCGCAATGCATTAAGGTCGAAATGTCAAATGCAACACGTCAAAGCATTATCACAGATTACTTAATAGTTACTTCGTAACAGATACTGCATCCCGTACAAAATCTTGGTACTTACCGCGATTGTAGCCACAGATTATACTACTCCGTCTCCTTAAGAATGTGTGCGTGCCGACAGTGACAAGGGCTGGCAGTTTGGATTAAAATTTTTTTCTCTACATGTTGTTTTACCATTTTGTCGGGATAATTGCTATATATTATATCCATGCAAAATTTCTAGCACTAATATTCCCTAAGCTAAGCCACGGACGGACAAAGGGACAGACGGTCATGGCGAAACTATAAAGGTTCCGTTTTTGCCATTTTAGCTCTGGAATCCTAACAAAAAAGGATATTTATTGTAATGCGCAGAACACATTGCCATGCTCACAGTACCCTAACGTTATACTAGATACGACGGTCAACTTTTGAACTTCGCATCGTGCCATCCCGCTCACGCTTATAGCTTTTTATAGAAGAGTAAGAGGGACAGCACGATACGAACTTCCAAATTGTTATATTAGCTATTAATTCTAGCATAGTCATATTAAAGTTTGCCCCTGTTTCACCATTTTCACTTATAAAAGTCCAGGCGGCATATTTTTTCCGTGGAACACGAATGAACGTGCGTCGGCGCGCGCTTGTGACAACCTACTGAAATTTCGATCGTAGCAGATCGTCCCCGCGGTAGGTAAATATCGCGCGTAAGTACATGGCATGCATGAGGCCTGGCATTATCGTAGCTAGCTCTTATGACGACAGTTTGCCGTACGATATTCAAACTTAGGTGGGTAGGAAATTAAATTCCTTGACTGTACGGTCGGCCAAGAAAGTGGGCTACCAGTTTTGACAAAAGTCTAAAAAGTTTCGCTCCGCTTCTAATACGTTCCCAAATCGCCAGTGTGATATGGCTTAGGGCCGGCGCTCACTGACGTCATGGCACGGCATGGCACGGCATGGCACGGCAGGTTACATACGAATTTTACCGCAGCATCCCTCGGCACGTTCGCGGCATCGTGGTATCGAAATAAAGTAACATGAATTCTAAACTCATTAAATGTCACGGGACAATTTTATTCACACCAATTGACCTAGTCCCAAAGTATAGTTATGGGTACTAGGCAACGGATAAATATACTTATATAGATAGATACATACTGAAATACATATTAAACACCCAAGACCCGAGAACAAACATTCGTATTTTTCATACAAATATCTGCCCTGACACGGGAATCGAACCCGGGACCTCAAGCTTCATAGTCAGGTTCTCTAACCACTAGGCTATCTGGTCGTCTAAATAATATCAATGAAATAAGATTCAAAATAACTTGATAGTAATAAAATCCTTTGTCGTGCCATGCCGTCAGTGAGCGCGGCCCTTAGTCTCACCAAGGATCATATAGACTGGATTAGCAATCGCCATAGTACAGATCGTCCGCAGAAAAATAGTTCGAGTATTAAATCTAGATGGCGCTGAAATATAGCCCGAAGGCTTTGAAAGCAAAACAATAAGACTACAGATGTTTCATATTACTACAAATGCATTATTTTTCAAAAATATTGCATAACAATACATTTGCAGTAATATGAAATATCTGTAGTCTTATTGTTTTGCTTTCAAACCCTCGGGCTATATGTCAGCACCATCTAGATTTAATAATCGAACCATTTTTCCGCGGCCGATCTGTACATGGCGATTGCTAATCCAGTCTATATCATCCTTGGTCTCAATAATTTATTTATTTACCGTTTTATAACTCTGGCGTATTTGCCGTAGCCACGGCGTATATGAAGATAGACACTCGATACGTGACCGAACCCTTATTCAAGCATAATTCACACACATAGTGCATGTAATTGCAAGTCGGAATTGCTATTTGTTGCTGCGCGCGTGATGTCATCGGTGTATTGTGTTCGAGCACTCAAGTTTATGAAGTGTGACAGGTGAATCCGAGATACTGTGCACTAATATGTGGCTTTTATTAGAGGAAACTTTAGTTTTGTTATTGTAAATACATACACTGACGAGCAAAAATAAAGGGTCGGTTACAAAAATGACGATAACTACAAAAGCTTCTTCGAGCAAAATGAGTTTAGTAAAGAGTTTTATTCTCAATTAAACTTTATCTTCTTAAGAATAAAACTCTTTACTAAACTCATTTTGCTCGAAGAAGCTATCACAGTGGGTGTACGAGTTCCTCGCACACGCGTCATCGATCATTTGCACACTCAGCATTTGTTTTGTATAACATTCCGCCATTAGTAAGTAATTCAGTTCACGTTCGCAAATTGTAAGTGTGCACACCTATCAAGTAATTAAATCAAGTTCATATCCAGAAATCGTCTTTCGTGTTCCTTCCTGTAATCAAGACCACTATCAAGCAGTGTACGGGCAAGCAAGTGCTCGTACAGTGGGTTTTGTAGTTATCGTCATTTCTGTAACCGACCCTTTATTTTTGCTCGTCAGTGTAGTATGTATTTAAAACTCTTTTATCCTCATCATCATCCCAGCCTACGTCCCACTGCAGGGCTTAAGTCTCCTCTCTGAATGAGAGGGCTTGGGGCGTAGTATCCACGCGGGCCCATTGCAGATTGGAAACTTCACACACCATTGAATCCCTTCGCAGGTGTGATGTTTTTCCTCACAGCTCATGGTAAATTCCTAATGTAATTTAGCACATAAATTTCGGAAATCATAGAGGTGCGAGGTTCACACCCGCGACTTTCTGATCGAGAGGCTTAGGTCGAACCACTAGGCTTCCACGACTTTTTGACACGGCTGTTTCTCAAAGTACGTAGCTACAGGGTGCCCATTAGTTAATTAGCCAAGCTTAGATTATGTATACACTAGATAGAGTGTCAGTAGCAAACACCGCGATACAAAACGTCCAAAAACCCATTTGACAGCTTCATCTTACGATCGAGTTACGTCATTCAGACTGTAGGGGGCAAATGATGACATATGGCTGGAAATACCCATGCATGTAGCTTGCACATTTTCGTGCTAGTAGCTTGCATGCTTGTGTCATATTTGTATGAAGTTTGATTTTCGCGTGCCAGCGACTTGCACAAAAATGTGCAAGCTACAGGCATGTGTAACACAGCCTTAAAAGCCAACAGTTGGCTTATATTTTTCGGGACGTTTTCATGCCGCTTAAGCTCCATCTAATGTATAAATAATCTAAGTATTTAGCCAAGCTTCTAACCACCGACAGAGCACCGCGAGTCCGACTCGCACTTGGCCGCTTTTATTTACAGTTTCATTCATTGCAACTGGTCTGAGCCGGCCTTAAAGCCTGCTGCCTTAGTAAAACCTGTCAGAATACTTGACGCCAATTACGTGTAGAGGCACGGTTTGGCTGTCAAGGCCGGAGGTCGCCATTATCTATTGTTCGGCGCGACACCTCCGTTTACGTAACGCACAAACGGAGGATGTCCTGTTTTGACACTGTTTTATAGATACAAGTAAACCCTAAAAGCAAGGACGTTTAAATCAGCGAGGAATGCCAATGTCCACGCCAGAGAACCCTAGCCATAATTTTCATCATCATCATCATCAGCCTATGTTCGTCCACTGCTGGACATAGGCCTCTCCCATGGCACGCCACTGAGCACGATCCTCGGCCACTCTCATCCAGCTCTTGCCAGCCGCCATTATTCAATAGCCATAATTTTCATCGCTCCACCGAGTCTGAGGATGTCCTACGCTACGTTTGCCGATCCGTGGACTCCACTCAAGAACCCATAGCCATATTACAAGCTTTCATTTATCTTCACCTGTCCCGTTGTCTGAATAAAGTTTACAAGCTAAAGACATATGTACTTCCCGATTTCCGATGGTGCTGAAATTTTGTATGCATGTGTGAATCGGGTGTCAATGCAATATTATTATGGCATGAAGCTGATCTGATGATGGAGTTTTATTTTAACGTCAACAGAAAGAAAAATAGTGTAACAAGCTTTTATTGAAAAAACTGGGACTGTAGTGAAAACGCAAAGATGTAATACATGGTATAAAGTTTGAGGGTTTAAAAATTTAGAATTATTTACGATATAGAATTATTTTTACGTAAGTAGACGAAGAAGCTTAACTATCGTTAAAGGTTTACAATGTACCTGTAAAATGGTCTCTTTCTTATTAGGATTCAATTATTTTTAACTTTTTAGTTCTTTTTTATTAACATGTACCTAATAAAAGCTTGTATTTGAAAAGTTTTTTTTTTTAATTTCTTCACTGTTAGGTAGACCTACCTACCTGAAGTCCTGGGCTACCAGTAAGTACAAGTGCCTATAAATATGACACTGGGTCATTATTACAAATGTCCTGAAAATAGTTTGGGCCTTACGAGGTTAAAGGCACGCGACGTAGTAGACATTGACAGTCCTCTTGGCTTGCCTGAAACAGTCAGTATCTTTAATGGAACAACTATTTTCGCCCTATGTGAGGAAGGGAGGATTAGGTTCCGATTTAAAGGAAATACTTAGTCACGTGTACTACATACTGGGGGATTGCCGTGTATCATAACATAATATAAATATATTATGTTTTTTACATAATAAAGTGATTGCGTAACCCCAAAGAATAGTAGGTACAGACGAAAAACGCGACGGGGTCATTGTCTACCTACATATTTCATTTTACATTTCAAATTATTTTCCGTACACGATTACGAATCTCTGCGCCATGGTGTTAGAGTTCAAAATGTTATAAAAATAACGTTTACTTATATTTAATTGCTTATTTATCAGATAACGCATCTGTATTGTTTATCAAGCGAAAGATACGTCATCGGTGCTAGTGACGGCATTGCGGGACGAGATTTGTTTCCATAAATGGGGGGGGGGGGGGTAATAAACAGCAAGAATATTTGCGTGCTAAACAGCTTCCTTTGCGAATGAATTGGCAGTGACTTACAACGAAACCTGGTAAATAACCTGAACAAATAGTCCCAAAGCGGATGCTTGAAATATACACGTGTGGTTGTCTAATTTTTCGACGCAAGTATTTTTTTCGTTTTTTTTTTTAAACTGTAAAGTAGTTCCAGTATTGTTATAAAACTAAACTAACCTAACCTATAGGGTACTGCAGGATAGTTCTGAAATGTATCCTTAAAGTTTACAGTTTCAAAAGAAGAAATAAACAGCTTTAGAAGTAAAAAAATTCAAAAATTGGACTGCATCTCCTTTAGGCTCATCTCCCGGCCCCCTTTGTTGTCATACCCCCCAGCCCCTGTAGGGTCAACGTCATAAATAAGTGATTAATTTTGTACCTTGTCACTTAAACGTCATCTTTGAAAATCCATACGAAAAGTACCTAATGACTGAAAGCGACAAGGTACAAAAGTGATCACTTATTTATGACGTTGACTGTACCGTGCGGCCGAGGATTAATTTAAACGGTTTAGCTATAGAAAGATTATTGTTTGACTTCATGTAACATTTCAAGTTCAGTTACGTCTGTCTATTTTTTTAAGCTTCATCTATGTGCAGTACACATTACGAATTTACCATCACAATTTTCATAGATTTAGGATTAGGAGACTTTGAAATACGTCGAAACGTTTCTAGTCAAGTCAACTATGTCTAGAAATTAAGGCTGTCTGTGCAGCCAGCTTTTTTTAACAATTTAATGTTCCAGGTATTAGATAGATTAAGTACCAAATGTGATTCATAATATTTCTAGCGAAATTTTACCTATCACGCGAGCTATTAGCAAGTATCTATGCGATATGAGCATATCGTACATTGCTATTAACGGTGATTTACTAATTATTGCACGAAATATCTTTAGTGACATCAATAGATCATAGCAAATAAACCAGCACGGCAATATCCAAAAATCCATCATCATCATCGGTATTTGTCAAAGTATAACCCAATACTTAGACATGGTGATTTTTAATCGGTGAACAGGACTAACATAAAGCAATAAAGTCGGCCATACTGAATAACTTTTCCCATGGGACCAATACGAAAATCGGGAAAAAAAATCGGTGGTTCTATTCATGGAGGCTGGTGGGGCCCTGAAGTTTTCTATGAAATAGCTGATTTTTTTCACCCCGACTTTCGTATTGGTTCCATGGGAAAAGTTATTCAGTATGATCGTCTTTATGGCTTTTTGTTACTCCTGATCGATCACCAATTAAAAATAATCGTGTATTAAACTAGCTGTTGACCGCGACTCCGTCCGCGAAGAATAGGGGTATAAAAATAGCCTGCGAGTCTGGGACCTATTCTCATACCTACCGAATATAGACAAAAAGGTTTCATAAAAATCGGTCAGGCCGTTTCCGAGGAGTTCGATAATAAACACCGTGACACGAGATTTTTATATATTAGATTAGAAGATAAAGCATTTGGTAGACGTAAACTGAGAGGAGGCCTGTGCCCTGCAGTGGGACGTATACGTATAGACTGGGATGATGATGATGATTTGGTAAAAGACCAAATCGCTCTTAAAGTTTAGTTTTAAAATGACAATAATTTGTAATACTGTCAGTGTTCTTCTACATGAGCGAAATGTCTGTAAGAGTTCGAATGGCAATAGCAACTTATGACGTCACTTGTTCGCCAACTCAATCAACTAACTATTTATTTGTTTTAAAGCAACAAAAATCTGATTTTGCAGTTAAGAGGGTTTCTCCCTCCTCCTGAGCTGGCAACGTTGCATTTTTGTTAGTTTTTCTCGATTATTCCATAAAAATTGAATGAAAATTAAAAATGTTTTGTATACAAATTGTTCTAATATATAAGTTAATGTGTCTACTGCAATAAAAATTCGTGATAGACTTTTATTTTGTTTAAAAACGAACAAATTATTTCCTAACGGTTTTTAAAGAAAATAAAAGTCTTATCACGAATTATTATTGCAGTAGACACATTAACTTATGTATTAGAACAATTTGTATACAAAACATTTTTAATTTTCATTCAATTTTTATGGAATAACCGAGAAAAACTAACAAAAATGCAACGTTGCCAGCTCAGCAGGTATAAACGCTCTTAATCGAAAATAAATCTGGTTTTCAGGGCTAAAATAAAGCAATTTTTACTGGAGTCGTGTCTTCGAATTATTCTTTAACTGGCGTCAACATCCCTATTATTTTACCGAACAACGGCCGACATGTTTTAAAACTGTCTGCTACTTGACACTGGCCAAATCGCCCTCCAATGGACAAAGCCATAATAAAAAAAAACTGCGTAACATCTGAACTCGAGGGAGGCAATGCAAGAGGTGGGAGGATGACCTACCCAAAGGACTACGAAGAACTGCAACTACTGCAAGGGACATAAAAAAATGGCAAGAAATGGAGGCCTATGTCCAGGATGGACAACCTGATGTGAAGGATGCTGGTGCCAACTAATTATATGTATAAAACAACACTATATCAGAGAGCGACTAGCATGTGCCTCGGCACCCGTCATTAATGGAAGCCGGCAGCGAAGCTGTTTGGCTTTGATGATGGTGCTGCGCTGCCCTACCACACTCCGACTGACAGACTGACTTGACAATTTTTTCATAGTTTATTAATTTATTAGTTTTCCATTTTTATTTGTTATTACTTTCTAATGTATTTTTCTGTGTATAGTGTATAGAATATGTGTAAAAAAATATATTATTCCCTATATCAGTGAATAAAGGCTATTTTTAATTTTATTTTTTTATTTTTATTTATTAAGTAACTCAACGTCCATCGAACAAAAGTGAAAGCAGTAAACAATCCGCATAAAAATGCTAACCGTTTTAGTTTGTGTATTCTCCTCACATGATAAGACCGGAGTAGAAAAACTTCTGCTAAAAATAGCAAAGCAAACAATTTATCTCATCACACAGTTATCTGTTAATTGCAGACGTCTGATATCGTTAGGATGCTGTAAAAGCGAGACGTAGGTATTGTATTTATTTGAGTAAAAGTATACGGGTATGGGCGCTATGAGCTTCAAGGTTATTCGTAAGATTTTGGCCACAGTGTAAACCAGTATGTAATCAACGAACCTTTTTTTTCTTAAATTTGTTTTTGAAACAGGCTTCGTACAACTTGTCTCATTAGCCTATAGGGCAAAACAACTATACAAAAAAGGATGCTCGCAATGCTATTTATAATTATAACCTTAACGAATCTTAAGACAGACAATTGACTCGGAGAGCGTCGCAGATGCCACGCCAAACTAGTGGCCAGTCTTAGGGTGAGGCCACACGAGCGTAATTGTGTGAGTCGCGAGCGGCAGAATTTCGGTTCGCGCCATACAATATGCGCGCCATCACGTGACACAATGTATGGCGCAACCGAAATTCTGCCGCTCACAACTCACAAAATTACGCTCGTGTGGCCTCACCCTTAACGCATTCGCTGCCAGCTGTCCAACTCGGGACTTTGTAAGATGATAAAGTACCTACCTACTGAAAAACAGCTTTGCGGTTTAATCTGACCTAAGTGGCAGCTGACGTAAGTGGAATAATTCTGAGTGTTGCCCAATTTATACTATTCGAAGTTTTTTTATTTGTATCTTTTCCTGCCAAATGTATTTTTTATTCCTGTGCTCTCTTTCCCTTTCTCTCTCTCCCTCTCCATCTCCTTCCCTCCATCCCTCCCTCTCTCTTTCTAAAGCCATCGCATGCTCTCAGCTACTAAAGGAAACCATTAAATTAAATTACTCAAACCTTACATACATAAATGTTGAATTTAGCCATCCATTTTTTGATAAATTAACTTAGGTACATTAGTTGCGTGCGTATGCGTGAGCAATCGTTCTGATTCGCAAGCATCCCGTCATATGCGTAAGTAACCGTTGGAAAGCATCCTGTCTCACACGTAAGCAACCGTTCTCTTGCGTTAACTGCATTAAGCATCCTTCAACACGTCAGATGGGTTTCAACACTTCTACGCATTTAGTGCTGGAGCTAAATGGATGCGGAAAAGCGAATTAACCCTTCTTGGCATGGTGGTTAATGCGGATGCCTCTTCATACAAAACTACGATCATCCATATAAAACATGCGATTCGATGCTGATATATGTGACGTCACACTGAGATTACGTACCACAACTTCTAAATTGATATTTCCATTTCAGCAAACGTAAGGGATCACGTCTCAACTCCATATCGTCACTACTTTGAAAAAAGCTCGTATCTCAAAATCGATGATCTGGCTAATTGAACTTTACTGTGTGTGCAATAAAGTTCAGTTTGGTTTACATATTGATTTGAGATACGAGATTTTTTCAAAGTAGTGACGATTATGTCGTCACTAGAAACACACGCTGGTTAAAGATTGGTTTAACTGTACTTGAATTGGTTCTGCTTTGTCAGTACGCTTCGATGTGGCTATTTGGTTTCGATCAGTGAGTCCCCGTCGCTCACGTACGACACGTAATAGTACATCTCTTTTGTAACCTCGTACCGATATCCGTACAATATATTAGATAGGTATACCTACAATATAACTATTTGACCGCAAGATAGTCTTCCTTGTTATTGTTACCTCTCGCATACTATTTATTCCGTATGGTTGAGATTTATTCATAATCTATAGAAACGAGTGTAATAGGTAGGTGTATTAAGTATAGATGAACTATGGTGAACGATTACTTGTGTTGTGTCCAATTCGATTGTTAATTTGACGTATCTATGTAATACCTTTAAACGAACAATTATTGTACATTTATGTATTTGGACGATCTCGGAAACATCTCTAATGATTTCGACGACATCTGCCATATGGAGCCTTAGAGGGCTATCAGTGAGGTCGGGGGGTCGATCTAACTTGGTCTTATTACTGGAAAAAACGCGTGATTTCGAGTTTCTTTTGTTTTATTTAATGCGCAATAACATCGGTAATTTTACTCCCATCAACGTGAATGCGACGGCCTGGCTGCACAAGCTGTCTTGGGTTCAAATCCCGGCCAGACAACAGAGTAGTGGGTTCGACCCATGGTCTCTCCAGCAGAGGGTCGTGGGTTCACACCTCCGAAATTTACGTGCGAAATTACATTTGGTATTTACCATGAGCTTTAAGGTGAAGGAAAACTCCATAAGGAAAAACCTGCAAAGGAGTTCAAACGTGTGTGTGAATTTCTCTATCCGCTGGGCTCTCGTGGGAACTACAGCGCGAGCCGTCTCATTCTGACAGGCCTGTGCAGTGGGACGTATATAGGCTAGGATGATGAAAACATCAAGGCACAATCTATACCTCGTTTTTTTTAGCATTATGAAGAAGGTAAGCGATCTTAAAGTGTAATTTATTGAAAACACGCATTTGTAAAATAAGTCACAGCTAATATGTAACAATTTGAAAGGAAATATGGTCATTTACACTAAATTTCGTTTCATAAGTAAAGGTTCGGCCATACCGCTGCTTAAAATACGGAAACGTTACGGAATCGCAGTGACGTGCCGTAAACGTCAGAATTTACCGCATGCTCTCCATAGTAAAGTTGTGACGTTTACGGTGCGTCACTGCGATTCCGTAACGTCACCGTTTCTCAAGCGGCGGTTTGGTCGCACCTTAATAGTAGCTATTTTATAAAAGCGTTTTTCAATAAAAAGACTCGTCAAGATTGTTCACCTTATTTCTAATGCAAAAAAAAACGAAGTTTAATCTAATATATAAAAATCTCGTGTCACGGTGTTTGTTACCGAACTCCTCCGAAGCGGCTTGGCCGATTTTTATTAAACTTTTTTCTCTACACTCGGTAGGTCTGAGAATAGGTCGTAGGCTATAACTTATGGCAAAACAACGTTTGCGGGGTCAGCTAGTTATGATGTAAAGATTAAACTCACATTTCAGCCTCTCGGTCCTGGGCCCCCGGCAAGCGGCGCTCAGTCCGCAGCAGAGCTCCTTGAAGTCCACATGGCCGTCCCTGTTCTCGTCGAAGGCCAGGAACACGCCCGCCACGGCCGCCCTCGGCAGCGGCGGCGACAGCAGCGGCGAGAGGCTCTCGGCGTCGAGCTGGCCCGTCGGCGCCGAGTTGCGGAGGGACCAGAAGAACTTCTCCAGCTCTATTATATCCTGGAATAGGGGCCGGTTGAGAAACTGCAGGTTATAGGAGACCAAGACCAAGGCGTCCAGACTCCGGTGGCTCGGACACGTAGTAAGGTTGGGAGAGGATCGAGCCGTGAAGAGAGCGTACTTGGGACGACCGAGTGGACGTAGGCCGGTTGGTCGTCCCAGGTACCGCTGGAGGGACGAGGTCCTGAAAGACCTTTTGGACCTCGGGGTCGAAGACTGGCAAGAGCTGGCTCAAGATCGCAAAGCGTGGCGTAATCTGGTGTTGGAGGCCAAGACCCACTTTGGGTCACTGCGCCCTGGTAGTAGTAGCTTTTAAGGCCCTACCGAGCTTTTCGCGCTAATCGATTTTAGGTAAGAGATTTTGGTATGGGGGAAGCACGATGGCTCAATATAGGTTGGTTAGACTGCGCGTGTATTTAGGTATTTTCATCGTATTACTAAAACAAATACACATTTTAAAAATGTAGCGATACTTCGCCCTAGAAAACATCTTGTTTTATTAACATTCAAAAAGTCATGACTACGAATTTATTTTATTTTTTAGAGACGACTTTGGATTTTTTTTTAATAGAGCGAACTACAAGTAATAGTGTTTCGATAAACAGTTGTCATTAGAGTGAATTCTCAAATATCTTACACATGAATTTCAGGATTATAGCTTTGCTAGTAATGATACAGCACGTGATTAAATGAATGAAATAAATGCGTCAAAAGATCGGTAGGGCCTTAAGCTTAGCTAGCTTATTAGCCTTAGCTTTACATCGACCGGCGGCAGCGGCGAGCGTGTTATCAGTTCATTGCGTGTGCCGCCAGATAATCACTGTGCGGCGAGCGTCTCGTCCGCGCAATGAACGGAGAAAACACTCGTTGCTGCGTGCCCGGGCCATTAGAGTCTAAAGGCTTAGATTAGTTTTGATGTCTTCTTAGACCGCTTTAGAAGGAAAGCTCGAGAGGAAGAGAGATGGTTGTGGTGCTAAAGGAAAAAGCTTAGTCGTGTCGTATCAGGTCTAGGAGATGGCTCATACGTGGGACGAGAGGAAAATACTCCATCGACAAGAGTGTAACTGTGTAGGGACAATGAGTTTTAATATACGCCATAGAACTAACTAATACTAGTGTAGTTCGCACGCGACATCGTCCGCGCAGAATTCAAATTCGTGGTAGTTTAATTCAATTATCTTTCATTAAACATAGCAAAAATCCGCCAAAGCAACATTAAAAATCTATCAACATCATTATCGGTGACAGTTAGTGATTACAAAAATCCCGTTTTTGCCTTATCCCGTAGGAATTTGAAATTAAATTTTAACTGTTATGACACTTATGATAGCCTACATGTATGCCAAAATTGAAGAGTCTAGTAATCATAGTTACGGAAATAGGGTCACTCTAAAACCTAAATCGAACATAAAAAAGTCCCGTTTTTTCCTTCTCGTGTTTTTTTGCCAACTATATTTTTTGTTGACTTTAAGCTTTGTCATCCAAGCTGATACTATCAAATGTCAAGGTAATCCGATCACGGGATGTAGGTTAAACATTCCGAGATTTGATCCAAACTAAGAGCACAAGATCAATAAAAGCTTGGAATAAACACAAAAGTTTGTATGGATGGATGGACGAGGATGGATGATGTTTGTTACTCTTTCACACTAAAACGGTTTGACGGATTCTGATAAAATTTGGCACGCAGATAGTTTATAACCTGGATTAACATATAGGATACTTTTTATCTCGGAAAATTTAATAGTTTCCGCGGGATAGCGATAAACGAATTCGCAACGAAGTCAAAGGCAACAGCTAGTTTTAAATGAGTACAACATAATAAATTGCCCTTATTTAAAATGTACGCAAGAGTCGGAAATAGGTAGTTTTGTTATCATGTTCGATACCTATCATCTGCGCCATAAAACTTTATTACTTCACACTTCAATTGGCGAATAATTTTATTGGAATTCAAACAATGTTTCAATTACCCTATCTTTGACTAGCGAGTTAACAACACCAATTGAGGTATCATAAAATTAGCTCACACAATGTTACATGATTATGAGTGCTTCGTTAAATCATTAACATTGCGTACTTTGGCAGATTGTGATCTTAAAATTTTATTCACATGTTTTGAAAAAAAAAAAAACTGCCACGCAAATGTGAATCTTCATTCTTTGGGAGAAAAAAGTGCATGTTACCATCTCCTGACATAAGTGCAATATGCTAGTAGCAACAAAAGATTTTAGAATTATTTTAGGGTTATTTTGGCTTAAAGTGCAATTTTAGCACAGTGCCATAATGGTTACTGTTTTTTTTCGTTCTTATATGGGCCCTAAAGTACCCAGACTTTACAATAAAATGAAAATAATTTTATTATTTAATTAGATAGTGTTTATTAGCACTTAGACAGATAAGTTTAGATGGTAATTCTGCAATTCAAGTGCCTATTGCTAGATAAGGAAAACACACCTGTTTTACTCAGAACTGAAGACCTCTTAAGATATAAATTGCTTTCTCGTACTGAAAAAGTTATACAACGGCTACAAAATGCCTGCGTGCGTTTTTGTTTCCCTATACCCCCACGATCGCATATTACTCCCTATCTCATTAGTAACAAGCTTTTGAACATGAGTGGTCGACGTACCCTTCACTTTGCCACGTTCCTATTTGGTATCTGTAATAGTAGGAAGCCTGCATATCTGTATGAGAAGTTGGTTTTCTATCAACGGCATATCAGGCGTATTCCTAGACTGGTGTGCCCGAGGCACGGTACCGCTGCATTTCGTGGCAGTTTTCGTTATGCTGCGACGAAATGCTGGAATAACCTTCCCCCACCAATCAGGGAGAGCATTACTGTTGGTGGGTTCAAGTCCAAACTAAAAAGCTATCTTATGGATCAACAAGGTACTGTTGCCCAGGCGTAGGGTATCACACTGTCAGATTCTGGGTGGCCGCCAAATAATCAAATAATTAAATTATTATATTTACCTTCCTTATTAATACGAGTAGGTACTATATTTATATTTTATTATATTATATTTATATTTATTTAATTTTTCTGACGTAAGTCGCGCAGTATGCTGTCCCGCACACCTCGCTGGCTCTGCAGAAAACCAGCGCCGTTGACAACGCTAGTCGTGCCAACGGCATTGCTGAGTGGAGACCATTTCGGCTTCACATCCTTATTTGTTTATTTTTGTATTCTTTTTCATTTTGTAAATTATTTTTTGTTGTGATGTGTTGTCTGAATAAACGTTTCTCTATTCTATTCTATTCATCACTTAAAAATATTACTAGAGACAAGGTAAAATATTTGTTTCTAATTTTGACGGGACAGGTAAAGATGCCATGAAAATATGAAACTTTGTTGGTAGGTAACTAATTTGATTTTATTCCAAATCATCGAGTCAGCATGGAACAAATGGACTAAGGATGTCACAGTTTGGTATCCCAGGGATGGCAAAAGAACTTGAGGAAGGCAATGCAAGAGGCGGGAGGATGAGCTACCCAAAGGATTTGGCAGAATTGCAAGGGACAGGCACAAATAACAACATCTGGAGGAGGCCTATGTCCACGATGAACAACCTGATGAAAAGTATGCTGGTGTCAATTAACTTTGTATAAAACACTGTATAAGTGAATAAAGGCTATTTTTATTTATTTATTTCTATTTATTAATTAGTTTGATTATGTTTTTATATCAACAAATTATATCAGTAATTGCATTCACATTCTAAACTACACATTCCTAGTATGAAATTAAGAAAATTTTAAGATTTTAAATAGACAATACCCATCCATCGAGTATTTTTTTTATGACAGTTCCCACATCAAAATGAAAACAGTAAGGTTTATTGTTACATTGACTTGTAAGTGAAAATTAGCTCACACAATGTTACATGATTATGAGTGCTTCATTAAATCATTAACATTACATAGTTTAATTTATTGAATCAGGCGTTACTTTGCGGAGGTCCATATTAATGAACTAAAACAATTACTTTGCTCACCCGCGACCTTACAATAGTTACGTTTATGCAAGAAATGTGCGTTCATGCAGTTCCTCCACCTCCACACTGTACGAACACACACAAATCACATAAACCCAACCATCACCACCACCAAGCTACACTGACGCGTTTCGAACTCAACCAGAGCTCATCTTCAGAGTTACCACAACCGTATGCTATGCTACCAAACGTTAAACTAACAAACCAAACTAAACTAAAACTAAACTAGCATACGGTTGTGGTAACTCTGAAGATGAGCTCTGGTTGAGTTCGAAACGCGTCAGTGTAGCTTGGTGGTGGTGATGGTTGGGTTTATGTGATTTGTGTGTGTTCGTACAGTGTGGAGGTGGAGGAACTGCATGAACGCACATTTCTTGCATAAACGTAACTATTGTAAGGTCGCGGGTGAGCAAAGTAATTGTTTTAGTTCATTACATAGTTTGCTTTGCTTTGCTTTGTTTTTATGGCATGCAACTCACATTGAACCTTAGGGTGGTAAAGGAATTTCTTGGTCAACTATACCTATAACCTATAAGTCTGTGGGTAATTCAATAAAAAAGGAGAAAGGATACAGTAAATAATGCATACCCTTTCTTCCAAATGCGTCACACCAGCCAAGCTCTGATAAAAAGTTGGTGTGTCCAACTCCTGGACTGCATTGGCTTTCCCCGACAAGAGCCATTTTGAGAGCACTGTCGCTTCCTTGTGTATGAGGAGCCATGATCGGAACTGCTCAAACGTTACTCTGTCATTTGGTCCGAATAGGCTTGTGAGTGTTTCCACACTTCTGTTTGATGCTGATATGATTAGGGACGTATTTTCCAAGTGCAGAGCACTGGTGAAGTCCCATTTGTAGATGTACATGCCATTATCGCTATTGTTATTAACATACAAAGTCCACAGGAATCTGAAAATTTTGATGTGGATATAATGTGATGTTTATGATACACTGAATAAATAACCTATCTACAGTAAAACATAGTAACAAATCTATACAAATGTAATAAAAAGGTAAACCTTGTATGCTTTTGTAAAATTACTCTCTAGGAGAGTGACAAAGTAGGTATTTTATTTATTTTACTATTATTTGATTGTTTCATATATGTTTTATATATATTTGATTTTTAATGGCAGCAAAATAAACAAGTAAGTCTGTATATCCCAAAACACGCTATGTAAACAAAAATAAATTAACTTTGAAAAATAAACAATAGGTCTAACAGAATGTTAAAAAATTCATTAGTCATTTGTTTTCTACAGGTACCTTCTTTTAAAAAAAAAGGTTCTAAGCTTTTTTGTGAAGTATGATTGAAGCAAAATAAATATTTAGTAAGCAAATAAACCATGATAAAAATCTTCTCAATGCAAAATTAAAAATTAGCATGCAACAGGAAAATTTTAATTGTGTAATTGTGTGGTAAATATTGCTGAGTGTGGGAAAATACAGTGGTTACTCATTATTTTGTGCGAGTAAAATAGACTCTTACTTGATTTTCTCTTCTATGTTCCCTTTAGTGAGGACCACGATTCCGCACAGCAACTCCTTGAACGGAATCCCTCGCTTGGTACCGCCGCAGGCCTGGTACAGCCAATCGGCGACTTCAAAAGGCACTCCGTCACTTAACACTTCGCGAACAAACGCTTCCAAGCTCAAGGACGTGCCGTTCGCGCCGGCACATCTTTTAAACGCCTCCTTGATACGCCTGAACTCACTATCAGACACTGCAAACAATGATATACGATTTAAATAAGCTCAATTCATCTTCGTCGCACTTCAAAACAACGCACTCCGAGCCTACCCCGCTTCACTGCATCCTCGTATGATATAAAACTAGGTTTCGAGTCCTTAGCACCCATATTCGCGTGTTCTCGGCAATCATAACATTTTTAAAGCAGTAATAAACACAAAGAAAGAGAAATTATTACAGCTGACAGCTCACGTCGTCTGATCCGTAGCCATATTGAATATTTTTATTTTTTTTCCACTTCCACATTCCGATTGGTGGTGCGATTGAACGATTTGTGTAACGTTCGGTTTCACGTTTGCGAGTGAGCTTAACAAAATAATTAACTATTTTTTTACAAAATTATGTCCTAACAATGAAGCTGCATTATAGGTCAATTTAGTGTTTTTAATAAATTAACTATAATTTTATTATTTTTTAGACGATTCGATTTTAATCAGTCGATTTAGCCTACTTCTATTGTCCATGCCTCATAGGAACTTTGACAATTCACGTCACGATGACAACCAGCTGATTAATTGACAAATTTGACAACTCATCTCGTTATTTTATTGATTGACGTGACCCGAGTTTTGTTGCACTGTGTTATTGTTTTCATTCGTTTCAGTACGCAGTAAAACTATTTTGCTGTAACGGCTGTGCTTGAACGTAAAATAACTTATATACCGCCATGTGTGATTTAAGCATAGCGTGGTTCAATAGGTGTTGAATTTGTTTTGAACTTCGCGATTTCATTTATCTCATCCGTAAATGTCCGTCGCTTTGTGTGTTTTGAGTATAGAAATAGACGAGGATCTTCCCGATATGGGTGACAGTCTCGCAGAAGTCGGTAAGAAATATACCTGTCTATAGATGTGCGTTGCTGTTCGATATTACTTTTTTTTCAAAGGGCACTGACTTTTCTTTGTTCTTCACTTGACCACATTAGCTTTGGGGATGTTATGTTACTTTGCCCAATAAATAACATTTATTTGGCATATGGATATGCCAAATTAATGATGATGATGACGATAGGAATGGTATTGCGATGCCAATATCCAACCAATACATACTTATTAGGTATAGGTAACGCCATCATAGTTGAGGCGAATGATTACACGCACAGCTACATAAAGTAAAAAAAAAAAAAAAAAATATTGTGGGACAATTCACACCAATTGACCTAGTCCCAAAGTAAGCTTAGCAAAGCTTGTGTTATGGGTACTAAGCAACGGATAAACATACTTATATAGATAAATAAATACTTAAATACATAGAACACATCCATAACTCAGGAACAAATATTCATGCTCATCACACAAATAAATGCCCTTACCGGGATTTGAACCCAGGACCTCTTGCTTCGTAGGCAGGGTCACTACCAACTAGGCTAAGGCGGTTGTTAAGTACTGATTGCAAAAAAGATAGTGAATGAATGAAATGACTGAGTGAATGAAAATCTAAGTTATATGATCTTATGATGAAATACTTATGCAATACTATGCATATTTTTATTTTTTCATTTAACCTATTTTTGAAATAAAACAATTTGAAACTGATAAGAAATATTCGCAAGAAAAAAATCGGTATTTTATAAATACCGAAAAATATGCTTATTTGATTTATATAAAATAGTTCAAAATATTTTATTTTTTGTTTTGTTTGAACTAGATGTATTTTCCAAAATTATTCTTAAAGAAATAGGTTGAAAAAATTTTTAGTCAATCTTGTAATTCTGTGTTGAGTCTGTTGAACTTGCTATTGGTATGAATAAATGTCAAAATCCCGCTGTCATTACATGACGTGTTGTTGTGTGCGTGGCCTCAACTCTGATGGTGTTACCTATAGTAATGTTTAACCCGTCGAACGTCCCACGCGCCACAGTGGCGCGTAACTAACTGTTCATGATTTGCTAATTTTTGTTACTGGTTTCAATCACCTTTTAACATAGGGTACTTAGAAAAAATTGCCCAAAAATGTTGTTGGTTGTGCGACGGGTTAAAAATGAATCCCTGTTTCCCTTGGTCACTCCATAATTTGAAAAGGGCATTACCAATTTCATTCATCTATTTTTTAAAGATTACTAATACTTTGTAGAAGGTTCTTATGGATAAAAATACGACAGGATAGGGGAATAAATGAGGTATATATTTAATTTAAAATAACCTTATCTCTGTAACATTAACTAAAGCTGTTGTAGAGGCTTGATACTTGACAAATATCATCTTTTATGATCATAAAGGTAAATTAAGAAGGAATTTCTAGAATTTTCTGTGGGATGGTGAATGGAAACTATGGCCCATACTACACGGGCGGTTTCCCGCCGCGGGAAACCGCTCGACGGAGCTGCGCAGTGTAGTTTGCACCATACAACTTACATATAAAATTGTGTCTAGTGGCGGTTCAGAAGCGGTTTCCTGCGGCGGGAGAACCGCCCGTGTAGTATGGGCCTTACTGTAAATTTTATCTCTGTGAGGGCAAAGTGGTGGGCAAAAGCTACTTATTTATATTTAGCCCTCACCCAAGAATCAAGATACAACAAGTGATGTGGCAATACTTAATTTAAAAAGTATTTATACAGAAGAATCTCACTAATCCGGCACTATTAAAACTAGAGTGTGCTGGATTATTGGAATGTTTGGATTACTGGATTATAGAGAAAAATTCATAACAATAAAGCCCATACACATAGAGAGGGGCGAGGGAGGCGCGGGCGGAGTGTGCCGGATTATTGGACGTATTGGTCTATTGAAGTGATTAGTGAGTTTTTATTATACAATATAGGCTTGCGTTCAACCACAATCATGCCTGATGGAAAGCGAAGATGAGGCCTACGATGGAGCACGCTTGCCTAGTAAATGCTCATTCACCCTACACTTGAAAGCAGCCAAATTGTAATGTTCAGTCAGGGAACACAGTCGCAGGCAGGGAATTCCACTCTTTAGCTGTGTGGTTGATGAAGAAAGAGCGAAAATGCTTTAATTATTCTGTAATTGTTAGTTTTGTGTGTTTGCCAACAGACATGCTGGTTTAAGAGCCATTTTGTATTGTGGTGCATATTTTTCAATGTGAAAAGGCTTATTACTGTTGCAGAATCTGCCAAAGAGCAGAAGAAGAAGGACCGCGGCGCTCGTGAATCCAAGACCATCACGGTAGAGACATATGCCAGCGTGTTGCTGGGCCCCAACCCAGACATTGGCATTCTGCCCACCAGCTCTCGCCGCACCCCACCCAAAGAAAGCATCATCTCTGATGATGACGAGACCATCAGCTTCTTCTGTGGAAACCCACTTGTCGAGGTCACTAAAGGGGTGCTACATTTGTATAAGGAAAAGTGAGTATAATTTGAAGGTGTCTGTCGCAATATACCTTGTTGATTTTTTGCTGGATTCTTCTCAACAGCCAAAACATTTAATTTTGATTTTGATTTTGAGTGTCAGATTGTCCGAGCATGTTACTCCCACAATAAGAGATAATCCGGCAGCCTTGAGGTTGGCAACATTGCCTCCCGCGCTCTTGACGCGACAGTGGCGCCGTGGGAGAAAAAAGGAACGCCTTTTCCTCTCGGCGGTTCGGCACGGGGCGGGTTGCGCTCGCTCACTCACTTTTGTTATAATATCATCCAAGCTGTTTTATTGTGACTGTGACTCGGAACTGTGACTTGAATAACCCTTAAAGATTCATATCAAGCAACAGCAAGACACAACGGAAGAAACACCCGGCGGCGGCTGCATTCCTACACCAGACTTCACGCGCGGTCTTCTAAAGGTACCATTGTCTCTTATTGGGGTCTAACATGCTTGGACACATACATAATATACTGGCTATCGAAGGTTTTGTTGAATAAAGCCTCGAGCAGAGGCTTGTCATTTAGGTAGGTCCAAATTGACGATGTTTGGTTTCCAGTGAGCTTCGTGAAGCTCCGGAGGCTAAGATGCTGTGTCTGCTGTCGGTGCCGGGCGCGCTGGGCGCCAGCGACCTGCTGGCCTTCGCGGCGGCCTGCCAGCAGGACATCGCGCACGTGCGCGTGCTAAGAGACGGCTCGCCCGACCACTACATGGCGCTGCTCACGTTAGTGTTACGCTGTATTCACACTAGGGTTGTAAAACGGAACTTTGCCTCCGCCTCCGTTACTGCGGAAGTTCCGCAAGACATCGTATCTTCGCTTCCGCCTCCGCCTCCGTACAACCAAGGATGATATAGACTGGATTGGCAGTCGCCATAGTACGGATCGGCCGCGGTTTTCGTAGTTCGATTATTAAATCTACTTAGATGGCGCTGAAATATAGCCAGAGGCTTTGAAGGCAAAACAATAAGACTACAGATGTTTCATATTACTACAAATGTACCTATTATTTTTCAAAAATATTACATTATAATATATTTGTAGTAATATGAAACATCTGTAGTCTTATTGTTTTGCCTTCAAAGCCTCTGGTTATATTTCAGCGCCATCTAGATTTAATAATCGAACTACAAAAACCGCAACCGATCCGTACTATGGCGACTGCCAATCCAGTCTATATCATCCTTGGTACAACTTTTGCGGAGTTGTAACGGAGGTTTATTTACGACGAATCATTGAACAATAACGCGCGTGCAGCGACGCTCGACGACGACTCGGCCGTCCGGCCGCGTGTTGCGCGCGAAATGGTCAAGAATCAACGAGTGCGCGGCGGGAACGCGGTTGAGGTGGGGGCGGGCGTACGTCATTTGTCAAATGATACACGACAGGAACCACAAATTACTATTTTTTTCTACATCCACTTTTACCTCCGCCTCCGCCTCCGTTAACCTCCGCATCCGCGGAGATGAATCTCGTCGCCTCCACATCCAACTCCGCCTCCGCTAAGAAGGCCTCCGTTACAATCCTAATTCACACTCTCGCGTCGCAGCTAACTTCGTGCCTTACATAGTATACCGCGAGATCGATGTACGGCCGGCCATGAAAGTGGTCTACCAGTTTTGACAAAAGTTTCTGTGAGATCTAAATATCGCTAAGATTGATGACTTTTCTGAGTGAAGTCTTTAGGCACTGTCATCTTATTATTGCAAGGGACAATCGACCTTGTTGTGGCATGACGTGCAAATTAACTTCAACCGTAGGGTGGTAGTGGTAGACCATATTTTTGGCCGATGGTACCTCTAAAATGAGTTTCTCTTTACAGTCTTTACACTCTCGTGATGGGTTCAATGCTTTTTGAGCTTGCACCTTTGAAGAAACGGAAAGGTTTCTTCTTACGATCCATCTATCTATACATATAATAAATCTGTAACAAGTCGGTGTCTGTACATTGAAGATATTTGAGAAAAACTGTCACTAGGGCTATTTATTAGCACAATATAACCAAAAACAATGATTTTTAGAATTATTGTCTGTTTGTCTGTTTGTCTGTGCGTTTGTGCGCGCTAATCTCAGAAACGGCTTAACCTAGAAGGATGCAGTTTTCACTGATATGTTGGTATTTTCTTGGATTAACATTTAGTGTTTGTTTCATTTGAATCGGTTCACAAATAAGAAAGATACGTCTATTTTAAGAATTTATCGAACAGGTTTTTTTTGTTTGAGCGCGCTAATCTCAGGAACTACAGCTCCGATTTGAAAAATTCTTTCAGTGTTAGATTATATTAGGCTATATATCATCACGCTAACGCCAATAGGAGCGGAGCGGAGCGGAAGAATGTTTCCAAATCGGGGGTTTTGGAAGTAAAACGTCTATATCTCGGGAACTACTGCTCCGATTTGGAAAATTCTTTCAGTGTTAGATAGCCCAGTTAGATAGGGCGGGTTGGGAGCGGTTGGGAGGGCGGGTTGAGAGCGGGTTGGGGGCGGGTTGGGAGCGGGTGGAGGGGCGAGTAGGGAGCGGGTTTGGGGCGGGTTGGTAGCGGGTTGGGAGTGGGTTGGGTCGGGTTAGGAGCGGGTTGGGAGCGGGTTGGGGGCGAGTTGGGAGCGGGTTGGGGGTGGCGGTTAGGAGCGGGTTGGGGGCGGGTTGGGAGCGAGTTGGGGGCGGGTTGGGAGTGGGTTGGGGGCGAGTTGGGAGCGGGTTGGGGACGGGTGGGGGGCGAGTTGAGAGCGGGTTGGGAGCGGGTTGGGGGCGGGTTGAGAGCGGGTTGGGGCGGATTGGGAGCGGGTTGGTTTATTATGAAGTTTCACTTCTTCCGGAAGGATCTAAGGAGAGCCATAATTGATGAAAAAGCAAATTGGATAAAAAAAAATAAGATGCCCAAATTACTAATTCCACGCGGACGGAGTCGCGGGCAAAAGCTAGTTATACGCGCTTTTGGGAAGCGCATAATCTGAGCGGCACAACGTTGTTAGCGGAAAAGACAGTTGACATCATACTCGCGTTCGGTACGAAGTCCTTTGGCTCGTGCCGAACTCCTGAAGCGAGCGCGGTGAGACTTCTCATGACTTCTTTTGTCTTTCACGCGCGAGTGTAAACGCGGTATAAAAGATCTCCCGGCATAACGCATAATAAAAATAGCTTGTAGGTATTAAAAATTTAGGTTAAGTAGTGATGGCACTCATTGTTTATTAGGGTGTGTCACTTAGTATGATGATAAAAAAAATATTAGTTTTTTGACTTGTAATAGTTATCAAAAGTTGCTTCTAGATCTGATATGACAAAATATGTAAAAAATATTACGTTTTTTATATACTTTTGGCTTCCTCAAATGAGTTAAAGTTTGTGATAATTGCCATTTTTATCTCCTAGTTTAGGACACCCTCACAAAGTAATAAATCATTTTATGAAGTAACAAGTAACATTCTAGGATAGAAAATATTATGATTTACATGAAAAATTGACTTCTTCACATATTTTATTTAAAAAAAATACAAAATAAAAAACAAAAACATGCCATTTTTGAAACATAGTGAGCTTACTTAAAATCTTGCTTAGAATTAAATTTGGGCATGATTTATCTAGAATTTATTTAAGAAAAAATAAAGTCTTCTCTAGCTTTGTTTCCAGCCACAGAACCAGCAGCTTCAGTCGTCAGCTTGTCGCACCTCTCCACGGATTACGTGTGACATTGGAACATTGGGAAATCGATTATTTTCAAATTTATCATGGAAACCATGTCTTCACGTTCGCTTGTTTCTGTCAGCCGCAATAGCGGAGGCGACGTTAATACAAGTTTTTTATCCTGCCAGTCAATCATGTCGTAATAAGTTTGGGATTCAAAGTTGATATTCGGTATGGTAAAAGATCTCACCACCTTGGTTTATTTTGCAGCACGAGATTTAAATATTCTCCTACTAGCAAGTTCTCTTATATGCTTGTTATTGTCTGTTGTATGTAGACAAAAGTAAGTTTTCTGGGTTTGCAAAACACACATTACGCTGTATTACTGGATAAATGAACTTTTTAATGTCTTGGAGAAGATCTTTTGTGTTCTCGATGAGAAACCATAAATTCCTGGCACCATCCTTACATGAGCTATTGATTTTTATTTGAAACCAAGAAGGGCTGTAAGTTTTACAAATATACTTTACCAGCGAAACTAATGCAGCACTTGGACGCTTAGTTGAAACGTACAGACGCAGTATTCTGCTAGCAGTCGTGAGCTATCGGGCGTGTGACATTTTTCCCGGGTTGCGTTTAACTGAATCAGGACTTGCGACTCCAGTTGACACAGCTACACATTGTAAGTATTGTCGATCTGTACTTAACTTTACATTTGAAAGTATAGGTAGTTCTATAGAAATAGGTTTGAATTGCGTCACTGCCTGTTCTCACAAGCTGAGAGCATTTTTCCAATCGGCCCAGAAAAAGATTTTGGTCCGGAAGTTTGCCCATCTAAATGGCCAATCATGTGTTGATTTCACGAAAAAATCTTGCATACTGCTTTAGTATGATTTTCCTTTTGAATCCCTGTTAAAGTTTTTCAACAACTGCATGCCTATTGATTGCAAAAAGACATAATTAGTTGACCTGCTCTTGCTTCCGTAACAGTTGAAATTTAAACAGTTTTTCAGACTTCAATAACGGCTTGAACTACTTCGCGTATGATAAATTTTACTTTTTTTATTGAGGTTCATGTTGATTAAACTGTTTTTTATTCATAACGCTGCTAGTCACAATGTCTTAGCACATCTTCAAAATGTCGGGAGCACATTTTTTTAATTTTTTCGGGATGTTTGTCAAGAATACGCATTTTAGTTTTAATCCTTGTTTCTACGCCACTTTTTGACGACATTTTAATAAATTGAACAGCTAAAATGTAATATTATTATCTTATTATGTGTTTTTGAATACAAAGAGTTGAAATATAAGCTAGTTTTATGAAGAAATATGTGTATTAATTACAAACACAAGTCACGATTATATTTGCCGGTAATGACGTGCAACAGCGTAATTGGGGGTAGGTGTTAAATAGCAAATATGTCAAAATGTACTGTTTTTCTAATTTATTTTAAGTATATAAGGCATTTATAATATTTTAATGCAGTTTACGTCCAGTTAAAGATAGTAGATAATTAAAAAAAAATGTCCCAATTACGTACATATTTTACAATTTTAACTGAACTTCAAGGTCGATGAGCGAGCCAAAAGTACCAACTAAGGTGAAATCTTTAAATGCAAACCTTTAATATATTTGATGAGGCAACTTTTGAGAGGTATTACTCTTGCAATTTCAAAATTCGAAAAAAATGACACACCCTATTGTTTATTATGATCAAGACTCTTGACTTGAAGTCAATCTTCTCCGATTGTCAGATTCCGTAGTAACGAGGCGGCGCGGGAGTTCCACAGCGCTTTCGACGGCGTCCCGTACAGCAGCCTGGAACCCGCGGCGCTGTGCCGCGCGGCCTGGGTGGCGCGCGTCAGCAGCGTCCGCTCCGGCGCCGCGCCGCCCGCGCACACGGAGCTGCCCACGTGCCCCGTGTGTCTGGGTACGTACTGCAGCCTGGCACCCGCGGCGCTGTGCCGCGCGGCCTGGGTGCGCGTCAATAAGGCCTCAGGTTTTGCTAGTAAAGCCGAAGCAAAAAAACCTAAAAACCGGATTATCCCCTTCTTGACAGTACAGTGATGGAAGAGAAGCGTTCGAGTAACTTCGAAAGCTTAGTCAACCCGGGGGGAATCAGGTTTTAGTACCCTTCGCCACTGTCTCCCGTAGTATTTATTTGTTACAAGATATCCCCCATGGTCTCGGTGCATGAAGAGCGTTTCCGTGTTGCAGAGCGCATGGACGAGAGCGTGGCGGGCGTGCTGAGCGTGCAGTGCGCGCACGCGTTCCACGCGGACTGCCTGGTGCGCTGGCGGGACGCGTCCTGCCCCGTGTGCCGCTGCGCGCAGACGCCGGAGCCGCGCGGCCTCGCCCGCTGCGCGCAGTGCGAGCTGGAAGACGGCGCCGGTGAGTCACACCTCCCGCCCTTGAAGATGACCGCTGCGGAACAAAGGTTTCCTTCCTCCTTTAGGAAGACGGCGCCGCTGGTGCTCACACCTACCATCCTGGAAGATGTCCACTGCTGAACAAAGGTTTCCTTCCTCTTTTAGGAAGACAGCGCCGCTGATAAGTCACATCTACCATCCTAGAAAATGTCCACTGCAGAACAAAGGCCTCCTTCCTCCATACCATAGTACAAGCTTTGCTTAGTTTGGGACTAGGTCAATTGGTGTGAATTGTCCCGTGATATTTATTTATTATTTATTTATTAAGACGACGCCGGCATCATCATCAGTTGGAAGACGTCGACTGCTAAACAAAGGCTTGCCATTAAAACGCCACAATGACCGACAACTTGTCACCTGGCTGAGTCCACCAAATAGCATGCCGAAGCTGCTGCGCCTTCCGATAGTCGGCACTCGAGAACCTTTCTTCCCCAACGGTTAACTGTTCTTGTTCTTCGAGCTACGTGGCCTGCTCGGTGTACGAGTTAGAGGACGGCGCTGCTGCTCAGTGACACTTATCGCCGCCCTCATTAGCCGGAAGACGAAGGTCTTCTCCTAAGAACAGTCACATCTCTCAACACCATATTAGCCGAAAGACGAATGTCTCCCTCTTAGAACAGTCACACCTCTCAGCACCGTATTAACCGGAAGACGAAGGTCTCCTTCTTAGAACAGTCACACCTCTCAGCACCATATTAGCCAAAAGATGAAGGTCTCCCCTCTTAGAACAGTCACATCACACCTCTCAGCACCATATTAGCCGGAAGACGAAGGTCTCCCTCTTAGAACAGTCACACCTCTCAGCACCATATTAGCCGAAAGAAGAAGGTCTCCGCCTTAGAACAGTCACACCTCTCAGCACCGTATTAGCCGGAAGACGAAGGTCTCCTTCTTAGAACAGTCACACCTCTCAGCACCATATTAGCCAAAAGATAAAGGTCTCCCCTCTTAGAACAGTCACATCACACCTCTCAGCACCATATTAGCCGGAAGACGAAGGTCTCCCTCTTAGAACAGTCACACCTCTCAGCACCATATTAGCCGAAAGAAGAAGGTCTCCCCCTTAGAACAGTCACACCTCTCAGCACCGTATTAGCCGGAAGACGAAGGTCTCCTTCTTAGAACGTTCATTCATCGATCGAAACCGGTTCGGGACGGTCGCCTGCATTATTTCTCACCGCAGTTGACGCGCTTCTTAAGTACCGGGACTTGTTTATCTGTTTAACCATTGTCTAAGTGCATACGAATGGTAACCTTGTGGGTATCGCATTAAGGTTGATATTGCGGTGTAGCTTCAGACCAATCGTTATTGTTAACTACCTGATTCTTATAATGAATTGCTCTAAGTGCAGTGATAAATTGGCCAACGATTTTGCGGAATGTGGATTATGCCGTCGTCGCTTACATTTCGATTGTGCGGGACTCACCGAGGCTACATATCGTAAAAAGGGATCGGCTGCAAGGGCTGCCTGGCGTTGCACGGATTGCCGGAATATGACTCCAACGGACACTGGGACGACTGCAGACGTTTTAAACGAGATCAAATCCTTTCGTAACGATTTTAACTCGTTAAAGTCGGATATCAATACTATTAAAAGCGACGTCCATGCAACGTCTCGGGGTTTAAAAGATCTGAACGCAAAATGGAATGAACTCGAAAACTGGCGAACTGACATGGACGAGCGTTTGGTTCAGGTAGAAGACAAAGTGTCCTCGCTGGGGGGTCTGCCGAAAAGTTTACGCGAGGCCTGCGAGACTATCGAATCTCTAAAAAGTGAAATAAACTCTCGCGATCAATTCTCTCGCTTAAATAATGTGGAAATATCGGGGCTCCCCTTTAAAAGTGGAGAAAATCTCACGTCTCTCCTAACAGACATATCCAATAAACTGGGCGTTAATATATCGGATTCTGACGTCGATTCGATTCACCGTGTGCGTCGCTATGGCACCATCACCGCCACTTCCAGCGGCGGGGCCGCGCGCGCGGGCACGGCTCGCGAGCCAGCTGTTATCGTGCGCTTCGTGCAGCGGCGCCGTAAGGATGCGCTGCTGGCGGCCATGCGTACGCGTCGGACACTCACGACAGCTGATATTGGGATTTCGGGACCGCCGCTAAACCTCTACATCAACGACCACCTCACGCGCCAAAATAAACTTCTGCTGAAGCAAGCCCGTGCAGTCAAATCTGATTTAAATTACTCCTTTTTGTGGGTTAGAGATTGCAAGATTTTGATGCGCAAAAATGACAAATCTAAGATAGTATATATCTCTAAAGAATCCGACCTCACTAAACTAAAATGACTTTTTATTCAGATGTTTTTAATACTATACCTAACGTTCGTGCGAACAACTCGTTTTGATAATTACATGTTAAATTCATTTACCTTTTTCCCTTTATACACTACAATTACCCCAATAACTTGCTTTAGCTTCGCTTATCAATATTTTTGTTTTGTCTACACGCAATTATTCTTTGTACTGCTCGACATTGTTTATTGTAACATTGGAACCACAAAAAAACTGTTTTTGTTAACTTATATAATTTACTTATATCCCATAACATATTATATAAACCATTTCTTATTGCCGCCGTAATTACTGTACCGGAACTTAGCGTTTATTATCAGAATGTTAGGGGATTGCGAACTAAATCGCATTCTTTTTTAGCCAATGTTCTTAAGGCCGATTATGACGTCGTTTGCCTCACTGAGACCTGGCTGACGAGTGACTTTAATGATTCTGAGTACTTTTGGAATGATTATGCTGTTTATCGCCTCGACCGGTGCTCGGCGCGGGGCGCGGGAGCGGAGCGCGGGGGCGGGGTGCTCGTGGCGATGCGGCGCTCGTGCGGGCTCACCGTGCGCGAGCGCCCCGACCTGCGCTCCGGCCCGCACACCGAGGAGCTGTGGCTGAGCATAGAACACGCTGGCGCAATAGCGCACCCGTCCGCCTTAGGTAATAGGCAGTGCACTAAGCTTTACATTTGTTGTTGTTATTTCCCGCACGGAAATGATCATTATACAGCCCTGCAAACCTTTTTTGATTCCACATCGGATTTTATGACTGGTAGCCCGAGCGATAGTTATATCATTGTAGGGGATTTCAATATTAGTCATGCCATTTGGACTCAAATTAATGGAAGTTTAGAACTCGACGCTAATAATAATACAACCGCAACTTTACTTTCCGATTTCCTAAATTTCTCTGACTTAAAACAGTTAAATGGATGCTTTAATGTCAGTAATCGTATTTTAGACCTTGTGTTAAGTGACTTGTGCGGGTCAGTCACTCATTGTAAGTCCCCTCTCACTCCCGAGGACTCCCATCACAGGTCACTGGACATATGTTTTAACTTTCCTATTCCCTCGGCTGTACACGATCGCCCCAGAGAGAAGTTTCTTTTTTATGCTGCTAATTACGAAAAAATTAGAGACGATCTATGTTCAACAGACTGGTCCCAAATGAATGACATGAATACTGAACAAGCAGTGTCTTATTTTTATTCAACCTTAAATTCGCTAATTAAACAGCATGTCCCACTTAGTAGAACAAATTCATCTGGAAATCGTCCTCCGTGGTTCACTCGGGCGTTAGTTAAAGTAAGTCGTGAAAAACGTAAAATGCATACTAGATGGAAAACTTATAAAAATCCTTTAGACTACCTTTCTTTTAAGCTGCTGAGAACTAGAGAGCGTAAGATGGAACTAGATTGCTATAACTCATACATATCTTTTGCAGAGAATAATATACGTCAATGTCCTAAATATTTTTGGTCCTTCATTAAGTCAAAATTTTCTGTAAATAAAACACCAGATCGTATGACTTACGGGAATAAAACATCGGCTGACTCTGAAACGGTGGCAAATTACTTTAATGATTACTTTCATTCAGTATTTGTAAAAAACAATGTGTACTCTTCTTCCCCTAATATCCGTACGACTAACACTCCTATTGACATCTACTCCATTAATATAAGTAATGCTCTAGTCCAAAAACACTTGCACAACACTAATGTAAACAAAGGCGCGGGGGGTGATGGGATTCATCCTATCTTAGTATCCCGTTGTAGTAGGGAACTGTCTATACCTCTTACTATTATTTTCCGGAAATCGCTGGCCGAGGGTTGTTTTCCATCAGTTTGGAAAACAGCTATAATAACACCAATACACAAAAGTGGGGATAAACACGACGTGACACAGTATAGACCTATATCCAAACTATGCATTTTTGGCAAAATACTTGAAAAAATTGTGACCTCCGAACTAACTAATTGTGTTATTCCCATAATTTCCCCAGAACAACACGGATTTCTTCGGGGCCGAGGTGTCGATACCAACCTTATTACTTTCACAGATTTAATTTTGAATGCTCTGGACAAGGGATATCAGGTTGACGCCGTGTATACTGATTTCTCAAAAGCATTTGATAAAATTAATCATACCCTGCTACTTCAAAGATTATATGATATCGGTATACACGGTGATCTTTTCAGATGGGTTGAATCTTATATACAAAATCGTAGCCAAGCAGTATCTCTTAGAGGCTTTACTTCTAGATATTTGACTATTGATTCGGGTGTACCCCAAGGCTCTCATTTGGGACCACTTTTATTTATCCTATATGTTAACGACATAGGTTCATCACTTAATAGTTCAAGGCATCTTGTTTACGCTGATGACACAAAAATATTCAAAATTATTAAAACAAACAATGACTGCCTTGAACTACAACGTGACCTTGACAGCTTTGCTATCTACTGCAACTCTAACCAACTGCTTCTCAACCCTGATAAATGCAAGTGCATCACTTTCACTCATAAGCGCGAACCTCTTCATTTTAATTATAACTTTTTAGGCGTGCGATTAACTAGAGTTTCCTTAGTTCGAGACCTAGGTATCACCTTAGATTCAAAGCTCAATTTTATCTCACATATAGATCTTATTACTGCAAAAGCTTATAAGCAGTTGGGATTGATACTTCGGCTCTCTAAACCCTTTAAGGACCCAAACACTCTAAAGATTTTATATTCGTCCTATGTCCGTAGTGTTTTAGAATTCGGTTGCATCGTTTGGACTCCCCAGTATACAGTTCACAAAACGCGAATTGAAAGAATTCAAAGTAAATTATTAAAGTCACTCAATTTCCGCCATGGTCTGAATCTGTCTGATAATACCAGCAGTGGTCATGGTCTCGCCCCATTAGTCGAACGCCGTGTATATATAGATCAAATGTTTTTATACAAGCTTCTAAATAATTATATTGATTCTCCTAATCTTCTTCAAAGGGTTATTTTTAAATTGCCTCGCCGTATTCCCACTCGCTATCCCCAAACTTTCCATGTAAGTTTTTGTGGTTCAAATTTTGCCAAACATACTTTCTTCCGACGAGCATGTCGTGATTATAATGTTAAATTCTCTAATCTTGATATTTTTTCGCTATCATTTGGTAAATACTCTAGCATTCTGCGAAGTTCAATTTTTTCTTAGTAAATATATTGTATGTTTCTTCTAAGTAACCAGCAACTATACATTATTTGCATGTAAACTTTAATGTAACTTCCGTAGCGACAATATTTTATATTGTTTTTGTACACCAGTTTAATTTCCCTACCGTATCATGCAAGTATTATTTACTTATCGATGTTTTCAAGTCCCTGTATGGTGACAGATAAGATGTTTAAGATGGTGCCTAACACCTACCGTTTCGATTTGTTAATTAACTATGTATTTCGTTTTATTTTCTATGGAACTTAAGGTCTGTTTGTTGTTACTTAAGTTGATTAATGTTGAATTGTGACTGTTTGTTTCCTAAATAAATTAAAAAAAAAAAAAAAAAAAAAACAGTCACAACTCTCAGCACCATATTAGCCAAAAGATGAAGGTCTCCCCTCTTAGAACAGTCACATCACACCTCTCAGCACCATATTAGCCGGAAGACGAAGGTCTCCCTCTTAGAACAGTCACACCTCTCAGCACCATATTAGCCGGAAGAAGAAGGTCTCCCCCTTAGAACAGTCACACCTTTCAGCACCGTATTAGCCGGAAGACGAAGGTCTCCTTCTTAGAACAGTCACACCTCTCAGCACCATATTAGCGAAAAGATGAAGGTCTCCCCTCTTAGAACAGTCACATCACACCTCTCAGCACCATATTAGCCGGAAGACGAAGGTCTCCCTCTTAGAACAGTCACACCTCTCAGCACCGTATTAGCCGGAAGACGAAGGTCTCCTTCTTAGAACAGTCACACCTCTCAGCACCATATTAGCCAAAAGATGAAGGTCTCCCCTCTTAGAACAGTCACACCTCTCAGCACCGTATTAGCCGGAAGACGAAGGTCTCCTTCTTAGAACAGTCACACCTCTCAGCACCATATTAGCCAAAAGATGAAGGTCTCCCCTCTTAGAACAGTCACATCACACCTCTCAGCACCATATTAGCCGGAAGACGAAGGTCTCCCTCTTAGAACAGTCACACCTCTCAGCACCATATTAGCCGGAAGAAGAAGGTCTCCCCCTTAGAACAGTCACACCTCTCAGCACCGTATTAGCCGGAAGACGAAGGTCTCCTTCTTAGAACAGTCCCACCTCTCAGCACCATATTAGCCAAAAGATGAAGGTCTCCCCTCTTAGAACAGTCACATCACACCTCTCAGCACCATATTAGCCGGAAGACGAAGGTCTCCCTCTTAGAACAGTCACACCTCTCAGCACCATATTAGCCGGAAGACGAAGGTCTCCCTCTTAGAACAGTCACACCACTCGTCACCATACCTATTAGCCAGATGAACGAATCAGGTGCCTGAGACCACCAGTGGCCCGCACCTTCCGCGATATCGGTTCACCTAATGTGTTATGTTTCCTCCAGAAGAGGGTGACGAGTCCAGCCGCGACCACAGCGGCTTAGCCGAAGGCCAAGACACGGAGGGCGGCTCGCTGTGGATTTGTCTCATCTGCGGAAACGTTGGCTGCGGCAGGTACAGTAAAGGAGCTGAGTTAGTTACTTAAAGAACATTTAATATTCGACTATTTCAAAGCTACTAATAATTAATTTTGCAATTAATTGAAAATTAATCGGGTTTTAAACTGCGAAATTTTTATCACTCGAAAAGAACGCCCTGGCTAAGGTCACGTTTTGGAATTATTGTGTTGTAGCTTCATCATCATCCTTGCTATAGAAAATGTAGTTTTGATCAGTATTTAAGGTATTTCTTAGTTTGCGTGATTTCACAGGTATGCAAACGGCCACGCAGCGAAACACTTCCTAGCTTCAAACCACACCTACGCGTTGCAGTTGGGCTCCAACAGAGTGTGGGACTACGCAGGTATGATTTCCAGGCAACCAGTGAACCTTTTACATTAGATCAGTGTCAGTGATACCCACATTTGAAAACGATTAATTTGCGATATATCAATATTAAGCAGCGGGTCTACCGACTTAAAATTGAAATATATCTAGAGGTCTACTAGACACAAAAGTTTGGAGATCTCTGTATTAGATTTTCTCAACCGCATCTCCTTGCTAAACGTGACAAGTGTGCTGCCAACTGCACCACCTGGCCTGGCACGACCAACGCACCCAAAAATGTTGATCGCTTGCTTACTGCAATAGTGGCGTGTGGTGCCATCTATCGCAACTATCGTAAGTCACGACTGCTACGTTCCTAATTAGTTACCGCTAGATGACGTTAGTATCGTGATGTCCGTGTGACATTTGCATCACGTTCGGAATTGGATTATTATTAATTAACTAGTGGTTTATTTTTTTTATTATGAGAGGGAGGCAAACGAACAGCCGGGTTATCTGATGGAAAATGATCACCACCGCTCATAAATATCAACAACTCAAAGAGTCACTGATCTGTTGCCGGCCTTTAAAAAGGAGAGGGAATAGGGAATAGGTGGAGGGGGAGAAGTATTGAGCCCCTGACGCACTCACTGACCGTACGAAACGCAGCAGGAGTACTGCTGCTTCACGCCGGTTTTCTGTGAGAGGGTGGTACTGCCCCGAACGAGCCGGCCCATTCGTGATACAGCGGGTAGCTACAACATGGCTCTACCACTACAAAAACTCCGCGACTACTTTTGCGAAGAATTCATATATTGCTGTCTCGCGGGAACTATGCAATTTTCTGGGACTGGGATGAAAACTATTCTTTGTCCTTTCCACGGTCTCAAACTATCTTCACACCAATTTCATCTAAATCAGACAGAAATTTACTTTCGCTCTTAATAGCTATTTATGCAACTGTATCGTAATAGGGGTCCTTAAAACACGAATGTGGTTTCATGAAACGAGGCGTAGCCGAGTTTCATAAAGGGTCACATGAGTCTTTTAAGGCTTAATTACGTACAGTTGCATACAATATTTTATCTTCTCTCAAACGTTTTTCCAAAAACGAAGTAGCCTTTTTGCATTTTCCATGCCATAAAATCTTGGAAGCATTTATCGTATAATTTTCTGGACTTTGCTAGTAATAAATTATGAGTCATTTCCTTCGCCGCATTTAAAATATCGGGCGGAGTCAAATTTTCTTCGCATTCACAGATATCAGATATTTTTAAGCAGGAACAAAATTTGCCCACGAAAATTCTTACAACATAACGACACCGTATGAATGTAATTGTAATGGCGCTAAAACGCAGTACATCACCGCGCATGTGCGCGCATGCGCTAAAGCGGGCGCTGCCACAGACAAGTGAAAATTGGAATCAAAACTTGGTGATATAAACTTTTTGGATTTGCCCTGTATCGTAATGGTAAAAAAAAATTGTATTATAACATTATTTCATTAGAAGTAAAGTGTTATAATATGTTTTTTTTTAATATTTCGGCATTGTGTTTAAAAAGTATGTCAATATAAACTCGTTTTGAATTTTATAATTCGAATTTTACGATATGAGAGTAGATAAATACTTTTAGTAGGGATTGAGTTAGTTGCAAGCTAGACTAACCTCAAACGGACCTCGCGATACTAACGCCATCTACCGACATCTCTGCTAGGCAATCCTCATTGATCGATGTTTGTAGGCGACAACTTCGTCCACCGGCTGGTCCAGAATAAAGCTGACGGGAAGCTGGTGGCGGCGGAGGGGGCGCCGGGGGAGGCGTGCGGGGGGGACAAGCTGGACTCCGCCCAGTTGGAGTTCACGCACATACTGACGCAGCAGCTCGATAGCCAGCGGCAGTACTACGAGGCGCGCATCACAGAGTGAGTCTGCGTGTTACCTAATCGTTTACGGTTTACAGGGGGAAGAACGCAATAGAAAGATATACAGGGTGGAAAGATCGAACGACACATGGAGGGCAACCTTAAATATTGGAAATAGCTCATTCCATACAAAAGAGACAGTTCTTTATTTTTAAAAACAAAAATGCTGCATGTATGGATTTTTGAAAAATCGCTTTTCTTAGTCGGTACTCAAACCCGGTCAAATGCGACAAAAATAACATGCCCTATTTTATTCTTGTCGCACTTGACCTGGTTCAAGACCCGACTAAGTAAAGCTATTTTTCAAAAATCCATAAATGCAGTATTTTTTGTTTATAAAAATTAAGAAATGTCTGCTATGTATACAATGTGCTATTTTTTTAATGACCATTTAAGGTATGTAGTTCCCTCCATGTGGCGTTCGATCTTTCCATTCTGTAGATTATCTCCATACAGGTGTTATGTTATGCCTGGGGACTGGAGTCCGGAGGAAGAGAATTAGAAATTGTATTTATACTTTCGAGTTGAGAAACTTCGATAGCGCAATGCAGGAAGCAGTTTCTCTTTCTTTTTCCTTTTTTTTTGACGATGGAAGCATTCTACACTTCCACTGAACGTAGATATAGTTAAGATGTAGGTATAATTTTAGTTTTTAAACTAAGGGTCCCAATACATCCCTGCATTGTTTTTTTATATATATTTTTTTATTTAATTCTCTATTTGTATGGTTTATTTAGTTTGTAATTTATTATATTTTAATTTGAAAAGATGACTTCCTGCCAAGTTTCTTGCGGCGCATTCTTCTTGGCAATGATGGTCCTTACGAAAGCGCTGGTAGTTTAAAAAGTTAAGTTTAAAAAGAGTTTTGCGCACTCGCAAAACCACCGTCACTACCCATCTTGCCGCGCGCGAGTGTAAATTGGCTGGTATGGTTTGTGTCTTCCAGATTGGAGGCGGTACACCACGAGGAGTGCCTGGACCTGCGCACGCGGCTGGGTGCCGCCGAGGGGGTGGGGGCGGCGCGCGCGCAGCAGCTGGCCGCGCTCGCACGGGACAACAAGGCGCTGGAGCGGAGACTGCAGCACCTCGCCGCCAAGTGAGTGCCCCATTACCAGCCGCGGGAGTGTCGCAGCTGGCGGCCGAGGGGGGGGGGCGCAGCAGCTGGCCGCGCTCGCACGGGACAACAAGGCGCTGGAGCGGAGGCTGCAGCACCTCGCCGCCAAGTGAGTGTCCCATTACCAGCCGCGGGAGTGTCGCAGCTGGCGGCCGAGGGGGGGGGGGCGCAGCAGCTGGCTGCGCTCGCACGGGACAACAAGGCGCTGGAGCGGAGGCTGCAGCACCTCGCCGCCAAGTGAGTGTCCCATTACCAGCCGCGGGAGTGTCGCAGCTGGCGGCCGAGGGGGGGGGGGCGCAGCAGCTGGCCGCGCTCGCACGGGACAACAAGGCGCTGGAGCGGAGGCTGCAGCACCTCGCCGCCAAGTGAGTGTCCCATTACCAGCCGCGGGAGTGTCGCAGCTGGCGGCCGAGGGGGGGGGTGGGCGCAGCAGCTGGCCGCGCTCGCACGGGACAACAAGGCGCTGGAGCGGAGGCTGCAGCACCTCGCCGCCAAGTGAGTGTCCCATTACCAGCCGCGGGAGTGTCGCAGCTGGCGGCCGAGGGGGGGGGGGGGCGCAGCAGCTGGCCGCGCTCGCACGGGACAACAAGGCGCTGGAGCGGAGGCTGCAGCACCTCGCCGCCAAGTGAGTGTCCCATTACCAGCCGCGGGAGTGTCGCAGCTGGCGGCCGAGGGGGGGGGGCGCAGCAGCTGGCCGCGCTCGCACGGGACAACAAGGCGCTGGAGCGGAGGCTGCAGCACCTCGCCGCCAAGTGAGTGTCCCATTACCAGCCGCGGGAGTGTCGCAGCTGGCGGCCGAGGGGGGGGGGGTGGGCGCAGCAGCTGGCCGCGCTCGCACGGGACAACAAGGCGCTGGAGCGGAGGCTGCAGCACCTCGCCGCCAAGTGAGTGTCCCATTACCAGCCGCGGGAGTGTCGCAGCTGGCGGCCGAGGGGGGGGGGGCGCAGCAGCTGGCCGCGCTCGCACGGGACAACAAGGCGCTGGAGCGGAGGCTGCAGCACCTCGCCGCCAAGTGAGTGTCCCATTACCAGCCGCGGGAGTGTCGCAGCTGGCGGCCGAGGGGGGGGGGCGCAGCAGCTGGCCGCGCTCGCACGGGACAACAAGGCGCTGGAGCGGAGGCTGCAGCACCTCGCCGCCAAGTGAGTGTCCCATTACCAGCCGCGGGAGTGTCGCAGCTGGCGGCCGAGGGGGGGGGCGCAGCAGCTGGCCGCGCTCGCACGTGACAACAAGGCGCTGGAGCGGAGGCTGTAGCACCTCGCCGCCAAGTGAGTGTCCCATTACCAGCCGCGGGAGTGTCGCAGCTGGCGGCCGAGGGGGGGGGGGGCGCAGCAGCTGGCCGCGCTCGCACGGGACAACAAGGCGCTGGAGCGGAAGTCATAAGTTGCTATTGCCATTCAAACTATGGGAGAACTGTGTTTTGACAGCTCATAAAAATTACGTCAACATTCCTATTGCCTATGTCCAGGTGTAGACAATAATGTAGTATTATCGTGTTCGCAGAGTATCATCCCTGCAGAGTTCGCTTGTGGAGGAGCGGTCCCTCGCAACCGCCCTGGCCAGCAAACAGGCGGGCTGGCAAGAACAGGCGGAAAAACGGGAGCAAGAGTTCAACACACAGGTAGTATTTTACTCAATGTAACTAAACTCGAAAATCTAATTCATACCAAAAAAACTACGACACATATTACGTCACTGTCATAAGTGTCAAAATCACGTATGTCATTGTCAATAGCACATTTCAGATATAGACAACCTTTTTACATTGTAAATGAAATCGTTGTAAATATTTGTAGATAAGACTAATATTTATTGCAAAATCTGAAGTTATATTTAAATTGCATCTAATGGTGGCACTTCACTTGGCGTTGCGTGTTTGCGTTGCGCTATTGTCATCTCCGTCTTTCACGCTAGAATCGGCATAGTGCTCCTCTCTCGCACACGCAACTATTTCGTGAAATACGCCAAGTGAAGTGCCAGCATAACGTTGTTCACAAGTATTATTTATACATCATACCAAATGTTATTAAGACCTGATGAATTACAGGGGCAATAATAGTTTTGCTATAAAAAATCTTCTATGCTTATATATTTACCAGGGCATCTTGTATTTGTGTAAGAAACTTGAACTAACTTGTTTATTTTAATCGAAAGTTTAAATCTACCTATTAAAAATATTCTTAGTGCGGTCTTTTAAAAAATGGAAACATATTTTGTTTTAGTGGCAACCCAAACACATTTAAAAACTAGAAAAGATAAGCCGGGACTGGGACACGAACCCGGGTCCTCGCCTCGTCAATATTCACTGTTACACTAACCCGAGAGCTAGCGTTTCACTGATGATTTTGATACGCATGTGTTTGTAACAGGTGACAGAGCTAAAGGAGCAACTCCGCGACGTGATGTTCTTCGTGGAGGCGCGCGGGCAGCTCGAGCGGGCGGAGGGTGCCAGCGCCGAGGAGATCGCGGGCGCCAGCGTCAGCGTCGCGCCCGCCAAGCCGCGTCGCAAGCGCCGGTAGCTGCCCCTGCCGACGCAGCTAGCCGCGCCATCTACTTGAATATAGAACAACTAACATGCCCATGTGATAGCGCCATCTGGTTGAAGATAGAACAACTAACATGCCCATGTGATAGTGCCATCTACTTGAAGATAGAACAACATGGCCAAGTGATAGCGCCATCTAGTTGCGAATAACGTAACTTACATGGTCACGTGACGGATGGTACCGTGATAGTCTGCATTATCTGTTATTTATTTGTTCTAAATGTGACTTAAATATAAAAACCTGTTATCATTATAATCCGCAGGGTTGCCTAGCAAAATTGAAATAGTTAAAAAGATTACCAACTCTCAGTGTTTCCATTTAAGTCACATTTTGACCAAAAAATATCAGATAATGTAATTTTATAGTTGGATTTTGGGCTATCACAACAGTAGAGTGTTTCAACACAAGTTTCGATCGCGCGCAGGAGAGATCGCGAGGGCAAGCGTGAAAAGCTCACTTACTGCCGCTCGCTCTTTAGTTATTTTTAGCGCCATCTAGATGTACATATCAGAACTAACGTGATCCCATTACTTATGTTGCCAGAAGTGAAATAACGCTGCAATAGTTCCAATGGGAGTATTTTGCTGTGTAAATAAATTAATGCATAAAAATACTTCTCGCTTTATATTTCCACGTAAAATTAAAGGATACATTGTTTTGATTGGTAATTTGGTTCTATTTTTTGCATATATACGGCGGACGTTTTTTCGTTAGTAGAAAATAGGTGTTAAGTATAAATTATGTAAAATATTCCAGAGTTAATTTCTCGTCGATATTACAAATAAAAATATATCAAACAGTATTTTGTGCAATTAATTCGAAATGGTCCTCTTTCCCTCCTTTCCTTTAGTTTTAACATTTGTATCTTTTACTAAAATCATCATCATCATTAACCCATAGACGTCCACAGTTGGACATAGACTGCCCTCAAAAAACACCACAGTAATCGGTCTAACGCCACTCGCTTCCATCTGACTTCTGCCATCTTCACTAGTCACATGAATTCCCTTTTCCTTTGGCTTTGCCGTGGTCGTGTAAAAACAAATTGGCTATTAGTTAAATACGGACACACAGTGAAACGAAGAATTAGTAGTAAGTAAGGTCCTATTGTTGTATGGGTAGTATTTCGTTTGCTTTTCCTTGAAGGAACAAATTGAATAAAAACAAAACAGAAGGCAGCCACAGGGTGACCATTTGTAGCCATTTTCGCCATTTGGGTAGATTTGGTGTTTAATTTTTAACCCTATCAAAATAAGCTTTAAAATACTGGCTGAATTTGCCAGATTTCAAGGAAACCCTTATTATTTTTGAAATACAAATTGAACACATATGAATTCTTGTGTCTTATCACTTTTATGAATAATTTGGTAGGAGATTATTCTTTACTGAAATAAAACGAACATAGAGAAGAATTTGTTAAACTAAGGGTGTCACAGGTGCGTTGCCGGCTTTTACTAGTGTAAAAAAATAGTAAGTGTAAAAACTATTGGGAAATATGTATACTGAATTTTATAAAAATTTTATTTTTTATTCATTCATTTCCGTTCCCATGGAGGCAATAAGGTGGCATTTTATTGGTGTATTCTGGAGCCAAGCAAATTTGTCCAATTTTAGCGTATTTTTGGCTAGTCTTGGGTAAATTCGCTATTTTTGCGATGGTCACCCTGCTCAGCCAGCAGGCAAGGCAAGGCCAAGGCAGACAGAAGCGAAGCACTATTAGGGCCTAAACACACGGCGTTTTTTAAACGCGCCGTCGACGCGCGTTTGTATCGATACAAACGCGATACGCACGCGGGTTGGCTGTTCTATGTTCTATGTCCATATATTATGGCCTGTATATGGTTGTTCTATGGAATGAAAAACGCGCTGTAAACGCGCGTTCCTACAACGCGCGCCGACGTTGCGTTAAAAAAACGCCGTGTGCTTAGGTCCTTAGTGATGTGCCAACTTGAAAAAAAAAATCGATTTAACTCGAGTTAAAATCCACGTAACTCGGGTTGAACTCGAGTTACGTAACTCGAGTTAACTGGATGAAAAAGAGAGATTTTTCAAAGTTTTTACCAATTTCATCCCTCACATTCGCACTGCACTAATAGTTAAAAAAAAATGGAGCAGACAAACAAAATGATATTTTTATGTTTCAATTCTTTCATTTTTTATATTATTTATTTATAATGTATTGGGAGAGTTATACTATTTCATTCAGGTTTCAAACTCGAGTTGGAGAGAATTCAACTCGAGTTGATTCGAGTTAAGCCCAACTCGAGTTAGCTCGAGTTAGTGGCTCGAGTCGACCATCACTAAGCAAGCACTATTTGTATTTGTAATCTGTCCAAGACATAATCTCCAAAAAAAAAAAAATTTGAGTTCTGTATGAGAACTGTCAGAAAAAAAATTGTCGAAGGTCGAAGGACTCGAAGGTGTGACGCTAACCGCGGTTCTATTCTATTAATTATTTTATTTGTTCAGGAAATATTTGCGATCGTTTTAAATTTGATTCAAAACTGTAGTTTAATTCTAACTCTTATTCTCGATACACTACATCAGCAAACTTCTGTCAGTTCGGCCACGCGTGCGTAAGTAATTAACTAATAATCGGGTCAAATTCCAGATAATTACTAAAATAACTCCGTGTCCTCAGTCCGTGATGCCTAAAAGTTTGTTCAACCAGCAAAAGTGCCCTCAGAAATTAAAGTCCAGGAAAGCCCTGACATTTTTTACAGACGCAAGCACTGGAGGATCTTAGAAGGTTATTTAGCAGTTTTACTACAGACCGGCCTCTGTTATTTGTCTGGCACAGCCAGAGACCGTCTCTCGTAATTCTGCTGCTCTCTGCTCGGCGGCGGCCGGGGTCGACGACCGCGAAGGTGTACACATACCGATGGGTGAAATCCAACTGTTGTTGCGCATTGGATTTTGTCTGCCATCGTTATTTGTGGACTGTCTTGACGTCTTGTCGGGTAGATTTTGCTAAATCAGGTTGCTGCGAAGATGTTCCAGTCTGGCCAACATGACAACGGCTTCATAAGTAGCTGTACACTTTTAACTTTTGTGTCAGTACTAAAATTTTTCAGCGTTAAATTGCTGAAGAACAACATGGTACAAAAGTGTATTGCTCTTTTTGATGCTTGCTTTACAGCACCTGGTAAGAGCTAGTACAAATTGAAGCTTTTCAAGGGGGTCAGTTTAGTTGAGCATGGCCATCGAGTGCTCCTTAAACTGTCTTGATTAAGCGCAAATTGGATTAAGTGTTGCTGGGTGCTGTAGCCGAATAATCAATAACTTTTTTTAGAACAGACAATGCCCAGCCTAGATAAATAGTGAATTTTATTTTCCAATTCATGACTCAAATTCTGGTTCTATACAAGACCATTGTCCTCACAGTAAATTTTGACAAATCTTTACTGTAACATGTTGAAATTATTATTTTTCTTGTTCATGTGCAAACAGCTATATGTTTTTAGCCACTTTGTCCGTTCAGAGCCAAGCTAATCACTTTGTTTTCCATAATCATAATATTTTCAGGATTTTTTTAATGTTATTGTTATCTTAGAATACAATAAGTCAGGTTAGGTTTGTTTAATAACAACTCTGAAAAAAACACTGGTTCTGAAATAAATCCCACTATGACAAATGAAATTTATGGATGCATAAAATTCCGGCAAACAATAGAGAACTATGCTTTTAGTAATGAATTGGGAAATAAAATTTGTACAAACAAAAGGTGAGTATACATGTTATTTCAGTAGAAATTCAAAATTACTCCCTAGCGTCTGTTTTTTATCACATCTATTCTATGTTTTTATAACCGTTTGAAATTGATTTGTAAATGTCACATGTGTCTGGATAATTTTATTTTGATAAAATGCATGTTTTTGAATCTCTGGAAATATTATGTAAACTGACTTTCAGCTAAGGGATACATTTAATTGTGAGACATCCTACTCCAAAATCTCATAAATTTACTTGAATACGATAGGGATGTGTCAAAATACATAAAGTTTAAAAAGAATAATATACAAAATACATAATGATTATCTGATATTAATATAATTATTTATGAAACTTTTAATTAGACAAACTTTTATATCATGTAATGTTCAAGATTGGATTGGTTTATGTTAGGTTTATTTTATTTTATAATATTACTTGACTTTACATGATAGGTGCTAATTTCTGAAAAATATGCAATAAATCAAGTGGCCATTATGTACTTTGATCATTATTCTTTCCAATCTTTATGTAAATTGATACATACTTATCCTTGTCTAGTATTCTGGAGTTTTGTTTCACAAAGCAGAGTACATATTTCTAATTACAAGTTTATAACACAATGTTTACTTTTTTTATTCACAATCACAAGGTTTAAGTATATTTAAATAATTTGAATTTGCAGGGTTCAGGACTGAAGAAACGCGTCAGTCAGAGATATAGTATTTTTGCATTTATCACAACTTTTAAAAACAAGAGTTTGTTATTGGGTGGACCTCTGAAGCATTTTAACCGCCATGTCCAATGTGTTATGAAAATATAAGGATAATGTCCATGAACCAAAACCAATTGTGATTCTGAGACCAAAAACTATGCATGGTCATTGGGATTTTTAGTTGACGGACATGTTATTAGTCAATTTATCTAACACACGGGATACGGAGCCCACATTATTTTTAGAGTGTGAAAGTATGCCACTCCTGGGCAAAGTCCTCTCCCCTGGACTTCGAACTCAACCTGTTTGAACTTATGACCGGCCAGTCGCTCAACAACACATCTAGATCATCCCATCTTCAAGAGTCAATTGATTCATCAAAATTTAGCACATCAATCTTAGCTTTATTTTCAGTAAAACCCCTATTTTTAGGTTAAATCATGTGTGACGAAGCTCCTCCATGTAAGAAGCTAAAGCCTGATGAGGAATCTGAACCCAATTTCGCTGACGACCTGGACCCTGAAGCGGAGAGTTTCCAGGTCGGGGACCAGTTCCAGAACTTCGTGAGGCCGGAAGAGCTGGAGAAGCTGAGAGAGTTCACGGTCTTGGATGAAGTCAAGTCCAATGATGAGGATAGTTGTGACGAGGAGACTGATGATGATGATGGTATGGCGGTAGTAGTTAATCATTTTACTATTACAACTGACTGGCCAATTGTAAGTCAGATTTGCACAGGATCGATTCCGTACCACTGAAAATAATACCGTTCAAAATAAATTTTCACAATAATTGTGCTGAAAAATAATTATAACCAAATTTCTTTTCGTCATTAACCCATTAAAAGGTAGAGGCGATTTACCAACCACTTGCATTGCTTTGGAAATTCAACCTTATTGCTTTTATACTACGTCACAATATCCATTGTAATTATTGAAAATACAACTAGCTTTAAAGATATACTTAATCAGGTATGTATTTGATAGCTGCTTTTGATTCTGTGTATGCTCCAATAAATGGGGCCTTATTAAGGGCTAATGAATGAAGCCTGGATTTAATTGATCATTAATTGAATTGTGACGTTATTTCTTTTGACCTAAGTATATCAATTTTATAATTTTACCACAGTACATGATTCCATTTCAACATTATTCTGGATGGACAAAATTCCTTATTGATGTATTTAAAATTGGCATTTTTCTGAATGCACTTAATGTAATGAAATTACATTAAATCACAGCAAATTCACACAATTGGTTTCCTTGTTTCTGGAATGTTATATCTGTTAGTTTAGTTTGTCTGGTACTAATGACATAATAATGACAATAATATCTGGTACTAATGACATAATAATGACAATAATATGTGATTTATTGAATCAGGCGTTACTTTGCGGAGGTCCATATTAATGAACTAAAACAATTACTTTGCTCACCCGCGACCTTACAATAGTTACGTTTATGCAAGAAATGTGCGTTCATGCAGTGCCTCCACCTCCACACTGTACGAACACACACAAATCACATAAATCCAACCATCACCACCACCAAGTTACACTGACGCGTTTCGAACTCAACCAGAGCTCATCTTCAGAGTTACCACAACCGTATGCTATGCTACCAAATGTTAAACTAACAAACCAAAACAAATGTTTTAACTTGTCACTGTAACTTCTCAAGTACCCACTTTATTTTTCTTATTCTCAAACTACCCCACAAAAATTAACTTTTATTGACATATTATAAAACTACCTTGAATTTTTTGTTTATTTATTTATAAGGCATATTTAATTAATACTAACTGTTCAAATTCGACCCAAGCCGCAGTAAAGGAGAAGATACTAAATTTACCTGTTCATTAATAATAGACCCCATAGTGTTGTACCTAATTATTTCCATGCATTCCAGAGCATCCAGACGCAACCCCTTGCCGCAATATTTGTTTTGGTTTGTAAGTTTAACATTTGGTAGCATAGCATACGGTTGTGGTAACTCTGAAGATGAGCTCTGGTTGAGTTCGAAACGCGTCAGTGTAACTTGGTGGTGGTGATGGTTGGGTTTATGTGATTTGTGTGTGTTCGTACAGTGTGGAGGTGGAGGCACTGCATGAACGCACATTTCTTGCATAAACGTAACTATTGTAAGGTCGCGGGTGAGCAAAGTAATTGTTTTAGTTCATTAATAATATGTGACGAAATTCAAGGTAACCAAAATAGTATTCAATAAAACTTGTATTTAAAAAAAAAAAGTTTTTAATTAGTCTGATGCAATAGCGATTCCATTTGCAGGCAAGTCTGAAGGGATTCCGGAGGATGAAATAGAGAAAATGCTGGAAGAGGACCTTCCAGAGGACTTCAAAGTTGCCCCCAAACCCAAGGAGAAACCGTACATCACCAGGCAGAAGGCTATGTTAGAAGGTATGCATGTATGTCTGGGATTTATATTTTCGCTTCAAATTGGCCCTATCTCCATAACTATAATTATTGGAAACTTCGAATTTCATAGAAGTTCGGGATTTGATCATAAATTTTAATTGTTTGCGAACGAAGTCTAACGGTACTTTCGAATCGTGTTCTTATTTTGTATTTATTGGTGAATCAACTGTTTCTTCCCACCCGTTGCTAGGGTGACACAAATTTTGTCTCTTGACAACCTAAGCATTTTTCTATGAAACAGTCCCTAGATGCCACTTGTACAACTGGGGATTGAGTAAACAACACGAAAAAGTTGATTCACCCTTATAATATGAAGTGTCATGCATTACTCCAGCGCGGCAGATTAATAATATACGGGGGGGATACCTTACACCCTCTAGAGTACCCCCATTGAATATGAGCACTTCATGTGGGGGGGTTTGCCTGGGGCACCCCGTCAAAAAACTTAGTAAAAAGAGAAGATTCTTTGAAATATTCGAGCGCGCGTTTAAGCTACAATAGATAAATATTTCCCTAGGCAGATGTTATGCTATCCCCATAAATTAATCTGCCGCGCTCTCGTAACTTCACAAATCCCCTCTCGGGGTCCCCTACTAATATGGGCACCGGTGTCCTCATGTTCCAGAGAAGGGAGTGAACCAGTTCGAAGTGCTCCCGCTGGACTGGATGCTGGTGCGGCACTACAGCGGCATGCCGGTGTACATGCACCGCGGCACGCGCGTCTGCACGCTCGCCAAGCCCTACTCGCTGGGCAAGGGGAACACCAGGGTAACTCACTCACTAGACACACTACAGCGCTAGTTTACTGAACACTACTTTATAGTACATTGTGCATCAAGGGCCGTAAGTAGGGGATTACTAACGAGAGTCTATTAGAAGCCCGACGCTGATACGGATAGATAAATAAAAAATAAATAAATAAATATCACGGGACAATTCACACCAACTGACCTAGTCCCAAAGTAAGCTAAGCAAAGCTTGTGTTATGGGTACTAAGCAACGGATAAACATACTTATATAGATAGATGCATACTTAAATACATATTAAACACCCAAGACCCGAGAACAAACATTCGTATTTTTCATACAAATATCTGCCCCGACACGGGAATCGAACCCGGGATCTCAAGCTTCGTAGTCAGGTTCTCTAACCACTAGGCCATCTGGTCGTCTAATACGAAAGACATGTGGACATGTGGACATGTGGATGTGGTGGATATGTTACGAAAGTCGACTAAGAATATGTCCCTCAACTGAAAATCCCAATTACCACCACCACTCGCGGTGTGGTCTGTTGTCGCATAATTGCAATTGATACTAGTCCATGGACATTATTTCTTTGATTTTCGATTTTCGTACCACACGGGATATGGCGGTTGAGACGCTTTCCACCCCACCCAAGTGTTTGCAATTCTCATGGCTTTAAAGATGTATTTTCTTTTATTTCAGCGTCACGACATCCCCATCAGCGCCATACCCTGTCTCGCGTACCGCCGCGCGTTAGAAGAAGAAGAAAAACAAAAACTTATAGATGAAAAACTAAAAGAGCAGATCGAAAGTGGCGCATGGTCTAACGGCGCACAGCAAGCCACCGAAAATACAGTTCAGGTCGTTAAAAATAGTCAGAATAATGAAAATGATAGCCAAGTTAATGATAGTAAAGTAGCAAATAATAGTCAAGAAGATATAAGTGAAAATGGACAAGAAACTAAATTAAGTGAAGGAAACGAGGAAGAAATTAAAGAATTAGACAGTGAAGTAAACATGCAAGATGAGATTAAAGAGGTTCAATCGAAATGCCCCTTCAGAGCTGTAGAATCTTTAGACAATGTGGATAGCGATGAAATTGATAAAAAAGACGATATTGATAATGATAATGAAACTACTAAAGGTCTAACTAATGGTTGTGTTGAAGAAAATAATGATAAAAAAGATGATGTTAGTGAGAACGATAGTCCCAAGGATGGTGAAGAAATACCGTTAAACAGGCGGCCTGTGGTGTTGCCTGGTGGTATAGTGATGCCTCCTCCGAGGGTGGAAACCGTGAACACCAGTTGGAAAACCCAACAGCTGACGCACGACCAAGTAAATGAGTACTGCAAGAGGCTGTTTAAGTTCAAAACCGTCAACATCATGCATTTCAAGTAAGTATCCGTTGAATTTGCAAGATCTTTTCGCCAAGTCTAGAGGCGTGGAGTTCATAAATTACCCGCCAGACATTTACATTTGGTGTTATTATTTTTCTTTTAACATAGCTCGTTTCAGAGACCCGGTTCTGAAACGAGCTATGTTTCAGGTATTTTCGGTACTGCTTCCAAGCCCTGATTACAGTTGATAACTTTTTTTACCAAATTTTGTTTAGCTAATCTTTTGTATTGTATTGTAGGCGGTGGGCGGATCGTCGCAAGTACGCCAAGGCGCGTAAGACTCTGCAGTACCCCACGCTGCCAGAAGGCACCAAGCTCATCACGATTCCCGCCCAGCCTGCCTCCGGCCCAGAGAATGGTAAGGAGACACTACTATGAGCTCATTCCCTAAATATGAGAATTGCAAAATACTAGATTGCCGACTTACCCTATTTCTAAAATACCAAATTCCCATAATACCAGACTCTCCTGTCACCTTGTTTTTCTCTATATCGGATTGCCAAAAAAGCTTGTTTTCAATACGACAACCACGACCTGCCTGACGAGCCTGGTGATTTCACTATCTGGTTATTATGGGAATTCGGTTTTGAATGGAAGTATAGCAAACGAGATAGAAGTGGTCATTGAGTGCCGTAATGCAATGCAACTTGCACGTTTTTTCTTGCAGGTCTAAATTGGGCTTTAGATCCTAAAACAATAAAAAATGAACAACATATAAATAAACTAAAACAATTACTTTGCTCACCCGCGACCTTATAATAGTTACGTTTATGCAAGAAATGTGCGTTCATGCAGTGCCTCCACCTCCACACTGTACGAACACACACAAATCACATAAACCCAACCATCACCACCACCAAGCTACACTGACGCGTTTCGAACTCAACCAGAGCTCATCTTCAGAGTTACCACAACCGTATGCTATGCTACCAAATGTTAAACTAACAAACCAAAACAAATGTTTTAACTTGTCACTGTAACTTCTCAAGTACCCACTTTATTTTTCTTATTCTCAAACTACCCCACAAAAATTAACTTTTATTGACATATTATAAAACTACCTTGATTTTTTTGTTTATTTATTTATAAGGCATATTTAATTAATACTAACTGTTCAAATTCGACCCAAGCCGCAGTAAAGGAGAAGATACTAAATTTACCTGTTCATTAATAATAGACCCCATAGTGTTGTACCTAATTATTTCCATGCATTCCAGAGCATCCAGACGCAACCCCTTGCCGCAATAATGTAACACTTCATAAGAATCTGAATCTAACAATGAATGATTTGATTCCAACAAATGTTTTGCAAAATTCGATCTATCTGGATGCTCATTCCTATATGCCGAAACATGCTCTTTAAATCTAGTATTAAAACTTCGGCCTGCACACACACGCACATTTCTTGCATAAACGTAACTATTGTAAGGTCGCGGGTGAGCAAAGTAATTGTTTTAGTTCATTAATATGGACCTCCGCAAAGTAACGCCTGATTCAATAAATTAAACATATAAATAATTAAATTTTTACTCGATTTTTTTTAATCTAAAGTTTATCAGCACCATTTTCTTCGTTACCCGCTTTAATTAAAGCTTCGATTCACACTCAATTGTGCAGGCGGTAAGGCGAGCAAGCGCGACTGGGTTATGAACATGAACGGGAGAAGCTACCTCTCAGTGTTCCACGAGTACGTGCGGCGGGCGCTGCAGAAGCAACCAGTCTACGAATTCAAGCAATTAGGTGAGTACGCATTGCAATTAAGCGCGAGCGGGACTGTATAGATCAATTTACCAATATTATTTTCGCCCGATATTTTTATTCCCATTCGCGTTTTTCTGTAGCTTATTTTCACAGTAGCGTTTTTTCCCAATTGGCATTGATCACTTTTTTACAATGTGGTCTAATTCCGAAACCATTTCGTGGAATAGGTTTATTAAATCATTTTATAACATTGTAGTAAAAAAATATTAAATGATCGCGTGTATTTTTGCAAAATAATGTTTGACCTTTGTTTGACCTTTCTGTGGGCATTAACTTTGAAATTCTTTGCAACAAGAAAAAAAAAGCCGTCCGTCTAGTTTCTCTATACTATTCTCTGTCACTTCGACGTAGTTATCATCTGTCAGTTTATTCAGGATACTATTTTGAAAAACATTCTTCGCGTTTTTCATATTTTAATAATGGATTTATACAGGAAGTGTTTCATTCCTACTTGTGGAAATGATTCTGTCAATAGCCCAAACAAATAAATTGTTCGCATTAGAGAAGATTTACAAGAGAAGTGGTGCCGCAAAGTTAATTCAAAGTTTACAAGATGTACTTATAGTTTTGAGGATCATTTTAATGCAAGTATGGATTAAATCCGCCAAAGAACTTTCAAGGGAAAACTTCTGACCATTTTATTTTATACGTACAAAAAATACTATAGCCGTAAATCGTTTTTTTTACCTATTCTCTTGGAAGAATCGGCAACTTTAGTGTTATTGTTATTGTAATGTAAAGTGACATTGTCAGATCACAACTAACCATCGATTGTGAAACATTTTTTTTGTCATTATGTCTGTGGTTTATACACAGATTCAGCCGCGGCATGTAATTTACGAGAAGTCGTAACTCAAATTTTCAATAAATTATAAAAAAATATTGGAGTGATGAATTGCTGAAATATTCAAATTAGTTTCTTAAAATGCTCTATATTTTCGATAAAAAAACAAAAAGGGGGGTTAGAAAAAATGATCAATCCCAATTTGAATCGACAAGGAAACAGTGTCGACGGAGCTCCTATTTCTGTGTGCTTTTGGCCCTGCGGGCCGATGCAAACTTAACATAACCTAAACCTACCTATGCTTTTGTGCCGACTAAAAATTGGGAAAAAACGCGATTGCAGTAGACACATTAACTTATATACAGGGTGAATTCAAAATGGTGTTACAAAATTAGTTTTTCGTACTCGGTTAATGCTGGACAGTATAATGCGCTAACTCATTTGTTTTAATTAGTCTTATAAAATTTGGGGCGTCCATACATTGAGTTCGTGATTTCCGCGATTTCACGAACTCAATGTATGGACGGGGCGCCCCAAATTTTATAAGACTAATTAAAACAAATGAGTTAGCGCATTATACTGTCCAGCATTAACCGAGTACGAACCACTAATTTTGTATCACCATTTTGAATTCACCCTGTATTAGAACAATTCTTATAGACCACATTTTTAAGTTTCATTAAATTTTTATGGAATAATCGTGAAAAACTAACAGAAATGCAACGTTGCCAGCTCAGCAGGTATAAACGCTCTAAATTCCCGTGTGTTGCGCAGAGAACGCATCGTCCCCGTACCAGGCGACGGTGTACATCGGCGGCATGCAGTACGGCGCGGGGCGCGGCTCCAGCAAGCGGCAGGCCAAGTCGGCGGCCGCGCGCGCCTCCATACACATCCTGATACCCGAGATGCGCGCCGACCTGGACGCGCCGCAGCCCGAGCCCGACTTCACGGTACCTGCCCGCCTCGCACACACACACACACACACACACACACACACACACACACGCGCGCACACACCCGCAGCAACGCAACGCAAACAGTGAGATACGCTGACATACGTAGACACACGCAAACAGACAGGATACCCAGACACGCGGACACAGGGACACAGACAGATGGACAGATTCATTTTTAATGATTGTGACATTGGAAGACTATCTCCGATATATATATATATATATATATATTTTTTTTAACTATGGGACCCAATACATCCCTGTATTGTTTTTTTATATAATAACTAGCTTTTGCCCGCGGCTTCGCTCGCGTGTACTATGAGTATTACAAAGAACCAAGATATCAAGCAAGCAAGCATACAGGCAAGCAAGCAAGCAGGTCCACAATTGACCGAGAAATCGGTGAACATACCTACATAAAAAAAAGTGGAATGCATAACCTCCTCCTTTTTTAGAAGTCGGTTAAAGAGCCCTTTGCGGCCTACTTACAGTATAAACTTATGGATTTTGAAATTTTAGCTTTCTAAAACCAGTAAAACGCAAAATCCCGTTTTTTCCCGTTCCCGTAAGAATTTCGGGAAATGTTTTCTTAATGCTCCCCTACACTCCCCAAGGAACCCGCTTGCCAAATTTCAGCTACCAGACCAGTAAAACGGAAAATCCCGTTTTTCCCGTTCCCGTGGGAATTTTGGAAAGTCCTCTCTCAATTGCTCCTCTACACTCCCCAAACAACCTACATGCCGAATTTCAGCCCGTTTTTCCCGTTCCCGTGGGAATTTGGGAAATTCCTCTCTCAATGCTCCTCTACACTCTCCGAGCAACCTACATGCCGAATTTCAGCTTTCTATGACCAGTAAAACGAAAAGTCCCGTTTTTCCCGTTCCCGTGGGAATTTTGGAAAGTCCTCTCTCAATGCTCCTCTACACTCTCCAAACAACCTACATGCCGAATTTCAGCTTTCTACGACCAGTAAAACGAAAAATCCCGTTTTTTCCCGTTCCCGTGGGAATTTGGTAAAGTCCTCTCTCAATGCTCCTCTACACTCCCCAAGCAACCTACATGCCGAATTTCAGCTTTCTACGACCAGTAAAACGAAAAATCCTGTTTTTTACCGTTCCCGTAGGAATTTTGGAAAGTCCTCTCTTAATCCAGCTCTACACTCCCCAAGCAACCTACATGCCGAATTTCAGCTTTCTACGACCAGTAAAACGAAAAATCCTGTTATTTCCTTATCCCGTGGGAATTTCCGAAAATCCTTAAAACTGTTTTTTATTATTATAATTACCTAGTTCTATGCCAAATTTGAAGAGTCTAGTAATTATAGTTCATAGGATCCCGTTGAACTGAATATATAAATCCCGTTTTTTCCTTATCCCGTGGGAATAGTGAAAAATCCTGAAATCAATGTTTTAACTAATGTAATACCTACTTGTGTATCAAATTTGAAGAGTCTAGTTATTATAGTTACTGAGATAGGGTCACTCGGAATCGAATATATAAATCCCGTTTTTTCCCGTTCCCAAGGGAATTCCCAAAAATCCTTCCTTAGTGGATGCCTACATTGTGTATGGTATCTATGTGCAAAATTTCAAGTCTCTAGGTCCAGTGGTTTGGGCTGTGCGGATATATCAACAGTCATTTAGTTTATTTAGACATTTCAACCCCATCGCACCCCATCCAGGGAGATGGTATTTTACGTCTGCCACGTCGGATTTTAAAACCATTGTTGTTTTCTTAACCAGCGACCCGATAAACCATAGAAACAACACCCATGTTGATTTTCAGACTTTGTTACCCCTTTCCCCCCTTTTAGGAGTTGAATTCTCAAAAAACCTGAAACATGTGTTTACTCATTTATCATTAGGAGTACTTCTGTGAAGTTTCGAATAAAATAGTCGAGCTAATCTTGTTTCCCCATACAAACTTTGGACCCCCGTTTCACCCCCTTAGGGTGTTAATTTTGAAAAATCCTTTCTTAGTGCACCCCTAGACCTTATAAGGAACCTACATGCCAAATTTTGAATCTCTAGGCCCAGTGGTTTGGGCTGTGCGTTGATATGTCAGTCAGTCAGTCAGTCAGTCAGTTTCTTCTTTTATATATATAGATTATTATTTTTTATTTAATTCTATATTTGTATGGTTTTTTAGTTTGTAATTTATTATATTTTAATTTGAAAAGATGACTTCCTGCCAAGTTTCTTGCGGCGCATTCTTCTTGGCAATGATGGTCCTTACGAAAGCGCTGGTAGTTTAAAAAAAGTGACATGTAAAAGAGCCCTTTGCGGCCTATTTGCAGAATAAACGTTTTGATTTTTTTTTTGACAAGCAAATACGCACACACGCAGATAGGCAGATACACAGACACAATCAGGTAGACAAACAGACATGCATACACGCATAAACACACAGATAGGCATTTCGTAGTCCCCTATTTCCTCCTTAAAAACTTGACCAATAATATTTTTTGCAAGTATAAGTAGTGACCAGTGGTGGCGTAGGGGAATGGCACACGGCACGGAATGCTGAGGACCTGGGTTCGATTCCCAGCGCTGGTCTTTTTTCTGGGGTTTTTTCTGTGCATTCATATTTCAGTTTGTATTTAGTATGAAATAAATATAAGTAGACTAGCTGACCCCGCAAACGTTGTTTTGCCATATCACCTAGGGGTATAAAAAATAGCCTACGACCTATTCTCAGACCTACCGAATATAGAGAAAAAAGTTTCATAAAAATCGGCCAAGCCCTTTCGGAGAAGTTTTTTATATATTATATTAGATAAAGGCTTTAGCTATGCCCCTATGTTTTCGTTTTATTGTTAAAATGAGTATTTTTTTTGATGAGTGTCTGAATATGACGTTGAAATTAGACAATTTTCGTAGTTTTTGAAGGCTCCTACTTCTTGTGATAGTTGGAATATAGAAAAAACAAAACAGGAGCATGGCTATGGTAGATATATAGACTTCCAAACAACGTTGCGTTAAATTAACGCAACGCAACGCAAGTTGACGTTTACGAGACGTTTGCGAGGGGGGTGAGGTGAGGGGGGTGCGGGGGTCTCAAAGGGAGGATGAAAATTTCATTGATTTTGCCGTAGGATGCACCGTTTTCAAGATATTTGACAAAACACTGGGGTTTTGGGGTGAAGATGAGGGGGGGGGGGGGTGCGGATGAGGAGGGGGTGCAGGAGCTTCAAAGGGGGGATGAAAATTTCATTGATTTTGCCGTAGGATGCACCGTTTTCAAGATATTTGACAAAAAACTTGGGTTTGGGGGTGAAGATGTGGGGGCGGGGGGGGGGGTGCGGAAAAGGGGGGGGGGTGCAGGAGCTGCAAAGGGGGATGAAAATTTCATTGATTTTGCCGTAGGAGCACCGTTTTCAAGATATTTGTCAAAAACACCGGTTCTCGTCCGATCACCGAGGTTAAGCAACGTCGGGCGCGGTCAGTACTTGGACGGGTGGCCGCCTGGTTTTTTCTTTTTGTTTTTATTCTGAAGTATTGTTTGTTTCCCAGTTCTTCGACTACGTGGGCATAGAGGACCCGCGCATCACGGAGTTCTGCGCGGCCACGTGCGAGCCGTCCCCGCACGCCATCCTGCGCACCTGCTTGTTGCGCAACTTCGGCGCGCAGGACCGACACATACACACCGAGGTACACTACACACTGCCTACACACTAAATACACCGTGAAATTTTAGTGGTTGTTTTCCCGAAACGAGGTGATTTAGTTTCGATTGTACAATCGATTTATAATTACTATTTTGACTAGAGTCAAAAATCCAATTGTGAAAAACGAAAGTCGAAAATGACCGCAAACCAATAGTAACGCTTCGTTGGTACAAGTAGCGTACGATCGTACGATAGGTTAGGTACCAACGAAGCGTTACTATTGGTTTGCGGTCATTTTCGACTTTCGTTTTTCACAATTGGATTTTTGACTCTAGTCAAAATAGTAATTATAAATCGATTGTACAATCGATACTAAATCAGCTCGTTTCGGGAAAACAACCACTAAAATTTCACGGTGTATAAATCAGCCGTTCTGCCATATTGCGTTGGTGAGATCGACAATAGCCTGGCTCAGGCCTGAAATATCTGTTTTCCTGAAATGTCCAATTCTCAAAACGTCTGCGTTTTCACAATGTTAGCACTTCTATTTTGTCAGCTTTCTCAAAATGTCTGCCGTTTAAAATGTGTACAATCTCAGGAAGTCGTCTTTTCATAATGCTTACATTCCTCTAATATTAGCATTACCGTAAGTTTTGCTTCACGGTATGTTCACTTTATTAAATAGGCTATCGTCTTACTATATTTGTTTTCCCATAATGTCTGCTTTATTTCCAAATCAATGTTCTAAATGTAAAAGTCTTAATTGCTGACTTAAGATGGTTTAATACCCGGGGAAGGACGTAGGATTTTGGCTTTAAAATGATAGAGATATTTTAGGTAAATGTTGCATGTTCATGATTGCAGATAATTTGGGAATAGGCACTTTCTGAAAAGGGAACATTATACGAAAACTGTCATTCTTGGAGACAGACATTATAATAAACTGGCATTTTGAGAAGCTTACATTATGCAAAAGACGTGCCGACATTATGGAAAGCAGACATTTTAGGAAAAAAGATATTTCAGGCCTGAGCCCCTAGAACGTGTTGTGCCTATTATATTGCTACAAAGTCTAAGTCGCACATAGAGCTATGTCGATACCTACCTTCAAGATCATGTTTATTGTTTTTTTTAACGTAAGTCAGTCCGAATTAAATTCTCAGAGTTACAAGCCGCGTTTCAATAACAAATCACCTGCACGCGAAAAAGGACCTTAACACCTTCAAAACATGGTCCATCGACCGAGGATCATTGACAGTGACCTATAATTAAATAGTTCGCGGAGTAAAAATCGATGTAATTTAGTGAAAAGACAATTAATCATAGACCAAAAAAGTGCTTAATAAACACAATTAATTGTGACAATTAATCGTGCATAAACTAGAACATTAGTGAACGGAACATTTAACCGTTGTTTTTCAAATCATTTTCGATGTATTTATTCGTTACAACTGGAACATTTAAGTGAACGCTAAAGCCTATACCCAGTGTGTATGAACTTATTAGTAGTGCAGCATTAGAAACGAGATATTGGTTAAAAAGTTATTTGTTGAACATTAACTACGTACTTATTGTGCGCAATTGCATAGAAAAAAGAAGAGTACCCTACGCGTTAAAAAGTGAATATTGACGTTGAACAATCTAGATTTTAGCGGTTTATCATTTACTAGCTTTTGCACGCGACTTCGTTCGCGAAGACAATAACATTAAATATCGCATAAAACATATTTAACCTGTATTTGCTGTCACACAATGGATAAAATAGAAAAACAAGCGTCAGTCCAAGAGGATACGCTGGATAAAGTGAAAAAGGCGTACACTAATTACAAGAAGTCACCTTTAGACAGAATTACGGTGGGCTACGTAAAAGGAAGACTAGAGACATTAGAAGGTTATTGGAAGGATTTTAAGTGTTTACACGAAAGATTAATTGTGTCTATGTCCAAGGAGGAGCGACAAGGTTTAAGATATTTTGCTGATGACATATTTAATGAGCTCGAAGAAGTTTACTACTTGTATAAAGGCGACATGAAGACTAAATTAGACGAGTTGCTTCTTGAAAAATGTGAGTCAAAGGAGGTCAGTAATCCAAGCATTCCTAAAAGTGACGTAAAACTGCCATCTATTTCACTTCCATCTTTTAACGGAAATTACACAGAGTGGCAATCCTTCCACGATCTATTTACTGCATTAGTGCATAACAATAGCTCGTTAGAAGCGGTACAAAAATTGCACTACTTAAAGGGGAGTTTATCAGGAGAGGCAGGATTATTACTGCGTCAATTTTCGATTACCGGAGAAAATTATGATGAAGCTTGGTCAATCCTAAGAAAACGTTACAGTAATAAAAGATACATCGCAAACTCCATTTTCAAAAAGTTTTTCGCACAAAAGGCTATACTTCATGAATCGGCTACCGCCTTAAGACAATTACTAGACACGTCAGTGGAATGTATCAGTGCGCTTAAGAACATAGGTTTACCTACACTGCAATGGGACGCAATTATCAATTTTGTTGTCGTATCGAAGTTGGATTCTGGCACACATAAGCAATGGGAAGAATTTATCAGCAATGATACTAATGATGATATACCTGGCTTCGAAAGATTAAAATCATTCTTAGAAACTCGGTTTCGTACGTTGGAGATGATAGAACCCGTAAATAAGACGCATACCTCGAAAGTAGTCCAACCAAAAGCATTTCACGTTACGGCAAGCAGTGAACCAAGATGCACCCTTTGCAAAGAAAATCACTACCTTTTTAAATGTAAACATTTTTCTAAGAAACCTATAGAAGAAAGGTATGATTTTGTACAGACAAACAACCTTTGTTTTAACTGTTTAGTACCGAATCACAGCGCATTTAAGTGCAGGCAAAGAACAGTATGTCAAATATGCAAAAGAAAACATCACTCTCTATTACATCGAGACAAGCAACAAGCAGGTGAAGAAACGCATACATCTGAGGAAAAACAAAATAATAAAGAAGATTCAAGACCTACGATTACAGCACACACAGCGAACTTATCACACCCTGGTCAAAATATACTGCTGGCAACGGCTTTGGTGGACGTCACGTCGAGGTCGGGGCAGTCACACATCTTCCGTGCTCTGATTGACCAGGGCTCAGAGGCTTCCTTCGTCACCGCAAGGGCGGTTGAGTTGCTTGGTTTGAAGAAAACCGAGATCAGCGGGGTAGTCTCTGGTGTTGGAGGAGGTAACCAGATGAGCATCAAACACATGGTAGGATTACAGTTAAAGTCAAGGTATGATGTGAATTTTTCTATCAATGTTAATGCTTACATATTCAAGTCGTTGACTCGTAGACTGCCGGCTACAGAAATTAGAGGTTTTAGTTGGCCGCAACTTAGCAATGTGAAGTTAGCCGATCCCACTTTTGATACACCGGGTAGAATCGATATACTTCTCGGTGCTGACGTGTTTGGACAAATCATAGATTCGGGTTTAATGAGAGGGCCTGGCAACTTAATTGCTCAGTGTACACATCTGGGTTGGGTTTTGTCGGGAGATGTTAATACGCCGTCTTTTAATGTTTCACAGCATATAACAAGTCTCCACATAACACGTCAGGTGGAAGAAGACAACGACTTATTGAAGAAGTTTTGGGAAGTGGAATCGGAATTATACACAAAACAAATAAGGTGGAGCAAGGAAGAAGAAAAGTGCGAAGAAATCTATCAAACAACAACCACAAGAGATGCTGACGGGCGCTATGTGGTACAGCTGCCGCTAAAACAGACCATTGAAGAAACAGTGAAGTCATGTGGAGACACTAAACAGCAAGCGGTATTAAGACTGAAACAGCTGGAAAGAAAATTTGAAAGAAATGAACATTTAAAAACAGAGTATAAAAAGGTTATACACGAATACTTACAACTAGGACACATGAAAAAAGCTGAAAAAGAAGATGTGAATGCAGCTGTGTACCTAGCCCATCGTGCTGTCATAAGAGAAGACAAGGACACTACAAAGTTGCGCGCAGTATTTGACGCATCAGCTAAGGGTTCAAACGGAAGTTCCTTGAATAACAGCATGATGGTAGGCCCTACGATACAACCAGATCTTCACAGCCTGATCATTCGCTGGAGGTCACACAAATTCTGTGTTGTTGGTGACATTGTAAAAATGTATCGCCAAGTGAAGATGACTGACAAGCACACAGATTTGCAACGGATATTGTGGCGCGATGACGTTTCTGAAGATATTAAAAGCTACCAATTACTCACCGTGACGTTTGGAACAGCAGCTGCACCATACTTGGCGGTGCGAACTCTGCACCGTTTGGCGGATGATGAAGAACACCTGTATCCTCGGGGAGCAGCGGTGGTGAGAAATTCGTTCTACATGGACGACCTCATGACAGGTCATGAGGACCTCAACGAATTACAGGACATATGTAAAGAAATTAACACTCTGTTGAAATCTGGAGGTATCCAGATGCAAAAATGGTCTAGTAACTCGGAAGAACTGCTCAGCGAGCTGCGACTCGATGTGAAGATCCTGGAACCTGTAAAAGATAAAAAAGAGATTAAATTAGACAAAGTCATAAAGATACTAGGACTAACCTGGGATAGAAAAGATGATACCTTCCATATTTCAGTCAACTTACCTGAAAACAGGAGGCCTGCAACAAAAAGAACAATATTATCTGAAGTGGCTAGTTTATTTGATCCTTTTGGATGGCTCTCACCTGTTGTAATCACTGCCAAGATTATGATCCAGAAGTTGTGGCTGTGTAGCCTTGGCTGGGATGACGAGCTTCCTGCAGAGTTGATTGAGGAGTGGGAGAGTTACCGTAATGAGCTTCATGTATTGCAGACTGTTGAGATTCCTCGCTGGATAAAAACTACATCTCGCTGCAATGATATTCAGCTTCATGGATTTTCTGACGCCTCGTCTTTAGCAATTGCAGCAGTAGTTTATGTTAGAGTTGTAAACGAGGACGAGGAAGTTCACATCACAATGTTAGCATCGAAAACAAGAGTAGCACCTCTCAAACAGTTGACCATTCCCCGACTGGAGCTGTGTGCCGCAGCACTCCTAGCGAAACTATTGCACGATTTGTCTGATTTACTGAAGATACCGAGGGACAAAGTCTACGCTTGGACCGACTCGATGGTGGTTTTGGCTTGGCTGCAGTCACCACCAAGCCGATGGCAAGTTTTTGTAGGCAATCGTGTGTCGGACATCACTCAGCAGATCGATAATGACAGGTGGAGGTACGTCATGTCCGCTGATAATCCAGCAGATCTCGCATCTAGAGGCATCAAGGCAAGCGAGGTAGCAAACAATAGATTGTGGTGGACTGGACCTGAGTGGCTCAGAATTAAGGAGACCGAGTTCATCAGAATTCCACTCATTCCTCACACAGAGTTAGAGACGAAAAAATTATTTCATGCGAACCATAACATTTTACAAGAGTCACCAATATGGGAAAGATTTTCGTCAATGAGTAAAATGAAAAGGGTACTAGCCTACTGCAAGAGATTCATTGATTATAAGAACAAACACAAAAGGAAGGAAGTTCTGACTGTAGCAGAACTGAATGACGTAGAAGAAAAATGTATCAAATATTATCAAGATTTAGTATACAGAATAGAAATAGAAGATCTAAAGAAGACCGGAAAGGTTAAAAAACGAAGTCCAATTATCAGTCTTACACCGTATTTGGATCAATACGACCTGTTGAGAGTTGGAGGGAGGTTAACTAAATCACAATTACCAGAAGATGCTAAACACCCACTTATCATTCCTAGTAAGCAGCATATTACGAAGCTGATAGTAACCGAAGCCCACACAAAAACCTTTCATGGTACGGTACATCAGACAATGACATATATTCGGAGCAAGTACTGGATCATTGGACTTAGATCAGCTGTTAATGATGTTGCAAGAAAATGTACGGTGTGTATGAAGCATAAGGCAACCACCAAACAGCAATTAATGGGTCAGCTTCCTGCATCAAGAGTCATCCAACAGCGGGCATTCTACAACAGTGGAGTGGATTATGCCGGACCCGTGTATATGAGAACATCAAAGGGTCGAGGGCACACGTCTACTAAGGGCTATATCTGTCTGTTCGTATGTATGTGTACACGGGCAATTCACTTAGAAGCTGTGACGGATCTTACAGCTCAAGCATTTATAGCTGCCTTTAGGAGATTTGTGGCTCGAAGGGGTCATTGTGCACATATATGGAGCGACAATGGGACCTGCTTTGTTGGCGCCGATAAGGAACTAAGACACCTCTTTAAGAAAAGCACAAATAAAGTGGCTAAGGAAATAGCCGATCAGTTGGCTAATGATGGCACTACCTGGCACTTTATTCCACCTAGGGCTCCTAATTTCGGAGGCCTTTGGGAGGCAGGTGTGCGTGCGGCCAAACGTCACATCATAAGAGTCAATGGCAACACAAAGTTGACCTACGAAGAGATGGCTACTTTGCTGGCGCAGGTAGAAGCATGTTTAAACTCACGCCCTCTTTGTCATTTGGATGAGACGGTGGACACATTGAACCCTCTTACACCTGGACATTTCCTCATTGGTGAGCCAGTGATTGGCATACCAGATAGTAGGTATGAACAGAAAACTATAAGTCAATTAAGACGCTGGCAACTCATACAAAACAAACTCAAGATTTTTGGAGAAGATGGCAATCTGAATATCTCCACACATTGCAACAAAGACACAAGTGGCAAGACGTTGTCCCGTCCCCCTGCGTTGGAGATGTGGTCATCATAAAAGATGAAAAATTGCCACCAGCTAAATGGCTTCTTGGAAAGATCAAAGTATTACACCCCGGCACTGACAAATTAGTACGTGTTGTATCAGTACAATGCAAAGGTGATAATGTTTTAAAAAGACCATTATCGAAATTAATTTTGCTCCCTAAACACCCAGATGAGTAAACTACACGTAGGTTCCATCTGTTATAGTCGGTTCCGTGTGGAGGTAGTTTATGGTGGGCGGTTGGCGTCATTTTTTTTATGTTGCATGTGCCAAATAAAACAATATTTACTTCTTACTTTTTTTATATTCATAAACAAAATTAAGTCTACTAATATGTCTCTTTAAGATAAAGTACCGTTATAATGCTTGCATTTTATTTTTGTAACGTTACTCTAATTTTGGCCAACGCCATTGTTCAATAAATAATATTTGTACTGTAGGTACTGTATTGATTTGTATGATATCAATTCAATATTTTGTTAAGTAGGTAAATATATTTCAACCTTTCATCATTTAAGAGGTATTTACCTACTGAATTTATTAGTTAAAATCTTCTTAAATACTTACTAGTGTTCGGTTGCCCAAATACCGAGTTCAATATGTTATAGTATTTAACCAAGTTGTCAACAAAAATTATAACCTTCAATGATAGCCTAGTTATAAACAAGTAAATAATCATTATCATTATACAGTCCATTTAAGTCTATCTCATAAGAAATTGGTTTATTTCTATTCATTGAACGTTGTAATTCTATAGCATAAGGTTCATAATGAGTTGGTCGTCACGAACGATCCAGCTAGCCGCGTTTTTCATGCGACGCGGGTAGATATTTTTCTCTATAGTAAATTTAATACTGTCATTTCATTACAAGATGTGTGCTGTTACGTTCGCTAACCTTATTGTGAATTGAGATTAAGTTTTTTTATTTCTATATTTACGAAATGTAAAGTTTATGCTTAGCGTTTAGTGTAGTGTTACATAGTTAAGTGTGCACCAAGATGTTAAACTGCCTTAGGTGCTACAAACCATGTAAGTTTTAGATATTTTTTTATTGTAAGTTTAAACGTTTATCCTAAGTACTTTAAGTGAAAACAGATGTTTTGGTGGGCGGAATGTCGATACCTACCTTCAAGATCATGTTTATTGTTTTTTTTAACGTAAGTCAGTCCGAATTAAATTCTCAGAGTTACAAGCCGCGTTTCAATAACAAATCACCTGCACGCGAAAAAGGACCTTAACACCTTCAAAACAAGCTATATTGCATTACTCGTATGACTTACACGCATTAGGACTGTAGTGGGAGTAAAACTAAAATGCATTAGGGCCTAAAAAGGCTTGGGCGTTATTGCCTAAACCTAAAACGTGTTAAGTTTACAAGTTAAGTATGAAGTATCTTTTTCTATTTATTTTTTATTTTTTCAACTTCATTTTTTTTTTATTACTTTTACGGTCATCCCGTGAAACCATATATTTCAAACTAAATACAAACTGAAATATAGATGCACAGAAAAAACCCCAGAAAAAAGACCAATGCTGGGAATCGAACCCAGGTCCTCAGCGTTCCGTGCTGCGTGCTTACCCCTACACCACCACTGGTCTAGAAGTAGGCGACGAATTTTTCCCATACATCGTACACTTCAGTCTGTTATAATCACAAACAGACTGAAATGTACGATGTATGGGAAAAATTCGTCGCTAACTTCTAGACCAGTGGTGGTGTAGGGGTAAGCACGCAGCACGGAACGCTGAGGACCTGGGTTCGATTCCCAGCATTGGTCTTTTTTCTGGGGTTTTTTCTGTGCATCTATATTTCAGTTTGTATTTAGTTTGAAATATATGTGTTAAGTTTAATTAAAATGCATTAGGACTAAAACAAATGGTCACTAATTTTAAAATATTTATTTGGTATCTTCTGCAAGTATTTTGCAGCTTCCTTTCTTCGAGAAAGTAGGTTTAACGTGGGTACACCGAACAGAACTACAACTATGTAATGTGATTCACTTCCACAGATGAAGAAGCTAGAGTACCAGAAGATCGAGTTGACGATGCGCGTTGGCCGCCACTCCGCCACCGTCGTCTGCAAGAATAAGAAGGCCGCCAAGCAGCGCGCCAGCCAGGCCATACTACAGGTAACATCCCATGCAAGCGGTACACTTGTGGTTGACGGGGGGAGAATCAACTGTTTAGTGCCATATATTTCATACTAAATACAAACTGAAACATAGATGCACAGAAAAAAACCCCAGAAGAAAGACCAATGCTGGGAATCGAACCCAGGTCCTTGGCATTCCGTGCCACGTGCTAAACCCCTCCACCACCACTGGTCAGGAGTTTAGACACAAATTTTTCCTATGCATCATACATTCCAGCCTGCCATCATCACCTATGCAGTGATACAGCGCCATCTATGTTCAGTTCTCATCGAGAAACATCAACACTCCTTCGGAACTAACCGCTCACCCGGACTGAGAGATGTCGCTACTAGGCCATACTTTAACAAGTTTGGTTTGAAGTATCTTTTTGTATTTTTTTTTAGTGCCACCCGTTGCTATGGTTACACAAATTTTGTCCCTTGGACAACCTAAGCAGTTTTCTATGAAACAGTATGAAGTGTCACTTGGACAACCGGGGACAGAGTGAACAACACAACAAAAGTTGATTCACCCAGAGGCAAAAATGCACCAGTGCTAAGTGCAGTGCTAGGGTTATCAATATCGATAAAAAACAATTTTTAAACATAAGAAGAAATAATTAACACTATAATATCGCCGGATGACAAGCAAAACTCACTAAAATTTCTGTCACTATTCTTCAAAAAGTCGTATCTAGTTAGTTATTTCATACTGAGATACGAGCTTTGTTTTAAGTAGGTATTTGGTACTTAGTGACTTTTGCTTGTCACCCGACGATATATTGTTTCAATTTGCTCCAACTATTACAGTTGACTTAGAATGATCATAGTTGGCTAAAATGCATATTTTCGCCAAGGCGACGAAGTTTAATGATAATGATAAAATGATAATGATAAATGATTTTTATTTTCCAAAATAAGGTAAGTATACATGTATGGGTTTACAGAAATTCTTTCCAAAATTGAACATTGTGAAGATTAGCAGTGGTTCTCACACTAGGTCTAGCCTGTGTCGTGAGAAACCAGTAAGCATTGCCAGTGTAGTATATCAAAAGAACTAAACAATTTTACAGAGCAGAGACAAGACACAAGTAAAGTGTAATTAAAAAAGTACACGACATTGCCAAAAATATGATAATTGACCATGCTTCATATTTTTGTTGTATGGTTTTTATAATTTATTTGATAAATATAGACTATTTTAAGAAACTAATTTCGGTATTTTTGTTTTTAATGAATCCTATCTACATTAAAAAAAAATATTAATATATTGCTGACGTGACGTCATCAAACGCATAATGGATAATGTAGTCTTTGCCTGCACAAAAAAAATACAGTAAAGTCTATGGTAAAGTCAACATCAAGGTGTTAACGTCACCGCCGACGGCTAACCTCAAAAAAATTTGAAATCACTAACTGAACTTGTTTGAAATGGAAGGCTACGAGTGTTTCGCCCCTTTATGTTCGAATAACAGCAGGGATAACCCGGATTTGTTATTCGTACCAATCCCAGAACGACGGCGAGAGGAATGGTGTCGAGAAGTGAAGCAAAAATACTTCAAGAACTATTTGCAGTTTTGTTGTGAAGATCATTTAAATGTATGTGCCTATTTAAAACAAACACATTACTTGTACACAATGGTTTAACAATAAAGTCTTGACCGTTGAGTAGCTCCTCTTATTTCAGCGATGTTGTGGTTGCTAGAATTCGTCATGAACTCCAGTATCATGACATTGTCCACTTGTGGCAAATTGCGAGAATCGGCTTTTTCGTTATTAGCCGTCCTTTTATAATAAAATGCTGCTTAAACCTTATTAGGTATATGGTTTTACTCTTTGTGCTTAAATAACAAATAAACAAACAAACTACAAAACGAAACGACACGTCAATGTCAAGTTTGAGTTTATGTTTGATATAGACTAGACAGACGTCAGTCGATTTTTTTTAAATAAGGCAAAAGAATCATTATCCATTATTCGTTTGATGACTCACAGAAAGGACATTTGAAGGTCAAAACATTACAACGAATATCTTAATAATGTAAGACTTTTTTTAAAATCTGATATACAGAAACTGTACCGAAAGCTTGTTTCTCGAAATGGTTTTGAGATTTCAATACATATTTAAAAAGTTAGCATGGCTAATTATATTAATAAATTTAATTTCAAGTAAGGCTCTCAAACTACCAAACTACAGGAACTGCACGCACTGAACGGAACTGACTTACACGCATTAGGACTGTAGTGGGAGTAAAACTAAAATGCATTAGGGCCTAAAAAGGCTTGGGCGTTATTGCCTAAAACGTGTTAAGTTTACAAGTTAAGTATGAAGTAGCTTTTTCTATTTATTTTTTATTTTTTCAACTTCATTTTTTTTATTACTTTTACGGTCATCCCGTGAAACCATATATTTCAAACTAAATACAAACTGAAATATAGATGCACAGAAAAAACCCCAGAAAAAAGACCAATGCTGGGAATCGAACCCAGGTCCTCAGCGTTCCGTGCTGCGTGCTTACCCCTACACCATCACTGGTCTAGAGGTTAGCGACGAATCTTTCCCATACATCGTACATTTCAGTCTGTTATAACTTATAATCACCTTATGCAGTGATAAATAAATAAATAAATAAATATTAGGGGACAATCTTACACAAATCGACCTAGTCCCAAACTAAGCAAAGCTTGTACTATGGGTACTAGACGACGATAAACATACTTATATAGATAAATAAATACTTAAATACATAGAAAACATCCATAACTCAGGAACAAATATTCGTGCTCATCACACAAATAAATGCCCTTACCGGGATTCGAACCCAGGCCTCTTGCTTCGTAGGCAGGGTCACTACCAACTAGGCTAAAGCGGTCGTTCTAACGTAACGTGACGTAAGCGCGCATCTATGTTATGCCCTCTATCGAGAGACTTAACACTCCTTCGGAACTACCCGCTCACCTGGACCAAGAGATGGCGCTACTGTGCCAACTTTAAAAAGTTAGGTATGAAGTATCTTTTTGTATTTATTTTTTTCAACTTCATTTTTTATTACTAAAAATAAAAAATGAAGTTGAAAAAACTAAATACAAAAAGATACTTCATACCTAACTTGTGTATGAATCAGTTGAGACTAGAATGCACGATTGTTTTCTCATCCCGCATACGAGGGGTCAAACGTCAGTACAGATTTGCTCGCGTCAATCGGGGGTTTGCTAAACAGTACTTGTCTTTACCGTGCCAGGCCTTGCACCCGCACGTCCGCTCCTGGGGCTCGCTGCTCCGCCTTTACGGCTCGCGCTCAGTCAAGAGCTGCAAAGAGAAGAAGATAGAGGAGCAGCAGATAACCCTCCTGCAGGACAAGGCTCGCCACAACGAGCCCAACTACGCGGTGCTCGAGAAACTGCGCAACGAAATGCACAAGCTGAAGGAGAGGGACGAAGCCGTCGTGCCTATCGGGACGCTGCTCATGAAGGACGATCTGCCCACGCATTCTGGCTCCAATTTGAACAATGTTGACCTTTAAATTGGAGGTTACACCGTTAGAAGCTTCGATCCTTAGATTGTTTATACACTAGACTAGCTTTTGCCCGCGACTCCGTCCGCGTGGAATTAGTAATTTGGGCAGTTTATTTTTTTTATCCAATTTGCTTTTTCATCAAATATGGCTCTCCTTAGTTCCTCGATATAAAATAAAAAAAAGCACACCCGCGTTCACGTTCACCACCGTACTCCCAAGTCAAGCGTGCCTATAGAAGTTTTACTTCAAAAACTCCCGATTTTGAAACATTCTTCCGCTCCTATTGGTGTTAGCGTGATGATAGCCCATGTCCTTTCTCAGGCTCTACACTATCTGCGTACCAAATTTCATTTAAATCGGTTCAGTAGTTTTAGCGTGAAAGCGAGACAGACAGAGTTAATTTCGCATTTATAATATTAGTTAGGATAGTTAGGATAGAGCTTAGCATGAAAACGTCCCGAAAAATATAAGCCAATAGTTGGCTTATATGTCATTTGCCTCCTACAGTCTGAATGACGTAACTCGATCGTAAGATGAAGCTGTCAAATGGGTTTTTGGACGTTTTGTATCGCAATGTTTGCTACTGACACTATCTAGTGTGTAAATAATCTAAGCTTCGATCATATAATACGTAGAGGCAAGGTCCTATACAAAATCAAACTCGAAAATTGTCTCCGTCGCGCCATTACTGACGTATGACAACACTGACAGATTAAGGGGCTGTTTCACCACCCATTGATTAATTTTAACTGACGGATAAATGTGATGCTGTCTCCGTCTATTCGAACAAAACAAACAGATACGGCATCAGTAACCTATCAAAATTTAGATTTTCTTTTTCGAATATTTAAAATCCCGGATGCTTCATTTATCCAAATGCATTTTTTTCTGGATCTGTAAATATTTCAGGAATTTTATAAAACAACCCTAACCTAACCTAAAGGGTTCTACACGATGGTCCTGAAATAAATCCTGAAATATTTATAGTTTGAGAAAAAAATGCATTCGATCAAATAAAAAAAAAATAACTGTTTATTTCAAATAATATCAAAAGAAAAATTACAATTCTTAACTTTAAATCTTAATTTAGTGTTAAAGAATATTGGAGTTAGTTTAATACAATATAACATTACATTAACATTACATTTGCATCAAATGAAGTTTTCGGGATTCTAAACCTTCGAAAACAAAATTTTCTATACATCGATAGGTTCCCATGTAGTAAATTTTAATATATACCTTACATAGTAGAAAATAACGTCGTAAATCATCTGGGTCAGCTTCAGATTTGTTACCTTTTGTTACCAAAAATGAAATGACAACATTGAGAACACCTGACAACGGTGTTGAGAAATAAAATAAAACAAACTTTCTAAAAGAAAGCGAATTGTAAAATTAACCTTAAAGTTAAGTAATAAGGTACAAACACGATACTAAAATTATTCTAGTTTCGTTATTTTGGTATGATTTCGAAAGGCAGTTGATGATTTACGTCTTGTTTTGATGGCTCCATTCTTCGAGCGGCGATCGTGCATCTATCTACGTATTATGATCGAAGTACTAATGAAGAGACTTCAGACGTCGATATGAACTAAAAGCTCGAAGCGCTTATCTCATTTCAGTCTGACAAATCTTCGCTCGAGTTATTTGCTTTAAAATGTGCCGATTATATTTAGATTGTGATGTAATACTGCGCTGTGAAACTTCAATTTATTACCCTAGATTTGAAACCGTTTAGGTTTATTTCGTCCACATTCCCACTTCGGCCACATTCCCATTTCGTCCTTTTCCCACTTTACCCACATTCCCACTTAGTCAACATTCCTAGGCGATTTTAATGCGGTTTTCGCTATCACTTAGCTATTAAGCTAAAGCTATTAAGCTATTAAGCTAAGCTTCTCAGGGAAGATTTTATTTTGTGATTTAGGTATTCATGTTAAGAAAAATACTTGCTAAGCACGGTGCGGGTTAATACTATTCAGGTACACTACCAATTTCGGTACTATTTTGTTACGAAATGGGAATGTTGACGAAGTGGGAATGTGGACGAAATGGGAATGTGGACGACTTGGGAATTGATTGTGGACGAAATGGGATTGCTGACGAAGTGGGAATGTGGACGAAATGAACCTAAACGTTTGAAATTATTGACGCATATCTTGCGAAAGTTCGCTTGTGATAGATTTAAGATGATATTAGATGACGATTTTTTTTTTAATTTAAGTAGCCTCATTTTGTATAGTAATTGACAAATGAAATCAGTCATTGTATAGTTTAGTTAATAAGATGTATCTAAATCAAATATTGGATATGTGCGAAATTAATTTGAATCGTCCTTGTTTGAAATTTACCACGAGCTTTACGGCGAAGAAAAACATCGTGAGGAAACCTGCATACTCTTGCGAAGAAATTCAATGGTGTGTGTGAAGGTCCTAATTCGCGCTGGGCCCGCGTGGGAACTACGACCCAAGCCCTCTCATTGTGTGGCCTTCGTAAAGGTGTAAATTTGAAATGTAACTTCGAAAGACTCAAAAGGTCCGAGCCTGCGCTCGAATCCACGACCCACTGTTTGAAAGGCTATATCTCAAACTAGGCCACCACGGCTTTTTGCATTATCAGGTAATGCATTTATTATTTTTATTTTAGTTTAATTATTGTCGTTTACTCAGGGTCGACCATTATAGATCTTTTATAACCGCATTCTATTGAAGTATCATTGTTTAAAGATGTCCTTGAAATAACAGTATGTCTTGTTTTTACCAAACAACCAGGTGTACTGTCATGGCCTTTAGTCGTTGCTATTGCTATTTGTTATAGGTGATATACATAGAAATACTGTACAATGTTGATGGAGTTATAGCAACGGTGGTATTATGTTGCAATGCCCTTGCAGGGTGATGTTTGACACATTATCAGACATAGGAATTTAGGGGGCAAAATTTAATGACAGGTAGGGAGTTCCTTTATCGGTAAACTCAAACTATCGACGCTTTTCCCATATGGTAGTGATCGCCCCCAGCTTTGTTTGTAAGTCTTATTTCGGAGACAAATATGATAAAGCTATATGATTGCTGGGTAATGAGTACCATTGCACTATAAAATATTTACAATAACCTCGTAAGGCCCAACATGCTCAATTTAATACATATGCCAAAGCAAATGTCAACTTTTCTGGATTGACAATAAGTTTCAAATTATGATAGTCAAAGTTTGACGTGGGCTTAATGAGGATAAAGAAGAAGATAATTGATTTATTATTTTGTTTATTATTATTATTTATTATTAATTTTGCCCCCTAAATTCCTATGTCTGCACATTATCTATGTATAACGCTTAGTAATTTTACAACATGCAAGCAATAAATCATTTGAATTTGAATTTTTGGTATTAACGATTATTTCACTGATTGGTGGCCACAGAAGTATAAATAAACAGACAGCATAAATTACAAATGTGATCCGCAGGAGAACCAAAGTTCATACCAAGGATGATATAGACTGGATTGGCGGATTAGATTAGATAGATGGATTAGATTTGAGTCGCCATGGTACAGATTGGCCGCGGTTTTTGTAGTTCGATTATTGAATCTAGATGGCGCTGAAATATAGCCAGAGGCTTTGAAGGCAAAACAATAACTACAGATGTTTCATATTACTGGAAATGTATTATTATGCAATATTTTTGAAAAATAATACATTTGTAGTAATATGAAACATCTGTAGTCTTATTGTTTTGCCTTCAAAGCCTCTGGCTATATTTCAGCGCCATCTAGATTTAATAATCGAACTACAAAAACCGCGGCCGATCCGTACTATGGCGACTGCCAATCCAGTCTATATCATCCTTGATATATATGCATTTTTGTAATATGACCAAAATTAAGATGTGGGATGACACTATCCCGTTGCCTTGTTAGAGTTTGATTATGTGGGAACTATTCTGCCAATAGCCCAGTTAATTGTCTTGTGGTGTCAGTAAGTAATGAAATTGCTATTATTTTGAAATATTTTTTTTCAGGGATTGATATTGATGACAGGGAGCCCCCTAAATATTTATTTTATTCTGTTTTTTTGGTATTTGTTGTTATAGCGGCAACCGAAATACATTATCTGTGAAAATTTCAACTGTCTAGCTATCACGGTTCATGAGATACAGCCTGGTGACAGACGGACGGACAGTGGTACTCGTATTGTATAATTAGGCTAATTACGCGTGAGCAACTCAGTTTTTCGCTAACCGAGGCCACGCAAAATCCTTAAAATTAGGATTAAGGACTCGTTTTGCATGTTTTATGAAATGTTCTTTGCTTGAAATAAACAGCTTAATTTTTTTTTTTTTTTTAGTGAAGTCTCAGTAATAAGGTCCCGTATTTACCCTTTGGGTACGGAACCCTAAAAAAGGTCACAGGGACCGCTTGGATGCGGGTGGCGCAAGAAATAATCGATTTTATTGACATTTCAGTGTTAATAATTGTGATTTGTGAAATTTTTCGAGCCTGTCTGTTTTTAATAGAAGTAAGTACTATAGCTATGTGTTTTCGTAGGACGAAAATGTGCGGGCATTTGAATTGCCTATTTATTTAGATTTCTGTGGTTTTAGCGCAGTTTAGTTAGAATAGATAATTAAATATCGGACCATTCGATTAACTTAGCGCTTGAGCTCTAGTCTTCCTAAAATAATTTGTAAAAAAAATCATTCGCAATAAAAAACATCTGCTGTGTTATTTGTAAAGTGTTGTTTTATTTTACAGTCCTTATTCCTTGGTGGTAGAGATCGGTGTAAAAAAATATATTAGGGGACAATCTTACACAAATCGACCTAGTCCCAAACTAAGCAAAGCTTGTACTATGGGTACTAGACGACGATAAACATACTTACTTATATAGACAAATAAATACTTAAATACATAGAAAACATCCATAACTCAGCAACAAATATTCGTGCTCATCACACAAATAAATGCCCTTACCGGGATTCGAACCCAGGACCTCTTGCTTCGTAGGCAGGGTCACTACCAACTAGGCTAAAGCGGTCGTTAAGCGGTGACGATTGATTTGTATAATCGATACGTGGGTGGACCTGTTTTGCATGTGCCTCGCAGTAGCAAGGTTGGTTAAGTTCAAAAAGTTGTACAGCAGGCTAGAGTGAATAGGCTGTTACTACGTTTTTTTTAGCTTCAGAAAGAAGGTAAGCGATGTGAACGTGTCTATTTTTATTGAAAAACACTTGAAAAATAAATCACAGCAAATATGTAACAATTAGCGAGCAAATACGGGTATTTACATTATTTTGGTTTTTATAAGTAATAATTAATATTTTTTAAAAACTGTTTTTCAATAAAAAGTCTCCTCAAGATTGTTTACCCTATTTTTCTAAAAAACGAAGTATAAACCGGTAAGATACACCTTTGGCCTCATCTGCACTTTTCATCAGGTCAGATAGTGGTCAATCACGGGTCAGTCTTATGTAAAAAATAAATAAGCAAACCAATGTTTTTTGTTACGTTTATTCGAAATTACGTCTAACAGTACAAAAATAGAGTTTCAGAAACAAATTAACCTAGTGTACAGTCGACTAAGATATAGTTTTGCCATTTTTAGCACGTGATAAAGTTCAAAATCGTATGCACGACGACATAAATATAAAAGTTTTTCTTCTAAAGTTAATGTCACATTGTCAAAATTGACGAGCGTCAAAATTGGCAAAGCATTCTTGGTCGGCTTTACAAAATAGCTAACTATTATTCATTTACTAAATAAATAAAGAATACTTACTGAACTACTTATACTTACCTACTAATTTCTGTAAGTAGAGTATTTAGCACGGACTTATATTTAAGTGTTATTACGTCATAAATGCGTAAAATGTGCTCAAATTTTGTTTTTACAAAAATTGAGTTTTGACTTAACCTTTTCAACGCTAACGACGGATAACGTCAAAGAGATCTTCCCGCAATGACATAAGATTCAAAATACTACTTTGAAAGTAGCGTTACGTTTTGGCTAGGCATGGCGTTGAAAAGGTTCAAACTCAATTTTGCGTGTTGCCACAGTTATTTACGTTTGATAGAACTCTCATTTCACTGTATTGGTCATCCATTTAAATATAGGTCCGTGGTATTTAGTTCGAATTTGATACTTACTAAAATAATTTGTACAATTTACGTAATATTTAATTAATGAATTAACTAAAATGGTAACTATTACTTAGTAACTACAATACAACCTTTGTTTGCAAGTCATGTCATTACAATAACTGATTGAATGAACATAGTTCTCTCACACACAACACAAAAATATGGAACAAAAACAACTTTAAAAATCATTGTATTTTAAATAAATTTGTATGTCTTTAGGGTGACGGCACTAATCATGGTCATGTTAAGCACAGTAGTACCTACCCACCCAGAAATGGACAGCGAAGATTTCAATGCCATAGCCCATTCATGGATTTTACCAGTTATCTGAGCATAGTGTTGATAGTTTAAAAATGTAGTGTCCGTGTCTTAAAATTTGGGTTTAGGTACGGAAAAAATGTCCATAGGTAAGGGTATGTATTACAATACCGAAGTACGAAAGACCGAATGTATTAAAACATCGAATGGGTCAAAGGACCGACACGTTTTTTTTCTGTAACCGTAAACTTCTCAGAATTTATTAAAACGGCATCATACAGAACCCATTAGGTTAGGTTAGGTTTGTTTTATAACAATCTTAAAAAGTTAACAGTTTCAGATATAAATCGTGTCGGTCTTTTGACCCATTCGATGTTTTAATACATTCGGTCTTTCGTACTTCGGTATTGTAATACATACCCATAGGTAATTAGTTCTTGTCCATTACTGGTGCTGTCACTCTATGTACCTACTTAGTAACAATAAAATAGTTATTTATGTTGAAAATTGGCAAGGTTCTTTTGCATAACTAACTAACTTAAGTACAGTCAGCACCTACAGCGGCGTTGTTTCCTCAAGAACACAAAAAACGCTACCCGCTCCGCTTATCCGCCAATCTGATTTCCGATGCACCATGGGATCTTCTCACAGTAAACAATTTTATTTGTCTATAACAATCCTTATTGAATGACGTAAATTTGCCTCACCAGTTTCGTTTTATTTTTAAGATATGTACTTTTTTGCACCACGAAAAACTAGCGTTCAAAATGATTAAAATTTGTTGTACTCTAGTAGCTTTGCGTAATAGTGGCTGAGCCGGGAATGCGACAGTACTAGAACTATAGGGCTAAAAAGCCTCAATATCTTTGCCAGACGGGATGCAGCTGTGAGTCGCTGCCTTGAAGCGCGTTGCTTACGCCTCCGTGCGTGCTTAGCGGGAACGGGGACTGGAGAAAAAGAAAACGATAGTTATTTCTTATGCTAGGCTGGAAAGTTATTGTTTGGCGCGAGGGCTCACTTAACAAACAACTTTGCTGCTAGTGAATAAATACGGATAACTCACGCCTATAATCGAGTTTAGCTCGACATTGTATCGGGCTAATCCGTAGCCCATTTTCTTAGAGCATTTACCTTTAATGCTCTGCAGTGGGACGTATATGGGTTGGGATGATGATGACGATGTACAATAAAGAGTTTAGTATATATACCTACATACTTGCCTCACGACTCATCGTAATACTCACGCACGAGAGTAAATAAATAAATAAAATAAAAAACCATTTATTGCCCATAAAAAAGAAAAAAATACACAAAATTATGTGGCAAAAGGCTCAGACTCAGCATGTGCGGTGAGGATTACTCATCACCGCGCTGGTTTTCAGCCTGCGCCCTTATATAGCGTGCTGACATTGCAAAACAGGCGGGTAGGACGATAAAAAAAACGTATAGTGGTATAATTATAATCAACCAAGAAATCTCTTCACCACCCAAGGTTCAATGACAGTTGCATGGCTCAAAACATCAAAAGCTATTTTCACTAACAAGTCAGTGCGCCAACCAGTCCTATTGCTTTCATTATGATGCAGGAACTGTCATTAAAAATGGTAAAACAAGTACCCGACTACCCGGTCGACCACACCTAATAAGACATCGAAATATTCCAATTTAGATTAAGTAAATCAAATTAAATTATATAAATGCAAATAACAATTATGTAAGGCGGCATGGACACCTTACATAATCGTTATTAAATGAGTTGTTAGTACAGATTTGTTAGTACAGATACTTGCATGATGGCCAACTAGCGCTGTTTAAGGAACAGCGTACAGACCTCGCCTCGCACATGCGTTCAGTTCTTACCTGTGTGTTGACCAGCCAGCGCTGCTTGATGAAGTCGGCAGCCCGCTCGCCGACCATGATGGTGGGCGCGTTGGTGTTGCCGGACACCACGGCCGGCATCACGCTCGCGTCCGCCACGCGCAGGCGGTCCAGACCTTGCACCTGCGATCACATTGACGAGTTAAAGTAAAATACTATTTATTTTCTCCACCACAAAGTTTATAATACATACAGTGAAATAAAACTAGTATAATAATAGTATATTACGGCAGCGGCCGCGAAATAGGGGATTGCCGGCCGAGTAGTTATAGATGGCCGAGTGTTAACGAGGCCATCTAGAGATACGAGGCCGGCAATCCCTGTTCGTGGCCAAGGCTTGTATAGAGTTTTTCTCAAACATGCATCATCATCATCACCACCATCATCACCGCCATCATCATCACCATCACCATCACCATCACCATCACCATCACCAACAACATCATCAACATCCATCAACATCCATCAACATCCATCAACATCCGTCAACATCCATGAACAAGAACATCCATCAACATCCATCCATCCATCCATCCATCAACATCCATCAACAACCATCAACATCCATCAACATCCATCAACATCCAACAACATCCATCAACATCCATCAACATACATCAACATCCATCAACCAACATCCATCAACATACATCAACATCCATCAACAACCATCAACCAACATCCATCAACATCCATCAACATCCATTAACCAACATTCATCAACCAACATCCATCAACATCCATCAACCAACATCCATCAACATCCATCAACATCCATCAACCAACATCCATCAACATCCATCAACCAACATCCATCAACATCCATCAACATCCATCAACATCCATCAACATCCATCCATCCATCCATCCATCAACATCCATCCATCCCTCCGTCCGTCCGTCCGTCCGTCCGTCCATCCGTCCGTCCATCCATCCATCCACGTCGACCACGTCGACCTATTAAACGTCATGGTGCTGTGTCACATAAAACAATAGACGATCACTTTGCTGGCCTTGGCCAGCAATGTTGTATGAAATTCCATTATTGACCTCTCGTCTAGCCGCACCTGCAACGTGACAGTTCGTGGCGTATTTTAAGGAACATAACGTCAATATTTCATAGCATGTTTGAGAAAAAGTAGATACCGAACCCGTGTGGCCGAGACTGGTGCCCGAACTAGGAGAAGTACCTGTATGTCAGGTCACCAGGCCTCCGGCTCTCAGATATCCATAACTAATTAGGGTTTACTATTCAATACAAATTGATTTGAGGTGAAAAATAACTTAATTTAACATAGGTAAGTATAATTATTATAATAATTAAGTTATAACAGTTTTTGATAATGGGGGGGGGGGGTTTAGTAATACCTATCGTGTTCTGAGAAACATTCGCACTCTCACCTTATGGTAACGAGCGCGAGCGGTTCTTACTTCTTAGTGACCTTGTGCGTAAGGGCGGACAGTGGGGTTGGAATCGTTCGCGTCAATAGGTTTACCCTCGAGACCCTACACCCCTAGCTGAGTGGTACAGTCGGCCAAAAATATGGTCTACCCCCCTACGGTGGAAGTTCATTTGCACGTCATGATACAACGAGGTCGATTTTCCCTTGCAATAACATGATGACAGTGACTTAGGGATATTTAGATGTCACAGAAACTTTTGTCAAAACTGGTAGACCATGGTCGACCGTACTAAACGAGCGATACAACTCTGGTGGTAGGCTTCGGCCGTGGCTGGTCACCACCCTATAGGTTGAGCCAGGACGCCAAGCGATTCTCGTCATGTTCCGGCCTGTTGCCTGTAGAAGCCATTCTGGAGGAAGGGTCTGAGCAGTTGTGCAACGCGCGCATACCGGTTAAAGTGCCCCGTATTTGTTGTACGGTTTGCTGCCACTGCTTAGGGGCGCGCACAACGCCGCGCTCGACTGCCCTCTTTCTGCTTATTCCCCTAAACTCAAGTGTAGGGTGAATGAGCATTTACTAGGCAAGCGTGCTCCATCGTAGGCCTCATCTTCTCTTTCCATTTGGCGTGATTGTGGTCAAACGCAAGCCTATATTGTATAAATAAACCACCCATCTTTCTGAAATTCCAGATAATCCACCTAAAGCGCTTCCAATTCGTGAACAACAAGTGGATCAAGTCCCAGAAGGTGGTCAACTTCCCGTACCAGGACTTCGATCCCACGCCGTACCTGGCCTCCGTGCCCCAGGAGACGATCCTGCGATATTGTATAAAAAATAAGGTCACCTCCCAAGCGCGTAATGTATCCGCCTCTTCTCTTCACACTTTTTTGAGTATTACGAGACCCGGATGACACGTATACCCTGGCCCTTATGGCAGCTGCCGGCCTATCTCTCTCAGATGCAGTTTGCATCCGAATTTTGCATTCCCAGTATCCAACATCGGATCGGGTCGCTCAAGGTGGTCAAAAATATCTAAACACGTATTGTCAATCGCGTACGTTCGTTGCAGCCTCATTGAGTACCCACCTGCAGCAAGTTGTCGACGACGGCCGAGGCGTCGCCGCGAGGGCCCATCTTGCAGCTGCCGGCCTGGTGGTTCTCTGGTGCCGTCTGCATCCGCACCGCGCACTCCCAGTACGCGTCGCAGCCAAACTTGATCTTCTCGCAACCCTAGTGAAAATAAAAAGTAATGAAACATTGGCAAAAATCGAATAGGTACTTCGTCTTCAACATGACATAGGTTTATCAGTTCCTCATTTTCTTCAGACGACTCCTAAAAGCTTGTTGATAGATACTCCTCAATTGGGGATGTCTATTTTTTGTAATACGAAAATGGTATACGGTATACGATATATTTCAATTTAAAATATACCGTAACCCCACGTACACAGATGCTGTTATACCAGCATCTTCTAATACTCATCCGTGGCATAAACTAGCTGCTTTCCATTGTGCCTCTTTCCAAGGAGCATTTTGATTTAGAGTTGAATACCTACTATTTATCAAGTAGCGATTGCAATGCAAATAGTTGTAGGTACTAAATCAATGGTAAATAGTTTAGTTTAAAAAAAGCAGGTACGGATAGTGAATAGCTCGCTTTACGCCACGTTACCTCTCTACTAACAAATATAGAACTAGCATTTCTTACGTTGAGCGTTTGTCTGATGACCAAATGAAAAAATATTGAAATTAATTTCTCATAATTGACTTTTCTATAGAAAAAAAAGAATAATAACCATGGACAATTTTTTTAGACATTCCCAATTTAGCATTACGTAGAACTTGTAAGCGCTAGTCACATCAACGACGGTGAGTTTGACATGGTCTCACCTTGACTGGGGTTTTGTCGAGCTTGACTCCGTAGCGCTTGAGGGCTTTAGTCTCGGACAGCTTGATGGAGAACTTGATGCCTTCGATCAGGGTTTTGACGTCGTCGGGGTGCGTTAGGTAGCTGCAGTAAAAAAAGCTTTGTCTTAGCCCGTAATATTATTCTACTAGTCTAGGGGTTCCAGCTTCAATCTTTTTCAGCCCGTGATACATTTGCAGGTTTAGTATTACAGTGAAAATATACGGTGTCTTAAAACGAGTTTAACTCGACATGTTCCGGGCTAATCCGTAGCCCTTTTTCCCGGTGTCACACGTCACGGCGGCTGCCAAACGCGCACTGTGCGCTACCGCTCTGCTCGCGCGCGTGCTCGACGCAACTGACAGCGACACACAACTACCCCCGTTTACATCATCACTTTTACTGTCATTGTCAAATTTACGTGACGTGTTGTACGTGTGTTGTGCCATGGGGAGGCCTATGTTCAGCAGTGGACGTCTTTCGACTGAAATGATGATGATGATGATGTCGAGTTAAACTCGTTTTAAGATGTGAGTGATCCGTATATTTTCACTATGAGTGAGTCTCACGGCAGTTTCGTGTTAAAAGGTTTAGTAATTTGTCACGACGCCTTACCCTAGCTAGCTATTTGAAATAGATAGGTACCAACAGTCGAAATAGTAGATTGTACACCAAGAGGATAAAGCACTGCATTATGTCACGGGCGCGATATTGAATCCTGAGCGTATCGAGGGACTCCAGATTTAACTCCCGAGCGTAGCGAGGGGGTTTTTAGTTGATTCCCGAGCGAAGCGAGGGAATTAAGATGGAGTCCTGAGAGCAGTGAAGGATTTAAGCGCGCCCAAGGCAAAATCAGTTTTATCCCCGAGGAGTATACTCTACTTTTCTCACCTTTTGCGAGACAATAAAAACCAAGGCTACTAGAAAAATACTCGAAATAGACCCAGAAGCACTGATTCTGACAATGACTTTGTGCCTTTCGCAGTTTTCCATTTGTCGAAATCTTTGTAAGCTTTTAAGTATTTTTCCTTCGACTTCTCTGGGAGTACATTATTAACAATTTCTAAGGCCGGCTTGCGCAGACCTGGGTTAGCTACTTAACTCCGAGCGAGTTAACTGCTTAACAAGTGTCAAAATGTATGGAACTGTCATTCTTAACCCAGGGTTACCGATTTAATTTTTTTACCCTGAACTGTGCAAGTGGTCCTAAGGCGTCTAATTTAATGGAATCAGGAGTCAAATCACTTTCGTCACTCGATATTTTCTTAATGTTTTATCTTCTTTTGCAATTTTGATAGTTAAAATTGCAGCGTATTGAAACACTCGCGGCTTTTGTTTAGTATTTGACTTTGTTTTGGTTCGGCCGCGGAACTGCAAATAAATGAGGTGCGGCGCGGCCTCCGCTGGGCTGAGCACGTTGAGCACCAGCGCCAGCAGCAGCGCGGGCTGCGCCGCCGCGACCAGCACGTGCACGAGCTGCGAGCCGGCCTGCACGCGCGGCGATTTTGAAATTAGACTTTAAGTGCATACCAATAAGAACTACGAGAAGTGAGAATCACATTACAGGCGGGTTATAATGAAATTCAGTACAACATTACTGCTCGGCGAAAACCAAGGGCTATAATGACTTACTTTGAGAGTGGTTTGCATGATATATAATAAGGCATTGTCGAGCAGGTGGTGTGAAAAAAATACTACATACTTAGGTTTTACAATAAAAAACTAGAATTAATAAAATACAATAGCTACTCAGTCAAATCAATGTGACGGATGTTATTGCTCTAAAATTATCCGAAGCCATAAGTATACTTATGGGTACTTAAGACTTAGAGGATCGACTCACGGCACTCTTTACTTTCTATGTTGCACCAGTTGCTCGCGGCACACATTTTGGCATTTCGGCCTTACAGCATTGGGATACTTTTGCAGACTAATAATAATATTGTCGCTTAGACATACTTGGCAAAGATCTTGGGGTGTTCGAACGGGTCGGCACTCCTGATCTCCAGCCGGCCTCTGCTCTTGGGGTGCAGCACGGTGGGTATGATCTGGATGCTGCGGCTGCCGTTGTCGAGCCGCTCCCCCACCATGCCGGTCTTGGCGCAGTCGGCGAGGAACCCGCCGAAGAACAGCTGGATGTCAGGGTTGTCGTCCGACGGATTCGCGTATTTGGTGTTTATGTAGGCGGTTACTTCTGATATACCTGTGGACAACGTTCTGGTTGGTAAAAAGTCTTGCTAGCAGATGTTTACCTTTGGTCTCTCAAGCAGAGAGTCATGGATTCAAGCTCATCTCGGTCTATATAAGTCCCTCTGATGAGCATAGGGTTCCTTTCAGAGTGAGAAGGCTCGGGCAGTACTTTCCCGTGTCTAGTGCGGATGGTACTTCACCTGCACTCTCATAGTACGAAATGTAATGGTGCTGGTTGAAAATCAGCGCTGGGATGCTATATAAACGCCTCATTAACGCCTCATTATGGTGAGCCAGTATCCGATTCTCAACCGCAAATACATTTTTTTATTATCGTTGATGTTGGCTATTTGATTTTCTTTCTTTCTTAATTTCGTACATATTTTTGAAAAATTCCAGGTTCCCGGGTTTGAACCGACGAACTTCTGCTTTAAAGGCATTTTTATGGCTTTTATTTGTGGCGGATGCGCCTTGTCCTTCCAAGAGGGTAAAGCTGCATAAACTATCACGTATAAGGCGCAAGCCACACAGAAGAGACGTGGGACGGGGGCGCGTCGCAGGCCGCGTCTCCGCCCCGTCTCTTCTGTCTGCTCTATACATTCAGTATGAAAACGGAATTTAGGGGCTCCGTGACTGTGACGCGCTCTCGTCCCACGTCTCTTCTATGTGGTTTGCGCCTAAGAATTCACTTACCAGTCCCCGACATGAGTCCATCCCTGAACAGCAAGTACTCCATCGCCGTGGCCCAGTTGAGCGGCGTCGTGTTGTTGTCATTGATGTGGAAGTTCAGGAAGTGGGCGACGTGGTTGTGGAGGTTCTTCCCGACGCTGGGCAGGTTGTGGACGGGCTTGACGCCGGCGCGGCTCAGCACGGCGGGGTCGCCCACGCCGCTCAGTTGCAGGACCTGGGGAGAGCCCACGGCGCCCGCGCTGTGGGGTTACACTTTGTGAATACTTAATAATAGAAAGAAAGAAAGAAAGAAAAATATTTTATTTAAGGTTACAAGAGTACCACCACCAAACAGAAGAAAACAACATTAATACACGGGATCCTATCGATGTTTAGAAAATTTTATGTCCGAAGGTTTAGAATCCCGAAAACTTCATTTGTCCGAAAGCATTTTTTTCTGAAACTGTAAATATTTCAGGATTTATTTCAGGACCATCGTGTAGAACCCTTTAGGTTAGGTTAGGGTTGTTTTATAAAAATCCTGAAATATTTACAGTTTCAGAAAAAAATGCATTCGGATAAATGAAGCATTCGGGATTTTAAATATGCGGAAAAAAATAATTCTAAATTTTGATAGGTAACCACTAATATTTTTTCGACACTATAATGAACTACCTACTCGGGACAGTGAAAAATTCTTGCCTGAAATACTACGGGACATTTGGTCACCCTAATATTACAATTTGAATTTCTTATTTTTTTCCTGACTATATAATTTGAGCCTGTTTTGTGTGGCCTTCCTTTTTATTATCCACCGTGTCGTCTATTTGTTTTTCTTTTTTTCTTAATTCCTGAAATTACGCTCGATGTTTCGACCGCATTGCAGGCACGCCACGCTTTGCTTTTTGTGACCACGGCTGATGCAATGCGGTCGAAATGTCGCGGTGATTTTAGCGTTTCAGTAGTTTGTGATGAAGTCCCACAAAATATTAGTTATAAATAATAAGTAAATAAGTGATTTACCGGCTCTCCATCATCTATTTAAAACGAGTGCTGCAATGCTTTGGTCACATTGCTCGTAAATGTTCCGAAATGTAAGAAAATTCATGGTGACGGCAAAATGGAGTATTAACCCTTCGGATGCCTTGTACCGGATCCGTACCCAATTTAAGGCTTTCTTTTTGTATTTTTTTTTAAATCTGTATCATTGGATTTATATGAAACTGTTAAGGCTAGAATGCACGACTTTTTTCGGCATACGAAAGGTTAAAGATCTAAAGAACGTAACCGGAAGAGATGGTCTGACCAGATATCCGAAAGTCTGAAGATCTGGAGTTCCAGCGATCCACCGTGTAGAAGACCGAACACGTGGAGAAAGATTAGATTGAATTTGTCGGTGTCACGATCCTCAACTTTGGAGGACAGACTGAGAAAGACTTTTTTTTTACCTTAAGATAATCTCATTGTTAGCAAAGATGGTTTCGGTCCCTCCGAAGCTGTTCTTCACCTCCACTGCGTACGCCTGTCGCGTTGTTTGGTTGATGAGAATCCTGGACACAGTCACAGTATAAAAAATGAGAACAAAAAAAACATTTACTGAAAAAAAACTTATTTCATTCATAAATGATTATTCATTAATAAATCCATTCATTGGTTAATTAATTTATACATTATTTCCTTCATTTATTTGTTCGTTTCTTTGTCTATTCCTTGCATTGTTCATTCATTCTTACAGCCGTTCTTCATTCGTAATTTCATTCATTATTTCGTGCATTATTTACATTTTTACCCATGCATTCACTCATTCATTCATTCACCTACCTGGACACGGTCGCATTGAGCATGACGTGCAAATTGGCGCGATGTTTGGCCGGGCGCAGGAAGGCGCGCGCCACGGACAGGCGTGACCCGTTGCGGTTGGTGGTCTGCGCGATGGAGAAGCCCGTGTGGGAGGCGCCGTTGAGGTCTCGGGCCTTGTAACCTGGAAAGCGGTCTGGCTGTCAGTATCTGAGTCTTAGTTACGGCAGCTGCCGCCCACGAGGAAATGAGAAGCGTCATCACCATCATCATCATCAGCCTATGTTCGTCCACTGCTGGACATAGGCCTCTCCTATGGCACGCCACTGAGCACGATCCTCAGCCACTCTCATCCAGCTGTTGCCAGCCGCCTTGCGAAGATCATCGCTCCACCGAGTCTGAGGACGTCCCACGCTACGTTTGCCGATCCGTGATCTCCACTCAAGAACTCGTCTACCCCAACGGTTAAGCGTACGATTGTTGTATGTATTTCTCAACATCGACATTACCAGAATCATCAATAGTAACGATGGAATTACATTTTGAATATTGCTATTGAATTGGTAGTCATCATCATCATCATCATAATCCCAGCCTATATACGTATTGCAGGACACAGGCCTCCTCTCAGAATGAGAGTGCTTGGGCAGTTGGGCCGTAGTTCCCACGCGGGCCCAGTGCGGAATGGGAACTTCACACACACCATTGAATTTCTTCGCAGGTATAGAGTGGCATTGGTGGTGTCATGTTTATTTCTACTAATGTTTCTCTATTAAGAAAAAAATTAATACTTAATGAATTTTCAATTAAATTGACATAGAATACAATATATTACCTACAATGTTATCTAAAAATTGAAAACCTACAAACGAAAAACCATCCCTCCGCGTCGTATCTGTGTCAAAAGTCCCCATAACGCTAGCATTACCCCGCTGTATGGCCAGCGTAATCTGGTGAACCAAGTACGACCAGGAGTGAGGGTCGCAGCCCCTGTCCCGCAATCTACGGCCTAAATCCAACACCAAGGGTTTGGCCTCATCACCCCCAGGGACCAGCCATTTCGACTGCAAAAGGCACGAAGTCATAAGTCGGCTCCAAGGCAGCAGACCTCGACTCACGGCTCACTCACTCGTACTCACGCACGTCGCATCCCACAAGAGGCAGCGCCTTTTATCCCAAGGAATCAACGTAAGACCATCAGGCCTCTTTTGATTAGATTTCTGTTGTACTAACCCAATTCTTCCCCAGCCTTCACAATGCTGTAACTCAGCGGCGGATGGTAGGGGAACTGTGAGACGGTCAGCGGGCCGCCGGTGCCGTGGTACCCCTGGTCCATCTCCTTCATCTGCTTGTTGTCTTCCGACTTCAGGAAGAAGGGCAGCACGTCGTCATAGGACCAGCCCTCGAGACCCGCGGCCGCCCAGCCGTCGTAGTCCGCGCGAGAGCCCCGCATGTACATCATGCCGTTCATCACTGAAGTCCCGCCGAGCACCTGGACAAAGGTTATAGTAAGCATGGATTAGGGTTGCATTGCATGCAACGGATCCTTAGCGAAGGCGTAGGGGATGCGGAGGCAAAGAGCTCCGCCTCTGCGGAAGCGGTTGATTTTTTTATTTTTTTTATTTGGTCTACAAACTGGATAGTACATCTATACATATAAAATCCTTTGTCCTGATTGACGGATCAACGCACAGCCTAAACCGCTGATCGTAGAGACCTGAAACTTGGAGGGTCTGTTCTTTGTATGACGTAGGCATCCGATAAGAAAGGATTTTTCGTAGTTCTACTCCTAAGGGGGTAAAAAAGGGGGGCAAAGTTTGTATGGGATAACGTGATTCCTTGCTCCAATCTACTTCAAATTTTGCATAAACATTCTTTAACAGAATTGATGGAAGACGTGTTTCGTATTTTATTGAAATTCATCCCTTGACGGGGTTAAAAAGGAGTAGAAAGTTATTTTGGGGGTGATTTGCTTCGAAGATGATATCAATACTCCTTAGTGCTTTTGATTTAAATTACATTTTATTTTGACACATGTTTGAATACTCGATCCGACGACACGGCTTCATAGGAACGTAGAGTTCGAAATTTGAAATGGTACGGACTAGACATCTTGGTTAAGCCGCGTTTTCACGTTCTGAACAAACATTTGTTTAGAGCAAATATGATTGCGGTTTTGCCGATGTTCGCTCAAATTAGAAAATGTCCGTTTTCATTCAATGAGGAAAGAGAACAGTTGTTTATAACAAAATCGTAAACAAAGATCGGAGACCCACCGAACACGTACAATGTCGAGCGAATGCACAGTACCACTACCATGAGTTAACAGTGACGGTACTCGATAGCGACTGCGTAAATGATTTGTATGGAGTCATAAATCATAAATCATCTACGCAGTCGCTATCGAGTACGGTCATTGTAAACTCATGGTAGTGGTACAGAGCAACCGCTCGCTCGGATGAATGAGTGAGCGAGCCGCGTCCAGTACGCTTAGTATAAGTTTTACTTCACCAAAATACTTCTCGATCGCGTTTACGTAAAAAAATCAATTACTAGGGAAACATGGACAGCGCCTCCGCGGCCGCGCGTTCATGTTTCCATAGAATTGAAATTTTTACGTAAACGCGATCGAGAATTATTTTGGTGAAGTAAAACTTATACTAAGCATACAGCCGATTATCACTGAATAAACACGTTCGCTCGCTCAGAACTGTTCAGAACACTTAGGGCTGATTTTTCAATCATCGAATAAATATTATCTGACGGATAATGTGTAAAGCGGCTAAATTGTAGCGTCATGCATACAGTGTGCAACTGACGCAGTGCTGTCAGTCAACTTATTTAGTCAACTTATTCTATAATTTAACCAGTTGATGACATTTATGCGTTTATTGAAAAATCAGCCCTCAGTGAAAACGCAGCTTTATAAAACATACGAAAAAAAAACAATATTTAAATCGGTTTAGAATTCGAAATTTCAATTTTATTTGTTCTTGGATATTTGAATGAAAAACTTACCTTATACCTAGATTTTCTTTAGAAAATTCCTTGGAAATCTCTTAGATTACCTACTTAGCGAATATTTGCGATTGCTGTATAATTTGTTTGGAAGTTCGTTGTCACTATTTCATTAGAATATTTTAAGTGTAATTAATTTAAACTCATCTGTGTGTCTATTTAAAAAAAAATGGGAGCTGAGGTGGTTAACATCAATGGGAAATGAATAAACCTTACTATTGTACCAATAGTGGGGGATGGCGCATGCCTTTTCCGCACGTTTTCTTAATTGTTGTACGGCACACAAGAACGCTCAATGGATATTCGTCAAGAAATTGTGCGACATGTGACGAATAATTGGGATGAATTTGCTGTTATGTCTCATGACCGTCATGGCAACAATCATGGGACAAAAGAAGAGTATACATTAGATAATATGTTACAACACCCTACATATGGCAGTTTCTGCGAGTTAGTTGCAGCCGGTCAAATATACCCATTTGTATTTGAAGTGTATCGAAATGGCAACCTATATGCCAAATTTGGTACAGAAGACCAAAATAAAAAATACTGCGGTAGGTGAAGTATTTCAATAAAATTTCGTTTGAAAAAGATTATACCCCCCGTGTACCTTTCTGTCACCAGATCAAAGGCCGAGCTTCGTGTTCATAAAATATAATAAAATTTCATTTCATGTTTATTTAACCTTTAAATCCCTACACTATAGTAAAAATTAATATATTTTATAAGTATTCATACATTTGAACATAATAATCAAAGTATATTTATTTTTAAATTATCACATCACAATATAAAATACAATTCATTAAATGCTGTCAGTCACACAAAGGCGCCCAATTCACTAGCTGCATTGCTACGTTGAACCGCGATGGACAACAAAACAAAACGAATAATAACAAAACGCGATGGATAACAAAATTAATAACGAAAAAAAACAATTAAAAATCCTATTAGAATCATTTTTTACTTCTACGCGGACGAAGTCGCGGGCAAAAGCTAGTCATAATATACAATTCGCGTTCCCTACAATCCTCATGCATTTCATGTATATCCTAAAACAGTAGACACATCATGCACAATTAGTAAACAGTTATTTATAATATTGTAGCAAAAAGAGAGAGAAAAAAAATAATAATAATAAAACAATAACAGTAAAAAGCTGAGTAATTCACAATTATGTACCTACTACTAAGTTGGATGCATTTTTTATACTTAAAAATTAAATTAATATGTTTAGGCTTATAATATAGAGACTAGGTTGATAGAGACTAGGGACAAAGGCCGAGGTGAAAGTGGAAGTTGAAAAAATAAAATCCGTGATGTCAGAGTCAAAATAGCTTAATTTACTTAGGCTAAAACAAGCACTTATGAATGACGTCGAAAAATTTATCACGAGTTCGGAAAAATCCTGTTGAGAAGAATCCGGCAATAAACTCAAACAAGGTATTTTTTTTTCAAACAGATCTGCAATGTTATTTAATTACAATACATACCAAGTTTACACAACATTTTTGAACACGGTATAGGTACGCTATTCAGAACAAGGGATCGCCACTGCAGGCTAGAATTATTTTCAAACTTCCCTATCCATGATACAATCCACATACACAGCACATGGTAGACATTAAGAACTACTAATAATCAGAATTATGAAGGGTCCAAACCACAACAACAACCATTTAAATATCCGAAACCTCAGACACTTTTAACTGTTTTTTTTTTCATTCTAAGTTAGTTTTATGCATGAATTTAAAAACACAGATATTCCAAAAATACTTATGGTATTTTTAAATGGTGAATGGGTTTTACTAGGTAAGCTAGGTAAGGCGTGATTATAGTCAAAACTCAAGCCTATTTTTTAGCGTCGTGTAAATATCCCACCTTTCCTCTGGGCCAGTAGCACTTGCGATCGGTCTCTCCGAGGCAGGCGGCGGGCTCCGGCTCGGTCTGGTAGCCCCAGTCGATGCTGGAGCCGATGAAGTTCAGGAACATGGAGGGAACCTGCGTGCCAGTCGGCTCGTCGAAGCCTGGGGAAGAAGCAATTTGTCACGCTGTTATAGCACACTCTAAAGGCCCATTTAGATCATACACTTTCTTGCACATTCCAAGCAATAAAATTGAGGAAATAAAAAATTGCTCAGTCCAAAGTTAGCCACGTTAGGTTTAGCAGAAATGGAGCAGAACAAATGCTCGATGCGAATATTCACATCGAGCAAATGCTGACGTCGTTGCCACCTTAACAGCATTAGTCAGTCCGAAGAAAAAAACGTGTGCGGTACTTAGTCTTACCAGCTTCAAGCAGCAGCACTCTCCATTGCGGCACCTCGGACAGCCGCGCCGCCACCACCGACCCCGCTGACCCGCCACCGATCACGATGAAGTCGTACACGGAGTCCATGTGTCGCCGATACTGGAACGTTACGCCATTAAATTTACATTAGCCGGGACTCCACTGAGCGAGGCAAGCGCATGAGGCATGATTTTGTTCTACACAAAGCTCAAAATCGCACCGAAAATGGCTGCCTCGCGAGGCGGCTCGCTCATTGGATTGTCTAACTCCCTCGCAATCGCCATAGCGTTCATTTTGACAGTTCTTGTATGGGCGACAATTGGTATCGGAAACAGCCAGCTGTCACAGCCTACAAAAACTATAACCCCTTCTACACGGTCGTGACCAACCGCCGACCGTCGTGTCGCTCGCGTCGGCCGACAGCGTTCCATACGGTTGGGGCCGACCACGGACAATACGCTCGCGACCAAGGCCGTTGACATCAACCAAATATCGGTCGGGTCAACCGATTTCTACACTGTCCATTTTTAAATCAACTCGACCAAGGACACGATGGTCGGCGGTTGGTCCCAACCGTGTAGAAGGGTCTTTTTAATCCGATACCAGGTTTAAAAAAGTAATACCCTGCTGGCTAGCTATTGAGAAAGAGAGAGACAGGGATAGACATTTGAAGTAATAATTAAACCCCTTCTACACGGTCGGGACCAACCGCCAACCATCGTGTCCTTGGTCGGGTTGATTTAAAAATGGACAGTGTAGAAATCGGTTGACCCGACCGATATTTGGTTGATGTCAACGGCCTTGGTCGCGAGCGCATTGTCCGTGGTCGGCCCCAACCGTATGGAACGCTGTCGGCCGACGCGAGCGACACGACGGTCGGCGGTTGGACCCGACCGTGTAGAAGGGGTTTTAACGAACTAGGCACAACGAGAGTGTCATTCAGTGGCGAAGGGTACTAAAAACCCGATCCTCCGAGTTGACTAAGTTTTCGAAGTTACCAAAAGCTTCTCTTCCATTATTGCACTTTCAAGAAAAGGATAAATGCGGGCTTAAAGCCCACTTTACACCTGCAAGAAAAATCGTGCAATTTGCATTACATTTCGGCGTTCGACTAATGAATTTAAACTCTTTCGCTTTACGACCCAGCAATGTAATGTAACTTGGACAATTTTTCTTCCTGGTCTAAACTTGGCTTTAGGTTTTTTTTGCTCCGGCTTTACTTGCGAAAATTTTCACGATCCGCCACTGGTGTCATTAGATTAGGTTGTAGTTCAACTCTTGGTTTGGTATGGTACTAATATGGATGACTAACTAAACTTACTGGAACGCCGAACCATGTTTTCCCATATTTAGCACAAAGCTATTTATAGGCCGATTGCGTGTTAAAATTGAATCATCGAATCTTTAACTACCTAGTTCGTAACCTGCAGGCTAATTATCTAACTCCCTCGCAATCGCCATCACGTTCATTTTGACAGGTCTTGTATGGGCTGACAATTGGTATCGAAAACAGCCAGCTGCAGCCATACAAAAACAGACATTTCAATCCGATGCCAAGTGTCAAAAAAGTTACACAATTACCCTGCTGTATTAGGGTTAAAAGTTTCATATATTTTGATACTAGGTACCTAACACTGAGTTAGTAGCTAAATCGCTATAGTAAACTCTAATTCTAACTCTTACCGTGACCTAGCTCTGTGGTACAGTCAGCAGCAGATGTAGATAAGCAGTTGTGTCCAAATTGAAGTAGGTACACACTCTTTTATTACTTTGGCAGTAAAATCGGGTGTAGGACATTTTGAGGATCATATCATAACCGCTCATCCACTTCTCCTGCTAACTGTATCAGTAGGTACTTAAAGTCCGTTCATTCGTCTGTCCGCTGCTTAACTTAAACTCTTAGCAGGGGCAGACACAAAATACCCCAGTATTAGACACTGTAATTCCAATTATCGACACCCTGCTTGTCACCTTTATTTCTACAAATTAAGATTGAAAGTGTCTGCTACTGGGGCAGCGTCGGGCACTGCGGTATTTACCTTACTTAGATATAGCTGCAATTTGGTATGGGTGTTCAAACCAACTGAATCGTGTGTGAACCTCGTAGAACCTTTTCACAGAAACAGTCACAGTGATATCGCATAGCTTGACATGGAATATTTATTCAGAATCAAGACATTAAAAGGTCTAATGGTTAGTAAACAAGCAAGCTCCTTACAGTTACCTATGTTACCTAGTGCACATAAAAATAAATCTTAAAAAATAAACAAGAATAGGTACGAGAGCACAGGAGAAATCATCTTCTGCTGATCAGCACCTGGGCAAAGTGGCGCATGTAAGGCGAGTCATATCTCGCCGCCACAGTTTTTAGGATGGTGTTGGGACTGTCCCACACCTACTGAGCAATGAGACAGTCTCTTTTGCGTATAATGGCATAGAAGTCATCCGTTTATGACTATACCTACTGTTATAACATTCTACGATGGGTCAGAAATCAACTGGTCCGACTGTACAAATACACACGCCAACAACGTAGTACCAAGGTAGTACTTAGAATAAATAACTTTTCATTTCTTAAGTTCTATACAGTGCTTTTTCCAGTTTCGTAGATAATTATTATGCTTTACTTAAATTACATTTCTCTACCGGAATCAACTATTAATACTATTAAAGTACTTTAAAAAGGAATCTCATGAAGCGTGAGATAAGATATCTCATAAATCTCACTAACCAGTTAATTACATCATAACTGAAAACAATTTCCTCACTCAATAAAAATTATAGATTGTATCAGAGCCTTCGTGTTTTGCATGACTGTCGTTTGTTTACTTTAAGTTTCATTCATTAGCTTTGATCAGATAATTCATTGAGAAATCGGTAACAATGCAACACTATCTATGCTCTATTCAATGTAACGAGTTAATTAGACTGTGCAGGAAAAGCGTTGGCGTTTCGTTATTTGGGGGTAGTTGGATATACGGCAATGTATCTAAGGCTTGTGGCAAGCTCTAGCGCCATCTAGTCATCAATAAGAGAAACTGCTACATTCTACATGGCATTATTGAAGTTTGTCAACTCGGATGCCTAAATACAAATGGCAACTCTCTTCCTTCGGCCTTAGGTCCCAGGCACAACATGTGCCTTGAGAGAAATCTCTATCTCTGTATTGTGGCCTATATCCATAGGCTGACCACCGGTTATGTAGCTGGAAACCGAGAATTTGTATCTATATTTAAAACAAGAACAAGTTTTTGTCATGTATTTTTATGACAAAATGTATTAGACTTACTATTCAATAAATTATTAACTTAAAGTAACAATTTATGTACAGTCAAGGAAACTGAATCGCGTACCCTTGAACCTTGAACCTTGAACCTTGATGGAACCTTTTCACAACCATTTTCACGATGATTTCTTTGGCAGACTTATGGAATGCCAACATGACATTTGCAATGAAAGGGTTTGCCCGGTACGTGATTCAGCTTCTTCGACTCTAGGACTGACTATCCTAACCTACTCAATATAAAGAAGTCTCCTGAGGTAAGATTCCGTAAATATTGGCAGCGTTCGCTCTTTAAGTAGCTAAGCTATTTCTTTGTCCGAGGTACTGCCAGCTCTTCGGTCTGCTGTGATGTTGAGTAACCTTTTTCCTTATATTTATGTAGAGCCTCATGCGTTAGGACCTCATGGACCAAGGGTCTCGACACCGAATAGGACAAAGTCGTATTCGGTGTCCAGACCCCTGTATTTGAGTGCTGTCACTTTTTCTGCCGCTTCAGAAGCTCGCTAGCTCATAACAAGAACACAAAATTAGGAAATCTATGCATATAAAAGAATGGCGTAACTGACTGGTAGACTGACTGAGATTTTCTGCGAAAAACCCGAAACTAGCCGAAACAGAAACTTCGGTCGGATATTTACGAGCATCTCTACCTGAGCAATGAAGAGAAGAACACACTCGTACTGCCGTTGCGCGTAGTCATGGCCGGACCGTACTAAGCCAATCAGCGGCTATCGCAGCGTAGCTCTAACCAATCGCTTGTAACTAAACTCGTTAAATTCTCATTAAATATAGAACATTTTGTCACCTACGCAGGAAATGTCGATTCTCTTTTGCTTTCCTTGGACTTGGACACTGTTTTCAGTATATATAAAAATTGTCAAACCTTTTTAATTATTAAATTGTATATTGGTTTCTGTATAATATTATTAGTATATAATTAGATCTAAGAATTCCTGACATATGCATCTCCCGCCCATACGACAGGTGAGCTCCGGACGGGGGACGCACCCGGTAGTCCCAGCGGGGACCTCGTGGGAGCAACGGCGGAAGCCTAAACAGAGAATCGAGACTAAAAGTTTCTTCTCTGGCCCTTCAGCATTGGCTGGGGTAAGGGTCTGCCGAGCTCCGCATGATCCCTTTAAGACACTGGGGCGTCCAGCCGTCCGGGGGGCACTCCTCGTCCCTCCGTATTATTATAGCAGAAAAACTATCGATGGAAGCGGAAACGAAAAGAGGGTAGCGGAGACAAGCGCAAAAAAGCACACAGCATGCCAAAAAACCACCAGGCATAAAGGGTAGCCCCACCCAAAAGATGGCATCCAAAGCCACACAATGGGTCCAAAAGATCTCCGACCCACCCTTCCATCGCAGGGCAAAAGAAAGGAAGCCCGTAGTTATAGATAAATGCATATGACAGGAGATCCCACCAACCCAACCAATAAGACTAAGTAATTGTACAGAAACGGGCGAGGGTCGGTCAAGGAAGTAACCAACGGGTAAAAACATAAAAGACCGACCCAAGCACCCCCAGTGCCCAGTGGGAGAATGCATGCTCCTCTCCCGGCCTTTCAGCAAATGGCTGAGGCAGGACACTGTGGGTAGATTAAGTCCCCTCCCTACCCTCCCCTCCTCAAAATTTAAAGCACACGTTTTTGTTTTGATAACCAATAGAGAAGGGAACTTGTGACCGGGTTTTTTAGTCCGTGCAAGTCGGACACTGTCTGGGCCCTCCATTCCCAGTTCGTCCGAAGGGATTTTTCCCGAGCACAAGTCACCCTTCCAATCCTTAAAGTAAAAAACAGCAAAGACTTCGCGTCTTTGGCCCCTCTGGCGACTCATTAAAAAAAAAAAAAAAAACTAAACTCGTTAACTTGAACAAAGTATAGTACAAACAATTCGAGCGAAACTAAGTATGATTTGATTATAATAAGCAGTAAATAGAATAAGAAAGTGGCTGTTTACTTTTTTTACGGTTCCGTAATCCCTACCCCAAAAATTCCTCCGTCTTTACGTCCACCGGTATGTTTGAAAATTTTAATAATTTGACTTTGTAATTTGGGACGGAGATTTCAATTTTTTAAAAATTGAAATAAAATTAGCAGGAAATTGATGTTGAATAAGTGTATTTTAAGTTTTAGCTAATCAGTTGGTTGTTTTTGGGGGACTTCGTCATGATTGAATAGAAGTGCACCCGAAATAAATATTTCGAGCGACATTTATTCATAGTCATAAGATTATTGTTTATAAATAATGTTTTAACCGCCTTAATTTGCAGAAATATTAATAAAAGAAAACGACACAAAACTGACTGAACCGTGGAAAAAAAATAACAACAACATCAACTTGGTGACTTAGATGGCTAAGTTCGTCCACTAGAAACACTTCCAGAGTAATATTACTTTATGGGGTATCTTTCTGGATTTTATTCTATCCACTATACTTAATCACCTGGGATCTTGATCGACATTATGCTCCAATGGGATCACCTGGGGGATCTTTGAAGACAAAATCTACCAATATGATCTCAATGATCTGAGTGATCGGGTCAGGTGATTTTAGTGGATGCCGCACAATCCCGATACGTAGACTAAATAAATCCTGTCAAAAGTGCACAGATCATCGATCTTCCCATACAGAAACCGCAAGCGATTCCCTCATCATCTGGATTTGCATCCACGATCATGATGTGGATGATTGCATGCCGTGATCTAGAACTACGCGCGACCGGCGGCGCGTGAGTGACTTCTCTGTTCATTGCGCGGTCCAGAAGCTCACCGCAAAGCATATGACTTAACAAAACACGCAATGTATTTGGAGAAAGCCTTAACGCCGGCGGGCGCGCGGCGTCGTGGTCGTACCGTGGTGGTGTTTGTATTTCTGAGCTTGAGCATCATTAAATTTAACGATGTACTTATAGAGAGTTAACGGACACGGAAATGTTTGTTTCTCATGTCATTTATGTTTCTAACAAATTGCCAATTGTAAATCCTCTATGTACTACTGACATAAATAAAATTTGGATTTATTCGAGTGTTACCAACGAACTACAACCTTTTACCGTGTTACGCCGTTACTACACGTTGAGCTTTGAGGATGAACTCGTGTAGAATTTGAAACACCTTAGCATTTTGTATGGTGTTTGTGTTAGTATCGTGTGACATCTTCTGTTGGTTTATGTATGTGAATGTGAAGTCTATGGTGCAAGCCGCACAGAAGAGACGTGGGACGAGGCCGCGTCGCCTGCGTCGCAGTCTGCGTCGTTTGTTCGCAGGCCGCTCTGCTTTGGATCGCGATGCTTCTATACATTTAGTATGAAAACTGATTAAAGGGGCGCCGCGACTGCAACGCGCCCCCGTTTCACGTCTCTTCTATGTGGCTTGCGCCTATTAGCGAAAATCAACGGTTGGACGACAGCGGCATCTATTAGTGACAACAAGTGGTCACGTGACACCGCTATCTCTTACCCTCAAAGAGCCATTGGACAGTGGTGTCCTTTAGCGACAAGGGCGGTCGGAGTACATCGCCATCTTTCAATGACAAATAATGATAACGCCATCTATTAGCGACGCGCATCAACTGACCTGCGCGCGGCCGCAAGGGTCCTCCAGGTCGCACTGGCTGCGGAGGAACACTTCGAGCAGCCCCATGAACAGCATGAACGCGCCGCCGCCACACGTGGCCGCCAGCGTCGGCCCTGGCTGCGACATCGGGCAGTCGCACGACAACGCCATCTGTGGACGACGACATTAACAATTTTCAATAACAAGAATATTGAAACATCCGGCTAATTACCAATTTGAAAGAAAGAAATAGAAATAGAAATTAACTTTATTGTATAACTGTGTTTGTACTGTACATTGTACAGTACGTACCTACATACAAGGGTGGTTACAAAAGATAACTTTCAACAGTTTGTCCATTTCGGACGTACAATATAAAAACTTATTATCTAATAAAAACAAAGAAAACAGTAAATCGTGGCAGCACGAAAAAAACAAGAAAGGATTTGCCACACTGGATGCGTTCTGCGGTCGCGGTCAGGTCAAATTGAAAGCAGCCCGCATTATGTATGAACAACATTGATGGTCTCTATACAGGGTAATTTTTTAATCAGTGCACAAATTTTGATACGTGATTCAGTATCGTTGATAGATCACGATTATCTGTTTGAGATTTTTTTTTTACATTTTCAAATTTGGGGTGTTCATAGTTATTCATCCAATAATTGGTCGAGTTACTATGAAAAACATAAAATTTAAGTAATAAATATTATAACGAAAAATAATGAAATTTGTTTTTTTAACGATACTGAATTACATAATAAAATTTGTGCACTGATTAGATAAAAAATTAGTCTGTATAATGTGCGTGTGTATCTATACAAAATATGCAGAGACCGACAATGTTGTTCATACATAATGCGGGCTGCGTTTAATTTGACCTGACCGCGACCGCAGAACGCATCCAGTGTGGCAAATCCTAAGTAAAATAAAAAAAGCATGTCACGGAATGGTCCCAGAGTTGGGTAGATATTTCGAAAAATTCGGCTCAATTACCATTGAAAAGTTCGTAAGTGATTTTTGATATATCCTATTATATTTTTACCGCATGCGGCCGGTAACGGTGCCGGTGCTACCACAATATAATTTAAACGTAAGATAAGATAACATGGTAATTGTCATAATGACAGCTTGTCGAACCGCCGTGTGCAGACGATGGGAGAATGATAGCGAGTTCGGTCCGCTGCCCATTGAGGTCTTTGTCAGAGGGCAGTGGTTAACGTGTTGCTTTGGCTTTTACAAGGTTCGTATTAAAAATCATAGGGTGCGGTTAGCGTCATCATCATTAATTAGGGTATGACCGCACGAGCCACTTTTGTCTCCGCGACTATCACATCAAGTCTATGGGTTAGTATGGAAGTGCGTACACTTAGCGACGCGACTTCCGGGAGACAAATACACATAACACAAATAAATCCACTTGCGACTAAGTTGCTCGTGCGCGCATACCCTTATCATCATCGCGGAACAGTATTTGCACTGGGTTCGCGTGGAAACTACGGCCCAACCCGTTTCATTCTGAGTGGTCTGTCAGTCTGTAATGTCATTCGTTCAGAGTCAAATCTGCCTGAAAGCCAATCTGCCAAACCAATAAGCTACTACGGCTTTTTACCGCAACGGAGCCAACTGCACAAAACGCAGATGTATAGTCGACCAAGAAACTCCTTTACCACCCTAAGGTTCAATGTCAGTTGTATGACTTAAGACGTCAAAGGCTATTTTCACTTACAAGTCAATGTGACAATCGGCCTTATTGGTTTTATCCTGATGGAGGAACTGTCACAAAAAATGGTAAAGCACTTTCATGGTCGACTATACACTACGCGCAAAAGTACCCAATAGCAAAACCTACAATACGCAAAATGTAAACAATTTCGGATTTACTTTTTCTTTTTGTATACGTTCCGCATGTTACACAATATGCGTTGTGGACATTTTGCGTATTGTAGATTTTGCTATTGGATACATTTTGCGTTTTGTGCCTTTTGCTAAGAAAGCGTTTTTTACGGCTTATGAAAACGCTCATAAATAAGCTCTAACAAGACGATAGGCAAGTGATAAATCTCACCGCATCAATAATTGCGTGTGGGCGGGTATCCTCGAACGTATCTTCGATCGATCGTAATAGCTTATGGCATATATAACTTCACATGGACCACATACTACTTGTGGTCATGTCGTAATATCGTTTCGGTTTTAGTAGCGGTAAGTGTTAGCAACCGTTTAACAGGCAAAATTAATCTGACAGTGTGCACTGCCATAGGAAGAGGATTCGACCCCATTTTAGTTGTAATCGTATTTTGCTCACTTTGAATACGTATTTGACATTTTACATATTTAATGACATTGTTATCTAGCCGTGTCACTTTATAGTCATATTTATGACATTTTACGTTTAAGGCATTTTCACAAAATGGAAAATTTATTTAATTTTGCCTCCACCGTAAACTCCACATCCCGCGCTGCAGCTTTTAGCAATCCATGTAATAGACCCCGTTTTATTTATAGTCACCATTATGGACTTTTGTATTAGATAAGTCTGCAAAAACTGTGTTGTGCAAGAGTTGTAATATATGGTTTGAGTAGGGTCACAGATATAGCCGAACGGATTAGCTCGTTGAAATGGCAATGGGCAGGCCATATAGCATGCAGAACGGTTAGGGCCGAAAAGTTCTAGAATGGAAACCACGGACGTCCACCAGCGAGATATGGACGGACGATTTGGTAAGGGCCGCAGGTTCAATTTGGTTGCAAGCCGATTCCAACCGTAATGATTGGGTATTAATGAGGGAGGCCTATGTCCAGCAATGGACGTCCTACGGCTGAAATGATGATGGTGGTTTGACTTTTTAGGTGCGGTTAAAATGGGATCCCGTATTTGACAACCAGGAATGAACGCCAATAATCCACGACCTGATAAGTGAAACCATTACTAGAATTAGGTTTTGAATCCCAAAAAATGTTAGATAGAAATCTACAAAATACACATAGAAGTTACCTAGTGGGCTGATAAAAAAAACAATGTTAGAAAAATAATATCGATCTCTTTGGAGTCGCCTACTGTACATTATTTATTTCTTACGCTTTTCCAATGCACTTTGGAACGTTGGCGTGATTTATGATAGTTGCGATAGGTGGCACCACACGACATTATTGATGTATGTATTGTTGATCGAAGTGGGTTCTTCGATCAACAATTGGTTGGTCGGGAGCCCTGTGGCGCAGTTGGTTAGGAGATGCGGATTCGAAACCCGTAGAATTTAGACCCTGTAAAATTATCGTTAAAATTTTAAGTGCGGGAATTTAACTCGGCACTTGGCTATTTTTTTAATGGCGGTATTAAAGTGTTATTACTAATTTGTTCGGAAGCCAATGTGATTTAATTAATGGATGTAATTTCCTTGAGTTAATTGTTTAATAGACATTAAGCTTAGAGTTCTCACTAGCTAATTTACAACAGACTAGCTCAGGACGGCCATTTTTTGAGACGGAAGAGCCAAAAGTTACAGTAGGTACGGATGATGGATGACACCATAAAAAATAAATAAACGTACCAAATAAACGTCTTTATCTATCTGTCTATCTAAATAATTCCAAGACGCAATCTCAGTGTTCCGCAAACTTTTTGTGTTCAATATACATCTAGGAAAACGAAAATTTTTGGAGGTAGGTACACCATAAATGAAAAATCAGTTTTTAAGTAATATTAATCAACACACAACACAACAACAACAACAACAACAACAACATTAACATTATGCTTCGCTCGTGCGCTCGCGTTATTTACATCTGTAAGTATTTTTCTTCCATCCGTCTATTTAGGTTTATGAGATAACCTTATTTTTCCGGGGCACCCCAACTATTATGTTAAGGAGAGGTCTAAGTAACATACAAAAGAGACTTCTCTATAGCGAAAGTAGCTTTTTTTTATACCTACAATACCTACAGGCTTGTGTTCGACCGCCATTACTCCTGATGGGAAGCAAAGCTGAGGTCTACGATGACTACGATGGAGCACCCTTGTCTAGTAAATGTCCATTCACCGTTGACTTGAAAACGGCCAGACTGTAGAGTTCAGGGAACACAGACGCAGCACGTAGGGTTGATGAAAGAAGAATGAAAACGCTTTGAGCGGATTTTGGGAAGACTGACAACACTTATGTTGTCAGTATTCCCACAATCCCCTTACCCTTAGGTGGAGACCCCATCTACTTCTGGTCGACCTGAGGAAGAATGGAGCAGGCTACTTATTTTTTCAAAGGAATGCGACATTGTGTAGAAATTGGTGATTCTTTATTAAATCGTCCTTGGTATAAGTTAGGATAGGGATAGTCGAACAATCGAACAAAATGAATCTTTTATTTGTAATGGAAAATCACCTGAAACTGATACCTCTTTGTTGTTCAAATGACACTGTTCCAAATCATTAGGATCCAGAATAGCATGACATTGAGACGTCGCATTGTACCCGGGGCGTCAATTAGTTGCGTCTTGCGTTTGTGCAACTTTGACCTCCAGGGCCTTGACACGCTGGACACAATCTCAACGTATCTCAAACGACGGGTGAGATGTAATGAGGTAGGTAAAGTACCTACTTATTTTCGCTAGCCCCGAGCATGATTCACTTAGTGATTGGCTTGTTAGTTTGGATTTAGTAGAGTTATGCAAGCTTATCAGGGCGGCACTTACCTCTCTCAAAGATTAGGAATAGCAGTTCAGAGAGGTAATGCGGTCAGCGTCTTGGGGTCGATGCATACGGCGGAAAATCTTGACAACGTTTTTGCATTCTAGTTTTACTGTAGTTTTAGGTTTAGTTTATTTGTAAAATCGGTAGTGCCCTGACGACGTATTGTCTAAGGCGCAAGCCACATAGACGAGATGTGGGACGGGGGCGCGTCGCGATCGTGGCGGCCCCTGATTCAGTTTTCATACTAATGTGTATAGAAGTTTTGCGATCCAAAGCAGACAGAAGAGACGCGGCCTGCGAACAAACGACGCGGACTGCGACACGCCCCGTCCCACGTCTCTTCTGTGGCTTGCGCCTAGACGTCTAATGGAAGACTTTTTACTAGGAATTCGTTTTCTAGCTACAAACTGAGGTAGGGTGAAGATTAGGCATCGACCAAACGACGTAGGTATCTAACTATACAGAAGTGGTCGAAATTGGGTGTTGTCAGGAGGTAGGTACGGTTCCTTTGACATGATGTGTCTAGAGGCGTCTTGTCAATGATTTAAGCACTATACCATCTAGGTAAACCATTAGGTAATTAAGTTGATTAATGTACGACGGATTTCCAGCGGTTATTTTGCAATCTAACGTGTACTTAATTGCGTGTATACGTAAGGGTTTATGGGACGTATACGGCTAGCAATAAAAAAAGTTCTGATGAAAAGTCAAAAAGGAATCGGAAAAAAATCAACTTAGTTATAGCGAAACAAAATTTTAGTTATATTAAAAAAAAAAAAAACAATTTCTGGTACCTAGTAGTTATACAGTTTTGTAATGTGTGACACCTAGTTCGCAAGTCTCAATTTTTTTTAGCAGTGTTCTCCTTTTTTTTTTAGTTTATTTTCTCATATAATAGATACAAAATATTTCTTTCAGTGTATTTTGAATACAAACAATAATTTAAGTATAGTATATTATTTGGATTGCGTAATATGCTCAGTAGCGTTTTAAGCCTAAGGTAGGTAATCTGAGGCCGGTCCAAATGATGAAAATTACACTTAATTCTTGGATCCGTCTAGAGTTACTAGGTATTATAAATCATTTAGTCAGTGTTTTGTATGTCTGCCATTTACGAACTAAGGAATAACGAATGGAATTCACTCCCATCGTCTGTATTTATAGATTTGAATAAAGTTTCTGTGAGATCTAAATATCGCTAAGGTTGACTTTTCTGAGTGAAGTCATTAGTCACTGTCATCATATTATTGCAAGGGAAAATCGACCTTGTTGTATTATGACGTGCAAATGAACTTCAACCGTGTGGTGGTCAACCATATTTTTGGCCGACTGTAATTGTTGCTAAGTAAAATATAATTTTATTACTCAACAAATAATACAAGGATACTCGTATGTCAAACTTTCCAATCTAAACATGGTGTCAAGGACGACCAAAAGTCAAAAATTTCGCCCGTGGCAAAGCTAAAGCTGCGTGTACAATGCTATTGAGTATTTTCCTTTTATCATCAATCATCTCAGTCTAAATACGTCCCACAGCAGGGCACAGGCCTCCTCTCAGAATGAGAGTACTTGAATCGTAGTTCCCACAGTATGGATTGGACTTCACACACAACATTTTCTTCGCACGTGTGGATTTCTTCACGATGTTATCCTTCACTGTAAAGCTCATGGTACAGTCAAGGGCAAAAATATGTATACACTTTAGTACCTTGTCTACTTTCGTCATATTTGAACTGCCATATATGAACTGTCACAGTGGTTAAAGTGACAAGGTACTAAAGTGTATACATATTTTTGCCCTTGACTGTACCTACACCTACATAGTAGTCATTTAGTCATTTATTAATTGTTTTCATGGGTACATTGGATCTTAAAAACTAGTACATTTCCCAGACATGAAACCCTAGTATAGTAAATATCATTCAAAAACCGTTTAACCGTTTCGGCGTGAAATAATAACTAAGAAACACATACACATACACTCACACCATATATGCTCACACTTTCGCATTTATAACGAACTAGCATTTTGCCTGCGGCTTCGCTCGCTAAAACTAATTCAATTGGCAGTCGAATTGCAATCCCGGGATTCTACTAAAATCACATGGGAGTTCCCAAAAATTACGTCGTCTTTTACGTTGTATGATGAACATTTGCAAAATTTCATATCTCTATATTATACACCGTGAAATTTTAGTGGTTGTTTTCCCGAAACGAGGTGATTTAGTATCGATTGTACAATCGATTTATAATTACTATTTTGACTAGAGTCATAAATCCAATTGTGAAAAACGAAAGTCGAAAATGGCCGCAAACCAATAGTAACGCTTCGTTGGTACAAGTAGCGTACGATCGTACGATAGGTTAGGTACCAACGAAGCGTTACTATTGGTTTGCGGTAATTTTCGACTTTCGTTTTTCACAATTGGATTTTTGACTCTAGTCAAAATAGTAATTATAAATCGATTGTACAATCGATATTAAATCACCTCGTTTCGGGAAAACAACCATTAAAATTTCACGGTGTATACTACTGCCTTCCTGCCCGCGATAAATTAATTTTCCCGTAGGAAAAGGTATTTTCCCGCGGTAAAAAGTAGCCTATGTCACTGAGTGATAATATAGCTTTCTAACGGCAAAAGAATTTTTGAAATCGGTCCAGTAGTTTCGGAGCCTATTCAATGCAAACAAACAAACAAACAAACAATCAAATCTTTCCTCTTTATAATATTAGTATAGATATAATACCTCTCCCCCTCCCCTATTCCCTCTCCTTTTTTAAAGGCCAGCAGGTCAGTGACTCTCTTTGAGTTGTTGGGTGATCATTTTCCATGAGATGACTCGCTTGCTCGTTTTCCTCCCTCTCATAATAAAAAAATACTAGAGTGTATGTATTTATGACCATTTTGATCTTTTTGCAACGTGTACGTATATCGCAGCTTTACCCGCGAGGCAAGCAACCTGTTTAGACCGTTTTATGGTGCCCACAAAATACACTTACAGCAGTTATACCTAGTAACACTTATAGTTATAGCACAGTGCAACGTGGTTGAACTTGTTCTTTGACCCGCCCAATACTGGGGATTTATGCCAAACTGGTTTGCTCGTAACAAATTGCAAAAGAATGTTACATTTATTTTAATAATACTCTCAGATCTCGATATGGTTAATAGGTGTCGTAATTTTATTATATGACACATTTTTTTGCGTTGAGAAACTGCTACTTGTGATATTACTTATTTTGTGAAACGATGGTAGGTGTGGGTCGGCGACAAAAACAGTAAGTACGCTTGATTTAGCTTGTATTGTATGGTATTTGACACTACTGTCAGTTGACATATTTGTGAGATGTCAGAATGTTATTCTCCCATCTACATTTCGTATGACAACAGCAAATTGTGATTACATATTCCAATATCAGAATTGGATTATATAAAACAAACCACTACTATACTATTTGTACCTATCGCAATTCCGGGATCATGGGATGAATCCCGGGATCACACTATAATACCTAATAAGTATATGCAATCCCGAAAGACATATAAATATAAATATAAATATTAGGGGACAATCTTACACAAATCGACCTAGTCCCAAACTAAGCAAAGCTTGTACTATGGGTACTAGACGACGATAAACATACTTATATAGATAAATAAATACTTAAATACATAGAAAACATCCATAACTCTGGAACAAATATTCGTGCTCATCACACAAATAAATGCCCTTACCGGGATTCGAACCCAGGACCTCTTGCTTCGTAGGCAGGGTCACTACCAACTAGGCTAAAGCGGTCGTTAAACATGTAAATTTAATCTTGCAATCGAAGTGAAAAGCATAGTGTATGTAAATGTAAACCCGAGTATTGAACCCATATTCCCTTCGACGTGTCTATCAACCCTCGCTCGCCGTACCGGCTCGGGTGGCTATATGAATGTCTTGGGTAAACTGTACCTCTACCATGAGTTACACTAGTTTACAGTGACCGTACTCGCTAGCGACGGCGTAAATGATTTGTATGGAGAATTGTGTACAGCGCCTCTAGCGGTCACTTACGGAAGTAAATCATAAATCATAAATCATAAATCATAATATTTTATTTGCTAGAATACAGTCAAGCGGATGTTCATAGGTAATTATTTAAATCTTTGCACAGTGTATTCTGCCTGCTAATGGGCATGCAAATATTCTGTTATTATAATTAGTCTTAACTTTAATAAATATGAGGCTTATAATCTAGATATTCTTTTACAGAGTAAAATGCATTTTGATTTAAATTTCCAATAAAAGTTTCTTAAATTTTTGCCCTTCAGTTGCTCTTATAAATTCAGGTAACTTATTATATAATTTAGGTGCCATACCGAATGCACTTTTTGCACATAAGGCTGTTTTTAATCGTTTGTTTACGATTTTGTGTCGTTGCCGTACACTATTATAAACAGAGAATTGGCTAATATTTGATTTTACATACAAAGCTATTTCAAATATATATAAACAGGGAAAAGTTAATATTTCTAGTTCAATAAAGTAAGGCTTACATGATTGAGTTGGTTTAAGTCCACAAACAGAACGAAGACACTTTTTTTGAGCCTTAAAAACCAACTCCCGATCAGTCGAGTTGCCCCAGAAGATGACACCATAACGTAATGTAGATGTTATATACGCATGATAGGCGATGAGTACTGCAGCCTTACTTACTTTTTTACTTAAATTATACAGTGCAAATGAGAATCTATTTAATTTTTTACATATAGTGTCAACTTGATTTTTCCATAGCAATTTATTATCTAAAAATAATCCTAAAAATTTTGTATTATTCGATTCCTCAATTATATGATTGTTATATGTCATAGTTACATTAGCCATGCTATTTGTCCTTTGATAAAAATTCATTATTTTAGTTTTATCTAAATTTATACATAGATTATTATGATTTAGCCAATTGATTATTAATTTCAGTGCATTATTTATATTTTCTTGACATATCTGTGAATTTTCTCCAGTCAGTACTACTGTGCTATCGTCGGCAAACAGAACCATTGGGTGGTCAATTGCCTGTGGCAGATCGTTAATGAAAATGAGGAACAATAATGGGCCCAGTATGCTCCCTTGCGGTACTCCATGACTAATTACTCTAAAATCGGATGAAAAAGTAACTTCTGATCTTGTTTTTAAACAGATATGATTTAATTGAACCATTTGTTTTCTACCAACTAAATATGACTTTAAAAGATTATAAATATTACCCCGTATTCCATACTTATACAATTTTTTCATCAAAATATTATGGTCAACTAGGTCAAAGGCCTTAGTTAAATCCATGTACAAAGCACATACTGGTCTTTTTTTATCCATATTAGCCACAACTACTTGTAGTAAGTCAAAAATAGCCATATTTATTGACTTATTTCTACGAAAACCCTTTTGTTCTCGCGCAAATAGATTATTGGACTCAAAATATTCAGTAATACGGTTACAAATCACCTTTTCAATAATCTTTGAAAAAATGGGAAGGAGAGCAATCGGTCTATAGCTATCTATATTTTCTTTGTCTCCTTTTTTAAAAAGAGGTCGTACAATTCTCCATACAAATCATTTACGCCGTCGCTAGCGTGTACGGTCACTGTGAACTAGTGTAACTCATGGTAGAGGTACTGGTTCGGTTTACGCTCTAGTACTACAATCTAATTTACCAAATGGAAAGGAAGATTTCAATGAGTTGTTGAATAAAAATAATGGTTGATTTCGGAACATAGCGTCTCGGTGCGAGCTAATCCTAATGATTTCCGCCTGTCTATCATTCTGTTCGTATGTAACTCAGAAACGCTTTAGCGTCAGACATTTCCTCATTAACACTTCACTTAACGATGTTTATGTCCTGCCTCTGGATTTGCAACACCACGCATCAGCGAATGGGTTAGGTCGTAAACACGTCAGCTGCGCTAGGAAGTCTAGACTTAGACTCACATATGACCAAAATGGGCGCGCACGTGCATGTGCGCGGGCGCATTCGCGCACACAACGGTAAGAATATCACCAAATTATGATTTTTAGGGTTCTGTACACAAAGCTAACGGGTCCCTATTACTGAAACTCTGCTGTCTGTCTGTCTGTCCGTCCGTCTGTCACAGGGCTAATATGACAGTTGTTGCATGAAAATTACTTTGTGTAGATACGGCAAATTGGTTATGGAGCATTTTACGACTGAACAACTTTGAATAAATCTTCAGCAATAAAACAAAATATTCGAGACACGGTCACTCAGATAACGCAGGAAATGTGATGAAAAACGCAATGAAAAGGGTTCACATCTGCCATGCTGCTAGAGAGAGGTGGACATTTATTGTCTGACATTATTTTTCATACTTAATTGCCAGCCCTAAATTTTTATATAAATAATAATTTTAATATAAACTTAATAATTTTTATATTTCATTAGAACAAAATTACAAAACTAAAATGTATACCTTTTATTTGGCCATCCTGTATCTAATATAATAAGCCTTTGGTTGAAATTAACGGATATCAAACAACAACAAATCAAAGGTAAAATAGAAAGTGCCATTTTGTCCTTTACGCCAATTGACTCTAAAGATATTGTATATTTTTTTAACTTTGCCGTGGCTCCATGGACCCACGCACAGAAGACTTAGTGAAAGTGCTAAGTAGCAGTAAGCCGCGAGACGAGTCGACACACCTCGCGCTACTAACTGGCACGTTCATATGCGACCGATTTAACGCTCCGAGCTTGGAATTAGATCATTGAGCTTTTACGAGACCGCTCGAGATTGCGCGGCGTAAACTTTACTTATTCGTTGGTTTAGCCGTGAAGACAGACAAATTCATGTGAGGTAGATGAATGATAAGGTTAATTGTCGCAGCTATTTTATTTCACATTCTTAGTGATGAATGAAAACAATTTCAAGGCGCAATCTTATTACAAAAAAAAACCTTAGTTTAGATCTGAAAACTTAATGGTAATTTTCAATTAACTGTATTTTTTATTTTTATTACTTTGATGTACATCTATTGCTTTCTTGATATATGTCAGTTATATGGTTTCAAACATCAAAAGTTATTTTGAGTTACAAGTCAATCTGAAAATCAGCCCTATTATTTTTGTTCTGACGCATGAATTGTTATAAAATAAGTTTTTGTTAAAAATTTCATTTTCAATGCAAGCTTTTTCGCTGACTGTACTTTTTGTTAACTGTACTTGCATTGTCGACCAACTTACATAAGTATACCAAATTTCAAGTTGATCCGACCACTGGAAGTGGGTCAAATTCAACTTCCAAGATTTGACCCGTCGTAGGTACATTTACATACATTGCAAGTTAATAAAAAGCTTTTAAAATGGTCATGCACTTAGTTGATCAACTACGCAGGGCTAATTGGGCTAGTACCCGTTTGTTTTTTTATTAACAATTTACACTGGAGACCCAAAAACTTTACGTAAGTAAAGAATTAAGAATTTCGGGGAAGTCGGTTGGGAGCGACGTGGTTCAATTGGTAGAACACCCGGTTTGGGCGCATACCCAGGAGACGTGGGTTCGAATCCCACCGGCGCTCCCCAAAAACTTTTTCGCTTTTAAATAATCTTAGATTCGGTAAGCAGCCGTACTGCTAATAAAATAAATAATATTTACGTAAGTACTTAACTTCCCTGTCCAATGAGTCATATATTATGTATGATTCAAACAAGTATTTTAGGATAAGCGCAAGAGTATTATTTAAGCATCGTTAAGACTGGCTAAAACTAAAAAGATATTCTGGGGAAATTGCACACGTTTATATAATAAAGTTCCAAAAACTAAACCGATCAAACCTATATAAAATTTACACTAATTCTATTTTACGGCCAACGTTAATATGGTAAGTGAAATTATGACAAATGAAATGATGAGAAACGAAGTGATTCGATTTAAAATACCTCATCACACCACACTTGAGTAGACGCTAATGCTCCTGTTGTCACTTAACAAGTTACTGACGCCTCATTATTAACGTTAAAGCTAATTCTCGTCAAAGCCATTATTCATAAATAATGGCTGCCAGTCGCGATACTTCTAAGCGCCTGTGTGATGCATTGACGAGATGTGGACGCAATGAAGTTTACAGTTATGTGACAGTGTAGTACACACACTACATACACATTACATAGTGTAATAGTGGGTACACTCGTCTGTCTTGGCACCGAATGCCTATAATTGTTTATCTATTTATGTACATATATAAAATTCAGGGTTCGCCAAACAGACGTCCTGCGCCATCCGTGTCCAATGCTTTCCTGCACTTTAATAAGGTCATCGCTCTATTTTGTTGGAAGCTTACCTACACTGCGTCTTCCGGTCGATCGACAGTCTCTACTACATCAATCGATTGATCGTCGACCGATGGTATAACGTCAATCGACAGTTTCTGCTACACCAAAACCTACCACGCTAATCCATCGACGTCCAACAGTAGCACTGATCGGCGGTCGATCAATTATTTATCAACCGGTATCCGTCAATCAGCCAAACCTTTCACACCAATCGATCGATATCACCCTTAATCTGTGATGTTAGCTGGATCGAAGTGACCCGAGGGTCACTGTCGGTGCTGGCCACAGACTAATAAGAGTTACTACGTATACGTGCTGCCTGAAAATCAGCGCTGCTATAAACGCCTCAGCATTATGCTGAGCCAGTGTCCGATTTACAACAGCAATGACACACCCTTTTTGTTTTCTAATTAATTGTAATAAAGTAATAATATTGATGTATCTTGTCTTGTACTTTCTTTCTTTGGTTTATTTGGGAGATATCTTATGATAATCGTCATCTTTCGTTCTAGGCATGGCAGCTGACAACAGGCACTAGATTATAATATAATACTTAGACAGCCATATGATTATCACTAAGTAAGTATTTGTAGATATCGTCTTCACACGCAGTAGACACAGTAAGATGTTAGGCTAGATTTAATGTTCCGTGACACAGCGTCGTGACTCGGAATTGAAACTCACTGCGCCCGCACACTTTCAACTACCTTTGACATGACATGAAATATGGAATATACTTTGTGATGTTTTTAACTCACGTAGCTAAGTTGTGGTAGTCTACTGGTTCCACTTATAGCTTCTCAAGCAGAGGGTCGTGAGTTCGAACGCAGGCTCGTACCTCTGAGTTTTTTGAAATTATGTGCAAACTAACTGTTGCCCGCTACTCGGTTTGCAAAGAATTCGTTTATCGATATCCCCTGGAAACTATGCTCTTTTTAAAATAGTATATAGGCATATTACGTTTGACCTCAATCACGCTTGATGGAAAGCGAATATGAGGTCTACGATGGAGCACGCTTGCCTAGTAAATGCTCACTAACCCTACATAGACTTGAAAACGGCCAGATTGTAGTCTTCAGGGAAACAGAGGCAGGCAGGGAATTCCATTCCATAGCTGTGCAGTTGATGAAGGAAAAAAAGAGGAAAAGCGAAAAAAATCGAAATAAAAAGTATTCTATATTAGTAGGTAGGTTATAATCTATTTGTGAAAGAAACCGCCAAACCTGTTTAGCAACACAAACATACACACATCCGTCCATTCATCCATCCATACAAACTTTAACGTTTATAATACGAGTATTAGTGGGATGCTTAGGTGGGATGGGATGGAATAAAACGTCATAGGATGGAATTATGTTAACACCACCAATCAACTTATGAGCTGTACTTTTTATGAGCTGTCAAAACACAATTCTCCCATAGAGCTTGAATGGCAATAGCAACTTGTGACGTCACTTGTTCGCCAACTCAATCATATATTTATTTGTTATAAAGCAACAAAAAATCTAATTTTGCAGTTAATCAAAAATTAATCTGGTTTTCAGGCTAAAATAAATAGTTTTCTTACTGGAGTCGTGTCTTTGAATTATTTTTTAATAGCGTCAACATCCCTATTGTGCTACGGCTGTATTTCCATTATATCGTTGAACTTAGGTAAAGCAAATCCTTGGTCGACCTTTTCGACATCTCTCATCTTATTAATATTTGCAATGTAGATCCTACAGTCCGTGTGTCGGTTGTCAATGTTATCTTGACAGATCGGACGGGCGAGCCACCTGGTCACGAACAGATATAGCAATATTTGCTTACATAATGATACATTAATAGGCTCGTATGTCTGTAACTTTCTTGGGGGTACTGCCGTTTCGCCGAAAATCATTTCCCAATCTGATTCATTTGCCATTTGTATTTCATTTCCCAGCTGTTTATTTTTTCTGAAACTGTAAACTATTCAGGATATATTTCAGGACTATTCCGTAGGTTAGGTTAGGTTTGTTTTATAACAATCCTGAAAAGTTTACAGTTTCAGAAAAAAATAAACATTTGGCAAATTAATCATTTGGGAAAAATATACCTAATTGCGAAACATTAGTAAAGCACAATTTCTTGATATACTTACACTGTGTCTCGAAATTAATTTATGTCTCTTAGAGGTCCGAGCTCAGGTTCGATCTCACGAGTCGCGACCCTCTGTGCAGGCTATCAAACCACAAGCCAAAAGCTAACATGCCTTTTTAAGTTGTAGGTAAAATTACCGATATCTCGTTTGATACCGAGTTTGACGTCATAAGTGGGCATGTAAGTTTCCTAGAATGTATTGGCCAATGTCCTAAGTTGCCCAATGCTAGCCAATGTGTTACACGAGTTAATTGACGTAAGCCCATTAATTGTTGGTATTAATTAGCACAGAAAGTGGCCTTTGACTCATATGCTGCGTGAGATGAATAAATATGATCGGTTCCATTACAATGAATAAATATTGAAATCAATTTCATCTGTAACTAGTCTATTTGTAACTCGCGGATTTGCTCGCGCTAATCATTAGTTAGTCGGTTATAACTAAACCGTTTATCTGAATCCTCGCCCTCACAGTACAGGGGCAGCAATGGGGGGTATAAAATAAATAAATAAAAATAAATAAATCTTTATTTATCATACTGAAAGTTACAAAACATAACAACTTACAGACTAAGCATATTTAAAAAGGGAACATGTTACTTATACCTGAACAAGGAAAAAAAAATCCTGTGTTTCAGGTGTGAAATAAGGAATACCTACATAAAAAAACAAGCCTTAAATATTTAACCACATTAAAACACAAGAAAAAAAAATCTTAACATTTATAACATAGATACAAAAATAAATTAATTGTTAACATAAAGACAGTATCTACAACTCTTACAAACTCTATACCCATCTAAGTATATTTATTTTACGACTGACAATAATTTTTCTGTATCCTCATAGGACATTTGTTGAAGTGCTGTTTGGAGAATTAACTTAACTTTATTATAATTAAGTGAGTAAATGTCTAATTGGGCGTTTAATCTATTGTAAAGAAGAGGTGCAAGGAATGCGTAAAATCTAGATGAGAAGGGAAGGGGGGGGAGGGAAGGGGGAGAAGGGGTATGACGACAAAGTAGCCCGGGAGAGGTTCGGGCGGCGAGCGCGCCTTGTGTGCCTGCCGCCCGCACCTCTCCCGGCCTCCTTTGTCGTCTACCCCCGCGCCTCTGTACCCCGCGGGCGAGGCCACAGTTAAACGATCTAGCTATAGCCTATACTAGAGGCTCGTCACGCATTTATTTCGCGTCACCCTTCTATTCCTGTAGCACAGTGTTTTACAAACTTTTTGGCGTCACGGCCCTTAAGAGGGTACGATGCGCACCATTTCTCCATAAAAACTTAATCCCCTGTTTCCTCCCTGGCTTTAGAGCCAAATTTTTTTTACTGTGTAATCTGTATCTACCACAGCTATGCCCCTATGTTTCGTTTTTTTCCATATTTCAATTAACATAAGAAATATGAGCTTTCAAAAACCGAAAAAATTGCCCAATTTCAACGTCATTTTCAGACACTCGTCAGAAAAGAATCCCTCCTATAAACAAAAAAAGGAAAACATAGGGGCATAGCTAAATCTGTCCTCTAAATATTTATGAAAAAAAAACAAAGTTATTGGCCCAGTTTTCGAGAAGAAAACAGGGGATTACGAAATGCTGTTTTGATCAATTTTACGCGCCTATTAACGGTCTGAGGTGCAGTTGTCCCGCTCTCGCTGTACTGACACGGAGGGGTTCGGGCGAGACAGCGACATTTCATTAAAATACCTATTTCTCAAAATTCTCCCAGCCATCGTACCCTCTTAATGACCATCAAAGTTCCTTCGCGACCCCCCAAAACTCAATTTGTACGATTAACCTCAAAACCCATGTACATCCTTCAAAAAAAATTCATTCCATCTAGTCACAAGACTTTCTCGGAGCTGAGCCTCGCTACCCCCCTGGATAGGTCTCGCGACCCCCCGGGGGGTTGCGACCCACACTTTGAAAAATACTGCTGTAGCAAATAAAAACCGGTCTGAGGTCGTATTGTCTAACGCGCGGACGCTTGCTTTCGCATTACCTATTTCTTTCCATCAAACGGTATAAGATGGTGACAGAAAGAGACGGTGAAAGCGATGGCAAGCGCCCTCGTGTTAGACAATACGGCCTCAGTTCAGGTCAGGTCACTCATTTTTAACTTAATTTTATTTTTATTATTTATTGTAGCGGTTACATTTACGCATCATGTATAAAGTTTAGCTGCCCATATATTATGGTTTATATTTATTTGTTTTTTTTTTATATTATCGTTCTTGAGATACAGTACTGTAACAGACAGACGAACAGAGTTAGTCACCCTTACGCAACCCTAAAAATTACTAAGCCACCACGGTTTGACCTATAGCCAACTCAAGCAGAGGGTCGTGGGTTCAAATCCCGGCTCGCACCTCTGAGTTTTTCGGAATTTATGTGGAAAAAAACATCGTGAGGACATCTGTATACACCTGCGAAGAAATTCCATGGTGTGTGTAAAGTTCCTAATTCACACTGGGCCCGCGTGGGAACTACGGCCCTAGCCCTCTCATTCTGAGAGGAGGCCTGTGCCCTGCAGTGGGACTTATATAGGCTGGGATGATGATGATGATGAATTTATTAGTGCAACTTGTTTATTATTAGATCATCCATAATTTACTTGTAATTTAAATGTGTAACAAACAGCCTGACCTGTGCCCCAAAAACAGAGTAATAGGCCCCATTACGCTCATAAAAAAACCAACCGTATCGCTAAAACAATAAGGTTCAATTTGCGCAGCAGTGATCTGCGCAAGAGTGGATCTTCATTGTGACGCAACGGACTTTCGATTTGATGGGCATTATCGTATAGTACGAATTTTACAATAAAGCTTAGTTTACAAAACTCGGGAATTTTCTCACGTCTCAAGTTGCAGGAGAACCAAAGTTCTTGACAAAGCCCGGAGACTTTGGAAAGTCGCCAGAAAGGTTCTTAAAGGTTCTCAGGTAGCTTTTTGCGCTAATCGATTATAGGTTTTCTAAGCACTCGTGTATGTGTGCGTGAGAGCGGCTACAATCAAAGCCGTGCGTGTAAGCGCAAGCGACACAAAAGTTCCCCGTCCGATGACCGAAGGACAACTAACGCAACTAACTATACGGACAAGGGGGAAGCACGACGGCTCAAGATAGGTTTAGTTAGGTCAGACGGCGCGTGTATTTAGGTATTTTCATCGTATTACTAGAACAAATACCTACATATTTTATAAACTAGGCCCTAGAAACCATCTTGTTTATTAACATTCAAAAATTCATGACCTGCCGTGCAGTATTTACGCCATCCTAATACTAAGGATTTATTTTATTTTTGGGCCACAACGGCTTTTTGAATATTTTTTAGTTGGTTTATTTATTTTTTTAGTTACCGAATTTGTGTCTTCTGTCTTACCTTTCTGTCTTATAGAAAAAATATCCTACCTCAATATAGCATATACTCCATTTAATTTAGAATTATAAACCACAACAACATTATATTGCGGCTCGTGAACTGTAATCTCTGTACAATTTGTACTAGAGTAACAATCGACGACACGCAAATAAAGTGACATTAAAACAATTTTATTTTGCGGCTGCCAGACTATTGTACTGTACTATTTGCTAGGTAAGAAATAGTTGACGAGCCGCAATATAATGATGTTGTGGTTCTCAATTCTAAATTAAATGAAGTATAAACGACGTATTTAATAACAAATCGATCTATTGTAAAAACTAACGATTCATTCCATCAATATTTGAGGCAAGTTTACGTGGAATATGCGCACGCGCCGCGGCCCGCTTCCCACGCGGTGAGATAACTATTGTGCCGCGGTTTTGTCCAAGGTGCTTGTTACATTACACGAATCAGGCGCGTGAGGCAACGGAGATGCGGAAAAAATTGGTTTTGTAAATTACAGTTGATGTACGAATAGAGCGTGTCAAAATACAAAAAAATTGAAATGTATAATGGATGAAATGCATAATGGTCATTTCGTATAATATATCTAATGATGGATATCTATATGTTATATATATATATATATATATATATATCACCTTTGGCCTCATCTACACTTTTCATCAGGTGAGATAGTGGTCAATAACGGGTCAGTTTTATGTAAAAAAAAAAAAGTATGTATGCAGGTAAACTCGAAGAATCGCCAGACACACGTGGCAGTGGGCAGGGTAACTACATCGCACCTACTGATCGCCGATGGGGCCGGAAGGTTCTTGAGCGGCGTCCACGGACCGGAAGACGCGGTGTATTAGGCCTCCAACAAGATGGACGAGGAGCTGGGGGGTTACTACGAAATTCGAAGTTCGAAGTTCGGATCGTGCGGTCCCTCTCACTCTCGTAATAAATACCATTAGCGTGAGCGGAAAGGCATGAAACGAAGTTCGAATTTCGCGCTTCGTAGTATAGGGCCTGGTTATGGTTGCGGGAGCGCGTTAGATGCGTTATACTATGTTCAGCAGTGGATGTTTTTCGGCTGAGAGATTAAACTCTTGACTACTTTATAACAGGTAGACAAAAATCTGGCTTGAGACAGGATACCTATATATTTTATATACCGGTTCGCCACGTTCCCCGTGGGCGCGGGGCATCAGTGGAATGACTATGCTATGATATTTTAACTTTATATATGTACCTACAAGAATATACGTTGAAGAACGTTGTTGAACGTTGTTTATTAATTTCAAAGTAGTTGGTTGCCTGGAAGAGATCGCTTTTTAGCGATAGGGCCGTCCATTGTCTGCCTGAATTTTTATTTTTGTAATGTCACTAAGCTTTTGGTGTTCAATAATAGTATTTTATGCAACTGTTGTATAAGTGAGGTCTTAAAAGGCGAGTGACGTGAGTTGCGATACGAGCGAAAGCGAGTATCGCAATGGAAGACGGCACGAGCCGTTAAGACCAAATTATACACCGTTGCATACAATATTTTTCCTACGACTCGACTCTACTGTACTGTACTGTACCCTACTGTAGGGTACAGTCGGGTACAGTAGGGTAAAATAGGGTACAGTAGGGTACAGTCGGGTACAGTCGGGTACAGTAGGGTACAGTAGGGTACAGTCGGGTACAGTCGGGTACGGTAGGGTAAAATAGGGCACAGTCGGGTACAGTAGGGTAAAATAGGGTACAGTAGGGTACAGTCGGGTACAGTCGGGTACAATAGGGTAAAATAGGGCACAGTCGGGTACAGTAGGGTAAAATAGGGTACAGTAGGGTACAGTCGGGTACAGTCGGGTACAGTAGGGTACAGTAGGGTAGAATAGGGTACAGTCGGGTACAGTAGGATACAGTCGGGTACAGTAGGGTAAAATAGGGTACAGTTGGGTAAAATAGGGTACAGTCGGGTACAGTCGGGTACAGTAGGGTAAAATAGGGTACAGTCGGGTACAGTAGGGTAAAATAGGGTACAATAGAGTACAGTCGGGTACAGTCGTGTACAGTTGGTTGCCTGGAAGAGATCGCTTTTTAGCGATAGGGCCGTCCATTGTCTGCCTGAATTTTTATTTTTGTAATGTCACTAAGCTTTTGGTGTTCAATAATAGTATTTTATGCAACTGTTGTATAAGTGAGGTCTTAAAAGGCGAGTGACGTGAGTTGCGATACGAGCGAAAGCGAGTATCGCAATGGAAGACGGCACGAGCCGTTAAGACCAAATTATACACCGTTGCATACAATATTTTTCCTACGACTCGACTCTACTGTACTGTACTGTACCCTACTGTAGGGTACAGTCGGGTACAGTAGGGTAAAATAGGGTACAGTAGGGTACAGTCGGGTACAGTCGGGTACAGTAGGGTACAGTCGGGTGAAATAGGGTAAAGTAGGGTACAGTCGGGTGAAATAGGGTACAGTAGGGTACAGTCGGGTACAGTCGGGTACAGTAGGGTACAGTCGGGTGAAATAGGGTAAAGTAGGGTACAGTCGGGTGAAATAGGGTACAGTAGGGTACAGTCGGGTACAGTAGGGTAAAATGGGTACAGTCGGGTACAGTAGGGTACAGTCGGGTGAAATAGGGTACAGTAGGGAACAGTCGGGTACAGTCGGGTACAGAAGGGTAAAATAGGGTACAGTAGGGTACAGTAGGGTAAAATAGAGTACAGTAGGGTACAGTAGGGTAAAATAGGGTACAGTCGGGTACAGTCGGGTACAGTAGGGTAAAATAGGGTACAGTAGGGTACAGTCGGGTACAGTAGGGTCAAATAGGGTACAGTAGGGTACAGTCGGATACAGTAGGGTAAAATAGGGTACAGTAGAGTACAGTCGGGTACAGTAGGGTAAAATAGGGTACAGTCGGGTACAGTAGGGTAAAGTAGGGTATAGTCGTGTACAGTAGGGTAAAATAGGGTACAGTAGGGTACAGTCGGGTACAGTAGGGTAAAATAGGGTACAAAAGAGTACAGTCGGGTACAGTAGGGTAAAATACCCTACTGTACCCTATTTTACCCTACTGTACCCGACTGTACTCTTTTGTACCCTATTTTACCCAACTGTACCCGACTGTACCCTACTGTACCCTATTTTACCCTACTGTACACGACTGTACCCGACTGTACTCTATTGTACCCTATTTTACCCTACTGTACCCGACTGTACCCTATTTTACCCTACTGTACCCGACTGTACCCGACTGTACCCTATTTTACCCAACTGTACCCTATTTTACCCTACTGTACCCGACTGTATCCTACTGTACCCGACTGTACCCTATTCTACCCTACTGTACCCTACTGTACCCGACTGTACCCGACTGTACCCTACTGTACCCTATTTTACCCTACTGTACCCGACTGTGCTCTATTTTACCCTATTGTACCCGACTGTACCCGACTGTACCCTACTGTACCCTATTTTACCCTACTGTACCCGACTGTGCCCTATTTTACCCTACTGTACCCGACTGTACCCGACTGTAACCTACTGTACCCTATTTTACCCTACTGTACCCGACTGTACTCTACTGTACCCTATTTTACCCTACTGTACCCTACTGTACCCGACTGTACTCTACTGTACCCTATTTTACCCTATTGTATCCAACTGTACCCTATTTTATCCTACTGTACCCGACGGTACCCTACTGTACCCTATTTTACCCTACTGTACCCGACTGTACCCGACTGTACCCTACTGTACCCTATTTTACCCTACTGTACCCGACTGTACTCTTTTGTACCCTATTTTACCCTACTGTACCCTACTGTACCCTATTTTACCCTACTGTACACGACTGTACCCTACTGTACCCGACTGTACCCTATTTTACCCTACTGTACCCGACTGTACTCTACTGTAACCTATTTTACCCTACTGTACCCGATTGTACTCTACTGTACCCTATTTTACCCTACTGTATCCGACTGTACCCTACTGTACCCGACTGTACCCTACTGTACCCTATTTTACCCTACTGTACCCGACTGTACCCGACTGTACCCTATTTTACCCTACTGTACCCAACTGTACCCTAGTCTACCCTACTGTACCCGACTGTACCCTTTTTTACCCTACTGTACCCAACTGTACCCTATTATACCCTACAGTACCCGACTGTACCCTATTTTACCCTACTGTACCCGACTGTACCCGACTGTAACCGACTGTACCCTATTTTACCTTACTGTACCCGACTGTACCCGACTGTACCCGACTGTACCCTATTTTACCCTACTGTACCCGACTGTACCCGACTGTACCCGACTGTACCCTACTGTACCCGACTGTACCCTATTTTACCCTACTGTACCCGACTGTACCCTACTTTACTCAACTCAGCAGGTCTAAACTGGGCTTTAGTGTTGAGTGTACCCTACATTTAATATTATGTGGCAGCTAGGTGTATCGTAATAACGACATTACGACACAAGTGCTGTTATGGCGAATAGATTAAGTATAGACTTTCTGAAGTCATATTATCTATGTTCTTATATATTTGTTCGCGACCATGTAAAAACCAGATAAAAGAACAGGAGTAGGAAAAGAATATTTGTATTGTATTGTATTGTTTTGTGTTGTGTTGTATGCAATTCGTCTGCAATTGATATTTGGATGAACGTTGTGGTTTAAAAATGTTACCATAACCTTTTGTCAGGCCAAACTCTTTGATAGTAAATGTTTCTAGTTAATTTAAAGCTAGTTATGTAGAAATTAAAACTAAGCTTAACTTGTTTTGAATGTCAGTTGGTTGCAAATGTGTGATGAACTTACGAATCTTGTCCCAGACAAGGAAATGTCCCTTGATAGCCTTCAAATGGTGCTTTGCACGAGATTTCGTGCAAGCAGATCGAGTTTTTTTTTAAAGGATCACGTTGCAATACGAGTTTGATGGAAACGACCTGGGGGGCGATTTTCGAAATCATGTCCATGAAAATATCGTTTGAAAGTGATAAAAATATGTGTATTGCTATAAAATTATAGGAAATACTTATTAAATTTGACCTTGGTTAGTTTAGAGTAATTCTAAGAGTTATTTTGGTGGTGCTAATAAAATATCTTTCTTTCTATTTTCTATTATATTGCTCTACACTGGTATTTTAAATTCAGTTAAATTGTTCATTCAAATGGTTTTTAAAAAAAATCGAGTATTATAAGTCATAAAAATAAAATTGAGGGTGTTTGTTTGGTAATTGAAAGACCACTTTGAAAAAAAAAATTAAAATAAAACTGTTTCGTTTTAAAAACTCTTAGATTTTGTTTTTTGTGTCTTAGAACTGAAATTCAGGGTTTTTAATAAATTCCCATGCAAATTCCCAAAAATCAAAACGCGATCTTCATTCTGCAAAGTAGGTATGGCGAACACCCGTACAAAATTTAATATCTCTTTTATGTTATAAGTAGGATATAATAGGAAGATTAGCAGGCTTAATTTATAGTAGGTTAAGTTGACAACTGCCGTTCTATACGCAAGGTGAATCCCATAATGGCTGCGTGTTCGACTAGTCCTTGTTTGGGGATTTTCATTCAGGATGTGTACCGCAGAGTCCGTAGAGTAACCACAAACCCTCTAACCGCAATTTTTATAATTGCCTTCAAACAGAACAAACCAGAAGCATAATAATTTAATAATGTAAGTACTGTGACTAGCGTGTCCAGCATCAAAGCGAAAATATGTAATTTTTAGGGTTCCGATCCGAAGCCAAAATGGCAAAATGGAACCTTTATAGTTTCGTCATGTCTGTCTGTCTGTCCGTCCGTCCGCGGCTTAGCGTAGAGACTATTAGTGCTAGAAAGCTATAATTTTGCGTGGATATTATGTAGCAATTACCACGACAAAATGATAAATAAAATGTAAAAATATTTTTTTTTTGGGCCCAGTACCTATAGCTCTAGTCAGGGACACGTGGAAGTCCAGAGGAGAGGCCTTTCCCCAGCAGTGAGACACAAACATAGGATACTTATTAAAAAAAATCAAAAGATCGAAATAAAAAAAGTCACAGATTTAAATTATTATTTTCAGCTTTTAAGGATTACATTATAATGCATGCACTGGCGCAACGCGGTGTGAGATTTTTGTTAATCATTGTTTTTATAATAAAACAATGAACACAGCGTGGGTACCCCCATTTATTGCAAGCACTAGCGGCCGCGACACGCTCTGTCATTAGATGGGAAGCAAATTAAGTCGCATTATTTCCTATCATTATTTCAGCCGAAAGACGTCCACTGCAGAACATAGGTCTCCCCCGAGGCTCGCCAAACAGATCGGTCCTGCGCCATCCGCATCCAACGCGTTCCCGCAACCTTAACCAGGTCGTCGCTCCATCTTGTTGGAGGCCTACCTACACTGCGTCTTCCGGTCCAGTCCGGTCCGGTTTCCTATCAAATGAAATTAAATAGTTCATTTTGCTTTAGTTCAATGAGTCGTGAGTAGCGTAGTGGTTTGACCATTGACCTCTCAAGCAGAGGGTCGTGGGTTCGAGGCCGGGCTCACACCTCCTGAGTTTTTCGGAATGTACCATGAGCTTTACGGTGAAGGGACAACATTGTTTGTGAGGAAACTTGCACACTTCTGCGAAGAGGTTCGGTATGTATGAAGCTTCTAATCTGCACTAGGTGTTCATGTGAGGTACTGCGTCCCAAGCCGTTTCATTCTAAGAAGAGGCCTCTGATAGCCCGCGAACAAGGCTACATGCACAAGGCAAATGCGTATTCTTAATCGTAAAATGAAAGGATCGGATAGAACACACTAAGTTCTAGTTTAACGCCGAAACTCGCCGAAATTTGAACTGAAACTTCGGTCGGACATAACCCTAAGTAAACATCCGTGGGAACCTCAAGATGCACCAGTTACGTAAACTTTAGAGAGTGAACTGCAGGATATCGTGACGCTGCTTCTGCCGAGCCTCGTTACTGTAATTGGATCGAGTTTCCTTGCAATTATTCAAAACGAAGGGCAATGAACTTTGGTTTAAAGCAGTCAAGTGCGAGTCGGATTACACAAGAAAGGTTCTATACCAGGCTTGTTCAGTTTTAAATTGAAATATTAAGACACTTTTGTTTTAGGTAATAATTTTAGTAACATAATATAACTAAGCAGTCTCGGTTTTTAGGGTTCCGTAGTCAACTAGGAACCCTTATAGTTTCGCCATGTCTGTCCGTCTGTCTGTCTGTCCGCGGCTAAGCTCAGAGATCGTTAGTACTAGAAAGCTGTAATTTGGCATGAATATACACATCAGTCACGCCAACAAAGTGGTAAAATAAAAAATAAAAAAAAATTTTTTTTAGGGTACCTCCCATAGACGTAAAGTGGGGGTGATTTTTTTTTTCACGACTAATCCTATAGTGTGTGGTATCGTTGGATAGGTCTTTTAAAACCATTGCGGGGTTGCTAACATGATTTTTCTATTCAGCGATCTGTTTGCGAAATATTCAACTTTAAAGTGAAAAATTTCATTAAAATCGAGCGTCCCCCCCCCTCTAAAATCTAAACTGTTAGGTGGAAAAATTTGAAAAAATTCAGAATGGTAGTAAATATATCAAATTTACTAGGAAAATTATAGCGGCTAAGATTGCTCGGAAATTATCTGTAGTTTGAGAGTAAATAGTAGCCTAAGGTATAAAACATACCTAAACTTGGATGATTCCGTACACATACAAAATCCTTAGAAAAATATTACTTGATTTTTTTTGTAATGGCTACGAAACCCTACCTTGTGCGTGTCCGACACGCTCTTGGCCGGTTTTTTTAAAGGCGTTCTTCAAAAGACCGAAACTAAGAAAACTTTATGTGTTCTCTGTTTGGTTCGTAAGCGTATATTTATATATGTAGTTAGTATGTAGTCTGCTCATCTTGAAAATGGTGCAATGTACAGTCAGCTGTAGAGAAAAGGTAACCTCTGTAACGGCGGCAACCATACAGGGGTACGGTCGGCCAGAAGTGGTCTACCAGTTTTAAATTGAATCAGGCGTTACTTTGCGGCGATCCATATTAATGAAATTGTTTCAAGTTAGCTATGAAGTATCTTTTTTTTTGTACTTATTTTTTCAACTTCATTTTTTTATTACTTTTACGGTCATCATAGCTAACTTGTTTAAAGTTGCACAGTAGCGCCATCTCTTGTCCAGGTGAGCGGTTAGTTCCGAAGGAGTGTTAAAATCTCTCGATGAGGGTGTAACATAGATGTGCGCTTGTCACTGCATAAGGTGATGATTTAGCAGATTGAAATGTATGATGTATAGGAAAGATTCGTGTCTAATCTCTAGACCAGTGGTGGTGTAGGGGTATGGCACGCGGCACGGAATGCTGAGGACCTGGGTTCGATTCCCAGCATTGGTCTTTTTTCTGGGGTTTTTTCTGTGCATCTATATTTCAGTTTGTATTTAGTACGAAATATATGATTTCACGGGATGACCGTAAAAGTAATAAAAAAATGAAGTTGAAAAAATAAGTACAAAAAAAAGATACTTCATAGCTAACTTGTTTAAAGTTGCACAGTAGCGCCATCTCTTGTCCAGGTGAGCGGTTAGTTCCGAAGGAGTGTTAAAATCTCTCGATGAGGGTGTAACATAGATGTGCGCTTGTCACTGCATAAGGTGATGATTTAGCAGATTGAAATGTATGATGTATAGGAAAGATTCGTGTCTAATCTCTAGACCAGTGGTGGTGTAGGGGTATGGCACGCGGCACGGAATGCTGAGGACCTGGGTTCGATTCCCAGCATTGATCTTTTTTCTGGGGTTTTTTCTGTGCATCTATATTTCAGTTTGTATTTAGTACGAAATATATGAAATTGTTTCAGTTCTACCAGTTTTGACAAAAGTTTCTTTGAGATCTAAATATCGCTAAGGTTGACTTTTCTAACTGAGTTAAGTCATTCATTAGTCACTGTCATCATAATTATTGCAAGGGAAAATCGACCTCGTTGTAACATGACGTGCAAATGAACTTCATCCTTGGGAGCCTTTCGGAATTTATGTATGTGCGAAATTACTTCTGAAATTTACATTTACAGTAAGGGAAAAATATCATGAGGAAGCCTGCACTCTCCTGCGAAGAAATTCAATAGTGTGTGTGAAGTCCCAATCCACAATGGCCCTTTCTGTGAGGAGGCCTGTGTACTTGTGTAGGTTGGGATAATGAACCAGTTGCACAAAACATGTGAGTGGGTAATTGATTATTGTTCCGTTATTTCGAGCCCGGAGACTCATTGGTGATAGACCGTCGATCGGTGGCAGGTTACAGAGCTTCGAATACCGTCGTAGAGTTGCTTGTCTGTCTGTTTTTAATCGGATACATTTTGGTGAGTGTGCGCAGGAATTACATAATTTGATTCCTCCAACTCCATTTCACCAACGGACATCCAGGCGGGGGGAGCGTCTTCATCCTTATGTGGTTAGTATTGCAGTGGCCCGTACGAAGCGCATCGCGTCATCCTTCCTAATGCGGACTGCTAAGGAATGGAATGCGCTCCCGTCGTCTGTAAGTATTTCCAGATAAATACAACCTAGGTATCTTCAAGGCTAGAGTGAATAGGCTGTTACTGAACCAGTGAGGTACACCTTTGGCTGCATCTTCACTTTACATCAGGTGACATAGTGGTCAATCACGGGTCAGTTTTATGTAAAAAAAAAATATTAAATTCCGTGAACTCCAAAATAATCATGTGATTCAAATATTATTTATTTTATTAGCAGTACGGCTGCTCACCTAATCTAAGATTATTTAAAAGCGAAAAAGTTTTTCGGGTGCGCCGGTGGGATTTGAACCCACGTCTCCTGGGTATGCGCCCCAACGGGTGTTCTACCAATTGAACCCCGTCACATCCATTGGTAGAACACCCGTTGGGGCGCATACCCAGGAGACGTGGGTTCGAATCCCACCGGCGCACCCGAAAAACTTTTTCGCTTTTAAATAATCATGTGATTGTTTATATCGTTTGCTAGTTGGAATGTTTTGGTCCTCTCTCTGCTCTTGAGCGAGTGAGCGGCGCGGACGCAGCTAATGTCAAGGCGGCGACGAGCTTCGGGAAGCGAGCTTCATGGATGTTGACAAGCGAATCCGCAATAAAAGTTTGATTTTATATTTTAATTCTTTCTTGTTTTTACGCGCGTACCGTGCATATTACGCGGCCAGATAGACGGCTAAACTCGTAAATCGTAATTTGTAAAATAAACTATCAATTTATGTGTAGTAGCCCGCAACATTGACCAAGTCATCGCTCCATCTTATTGAAAATCTTGGCTATTTATTGATAACACATTTTTTTAAATGTCTTTAATAATTTGTCCTTGTTTTGTCTGTTTTATTCTTCGATCAACGTTGAAGGTTTTATTGAAAGACTAATATTATATTTTACACAAATTGTGTTCTATTAAAAGTCATGATAATATTACGCCAGTTTTGACAGGTAGATGGCGGTTATGCCAGCTGCGGGCGTTCCTAAGGAGCGGATTGATATCTTGACATTACAGTGTTGCGTCAAAATTGCCTTTAAATTACGGCGGTGGCGAAAATAGATTATTTTACAAAGAATAGCGATTTGTGTAATACCTACCACAAACTATTTCGCTTTTCGCGAGAAATGGGCTAAGTTTAAACGTACATCGTGTTTTTTTATTTCCATTCACCCCGGCCCCATACCCGGGCTCGCGTAGGGTACGCGTGTCCTGGAACGCCATGTCCGTACGCTATGTACGCGTAAACTGTACGCGTTGCTGCAAGTACGGACATGGCGTTCCAGGACAATAATAATGCGTAATGGGCGCGCAATCCGTACGCAGCTTAAGGAAGCTCAAAGTCACTCAGAGGACAATGGAGAGGGCTGTGCTCGGAGTTTCTCTGCGGGATCGCATTAGAAATGATGAAATCCTTGCAAGAACTAAAGTCACCGACATAGCTCGAAGAATCGTCAGACTCAAGTGGCAGTGGGCAATGCACATCGCTCGTAGAACTGATGGCCGATGGGGCAAAAAGGTTATCGAGTGGCGTCCAGGGAGCGGAAGACGCAGTATAGGTAGGCCTCCAATAAGATGGAGCGACGACCTGGTTAAGGTTGCGGGATCGCGTTTGATGCGGATGGTCGGAACTAATCGGCTCGGCGAGCCTTGGGGGAGGCCTATGTTCAGCAGTGGACGTCTTTCGGCTGAAATGATGATGATGATGATGAATTGTGCGTGGTACCTACAGTGGAAGAAACTGATTCAAATACCAGGCCCCTAGTTACCAACGTGACAATTGTCAGTGACATATGTCGAGGGACTATTGTACCACTAGCAGGTTCTTGGATTCAGTGCCAATACATTCCATCAACATCCGCATTAGCACGCTGAAGTGGCAATGGGCAGGCCATATAACCCGAAGAACCGATAACCGTTGGGGTAGACGAGTTCTTGAGTGGAGACCACGGATCGGCAAGCGTAGTGAAGGACGTCCTCAGACTCGGTGGAGCGATTGATCTTCGCAAGGCGGCTGGCAAGAGCTGGATGAGAGTGGCCGAGGATCTTGCTCAGTGGCGTGCCATGGGAGAGGCCTATGTTCAGCAGTGGACGAACATAGGCTGATGATGATGATGATAACATTCCATCATTGTGCCAGTTCTGTAACGCAAGACTGACACAGCTTTAATCTCATGTAAAGATTTACCGACAAATTTACAAATGTGTCGAGTAAAAAAATATTCTCGTTTCACAACATAATAGTCATTAACACATTTAGTGCCAAGAACCCGCTAGTGGTACAATAGTTTCACGACATAATTAAGTAGGTAAGTAAGTAAAGTTTATTTGCAAAGTACATACACATAAAAATAAGTTGTTACAATATAGCTTAACGAAAAGGAGTATCATGGTATAAGTATAAATCTTCCCAGGTGAATTTTTCGCTTCGAGCCATTACATTAAATTTGAACCTTAATACTATGACGATACTGTTTGTTTTGAAAGATAAGGGCTCGAAGCGAAAAATTCACCTGGGAAGATTTACACTATAAACAGCTGAATATGACTTAACAGATAAGTTAGTTAGGTACTTGTCACGTTGGTGAACTAGGGCCGAGGTAGTTATTGTTTAGGTATTTGTTATTTCTTTCTTATTTCTTTTTTTTTTCAAAATGGCGAGTCTTCGGGTTTGAAAACGTAAAATAAATTAGCCATTTAGAAAAACTCCCGAGGGTTACAGCTCACTGAGCCATTAGTCAGTAATTTGATGATTCAGGTGTTTGCCTCCGCAAAGTCACATATGCATATTGGTTGCACCGACGTAAGTTGTCGTGCACGCGTGATAGCAGAGCAAGGTAGAAACGTATAACTATGTACAGGGTTATTTTTAATTCACTGACATCCTCTTAACCCTGAATTCCTATCACTCAAACAAATGTTTTTTGTTTTACGACTTTTTAAAATGAAGCACTTCTTTTCCCATACAAATACACAGAGTATCGTAAAAATAAGAGGAAATCTCACATTTTCAAAACGTTATTACACCAAAAATATTAAGTTATGATAAAAGCCGTAAAACAAAAAACATTAGTTTAAGTGGTAGGAGTTTAGGGTTAAAAGGATGCTAGTGAATTACAAATAACCCTGTATAAGTAAATGAGTGAGCTCAGCGGCAGTTAAATCTATTAAGATTTTGCTCGCTGTTATAACTTGAAAATTGTATATTTTTTTATTGTTTTATTAAAAAGAAAAAAAAAAACATGGGACGATTGTCACCGAGTGACCTTGTCCCAGACTAAGCAAAGCTTTTACTATTTTACTATAGGTACTGAGTAGACAACGGATAAACATACTTATACAGGGTGTTTCAAAAATCCCGTACGATCCGAAAAACAGTGACAGTAGGTACTCATTAAACTGAACAACTTTCCCCAAGGAAAAGGGGTCGAAATACAACAAAAAAATTGGACTGTCCATACAACACATCCGATCAGCTGACAGAGTTAGTGTGAAGAGACCAAAATTTTATTTCATATTCCGACCCATCTCCCTTGGGGAAAGTTGTTCAGTTTCATGAGTACTGTCACTGGGTTTCGGATCGTACGGGATTTTTGAAACACCCTGTATATATAAATAAATATTAAACATCCAAGACTCGAGCACAGATATTCGCATTTTTCTTACAAATACCTGCCCCAACCGGGAATCGAACCCGGGACCTCAAGCTTCCTAATCAGGTTTTCTAACCATTGAGCTATCCGGTCGTCCCAGTTTCAGTGGTTATTTTCGTCTGTCCCATCCCCATCAGCCATATGCCACACTTTCATGTCATTAGCGTGTCGCAATCCGAATCCCATTGTGATTGCGACAATGTATTCGTATAGAAAGCCGTGATGCAATCGATCACTTGTCCCCTAATAGGAGCAATCGGGCGAAAGCGTTGGATGTTGCGGTTGCAAATTGGAAGATGTTGTAGGGGCATTAGATGCCTGCATCCCAACTGCAATATTACTGCCAAGTGCCGGGTACGGGAACCTATCGATGTTTAGAAAAATTTATTTCCGAAGGTTTAGAATCCCGAAAACTTCATTTGTCCGAATGCATTTAAATATTTCAGGATTTATTTCAGGACCATCGTGTAGAACCCTTTAGGTTAGGTTGGGGTTGTTTTATAAAAATCCTGAAATATTTACAGTTTCAGAAAAAAATGGATTCGGATAAATGAAGCATTCGGGATTTAACGACCGCTTTAGCCTAGTTGGTAGTGACCCTGCCTACGAAGCAAGAGGTCCTGGGTTCAAATCCCGGTAACGGCATTTATTTGTGTGATGAGCACGAATATTTGTTCCTGAGTTATGGATGTTTTTAGTATTTATTTATCTATATAAGTATGTTTATCGTCGTCTAGTACCCATAGTACAAGCTTTGCTTAGTTTGAGACTATGTCGATTTGTGTAAGATTGTCCCCTAATATTTTTTTTTTTTTTTTAAATATTCGGATTTTTTTTTCTAAATTTTTATAGGTAACCGCCGGGTACCCATACATATTGCACTGGCGGTTAAACTCATCATCATCCCAGCCCATAACGTCCCACTGCACGCACAGTGTCCTCTCAGAGTGAGAGGACTTGATATAGGTCCCACTCAGGCCCAGTGCGGATTAAGAACTTCACAGACACCATTGAATTTCTTCGCAGGTTATGTTTGTTCACGATGTGTTCCATCGTAAAGGCCATGGTAAACTTAAAATGTAATTTCACATGTGAATTCCGAAAAACTCAGCGAGCCCGGCGTCGAACCCACGACCTTCTGCTTGAAACCACTGGGCCACAGTTTTGTTTTGAAGGAAACGAAAACGTCGTTACTAGGTAGGTATAGCTCTTTAGAATTTTATTGAAAATGTTTGTTCAAGAGACTTTTTTTAAATAAAAACGTTAATTGTGACGCTTGTTTTAAACAAACGTGTTTTTTTTGCGAAAAAATAAATAAATCTATGATTATGAAAAATCTTAATCTTTGGTATTGCTTTTCCTACTGTTTTAGGTTTACTGTGAGAAACAGTTTTGAGTAAAAAAACGGCCAGCTCCAATGGCTTCGCTGCAGTAATAATACCCTGGAGCCATATCACGTGATTCTAATCTCAACGAACCAAAAACAAATCGTAGGCCCAACAACTTAATTTGCGAAATTACATCTCATATTCCCTCCTAATTTTTTTAACAGTAACGCTCTAGATAGCCTCTGGCGGGCAGTAAATGTCGCGGACAGAGCCGGGGGGCAACGCTAGTAACGGCTCGTGTGGCAACACCCATCTATCACTGGTAGGGTGACCACACAAAAAAGAAAAGGACATAGACACACACAACAGACAACTGACAACTGTGAAAAGTTCCTTGACTCTAGAAAGCTAAAATTCTGCATATTTTGGCTTTATGAATTACATCTAAGCAAGGAATAAGGACGGATTTGTTGACATTCCAATGGGATAGGGAATAAACGGGATTATGTTTGATTCAGAGTGACTCTGTCTACGTTCAGGATTTTTGAAAATTCCCACGGAATAAGGATAAAACGGGATTTATATACACAAACCTACGGACATATAAAGAAAAAAAACAGATGCAGGCAGTTCAATTGAGAACCATCTATTATTTTAAACCCGTTTAAATATGTACAACCTACGTTAATTTATTTTCCATGTAGTTGGAAAACCGGACCAATTACAACAACTGAATGTCCGAAAATATCCTGTTTGTTTCAAAAGGACGGTAACCCTAGTTATGAACATGCACGACTTTGCAAATCGTGCGATTTTACTTGGCATAACATGAAATATTAATCTGATCCATTGCTCCGTCCGGTTAATGTATGCTAATGTAGCATACACAGTTCAAAAGTCTCTAGGCAAAAAAAGCATGCAATTTTTTTAACACCTGAAAATTACTGCAGGAATCGAAAGAATTTCGCCTCCTGAACACGGAAAAATATTTATTATAATTTATTACTCTATATTTAAAAAAATACAACAAATTTAAAAACATTTATGTACTTACAACTACATCCACAGAATAGATATGTTTCCTTTACCCTTTTCACTAGAAAAAAGAGCTGTCATAATTTTAAATTTGATAACAACTTTAACGTTAAATTTACGTCATCACTTTTTTTTAATAAAGACTAGACAAAAGTAATGAATCTATTCTATCGTTACGCTCTTTTAGAATAAGCATAAAAAATTGTAACAAATTAATGAAAATGAAAAGTGAAAATTTAAAACTATCAGCGTCTTTCTCTTTCCAAACAGAATACAGAGAACGAATCAAATTATAGTCTTAGAAATATGAAATGTTGTCAATTAAATACATATTAAACATTCAAGACTCGAGAATAACATTCTTCCAAGCGACGGGCAACGGAGCAGTGGCAGACCAAAACGGAGATGGCGGGATGACTTGGACCGTTTTGACCCATTTTGGGGGGATTTTGCGAGGGATAGAGACGGGTGGAAAGAAAAAGGAGAGGCCTTTGCCCAGCAGTGGGACACCATTTAGACTAATTAAAAAAAAGCGGCCAAGCGCGAATCGGACTCGCGCACGAAGGGTTCCGTACGATTATCTATAAGAACGGCAAATATTTGTTTTATTTTAATTTAATTATTGTTATTTATTTTTAAAGTGAATATTTACTTAACTAAATATTCTGTGAATATTTCAAGCGTCTACGTGTTACCGTTATCAGTATCGACCAAAAACGAGCAAAAAAACACGTTTGTTGTATGGGAGCCCCCTTAAATATTTATTTTATTCTGTTTTTAGTATTTGTTGCTATAGCGGCAACCGAAATACATCTGTGAAAATTTCAACTTTCCACCTATCACGGCTCGTGAGTACAGCCTGGTGACAGACGGACAGACGGACGGACAGCGAAATCTCAGTAATAGGGTCCCGTTTTTAGGGTTCCGTAGTCAACTAGGAACCCTTATAGTTTCGCCATGTCTGTCTGTCTGTCTGTCTGTCCGCGGCTAAGCTCAGAGACTGTTAGTACTAGAAAGCTGTAATTTGGCATGAACATATATATCAGTCACGCCGACAAAGTGGTAAAATAAAATATATAAAATAATTTTTTTTTTAGTGTACCTCCCGTAGACGTAAAGGCGGGGTGATTTTTTTTTCTCGACTAACCCTATAGTGTGGGGTATTGTTGAATAGGTCTTTTAAAACCATTGCGGGGTTGCTAACATGATTTTTCTATTCAGTGATCTGTTTGCGAAATATTCAACTTTAAAGTGACAATTTTCATTAAAATCGACTGTCCCCCCCCCCCTCTAAAATCTAAACTGTTGGGTGGAAAATTCAGAATAGTAGTAAATATATCAAATTTACTAGGAAAATTATAGCGGCTAAGATTGCTTGGAAATTAATTGTAGTTTAAGAGTAAATAGTAGCCCAAGGTATAAAACATACCTAAACTTGGATGATTCCGTACACATACGAAATCCTTAAAAAAATATTCCTTGATTTTTTCGTAATGGCTACGGAACCTTGGGCGTGTCCGACACGCTCTTGGCCGGTTTTTTACCCTTTGGGTACGGACCCCTAAAAATCATAGAAATATTTCTGCCCTAATCGCGATCGAACCCGGGATCTCAAGTTTCATAGTCAGGTTCTCTAACCACTGGGCTATCTGGTCGTCGATAGCGTACCGTTTGCCAACCTTCTAGTACGGAATCTTAAAAACACAATATGCAGGCATAACTCATACAAGCAGCGGAAAACGCGCAAAGCTAAACTTTCTAACTTTATGAGCCCGAAACACTCTATGGCTGGTTGTAATTTCATAATAACAACGTATTGCTGCCAATTAAAAATAGTAAATATGCAATCTTTGAATCTTTTATGCAAAATTTGTATTTTTTTTTAATACATTATAATGAGACTTAAATACTAGACAAAAAGCCAATAACAGATGTCCACAGGCATACAGTTAAGCGAAACATACTTTATACTAACACAGATACAACAAGTTTGCAAATCAAGCTATCATGCTAAAATATATATAAGTATATTAATGAGTATGAGTATTTTTTTTTTTTTTTTTTTTTTTTTTTATGATATAGGGGGCAAACGAGCAGACGGATCGCCTGATGGTAAACGATAACCGTCGCCCATGGACACCTGCGACACCAAAAGAGTCACAAGTGCGTTGCCGGCCTTTTAGGTAGGAGTACGCTCTTTTTTTGAAAGCTTGAAGGTCATATCGGTCCGGGAATACCGCAGCAGGAACCTCATTCCAGAGCTTTGCTGTGCGAGGCAGGAAATTTCTGGAAAAACGCACAGTAGAAGACAACCAACCATCCAGATGGTGAGGATGGAAGTGTTGTCGCGTAGGGCGGTGGTATGGTATGGATATGTGTAAGGTAACTCCTTTTGAAAGGGAACTTCGATTTTGATATAGTTATACGAGTTTTGATCAAGGTTGGATTTGCGATGCCATTATTCCTGAATGGTGGTGACTATCAAACAAGTTTCTGATGTACACATAGTTTGCACGCAATTTTTTACCTACTTGAGAACGTTTTGATGGCGTTCACAAGTCAACCTGTGAAAACAATAAAATTATAGTTGGCGGTTCGTGCTTTCAGGCGCTGTCAATTTTTCTTTATTACCTTAAGGATCGTGGTGGCATATAGCTAAACCGTTTAAATGAGTCGCCCGCACCTCTCGGCCCCCTTTGTCATTATACCCCGCAGCCCCTGTACCCCGCTGGCGAGGACTTATTTAAACGGTCCAAGTAGCTATAATGACCTCTAAAGCAGAGGGTCGTGGTGAAATAGCAGCCTGACCTATAAAATATTACTTGTTTATCTCAACATCACATAGTGTTATAGCAAATAAACATTTCATTTAATTTCTTTTCATTTAATTTATCACGGACAGTATTAACAGTAAAATTAATAAGATACGAGAGGGTTTTTCGTAACGGCTGCGGAACCCTATCCTGGACGTGTACGACGCGCTCTTGGCCGGTTTTTCTATGCGAGATACGAAACCTTAAAAAGTTGCAAAAGCGGTCACCGAACTGCGGTTGCTCATAACATAACAAGAAACCTAATCGAACCAATTAAAAAGGATTACACGGAACCTTCCTAGCGAGGAATGACATTTAAGCGTTGCCAAATTAGTGCAGCCGGTTGTGCGTCTGTCTGAACAGTCTAAAGGCCAAATGCCCATTATTAAAGAAAGATAAATTGTGTGTCGTTGAAATATAAGGGTAAATTAATTTTGCAGCGTTTACTGATGATTACTGGTGCGGGTGATTAAAGGCCACAGGTTCGCGGGGGATGCAAGCTGCTTCCAACCGTAGTGGTTGGGTGTCAATGAGGGAGGCCTATGTCCAGCAGTGGATATTCTACGACTTCAATTATGATGACGATGTTGACTGGTGATCAAATCTTAGTTACACTTACCTGAAGAAGGCAGCACATGAATCTATACTATCTATGGATCTCTTAAATAAATCAAAGTGCAAGTAAAAATTACTCTGTTGCCTTTTTTTAGGTGCAAAATCTCTTTAAAAGTTTACATAATCCAAAATGTTACGTTAACGTACTATTTCGACTATTGTTTCATCGATTTCTTTAGTAAAAAAAATATATTCCACATTATCTATACCTATCAGGGAGGGGGGACATAGGAGTCGATAGACCAGTGGGTTCAAAACAATCAAGGATAAATTAGTTCTTAAATTTTTTCACAGAAACTCAATTAATTACAATGGTGACAAGCACTCATCCATCGACATAGTTCATAACTAGTAGACGACCAGATGGCCTAGTGGTTAGAGACCCTGACTATGAAGCTTGAGGTCCCGGGTTCGATTCCCGTGTCGGGGCAGATATTTGTATGAAAAATACGAATGTTTGTTCTCGGGTCTTGGGTGTTTAATATGTATTTAAGTATGTATCTATCTATATAAGTATGTTTATCCGTTGCCTAGTACCCATAACACAAGCTTTATTTAGCTTACTTTGGGACTAGGTCAATTGGTGTGAATTGTCCTGTGATATTTATTTATTTATTTATTATTTAACTATAATCATTGTCACTAACAATTTGGATTTTATTAGGCGTCTGGAAATATTTTTTTACCTGACATACATATTTTAGGAACGACAAATTACCATAGTTTTCTCTCCAGTGCCAATAGGGATGTTGACGCCATTAAAAAATATTATTTTAGCCCTGGAAACCAGATTAATTTTCGATTAACTGCAAAATTAGATTTTTAACAAATAAATAGTTAGTTGATTGAGTTGGCGATCAAGTGACGTCATAAGTTGCTATTGCCATTCATACTATTGGAATATTGTGTTTAGACAGCTCATAAAAAGTACGTCAGTTGATTGGTGGTGTCAAGTCAAACAAGTAGGTACTAAAAAGTATGACTTCAACTGTACATACTTACTGCGCCTTCTGATGTGATCTTAAGTAATTATTCTGATACAGATCTGATGTCTTCATCCTTATCGGCGTGGTTATCACAACTTGTCGCGACATACGCAGCGGACATTTTATTATAATATTCTAGCTGTTGCCCGCGACTCCGTTTGCAAAGAATACGTTTATCGCTATCCCGCGGGAACTATGCAATTTTCCGGGATAACAACCTATCTCTATCCTATGTCTTTGCCAGGGTTTCAAACAATCCCCATACCAAATTTCATGTAACTCGGTTCAGCGGTTTGAGCGTGAAGAGGCAACATACAGAATACTTTAGCATTTATAATATTGTATAGATATGGATTATCACTTTAGTAATATTTGTGGTGCGTATCGTATCGGGCAAAGAGGACTTCCATTTACTTAGACCTTTGTTTGATACAACAGCGCCGTCTCGATTTTGTTTCTTCAGAAACTATCCACTAATGCTTTACGATTTTTATCCAGTAGTATAGCAAAATGGTCATTTTCCTCCAATTCTAAAGAAAAGAAAGAAAATACATTTATTTGGGTATGTATTACAATACCGAAGTACGAAAGACCGAATGTATTAAAACATCGAATGGGTCAAAAGAGCGACACGATTTATTTCTGAAACCGTTAACTTTTTAAGATTGTTATAAAACAAACCCAACCTAACCTAATGGGTTCTGTATGATGCCGTTTTAATAAATTCTGAGAAGTTAACGGTTTCAGAAAAAAATCGTGTCGGTCTTTTGACCCATTCGATGTTTTAATACATTCGGTCTTTCGTACTTCGGTATTGTAATACATACCCATTTATTTATAGCAACACAGGACACATCGTCAATATTTTTACAAAACAAAAGACAACACGAAAGCTAAAGATGGAATGTGTCATTGCGGTTGCAAATCGGACACTGGCTCAGCATAATGCTGAGGCGTTTAGCAACCCGGCGCTGATTTTCAGCCAGTACCTACTACCTCTGGTGACAGCCGGATCGCTGTTTAGATAGATAATAAACTGCACACTAATAGCTCTACATAAGACTACATGCGTAAATCTATCCATTCTAAGAATTTAGGGGTAGAGAAAATTAAACTGTTTTCTCCAATTTGTTATAGGGTTATAGGTAGTTCTAACAATAGAGCAAATTGGAGGAAAACAGTTTGATTTGCCCTACTAGTTGGAAAGCTAGAGCAAACCCAACTTTTCCTCTCCAATTTGGTCTACTAGTTAATGAAATAAATACAAAATTAAACTCTGAAATGGCTCTAGCTTACCAACGGCCCTAGAAGATTGAAATTTCGCATAGAGGTTGTCTTGATACTGTTGGCAAGGGATAAGGACGGATTTGTTGAAATTCCCACAGCATAGAGACTTAACGGGATTTAATTATTCGATTTAGAGTGACACAGTATTTATTGTAGCGGAGAAGCAGAATATTGCAGTTCATAAAATTTCATACTTAATGTAAAAAGTATTATAACGCCAAAGACAAATACAAAACAGAAAAAAATTTGGATTTGCTTCAATTTGTAACAAAAACACGAATAAGGAAGCTGCAAAATAACAATACTGTTTCATTGTTATAACGAAACACGTTGTGTAATAATAATTTAATAATGTCAATCTAAATGCGGTAAATTCTTAATATGGAACGAGTATAGAAGTGTTACTCTGCCACTTAAACAGTGAAAGTATTGTGGTTACGATACTTCCAATATTGTTGTACCTAATGGATATAATTTGCTTTAGTTTCATATAAGTTAAAAAACATGCCTAAATTAAGATTTACATAAACTTCATAAAACCTGTGCACTAAATTTAGTATTACGTCAGAGCAAATGTAAACTTTTCTTGATTGTTGATAAGTTGCAAATTATGATAGTCGAAATTTGAAGTGGGCGTTACGAGGTTACAAAAGGATATTTGACACCGATAATTCAAAGACACGACTGTAATAAAAAATATGTTAAACCCGGAAACGAGATTAATTTTTAATTTATTTCGGCCTAGGCATGTAAGTACAGTTGCAGATTGAAAAGGTTCGTCACTTTTGGACTCTATGTCAACGAGTTAAGATTGAAAAGTGAGGAACATTTTCATTCCGCGACTATTTGTTCTACCTAGGGCACGGGTGTCAGAAAAGAGGGCCCAGTGCGGATTGGGAACTTCACACACACCGAATTTCTCTGCAGTACGCTTAGTATAAGTTTTACCTCACCAAAATACTTCTCGATCGCGTTTACGTAAAAAATTCAATTCTATGGAAACATGGACGCGCGGCCGCGGAGGCACTGTCCATGTTTCCCTAGTAATTGATTTTTTTACGTAAACGCGACCGAGAAGTATTTCGTGAAGTAAAAACTTATACTCAGCATACTGATGGTGCACGATTCCTCACGACGTTTTCCTTTACCATAAAGCGCATGGTAAATTTAAAATGTAATTTCGCACTAAAGTCATAGATGCGAGCTCGGGCCGAACTCTCGACCCATAGGTCAAACTACTAGGTTACTATGACTCAATTTCCAATTAAGTATATAAAGTATTTGATTTTTAGTAGCTTTTAAATAATCAAATAGTCAACTGAGTCGGCTAACCATACAAAAACGGATGTCGCATTTTGCAGTTCATAAAATGTATTATGTTAATTGACTGATGGTAGATATGTGGTGACAAATATAGTATAGACGACCGCTTTAGCCTAGTTGGTAGTGACCCTGCCTACGACGCAGGAGGTCCTGGGTTCCAATCCCGGTAAGGGCATTCATTTGTGTGATTAGCACGAATATTTGTTCCTGAGTCATGGATGTTTTCTATGTATTTAAGTATTTATTAATCTATATAAGTATGTTTATCGTCGTCCAGTACACACAGTACAAGCTTTGTCCCCTAATATTTATTTATTTATTTATTTAAATAGCTTCATCGTCATCATCATGTCCGCTGCTGAACATAGGCCTCCCCCAAGGCTCGCCAAACAGATCGGTTCAGCGCCATCCGCATCCAACACGTTCCCGCAATCCTAACCATGTCGTCGCTCCTTTTTGTTGGAAGACCTACTGTAGACAATGCGACTTCTGGTCCGCAAGAACGGACACCAACATAGCTCGAAGAATCGCCAGAGCCAGACTCAAGTAGTGGCAGTGGGCAGGGCACATCGCTCGTATAGCTGATGGCCGATGGGGAAAAAAGGTTCTCGAGTTGCGACAAATAGCTTATTCTACTAATATTTTAAATGCAAAGTTTTGTGAGTATTTGAGTGTGCCGTGTGTGCATGTTACGCTTTCACGCTTAAAAAGCTGGACGGATTTACATGCAATTTGGTATGCAGTTAGATGTATTTGGAATAACACAAACAAAAACAAAATTAGCACGGTATCGGGATAAAATTTAAAAATGTCAAGCATTAGGATTAGAGATATGAACAGAACAAGGGAAACAGTTTATGAAACAGGGTTAGGTTAGGTTTTTAAAATGACGAGCGTTTTTCCGACTTTTGGAAATGAAATTTGACAGTGGTTTTTTTTGCAACTTTAATGGAATTCACGATTTTTAAAACATCTGCTAGATCTAATGATCTACGCGAGCGAAGTACCGGGTAAAAACTAGTTACAAAGTTTTTTTAATGGACTGCCTAACAGCACCAATATTGAACCGTATTGTTTGAAATATCGCAGTTTTTTTTCAATTCAAACCACAAAATAATCAATTATAATAAGATAGAAACCAATAGCTGAACACGGACATAGTTTTTATAGTTAGCAAGCGATTTGACACTGCATGTCCGATATATCAAAGTCACCATTTGACCCTGGCTTTGTACCAGCTACTTGTACGTGCGAATACGTACTTTAATAATTTTATTACACTTCATGCTGCCAGCTGAGACATTATGCAAATAGTCGCAGTGCTGTTAGGAAATTGTTCCTATCCACTTTGGCGATCCATAGCTTCAAACATAATAGATTTACTTGAAAAAGATATACCGTGTTGAGTTTCTTGCCGAATTCTTCTCAACAGGGTTATTTCCGGAACGGTGGTGGATTTAAATATTACGGGACAATTCACACCAATTGACCAAGTCCCAAAGTAAGCAAAGTTTGTGTTATGGGTGCCGTCAAGATCATCTTCTACTCTTCTTCTAATATACAGGGTGACATCAGAGACGTGATCCAAAAATATATTTTCTGGATCCACTCATGATTACGATCAACTTTTAATGGGAGTAATATCGAAATTGGTAGAAAAAAATTGAGCCTCCCATACTAAAAGCAATCAACTGGTTTCGCAATTTGTATGGGGACGTCGATTTTGAGTCCAGGATTCAGAAAATATAATTTTGGATCACGTCTCCGATGTCACCCTGAATAAAAATCTCGTGTCACGGTGTTTGTTATCGAACTCCTCCGAAACGGCTTGACCGATTTTTATAATTTTTTCCTCTATATGTATTTGGTAGTTCTGAGAATATGTCGTAGGCTATTTTTTATACCCCTATTCGCAGACGGAGTCACGAGCAACATGTAGCTAGTATCAGTATAATTAAGTATAATATAACTAATCAAATAGAATACCAGAATACCAAGTTATACACACATTGACTTATTCCCCGCTAAAATACACATTGCCAAAACTATGCAACACAATGAGGATCATTAATAACCATCATGTCATCCATCAAGTCAGATCATTAATTAAAAGAAAGATTTTATCTCCTATTTAAAAATTCTTCCAGCTCAGTACAGTTCCCACGCTAGAACGATGCATTTTATGATCTTAAGTAATTCATTATAATGACCAAGGGCTTGAAAAATAATTTTACGTAACATATCCTATTTAAACACAAAGTTATTTGTAGCGGTGAAAAAAATTAGAACTAAGCTTAATCTCGTACAAAATTGACGTTTGCTTTGGGGGTAGCAGCGCCATTGGAGCGCAAAGATAACTTTGCGCTGCTATGATAACTTTAAAATAAACCAGTTGATTATGCTATGTTTGGGTTTGTTGATTAATTTTATTGGCCCCTGCGTGTAATGAGTAGTAAAAGGGCCATATAAAGTGACTAATATTTGTTGTTTCCGGTTGTTAAATAGACGGATATGGTTTTCATAACCTAATCAGGGCGTCAGTAGTTTTTGTCAAGGTATGGGAAAATGTAATGTAATATTTTAAACGTTCGCAATTTTCACTTAAATACGGGAATACTATGTTACTGAACTGTTATTGGTGTTTGATAAAGAATATTTGTATTGTAACGAGGATTAATGTCTATCGTAATCACGGCCGTTGAAACGGGAAATTGTTGTTCAGACGGCCGGATAGCCTAGTTGTTAGAGAACCTGACTACGAAGCTTGAGGTCCCGGGTTCGATTCCCGGTTGGGGCAGATATTTGTGTGAAAAATACGAATGTTTGTGCTCGAGTCTTGGATGTTTAATATGTATTTAAGTATGTTTATCCGTTGTCTAGTACCCATAGTACAAGCTTTGCTTAGTTTGGGACTAGGTCAATTGGTGTGAATTGTCCCGTCATATTTATTTATTTATTTATTTATTTATGTTTTTAAGCTGATATAGTCGAGCGGCCATGGCGTAATTTTTTTACACCGGGAGAGATCAAAAGTTGACCAAAGTTCAGCAGAAGAGGCAAAATTTAAACAGATATCTTACCTTGTATTTTGTTTTCTGTATTTTATTGCACTCTTGATTCTTTTGCTTTAAAAGCAGATTTAAAAAGTTATAAATTCCGAATGCTGTCATCGAAAAACATGGAGCGGGCGAGCTCTAATTCTCGAAACCAGTGACACTTACTATGTGGTCTTTCTCACCCTCAATAGTTTGTCGGGCAACTTACGAGTCACCTGTGTAATAGAATATTATTTATCGACATAATCTAAGCCAGATTCGTTACTTTGAAGTCAATCACGCGATCCATCACCTAAATACCTAGTAAATGCGGCAGAGAGACAATTCCCAACGTTAGATACCCACAAGTTATGAGAATGCATTGTTCACCAAAATACAGGTAAAAACTATCGTACATTGTTGCCCTGATTTTGAAGTAGTTTTTCGCTGTTAAAGCCGTTTCTGTTGGCAAAGGTGCTATTTAAAGATATGTGCAGTCAATTAAATAATTGCTTTACTTTTTAAGACAGTTCCTATAACCCAAAAAAATGTAAAGCTGATTAGTACTACATCTATACTAATACTAGCTGTTGCCCGCGACTCCGTCCGCGAAGAAGGGGGGGGGGATAAAAAATAGCCTACGACCTATTCTCAGACATACCGAGTGTAGAGAAAAAAAGTTTCATAAAAATTGGCCACGCCGTTTCGGAGGAGTTCGGTAACAAACACCGTGACACGAGATTTTTATATATTAGAAGATTATAAAGCTGAAGAGTTTGTTTGTTTGTTTGGTTGACCGCGCTAATCTCAGGAACTACTATAACTATATTTTATATCGAGGAACTAAGGAGAGCCGTAATTGATGAAAAAGCAAATTGGATAAAAAAATAAGCTGCCCGAATTACTAAAATGAACTGCGGTCCCCAGGCAACATGCGCCTGGAGAGAGATATCTCTAATGTGGCCTATCCCCACAAGTATTTTTTTTAAGTCTTGGGTATTAAAATAAGTTTATCTGTTGCCTAGTGCATAACACAAGCTTTGGGACTAGGTCAATTGGTGTCAAAAGTCCCATGATATTTTTTGATTTGTATACAAAAATTCCTGCACCAATACAGGGTTAATTGTAATTCACTAGCATCCTTTTAACCCTAAACTCCTACCACTTAAACAAATGTTTTTTGTTTTACGGCTTTTGTCATAACTTAATATTTTTGGTGTAATAACGTTTTACCTACCTCGTACCTCTTATTTTTACGATACTCTGTGTATTTGTATGGGAAAAAAGTGCTTCATTTTAAAAAGTCGTTAAACAAAAAACATTTGTTTGAGTGATAGGAATTCAGGGTTAAGAGGATGTCAGTGAATTACAAATAACCCTGTATGTGTTAGATGCGGATGTCGCAGGGCCGATCTGTTTGGCGAGCCCTGGGGGAGGCCTATGTTCAGCAGTGGACGTCTTTCGGCTGAAATGGTGATGATGTTACAAAAATTGCTCGTTTACTTACTCGTAATAGTATCGATGTTTAAGTCGATGTCTGGTGTGTTCATACATTATGTATAGTCGACCATGTAAGTGCTTTACCATTTTTTGTGACAGTTCCTCCATCAGAATAAAACCAATAAGGCCGATTGTCACATTGACTTGTAAGTGAAAATAGCCTTTGACGTCTTAAGTCATACAACTAACATTGAACCTTAGGGTGGTAAAGGAGTTTCTTGGTCGACTATACTTGCATATATCACAAAACATAGTTACAAAGTGTTTATTACCTAACAACGCGGCATATCATTTTATTATGCGAACAATTTGGATCCATTCAGCGTAATCATTAACAATATCCATTGATCAGGTTATTGAATAATACCAAAACATAACTCAAAACGACACAAACACAATTTAAAAAATATAAACAAAAATAGACTCTCGGTACAGGTGAATAGAGATTGTTGTACAAGCGGTTAATTTTGGACTTTGTGCTCTTGGGTCGTAATGTGCCGTTTCACGGTTTAGCCCTTTTGTAACGGTTGCAATGCGCGCAATCGGTGCGTATTGTTTCGATTATTGATGTTTTCCGATGTTCCACTTTTTGTTGAATCGTTATAGAGATCGATGGATTGATCTATTGATTGGGAAGGCTTTATGCTTTGTTTGGTGATTACAGTCATGATTGCATAGTTTGAAGAAACTGTGTAACAGTCTAGGTACCTAGACATCTTGTGTAGAAAGCTCTTACACAGTTTCTTCAAACTATTAAGTCAACGGCTGCTAAGAAGTAAATCCTGGCACATTGCGCAACTATCTATAAAGTTTCTAAATATTGACAATGTCAACCATACAAAAATAAATGCTATACATACTTGTTGCGTGTGAAAGAACAGTAAGTATAGCATTTTTTCCTATGGGTCACATTTTCAATTATTCAGAAACTTCTTAGTTAGGTATGCAATGTGTTAGGATTACTTTTTAGCGGCCGTTGACTATATGCAATAACTAGCTGTTGCCCGTGACTCCGTCCGCGAAGAATAGGTGTAAATAGGTACAAAAAATAGCCTACGACCTATTCTCAGATCTACCGAGTACAGAGAAAAAAGTTGCATAAAAATCGGTCAAGCCGTTTCGGAGGAGTTCGATAACAAACACCGTGACACGAGATTTTTATATATTAGAAGATGTACCACAAAGCTAGTAGGTAATAGGAGAAATAAAAATATGATCTAAGATAAAGAGACATGTAATCATTTGATGTAAGGATTAGGCTTGTTTTTCTGTATTTATTGCTTTCTATGTAGTGACAAAATGAAGAGTCATTGTATTGTATTGTATTGTGAAAACAGATAGGCTCGGAGTTTCCGTACGCGATCGAATCAGAAATAAGGAGATCCACAGGAGAACTAAAGTTACTGGCATAGCTCGAAGAGTCGCCAGACTTAAAGCAGGGCCAGATTTAGAGGTCTGGCGGCCTCGGGGCATAAAAGGAGTGGAGGCCCCCTGTCCGCAAATTATTTTCCACATATCCAAATAATAAAAAAGCCGTGATGGCCTAGTGGTTTGACCTATGGTCTCTCAAGCAGAGGGTCGTGGGTTCAAATCCCGGCTCGCACCTCTGAGTTTTTCGGAATTTATATGTGAAATTACAATTGAAATTTACCGTGAGCTTTACGGTGAAGGAAAACATCGTGAGGAAACCTGCATACACCTGCGAAGAAATTCAATGGTGTGTGTGACGTTCCCGATCCGCGCTGGGCCCGCGTGGGAACTACGGCCCAAGCCCTCTCATTCTGAGAGGAGGCCTGTGCCCTACAGTCGGACTTATATAGGCTGGGATGATGATGATGATGATCCAAATAATTAGTTAGGTAGGTACTCGTCGGAATTTAACGACCGCTTTAGCCTAGTTGGTAGTGACCCTGCCTACGAAGCAAGAGGTCCTGGGTTCAAATCCCGGTAAGGGCATTTATTTGTGTGATGAGCACGAATATTTGTTCCTGAGTTATGGATGTTTTCTATGTATTTAAGTATTTATTTATCTATTTAAGTATGTTTATCGTCGTCTAGTACCCATAGTACAAGCTTTGCTTAGTTTGGGACTAGGTCGATTTGTGTAAGATTGTCCCCTAATATTTATTTATTTTATTTATTTATTTATTTGTCAATTTTTTTTCGAAGTTCCTATTGTGGGGGCCCTCTATTGTGGAGGCCCCGGGGCTATTGCCCCGGTTGCCCTCCCCTAAATCCGGCCCTGGACTTAAGTGGCAGGCGGGGCACATTGCTCGTGGAACCGACGGCTGATGAGGCAGTAAGCTGCAAGCCACTAAGAAGAGACGTGGGACGGGGGCGCGTCGCAGTCGCGGCCCTCAAATCAACTTTCACACTAAATGTATATGAACGTCTCGGGTAAAATGGCTCGTTTTATGCTCTTGTTGTACAATCTACTATTGAAGTTTTAACCCGTAAAACCTGACATTGCACTTACGGTGGTAAAGGAATTTCTTCGTCTATAATACGGACTGCAATATACGTTATAACACCCCTTTATTATGAAATAAATAGCATATTGTTTCTCGCAAATACGTTTAACACCTAACGACACGTGTTTGCAACACGCATTGTGCGCGGTGCGCCGGCGCGGAAACTTGACGTTTAGTGTGACACGTAGATTACGGAGGCGGTAGACTGTACCTCTACCATGAGTTTACACTAGTTCACAGTGACCGTACTCGCTAGCGACGGCGTAAATGATTTGGGTATGTATTACAATACCGAAGTACGAAAGACCGAATGTATTATAACATCGAATGGGTCAAAAGACCGACACGATTTTTTTCTGAAACCGTAAACTTCTCAGAATTTATTAAAACGGCATCATACAGAACCCATTAGGTTAGGTTAGGTTTGTTTTATAACAATCTTAAAAAGTTAACGGTTTCAGAAAAAAATCGTGTCGGTCTTTTGACCCATTCGATGTTTTAATACATTCGGTCTTTCGTACTTCGGTATTGTAATACATACCCAATGATTTGTATGGAGAATTGTAATTCCGTAAGTGAGCGCTAGAGGCGCTGTAAAATTCTCCATACAAATAATTTACGCCGTCGCTAGCGAGTATACGGTCACGTAAACTAGTGTAAACTCATGGTAGAGGCGCTGGACAGTATGGTCGACCAAGTGCTTTAGACTCTGGCTAGTGAAATCTGATCATTCATCATTATCATCATTTCAGTCGAAAGACCTCCACTGCTCAACATAGGCCTCCCCCAAGGCTCGCTAAACAAATCGGTTTCGTGCCATCAGCATCCAACGCGATCCCCCGCAAAGAAACTCCTAGCACAGCCCTCTCCATCACCCTCTGAGTGACTTTGAGCTTCTTACGAGGCCCATCGTTAGCGGTCACGTCTCAGTGCCATAATTCTGTGGCTCTAGTGAAAAAGGGGTTAAGTCTGCAGAAATTAAACAGCTGATTTCGACTTAGCCCCCTTTACACATAAAATAGAGAAAATAGCTGTTTAATTTCTGCAGACTTAACCCCTTTTCCACTAGAGCCACAGAATTCATCATTGGTAACACATACTGGTCAAAGACTTCTGACTTGAGACACTGCGGTAAATTGGATGACAAGATATTGCGGAGCTTCCCGCACGCTGCCCAGCCGAGTCAGATTCGTCGATCGACCACTTTCTCGATGAAAGCTGATCCTGAGATTTATGTCAAAGTTTTTAAATGGCAACAATTTAGGTTTGTATGTGGATGGTATGAGCATTTTGATACTTTATTTACCTAAGTCTTTTTCAAAAACATTATACACCGTGAAATTATAGTGGTTGTTTTCCCGAAACGAGGTGATTTAGTTTCGATTGTACAATCGATTTATAATTACTATTTTGACTAGAGTCAAAAATCCAATTGTGAAAAACGAATGTCGAAAATGACCGCAAACCAATAGTAACGCTTCGTTGGTACAAGTAGCGTACGACGTACGATAGGTTAGGTACCAACGAAGCGTTACTGTTGGTTTGCGGTCATTTTTGGCTTTCGTTTTTCACAGTTGGATTTTTGACTCTAGTCAAAATAGTAATTATAAATCGATTGTACAATCGATACTAAATCACCTCGTTTCGGGAAAACAACCACTAAAATTTCACGGTGTATATTAAAGGCGCCATTTCCTCACGTTTAATTTAAACTGCATGTTTTTTTAACCCCCGACACAAAAAGAGGGGTGTTATAAGTTTAACCGCTACGTGTGGGTGTGTGTGCGTCTGTCTGCCTGTCAGTGGCATCATAGCGGGTGAACCGATTTGGATGTGGTTTTTTTTTATTTGAAAGCAGGTTCCTTGGCGATGATTTTTAGACATGCTTCAACAAAATTAGTTTAGCCATTTTAAAGTTATCAGCTCTTTTGTTAGCTGCGGAAGGGATCTTAGACGCATAATGGGCATTTGCTTTATTTTCAAACTTATGTGTGACCTAATTGCGTGGACGGGTTTTAAAATTTTTAATTTATATTTATTGAGAATACTCGTTGTACTATTTTCAGCTCATAATTAATTGCATATAGACTAGTGGTTCTATTTTTACATCAGAACACAAGCAGAAACTTGCCTAATTCAGACTACTCAGTAATAATGGACATTTTAAAGGAATTTGAAATATTTTAAAGTATTACATATTTGAGCGTTTTCGCACGGTACAATAATATTACTGTAGCTAATTAAGCCTAAATATTACCACTGAATTTTATTCCATTTAATAACGTGAGAACAAGTCTACTATGTAACTAATCTAAAGATTCCAGTTTGCGTAACATTTTGATGACAAGCGATTCGGAGCTCTATTGTTACGATAGAGTTATTATAGTATGTATTACTGTAATTTTTATACAGTAAGGTTGGTTTTTCTGTGGCTGTGCGTTAGTGAGACATATTGGGTAATATGTTGGCGCTTAGTGACAATTATTAAGGTATTAGAGTACAGCTTTTTTATGATGAGAAATGGGTTTAGTTTTTTTACAAGCTTTTATCTAGACCCATACCTACTTAACTTCCCTATAATATGTTCAGAACGAAAAACTACTTAGATACTTACTTACCTACTTAGTTACTCCGTTGGCGCAGCGACCGGAAGTGGATCTTGGCCTCCAATACGAGTTGCCAACGTGCCCTGGGGCTAAATTAAGGGACGGCCCAACACGGTTTGCGAGCGGTATTTCAATCGTTTGGATGAACTGCTTCAGGAACGCCAAAAATCACTGGTTTGTGAGAGGTTTAGGCTGAGCTTGGGATGAGCCTTATTAAATAATATTTTCTCAAACATGCTATGAAATATTGACGTTATGTTCCTTATAATACGCCACGAAGCGTCACAATGCAGGTGCGGCTAGACGAGAGGTCAATAATGGAATTTCATACAACATTGCTGGCCTTGGCCAGCAAAGTGATCGTCTGTTGTTTCATACCATGACGTTTATAGGTCTATGGCATCATAGCATTTAGCCTTTAAAAAAAACTATAAGCAATATTTGCGTTTTGGTTCATTATGACATTCTGCCACTACGCTTATTTAAGGTAAGATGATGATGATGATGGTGATGGTGGTGATGGTGATGGTGTGATGATGATGATGATGGTGATGATGTGATGATGATGATGATGATAATGATGATGACGATGATTTTATGATGATGATGATGATGATGATGGTGATGATGATGATGATGGTGATGATGATGATGGTGTTGATGATGGTGATGGTGGGTGATGGTGATGATGATGGTGATGGTGGGTGATGGTGATGATGATGGTGATGGTGATGATGATGATGAAGGTGATGGTGATGATGATGGTGGTGGTGGTGATGATGATGATGATGCATGTTTGAGAAAAACTCTATACAAGCCTTGGCCACGAACAGGGATTGCCGGCCTCGTATCTCTAGATGGCCTCGTTCACACTCGGCCATCTATAACTACTCGGCCGGCAATCCCCTATTTCGCGGCCGCTGCAGTAATGTACTATTATTTACAAAGCGAATTAACAGGAAAATAAGGCTCATCCCAAGCTCAGCCCATTCCTATCCTCTCCCAAACCATTGAATTACCGCTCACAAACCGTGTTGGGCCGTTCTCTACGATCCAGTTTTGTGCGTACAGAGCGCGCAGATCCTTCTCCACTTCGTCTCTCCAGCGGTACCTAGGCCGGCCAACCGGCCGCCGACCACCAGGCCGTCCCGCGTCCGCTCTCTTTACCGCCCTGTCTGCTGGCATCCTCTCAAGGTGACCCAGCCAACGGAGTCTTGCGGACTTAATTTCTCCCACGATGTTGGGTTCAGACACCATATCTCCCAGCTCCTGGTTCTTACGGTTCCTCCAGCTGCCATCTTCTCTCTGGCTCCATAATCTTACGGAATATTTTCCTTTCGGCAACAAGTACTTAAGTAGCTTGTTTTCTTCCTTCAGTGTTAATGTCCACGATTCATAAATGACCAAGTATAAATTCATCATCGCCATTTCAGCGCCGCCAGTATTACCCCCTTCACCTCCCCATTAAAACTTGGACGGTATAGACTATTACTCATGGAAAGATAATAGATAAAATATTGGAATTAATTCCATAATGCAATAAAAGGTTATCTGATGGAAATCTCCTGGTAGGATAAGCCCTATTGTCCGTGTTTTATTACATCTATTGTTCTATACTATCTCTGCATCGCGGTTATGTCTGTTTTTGCTAAGATAGAGTTACAATTAAGTACTTATTTAACACTAAAGTACCTGGGCGACTGAGCTTTGCCGGATTTAATCTAGAAGACACGCTTTTTCTCAGAGGTAAGACTGAGCTAGATCGATTTATCGTCCCCGAAACCCCCTGCATACTAAATTTCATGGAAATCGTTGGAGCCGTTTTCGAGATTCATAAATATACAAGAATTGCTCGTTTAAATGTAGGTACAGTCAAGGAAACTGGATCACGTACAGTCAACGTCATAAATAAGTGATCCTTTTTGTACCTTATCGCTTTCAGTCGATACATAATTTATATAAGGTACAAAAGTAATCACTTATTTGTGACGTTGACCCTACCAGGGTGAACCTTTTCATTTCAATTCAATTCAATTCATTTATTTATTTATTAATTTCGAATGTCATGTTGACATTCCATACACCTGCCAAAGAAATTGTCGTGAAATTGCTTGTGAAAACGTTCCACCCTGGTATGCAATTCAGTTTCCTTGACTGTATTATTAAAAGCTTTTAATTAACTTGCAATGCTTGTAAGTATGCATGTAGGTACGGGTCAAATCTTGACAATTGAATTTGACCCACTTCCAGTGGTCGGATTTACTTGAAATTTGGTATATTTATGTAGGTTGGGTGACAATGCAAGTACAGTCAGCGAAAAAGCTTGCAATGAAAATGAAATTTTTATCAAAAACTTACAGGTACATATCTTAGATATAGATTAGAACCGAAACGCATATACCTGTACTACTACCATGAGTTTACAGTGACGGTACTCGATAGCGACTGCGTAAATACATCATTCGATACGTTCGGTGCTGGTAAATAAATGTTCGTAAGTAAATGAGACAAAATACGAAAGGGAAGAACGACGAATGAATCCAAGGAAGACCGTGACGAAAAACGAATAAGACTTATTAAGAGAGAGACAAGTTACAGAATTTGACCAAATAAGATAATGACGGATAGTGAACAAGACGAAGTGACAAATACAAAATGAGATGAAATAAGAATTAAACGAAAAACGAATGTGACGAGATAATAGGATACCGCACTCCCAGATCAAGAAAACATCAAATCGAAGTAATATACCCATTTTAATTTAGACCTTTACATTATTTTGAGTTGAAGTTCTGTTGATCTGGGAGTGTAAGATATCTGTCAAACAGTTAGTCACGTAACCCTTTATTACTTATAGGTAGGTATAGATAACGACGTAGTACTTTCCGTTATCGTTGGTTCGTATGACCTCTACATTAAAGGGGGGTAAATAAAAATGCAAGATAATCTGAGTGTTAGTGAATAGAATCGAAAGGCTAATGGTGGTTCGAGGTTACGAGCGGCCTGTCCAGATGCGCATGCACACAAAACTTGAAGTGGATTATATCGCACACCTAGAAGCATGTAATTTCAAGATAGTGTACCGTTTTAATATGGACCTCATAATTACTAAACTAAACGGGACTTATCACGCACTAAATATTTATTTATTTACCTCGACGTTTCGGCCACATTGCAGCAGCCGTGGTCACGAGTCAACTGAAGTGTAGTTTAGTAATTATGAGTAAAAATCACGAAAGTTTAAAACAGTTTAATATGGACCTTCCTGTAATTGAGTTAAGTTTTAATTTTGGGTTGACACGCTTTTGCCTTTAGTTTGCCTTGTAAAGCAATCGTAATTAATATTTTATAACAATTATAAGCGAATCTCAACGTTTGAAAATAATAAAAAAAAATTGTGAAAATCATTAATTTAAGGACCCAAATCTCATAGATATGTTTTAGCAACGTATAAAAAATTAGGTAATTAAATTATAGATATTCCACTGTGTGTGTAATATAAACCAAGACACGACTGTCATTTAAAATGTCAATTTAAGTATAAATATTAAAACGCAAAATGTGCAATTGACTTAATAACAATGAGCAAAGAATAAAACAATTTGAAAATAAGGAATATGGTACCTAATAGCATAAAAGGTAGGTACAGAATAATATAGTTAATACGATTACGTAGTACGTGGTAGTCGTAGTACCTACTAAGTAACTACTTTGACGGTCGACCGAACAAGTTCTGCGTGTCTTACGAGATAATTCAGTTTTTCGCAAAAATCAAGGCAAATATATCGAAATCGTTAAAGCCGGTTTGGAGATGGGGATGCTTACATATTTACACATATAAATGTAGCTCACTTATCATTGCAGGAAAAGAAATTTATATGAGATCAAACCGGACCTACATCCATTCAAATAAAACAATTACCTGAGTTGGTTTACAAATAACGGGGTAACAAATATTTAAAAATACGTATCAATTGCGAATACCTCTTTCTTTGAAGTCAGATAACCAAAAAAAAAGACGTAAAAATGATCTAATTGAGATCTATCCCTCTATATACAGGGTTATTTTTAATTCACTGACATCCTCTTAACCCTGAATTCCTATCACTCAAACAAATGTTTTTTATTTTACGACTTTTTAAAATGAAGCACTTTTTTTCTTATACAAATACACAGAGTATCGTAAAAATAATCTCAAATTTTCAAAACGTTATTACACCAATAATATTAAGTTATGACAAAAGCCGTAAAACAAAAAACATTTGTTTAAGTGGTAGGAGTTTAGGGTTAAAAGGATGCAAGTGAATTACAAATAACCCTGTATGATGGTCATACAAACCGTATGAAACAAAAGTCTCTCCTGTGGATATAAAATTAGCGACACCGAGCGAACTTAAGATTTATTTTTTGTAATTTTATGTGTTTTGTGTGTGAAATAAACTTTTTCATTTCATTTCATTTTATTTAAATGGACCGAAAGTTGACCAGGCGTCCCACATGCTGATGTAGACTTGACTAAAAATATTTCTTATAGACTTAACTTTTTATATGTCCACAGGAGAGACTCGAACAAAGAAATGTGGAGGTATGACCAGTGACCAGTCACGCAAAGTAAGCTTAAAATATTATAAATTTCAGTTATATTAGAACATTAAACAATTAACGAAAAAAAAATCTTTTCATGATTTTATACCTGTTTAAAAATAAGTGAATTATGTATATTTTTAGTGAGTACAATAATAAATAAAATTATCTTAAAAAAAATTGCAAATTTTGCACTTAAATTTTTCACAATTTCACTGATAAAAAAACCTAATTAGATCAACGACAAAAAAAACGATGAGCATAAAAAATAAAAACCAAAACCACTCACCCTATTCTCCAGTACAATCACCCGCAAGTGGAACTAGCAAAAAAAAATCGTCGCGCAAACTTCGAGATTGGAGCGTAAAAATGCGCGTACAAATGCGTGCGGCAACCGCACTGCGTTCAACACTACTGTGCTGAGCTGGCGGGGTCACTGGCGGCACTCATTGCACCGAGTAGAAGGCAATGTGTGCTTTTTGCTATTGTTTTTAGGCTAAAGGTCAAAAACGAGGCTTGTCCTTTAGAAAGATGCAAACGCATTATTTACGCTTTAAAATAAGTTGAAATGGCATTGTATTAAAATGGGGCTAAATTCAGGACCTGCCCACACATTGAATCGTTTGGGTTGGGTTTGGTTTGAACTGCTATTCAGGAACGCCAAAAATCACTGGTATGCGAGAGGTTTGGACTGTGTTTGGGATGAGCCTTATTTATTTGTTTATTTATTTATTTACAAAACGAATTAACAGGAAAATAAGGCTCATCGCAAGCTCATCCCATTCCTATCTTCTCCCAAACGATTGAATTACCGCTCGCAAACCGTGTTGGGCCGTTCCTGAATTTAGCCCCTGTAATATCACTTGTAGTCAAAGACCATAATATCTCTATGGTCTTTGCTAGTACCCATAACACAATTTTTGTTTTCATTGGGACTAGGTCAGTATTATTTTTAACTAGCGACCCGCCCCGGCTTCGCACGGGTGCAATTATGCATGTATATCCATATAAACCTTCCTCTTGAATCACTCTATCTATTAAAAAAAACCGCATCAGAATCCGTTGCGTAGTTTTAAATATCTAAGCATACATAGGGACAGACAGCGGGAAGCGACTTTGTTATCCTTCCTACTTAATATTATAAACGCGAAAGTTTGTAAGTATGGATGGATGGATGTTTGTTACTCTTTCACGCTAAAACTGTTTGACGGATTCTGATGAAATTTGGCACACAGGTAGTTTATAATCCGGATTAACATATATGATACTTTTTTCCCGTAAAATTGCATAGTTCCCGCGGGATAGCGATAAACGAATTCTTCGCAGACGGAGTCGCGGGCTGCGGCTCGTATACTATGTAGTGACTAGCTGAAGTAGCTGACGCGGTAAACGTTGTTTTGCCATATAAATTATAGCCTGCGACCTATTCTCAGACCTATAAAAATGTAGACAAAAAAAATCATAAAAATCAAAACCATAAAAAATCAAAATGAGAACCTCCTCCTTTTGTTTTCGTCGGTTGAAAATAGGTCAAGCCGTTTCGGAGGAGTTCGATAATAAACACCGTGACACGAGATTTTTAAATATAAGAAGATTAAATTAAAAAAAAATAAGAGTTGCACGATCCTCTACTTGAGAGGGCATAGTTCAAACAACAACCTACAACGGCCTTTCAATATGAATACCTAGGCGACCGAGCTCCGCTCGGGCTGAAACTCGCTACCAAGCGTTTTCCCAGAGATATGACCAAGCTAGATCAATTTTTCATCCCCAAAAACCCCCACATACCAAATTTCATCGAAATCGTTGGAGCCGTTTCTGAGATTCTGATTATGTTATAAAAAGAATAACTAAGAATAAGAATTGCTCGTTTAAAGGTATTAGATATTAGATAGATAGATAGATTTATTGAACCATGGTTTACGCATATGACCTTTTGATTCGTTAGCAAAAAGCAAACCTTGCAGCGAATCGTAACGCCTAGGCGGCACCGGCACTCCTTGGAGAACTGTTTAATTTCATTCTTTGACGATGGTAGCTACCTACACTCTTTGAGCTGTATTTTATACTACTTCAAAAAAGATGAGGTTGTATTTTTTAATTATTTATGGTTATTTTATTACTATTTAGGGGGTTCCGTACCCAAAGGGTGCGAGCGGGGCCCTATTACTAACTGAGACTCAGCAGTCTCTCTGTCTGTTATGTAGGTCACGGTACTATCTCTTGAACGTATAACTTAGCTACACTACACACTTGAAATTTTCATCAATTAACTATGTACCTACCTATACTGTGGTTGTTATAACAACAAATACTTAAACAATAAAATAAAGTCATAAATAATAGGGGGATCGACATACAAAAAACGTGTTTTTTTTGCCATTTTTAGGGTTCCGTACCTCAAAAGGAAAAAACGGAAAACTTATAGGATCACTTGGTTGTCCGTCCGTTCGTCCGTCCATCTGTCAAGACCCTTTTTCTCAGGAACGCGTAAAGGTATCAAGCTGAAATTTTTATCAAATACTGAGGTCTACTGTCCCTTGGAGCTGTGAAAAAATGAAACTTGTAAGCCAACGCAATCAAAAGATACAGCCGTTTATGCCGCAAATTTCCACAAATTTTTGAAACTCGCAAGGGAATCAAAACCTACAGGGTACTTCCCGTGAACTCAGAATCTTGAAATTTGGTACGAAGCAAGGTCTTATAGCACAGATAAAGGAAAAATTGCGAAAAGCATACATTTTTAACGCAGTCAAAAGATAAAGCCTTTTATGCCGCCAATTTCCGCAAATTGTCGACACTCGAAGGGGAATCAAAACCTACAGGGTACTTCCCGTGAACTCAGAATCTTGAAATTTGGTACGAAGCAAGGTCTTATAGCACAGATAAAGGAAAATTTGCGAAAAGCATAAATTTTTTTGTCTGTCTGTCTATATCGGTAACCAATCTACAATGATCCCACACTGCGCACATTTTGCTTAGGAGCAGGGGTCTGATAAGACTGGATGTTCATAGATACATATAAATTTGTACGGAACCATCGGTGCGCGAGTCCGACTCGCACTTGGCCGGTTTTATAGATAATGGTGCGGAGCCCTTCGTGCGCGATTCCGACTCGCACTTGGCCGGTTTTTTAAAGTGCCGTGCTACTGATTTTAGTGCTTACATTATGGTGATTTTTTACAGAACTGCTTTAAAAATATTGTACGGATATGGATGTACGGAACCCTTCATGTACGAGTCCGACTCGCACTTGACCGCTTTTTTTGGCAGGGAATACTTTCAATTAGGTCCCATTGTCACCAATTCAGAGTCTAATAAAATCCCTGATTCCGGAAAAATCCCGGTTCCCGGAGAAATCGAGGAAAATCTTCAAATATTATAGAGACACCTATCTATGCTGCACAAGTCTCCGCCGTGTCAGTGGAAGTGTAGCTTTATCCTGTGATAAGGTAGGGTCGGCAGATAAGGCGGCAACTTTCCCCTATGGCGTAACACATTCGGTGGACATATGGGTATGAGACCTGGGTCTGCATAAAAAAATTACAATAAAAAATAAATTTTTCATAATGGATGGCTGAGAGAATTTTGAGAAATAGGTATTTTAATGAAATGTCGCTGTCTCGTCCGAACCCCTCCGTGTCAGTACAGCGAGAGCGGGACAACTGCACCTCAGACCGTTAATAGGCGCGTAAAATTGATCAAAACAGCATTTCGTAGTCCCCTGTTTTCTTCTCGAAAACTGGACCAATAAATTTATTTTTTTCATAAATAATTAGAGGACAGATTTAGCTATGCCCCTATGTTTTCCTTTTTTTGTTTATAGCAGGGATTCTTTTCTGATGAGTGTCTGAAAATGACGTTGAAATTAAGCAATTTTTTCAGTTTTTGAAAGCTCATATTTCTTAAGTTAATTGAAATATGGAAAAAAACGAAACATAGGGGCATAGCTGTGGTAGATACAGATAACACAGTAAAAAAAATTTGGCTCCAAAGCCATTATCCAGGGAGGAAACAGGGGATTACGTTTGTATGGAGAAATGGTGCGCATCGTACCCTCTTAATTTAGCATTGAAAAGCACAACAACATTATATTGCGTCTGGTCAACTATTTCTTACCTAGCAAATAGTACAGTACAATAGTCTGGGAGCCGCAAAATAAAATTGTTTTAATGCCACATTATTTGCGTGTCGTCAATTTGTTACTCCTGTACAAATTGTAAAGAGATTACAGTTCACGAGCCGCAATATAATGTTGTTGTGCTTTCCAATGCTAAATTAAATGAAGTATAGTTCGAGCAAAAGCTTTGAAAATGAGAAAGCTTTGTGTGTTTGTTGTTAGGTCTAACATTTGGTAGCATAGCGTACGGTTGTGGTACCTACTCTGAAGATGAGCTTTTTGGGTTTGTGTGATTTGTGTGTGTTCGTACAGTGTGGAAGTCGAGGAACTGCATGAACACGCATTTCTTACATAAACGTGACTATCGTAATATGGTCGCGTTTGAGCAAAGTAATTGTTTCAGTTCATTAATATGGACCTCCGCAAATGCCTGATTCAATAAACTTTACGTCTGTTTAAAAAACTCGAGGTTAATTTTAATTTTATTACCTTTTAACCTAGTGTGCTTCTCCACCAGAGACGTGTTATGCTGCGAGGATGTGAAAAATTTAGAATTATAAACCACAACAACATTATATTGCGGCTCGTGAACTTTAAATCACTTTACAATTTGTACTAGAGTAACAATTGACGACACGCAAATAAAGTGACATTAAAACAATTTTATTTTGCAGCTCCCAGACTATTGTACTGTACTATTTGCTAGGTAAGAAATAGTTGACGAGCCGCAATATAATGATGTTGTGGTTTTCAATTCTAAATTAAATGAAGTATAGTGACCATTTCCACTAATGCTAAGATATGTAGCCATTCATGGCACATCGCTCGTAGACCTGGGGCTAAATTCAGGAACGGCCCAACACGGTTTGCGAGTAATTCAATCGTTTGCGAGAGGATAGGGATGAACTGCTATTCAGGTTCAGGAACGCCAGAAATCACTGGTTTGCGGGAGGTTTGGGCTGAGTTTGGGATGAGCCTTATTTATTTACTAGCTTTTGCCCGCGACTCCGTCCGCGTGGAATTAGTAATTTAGGCAGCTTATTTTTTTTATCCAATTTGCTTTTTCATCAATTATGGCTCTCCTTAGTTCCTCGATATTAAAAAAATTACCCCCCCCCGCAACCCCCCCGCACGCTCCAACCCGCTCCCTCCCGCACAGCAACCCCGAACCCCCCCGCACCCCTCCGCACCCCCTGCACGCCCTCCAACACAGCACCCCCCACACACCCGCGTTCGTCCCAAGTCAAGCGTGTCCTATAAAAGTTTTATTTCAAGTTTTACTTCAAGTTTTTTTTGTCAAATATCTTGAAAACGGTGAATCCTACGGCGAAATAAATGAAATTTTCATCCCCCTTTAATGCCCCCCCCTCCCCCCCCCCCTCAACCCCATCAACCCCCCCCCCCCCCCCCCACCACCACCACCCGGTGTTTTTGTCAAATATCTTGAAAACGGTGCATCCTACGGCAAAATCAATTAAACTTTAATCCCCCTTCCGAAGCCCCCCCTCTCCCGCACCCCCCTCCCCACCCCCCTGATGTTAATACTGAAAGAATTTTTCAAATCGGAGCAGTAGTTCCTGAGATTAACGCCTATAGAAGTTTTACTTGAAAAACCCCCGATTTTGAAACATTCTTCCGCTCAGCTCCGCTCCTATTGGAGTTGGCGTGATGATATTATAGCCTATAGCCTTCCTCGATAAATGTGCTATCTAACACTGAAAGAATTTTTCAAATCGGAGCAGTTCCTGAGATTAGCGCGTTCAAACAAAAAAACCTGTTCGATAAATTCTTAAAATAGACGTATCTTTCTTATTTGTGAACCGATTCAAATGAAACAACCACTAAATGTTAATCCAAGAAAATAACAACATATCAGTGAAAACCGCATCCTTCTAGGTTAAGCCGTTTCTGAGATTAGCGCGCACAAACGCACAGACAAACAGACAAACAGGCAATAATTCTAAAGATCACTGTCTTGGGTTCTATTGCGCTAATAAATAGCCCTAGTGACTGTTTTTCTCAAATACCTTCAATGTACAGACACCGACTTGTTACAGATTTATTATATGTATATATAGATATAGATTTACAAAGCGAATTAACAGGAAAATAAGGCTCATCAAGCTCAGCCCATTCCTATCCTCTCGCAAACGATTGAATTACCGCTCGCAAACCGTGTTGGGCCGTTCCTGAATTTAGCTCCTGATGGGCGATGGGGCCAAAAGGTTCTCGAGTGACGTCCACGGACCAGAAGACGCAGCGTAGGCCTACAATAAGATGGAGCGACGCCCTAAGGTTGCGGGAACGCGTTGGACGCGGATGGCGCAGGACGTCTGTTTGGCAAACCTATGGGGCGGCCTGTGTTGAGCAGTGGACGTCTTTCGGCTGAAATTATGGTGATGCAAAAAAATCGTAGTATTCTTCTTCTAACCGTACTAAAAACCTAATCCAGTTCGAACCGTACAAGCTGTCGTTTTGAGACCTATTTCTTTTGCATTTCGATTAGACGTAGTACCTTCTACTTAAAGTTCATTTTAAGCAGTATGTCTTTAAATAAGTCGGTAATGTTGATCTTTAGATTTTCTTGGAATCTGAAACTGATAGTATAAGTAGTATAAGTAAGCACCTATAAAGCCACTGTACATGTAAACTATGTTGGGAGTAGGATACAAAAAATGGCCGATGGGACCAAGTGGTTTTCGAGTGGCGTTCACGGACCGGAAGACGCGGTGTACCTAGGTAGGCCTCTAGCAAGATGGAGCAACCACTTGTATGTATGCATAAGGCCACCACAAACCGGGAGCGCGGGGCGCCGACGGAGCGTGCCCAGCGCGCTCTATAACACTGAATCAAATATACGGTGACACACCGGCAGCGCGGCACACCGTATTTCATAATCATCATCATTGCGGCCGAAAGATGTCCACTGTTGAACATAGGATGGATGCGAATGGCACGGGACCGATCTGTTTGGCGAGCCTTGGGGGAGCCCAAGAACATAGGCCTCCCCCAAGGCTCGCCAAACAGATCGGTCCCGTGCCATTCGCATCCAACGCGATCCCGCAACCTTAACCAGGACGCCGCTCCATCATGTTGGAGGCCTACCCACACTGCGTCTTCCGCTCCGTGGACGCCACTCGAGAACCATTTTGCCCCATCGGCCATCAGTTCTACGAGCGATGTGCCCTGCCCACTGCCACTTGAGACTGACGATTCTTCGAGCTATGTCGGTGACTTTAGTTCTTGCAAGGATTTCATCATTTCTAATGCGATCCCGCAGAGAAACTCCGAGCACAGCCCTCTCCATTGTCCTCTGAGTGACTTTGAGCTTCCTTAAGCTGCGTACGGATTGCGCGCCCATTACGCATTATTATTATTGTCCTGGAACGCCATGTCCGTACTTGCAGCAACGCGTACAGTTTACGCGTACATAGCGTACGGACATGGCGTTCCAGGACACGCGTACCCTACGCGAGCCCGGGTACACGTACCCGGGCTCGCGTAGGGTACGCGTAATGTGCGCGCAGTCCGTACGCAGCTTTATGAGGCCCATCGTTAGCGGCCACGTCTCACCGTATTTCATTCAGTGTTATTGACCGCGCTGGGCACGCTCCGTCGGCGTCCTGCGCTCCCGGTTTGTTGTGGCCTTTATTGTCTAACGCTTTGACACCTTGCTATTGCATTCATTATTTCTCTCTGTCAAACGGTATGAGACGGTGACAGTAGAGATGGCGAAAGCGAAGGCAAGCGCCCACGCGTTAGAGTTAGACAATAGGGATGGTGACGCCATAAAAAACAATCCGACTTAACGGCTCCAGTAAGAAAACGCCTTATTTTAGCCCTGAAAACCAGATTAATTTTCGATTAAATGCAAAATTAGAGTTTTTGTTGCTTTAAAACAAATAAATAGTTAGTTGATTGAGTTGGCGAACAAGTGACGTCATAAGTTGCTATTGCCATTCAAACTCTATGGGAGAATTGTGTTTTGACAGATCATAAAAAAATACGTCAGTTGCTTTAAACATGAAACTACCGTGAGACTCACTCATTGTGAAAATAAACGGATCACTCACGTCTTAAAACGAGCGGTTGGTGCGCGTTTCGCAGCCGTCGTGACGTGTGACTCTGAGAAGAAGGGCTACGGATTAGCCCGAAACACGTCCAGTTAAACTCGTTTTAAGACGTGAGTGATCCGTTTATTTTCACTATGAGTACGTCACTTGATTGGTGGTGTCAACATCTCTATACGGCCTCAGGTAAAGGTTGCGGGAACGCGTTGGATGCGGAATAATGCGGATGGCTAAGTTCAGCAGTGGACGTATTTCGGCTAAAATGATGATGATGATGAAAAAAGGCATTGTGGCCTAGCGGTTTGACCTAAGGCCTCTCAAGCAGAGGGTCGTGGGCTCAAATCCCGGCTCGCACCTCTGAGTTTTTCGGAATTTATGTGCGAAATTACATTTGAAATTTACCATGAGCTTTACTGTGAACGAAAAGTATCGTGGGGAAACCTGCATACACATGCGAAGAAATTCAATGGTATGTGTGAAGTTCCCAATTCGCTTTGGGCCCAAGCCCTCTCATTCTGAGAGGAGGCCTGTGCCCTGCATTGGGATGTAAGGCTGGGATGATGATGATGATGAAGGTAGGTACCAGTGATTATCACTGTGATATCGAGATCGCACTGTATCGTGGGAACGCGGCCAGCCTTTATGTAATTGCAACTGGTTCCGCCATTTTGTTTTCTATCGATTAAAAGTAACGCAAACCCATTCAAGTGTTGCGATGTTTTTGGGTGTCTCTTTTGGGGATTGAATTACGTTTGTGTAATTTTGGGATTTTGTGTCAATTGTAATTTGGTAGGCCTATGTGGGTGATGAAACGTGTGTTGAAGTGAATTGTACCGAGATTGTACCTACCCAGTATACCTACCTGCTTCGATTAAAAAATTACGTAGTACCTAATTGATATAAAAAAAACGAACTTTTGTATTTAATTTAAGACCATACATTTCTTAAAGGTTGACTTAGAATGTAAATTTAAATACAATTCAAGACACTGTAGTTTCAGAAGTATGTTAAGTTTTTAATTATAAAAATAAATTAGTATTGTTCCTTCTAAGTACATTTTTACACAAGTTTTTTTTTTAAATTAGAAATGTGGAATTAAAAACAAAAAAAGCAAAAAGGGTGTACTGTTTCCGCCCGGGATCGAACCGGGGGCCTTGTGCGTGTGAAGCACACGTGATAACCGCTACACTACGGAAACTTGAAGGTTGTGGTTGAAATTATCGGCTAGTTGGTTTCGGCTTTACACAGACAGCGGTAATAGATAAGTGCTATTTAAGAAGACGCATGAATTTGTCAAAATTATAACGACATCGGAATAAGAGCCACAAATTCAAACCCTCATGTTATTGCCATAAGGATAGTACGTCCATGCCATAAGGGATTGCATTATCAAGTCGTGCATAATTTTATTGTCATTCATACGGGGGGATATTAATATTACATGTAAATGAATTTTATACAACCAAAAATGAAAGTGAACTTCCTTGAAGGTGTGAATGGGGAAGAGACGTACAGAAATTACGTTAGCAGAAAGAAATCTGAAATCCACTGAAATCCACGTCTCGCTGTCTGTGGCTGTGCTCTGCTTAGTAGTATAGATTTGGCTGCAAAATTGCATCGTTCATCATCAAGTACCTATTAAATACTAGTTTTACAACACAACAGCAACCACAACAACAGTAAACAATGACATGTTTCGTCCAGTCTGCAGTCTGCCTATTAAAATGTGCCCGCTACTATTTTTATTTAAATTAACATGCATTTACTTTAAGGAAAATTTGATTCTAAGTTATTAAATACATTTAATAGAATTCCATTTCACCATCCTTTTAATTATAAAATACTTCTGTAATCAGTTTTCTGCGAGGAACGGAACGCATTTGTAAAATAGGAGTATTTTCCTGATGAAAGCTATTGTATCTTAATAATAAATTTATCTCATCATTGGGTTGTTTAATAAAATCGGCGCCAAAGAGATTTGTTCAAAAAAATTAGGAACTGTAAATTCTTTGCATTTTCTTTAAAATGTTATGTAGCTGTAGATTTTCAACGAATGGATGATTGATATTATAATTTGACCTGAATGCTTTGATATACTTATTTAGAAATTTCTTTATGTTTATTGCTGTTTAGGGATACATTTTTCCGAAAAATTTTAAATGTAAATAAAACGCGTGGAATAATGCAAGTTTCCCAAAACGAAAATACACCTTACATACGTCAAAACCGGCAAAACAAAACGCGGCGGGCAGCCTGTCATGTCAACTGTCTTTCTTTCCTCTTGACATTTCGTTCAAGAAGAACGTTCACCAAAACGGCTTAACACGTTTCGTGTCTTAACGACTTAAAAGTAAGTGTTTTATCAAAAATATTATTGTGTAAATAATTAAGAGAAAGTGTTTTAATGGTGGAATCAGTTATTTGTCGAAATAAATCGAAATCGTGCCGGATGAGTTTGGATACTTCATGTGCGTTGGAACAGACTCGACATCTACGCGTTTTTATTTCTAACAGTGCTATATTCTGATTATATACATGCTTAAAGTTACTATTATTTATCACACATATTGATATTGTTCAATTTCTATCATGATTTTGCTAAAACTATGTTATTGTGGTCGATAACCTCAAAAGTTAGCGTTTGTCTTAGCGCTTCATTAGAGGGGCTCACTACTGTCTACTTGACTTATGTGGCAGAATGGTTTATTTATGTCTACGTTACAAATGATTAATCATATTTGTACGTTTTTATACCAAACAATTATAGAATCATTGCCAAAAGTGACTCCCTTTGCCTTTTGGCACAAACATATTTACACAATGCTGAATCTCGAATAAGATTACTGTTAGGTACTTAGGTACTGAAGTTATGGTCGAATTCTATAAGGTGACTAGGTAACAAAGTTTTTGTGCGTTGGACGGGATTTGACCCGCATCTCTTGGCTATACGCGCCGAGTATGCTACCGATTACACCACGTTGCCCCCAACCAACCCATCCAAGAAACAACTGCTTGCTTACCCCAATAAACACGTGTGGGTGGACCTATGGCCTAACAAGCAGCTCACCTCTTGAGTTTTTCGAAATTTTGTGCAAATTGACATTTAATAATAATAATAATAATAATAATAATACGTTTATTTCGCATAAAATGTGGTACATAAAAGATGGCAATGTTATTTAGTTACAAACGTTTCACACATTTAACCAGGAGCTGGCACGCAAACATTTTTTCTAATAGATGAATTCTAATTAAAACCTACATGTACAAAATAATAATTCATTGAATAAAATTGTCAAATAATAATAATATAGAGGACAATCTTACATAAATCAACCGAATCCAAAGAAAAAAAAAAAAATAAAACAATGTCATAATTTGCAACAATCAATAAATAAGTCAATTAATAATATTTAAAACAATTTACAAGTTATAATATCTATTTAAAATAATCAAAATATTCGTTTACAGAGTAAAAACATTCTTTTACTAACCATTTCTTAAGTCTGCTTTTAAATAAGTTCAGAGGTAAATCCTTTATGTCATTTCCCAAACAATTATAGAATTTAATTGACATGCAATATGTGTTCCGACCATACAATTTCGTCTTTTTGGCAGGTATCACGAGTCTGTTTGGGTATTGTGTGTTAAATTTACAGATGTCTTTTTTTGTTTTAAAAATCGAGTAGTTTGCTTTAGTAAATAAACAGACCTCGTATATGTACATGCATGGCACTGTGAGCAATCCTAATTCTCTGAACAGTGGCCTACACGAGGTAAAACTATCAACGTTGCAAATAGCTCTGATGCATTGTTTTTGTGCTATCAACACCCGTTTTGCTTCGCATGAATTACCCCATAGGAGAATACCGTAGCGGAGTTGTGAGCAAATATAGCCATGGTACGCCTGGATTGCAATTTCCTTAGATGCTACTTTTGGGAGTCGCCACAGAGCGTACGCAAAAGAGTTTACTTTATTGCACACTTTCGTTATGTGTTCATTCCAAGAGCATTTGTCATCTAGACACATACCTAAAAATGCTGTTTGATTAGATTCACAGATCATTTCACCCGCAAGCGTAATAAACAGAGAGTGTTTACGTGCATTCTTATTGATAAACTGTATGTATGTAGTTTTGTCAATGTTTATGTTTAAATTATTTTTGGTAAGCCATGTAACAACATCCACAACTGTTAGGTTTATGTCCTCATTGTAGGTCCTAACATTATGACATGGTATTATGATTGACAAATCATCTGCAAACAGTGTACAATTATATTTCGTTATGTTTGGAAGATCATTGACATACAATAAAAATAATAATGGACCCAAAATACTTCCTTGGGGTACACCAACCCGGTTTATCTTAGTGAGCGAAGTATACTTAGTTTCTACCTTGTCACAGTTTATTTTGGATACTTCAACAAACTGGGTTCTAGCCTGCAAGTAGTGCCTGAGCCAATCATTCGCTATACCTCTTATACCATAGAACTCGCATTTAGCCAGGAGTAGTTTGTGTGATACAAAGTCGAAAGCCCGGCTCATATCAAAGAACACTGCAGTTACCGGAATTCTTTGATTCATACTGCTTAAGATGTTGTTTGTCAGGCAGAATGCAGCCAGGGATGTTGATTTCCCTTTCTGGAAGCCGAACTGTTCCGGTTTTATTATTGAAATTTTATTTAGAAAGGACGATAGTCTTATATGCATTGCCTTTTCGAATATTTTTGACATGACAGGTATTAAGGAGATTGGTCTATGATTTTGCAAACTTTCTCTGCTCCCTTTTTTATGAAGCGGTTTAACAAGTGACTTCTTCAATTGCTCTGGAAAAACACCATTTGCAAAAGAGAGATTCACCAAATAACTTAGCACATGGGCGATTTCAAATTTACATAATTTTAAAACATGTGTTTGGATTTCATCGTAACCAGCAGATTTAGTAAATTTTAATGAGTTTATTATTTTGATTATCTCGTATTCATCAGTAGGAACTAAAAACAAATTATTATTATTTGAAATTATGTGGGAGAAGTCAGGTTTTCCATTATTTATATTATTGTATGTCGTATTTAAATAAAAATTATTAAAAGCATTTGCAATATCAGAAGGGTTTATTAAAATTTTATCATCAATTACTAATTTCTCAATAGTAGAGTAAATAGGCTTATTCTTAGTCATGTCTTTAATGATGTCCCAAGAAGCTTTACAAATATTTTTAGATTGGGATACATATTTAATATTGGCTATTTTTTGAGCTTCGTTTATACACCGTTTTAGAGTTTTGGTATAATTTTGATAGCATATTTTGTATGAAGCAAAATTAGTTTCTTTACTAGTTTTCTTGTAGTAACTAAAACGTATATGTCTTTTTGTTTTTATTGATAATTTAATCCCTTTTGTAAACCATTTCCTAGTTTTATGTTTGGTAGTAATTTTAACTTTATTAAGGGGGAAACAGTTTGTATAGAAGCGTAAACATGTCATAAAAGTATTTAAATGCAGACTCAGTATCTTTTTCACTGTACACATCTGTCCATGAAATTGAAATTGAATTGAAATTTACTATGAGCTTTACAATGAAGGTAAACAAAACATGAGGAAACCAGCCCGCTCCTGCGAATAAATATAATGGTGTGTGTGATTTCCCCAATCTGCATTAGGCTCAAGCCCAAGCCCTCTCTTTTTGATAGTCCTGTGTCCACAGAGGGACGTATATAGGCTGTGATGATGATGATATTTATTGCTAATTAAATCCTATATTATTTCAGAATGCGTTACGTGGCCGCGTATTTACTCGCTGAGCTGGGCGGCAAGGCTTCCCCAGCAGCTTCCGACCTGGAGAAGATCCTGAGCTCGGTGGGCATTGAGGCCGACTCCGAGAAGCTGAAGAAGGTCATTGCCGAGCTCAGCGGCAAGAGCCTCGAGGAGCTGATCGCGGCTGGTGAGTTTACATCAATGTCGTAAAGCTAAGTTTAGACAACAGAAATTGCTTAAATGTCAGAAATTAATTTCTGTACTGTTCACACTTGTACGGAATTTACTGGTACTAATTTATGGTGTCACAATAAAGGACCCAAGGAGGTGGATTCAGTCAAATCTTACGAAATTTTAGTAGATCCAAGTCTCCTGATTATTTTTTATAAGTGCACAGAAAGAAGAAAGTTAAAAATAAAGAAATTTGTCACAAGTACAACCGTTGTGCATAGTTTCTTTAATTTTGTAGCAACAAACATAACTCAATATGATGATCTTCAACCTAACCATCTTTCGTCTGAACAATCGTGCTGTTCACATCCTCACTGAGCCCCTCCTCCGACACTCAATACCCCCAACTAGTAGTTCTCCGCTGACCGTCTGTTTGCGCAGGCCGCGAGAAGCTGTCCTCGATGCCGTCCGGAGCCGGAGCCCCGGCCGCCGCCGCCGCCCCCGCTGCTGCCGCCGCCGAGGAGAAGAAAGGTATTTTTGTTTCTAACTAGATACAGGGTGTTTTCTGGTCAGCACATTTCACAATAGGGATTACTGTATTCCTGATTCTGAGTCTAAAAATTAAAGTCTAAAGATATCCACGCTATTTTATAAATCATGGTCGTCACTCGTTTCTGTGGCTACAAAGGTGTTTCACTACATATCGTCACAATCAGTCTTATGTTATTGGTATGCCTGCTATAGATGTAACAATATATCGTAGAGTAGAGCAAGTCAATTTGCGCAGATTTATCGATTGTGTGTATCAAAACTTCTGTAACGATTTGTCATACACACAATCGATAAATTTGTGCAAATCGGTTTACACAGATTAATTACTATGATATATCATTACATGTGTAGCAGGCATTAGATACCTACTACCCTCACAAAACTCTTACATGGTAACGTAATTGAAGTCTTCAGTAAACAGAAACACGGTGCATGGTTACCACAAAGTGAAATGAGAAAAATTCTAAATGCAATTTCTCTGCGGTCCTAAAGTTTTTTAATTATTTAGGGTGATATAAGTGATTCAGCATTAACCCCTGGTATGTCCAGATACAAATTATGTGCCAAATTTAAGGCTTATTTGTTTCTATTGTTATTTCAATCCGCATAATTGGTATTATTTGAAACAAACAAGACTTGAATGTAGTATTTTTTTACTTCTGTCTGACATACGAGGGGTTAATTAAACTATCTCTACTGTTTTCAAAATTGTCGACCAAATAAACACCCTGTATGAAGATAGTATGCAAGCATAGTGTTGATATAATAATCTAGAATATTTCTTTACAATTTGAGCATGAAACCTAAATGATGATTGCAAACTTACACCATCTTTCGACTGAAGAATATTGATGTTTCTCTCACTATCTGATGCCTTATTCACTCTTATTTCATGGATTGATTTGTTTTCTCTTTCTTACCCATGTGTTTCTCATTGCAGAAGAGAAGGAGACCAAGAAGGAGGAGTCTGAGTCCGAGGATGAGGACATGGGCTTCGGTCTTTTTGATTAAGTGCATTTTAGAGGTGAGTTGTAGTACTGAATCTTTTATAAGATAGAACTACCCTAATTTACCTTTAGCCTCTGAAACAGATTGCTCATGTAGAAGAACACTGAGGGCTATATCTCACCGGGACACCACGGCGACGCAACCAGTCTCTGCCACCAACAAAATGTATACAGCTCTATGGAGTGTATGTCACCTGGCGGCCACTTGGTTGCGCAACGGATTTGGCGGCGCAACCAGCATAGACGCGTGCATGCAACATTATTGACCGCGCCGTCACGTTGGTTGCGCCAACACTAATTAGTATGGCGCTGTATCTCACTCACTCGGCTGCCAGTCGCACCACCAGCGACGCTCCCTCAGCATCAGCATAACTATCTCATCGGCGTCCATTTTGAGACTGCGGCGAATCTGGTGTCTCTATTGGTGGCTCGGTTTGGAAGCTAGTTTGGTAGCTAGACACTACGGCTGCGCGACTGGTTGCGCCGCCGTGGTGTCCCGGTGAGATATAGCCCTGACACAATTATTATTATTGAGGTGCACATCCCTGGTGCGCAGGGTGGAGGGGAGCGCTAACGGCATCCTGAGGGCATTCGCAGATAGGTTTGATTGTCAGTATCTGAACCATTGCCATATGATTCATGTACTGACAAACAAACCTACGTACTCGTAAAAGTGCTGAACTATTTTATTTTATTTTTCTTCATTTGTTTATGTTTCACTAACACTAGGGTAAGCTTATATCATAAATTTGACTAACACCATGTACCTAACATATTTATAAGTAATACTAACAAATGATGGATCATAGTTATCTGAATAAATCAATTATTATTATTATTATTATTATTAATTACAAATTTATTGTCATTTCAAAACTAAACTTTATGTTAAAAGACAAAGTCTAGTTTTGGAATGACAATAATTTGTAAGTGTCAGTGACCTTCTACATGAGCGAGATGGTGATGGGGTCAAGGCCAGGCTTACACAGCTAATATTTTGAATTTGATCTTTTTGGTGTAAGAATGCATTGTGAAGAAACATTAAATTTTATCTATGGAGCTATTTAATGTAATGTGCATGAAGTTCCTACTCCATCTTAAATCTGTGCGGGATCCTAAAGTTTTACTTGTCCTGATATCTGTAAAAAGTATCATAAGTTAAATTTGATCTACTTTTAATGGTAGATTGATGACAGTCAATCTAAAGGAAGCTCTAAAGTATTATGAGAAATAGGCCACAGAAAAACATACTTGAGATAAATTTTATAAGCTTTTTATTGACTTGCTATTTATCTACAATGTGTCTCTACCCTCTGGACATAGACGAGTATGGCGTGTTGATTATGGTATTTCTAAGCTATGAACAAAGCCTCACACCAAATGCTACCATTTTAACGGAGAAATTACTGATATACCATTTTAATACTTTGGAACAACCTGTATGTAAATACATGGTAATTAAAGAGTATTTCTACTTGATCAACCTCTGAACCTCAAAACTCATTGCGAACAACTGCTACAGTATCTTCCTACTTATTGTTGATTTGTTTGTGGGTATTAATTTAAGAATTTTACAAAAGTAGAACATTCCTGCGAAGGAACTTTATTCAGGATTTTGGTCTTTGTCCAGATAGTAGACATGTTATATGTACGTGTACGGGTCAAATCTTGCAAGTTAAATTCGAGCCACTTCCAGTGGTTGGATTGGCTTGAAATTTGATATAAACTTATGTATGTAGGTTGGATGACAATGCAAGTACAGTCAACAACAAAAAAGAGTTGGCGGAAACCTTGCAATAAAAATGAAATTTTTAACAAAATCTTTTTAAATACATATAATAAACATCCAAGATGTTATTTTTCTGTCCCGATTAGGGATTGAAGCCGGGATCTCGAGCTTTGTATTGTAGTCAGGTTCACACAACACTAGTACCTCTCTCCGGCTTGCCCAACAAAAATGAACTTCACGCCACTGACTTAAGGTTTATTTTCTCTTCCAGATGCGGCACACGCGGTCGTTATTCCAAGTATGGTGTAAGCGTAACCTGACTGTAACTACTATGTTTCTATGAAATATAGTTTACAAAAATATACTTTTGTTTTACTAAATCCTTAATTAAATCCTTATCTGTTTTCTGTCAAGCAGAAGATCGTGGGTTCAAATCCCGGCTCGCACCACTGAGTTTTTCAGAATTTATGTGCGAAATTACTATGAGCTTTACGGTGAAGGAAACCTGTAAAAACCTGTGAAGAAATTCAATGGTGTGTGTGAAGTTCCCAATCCGCAGTGGGCCCGCGTGGGAACTAGGGACCACGCCAAGCCCTCATTCTGAGGGAGGGGGGGGGGGAGGGTTGGAATGAGTTTGTAATCCAAACTTTTTGGCCACTTTGGGTGTCACAAACTGTTTAATGCTGACTGTACCACAACTGGCCTTTACACCTAAACCTGCCTGAGCCTACTAGCACACAGTGTGGTATAAAGTCCTCATTCTCCATGAAATAAAACAAAGTGTACTTCCACCTAATTTATAAAAAAAAACTGGTGCTAATACATTTAATAAATAAAAAAACGATCACAGCGTATATTTAGCTCTATTTTTTTTCTCATCCTATGTACACAGTTATACAAGAAAAAAATTCTGATTCTGATTCTGATAGCGTGTATATTAACATCACATTTGTTATGAAAAGGTTTCACCTTGGTACGGCTTATTGTCTAACGCTTTTGACGCTCGCCTTCGCATTCACTATTTCTTTCTGTCAAACGGTATAAGATGGTGACAGAAAGCGAAGGCAAGCGTCAGTACAGCACAGAAAAGGATTATTACCTTTAATATTATGAAATGTCATACAACCATGACATTGAATGTTATTACAAAGTAATATTATGCCTAAATGTCATACAACCATGACATTGAATGTTATTACAAAGTAATATTATGCCTAAATGTCATACAACCATGACATTGAATGTTATTACAAAGTAATATTATGCCTAAATGTCATACAACCATGACATTGAATGTTATTACAAAGTAATATTATGCCTAAATGTCATACAACCATGACATTGAATGTTATTACAAAGTAATATTATGCCTAAATGTCATACAACCATGACATTGAATGTTATTACAAAGTAATATTATGCCTAAATGTCATACAACCATGACATTGAATGTTATTACAAAGTAATATTATGCCTAAATGTCATACAACCATGACATTGAATGTTATTACAAAGTAATATTATGCCTAAATGTCATACAACCATGACATTGAATGTTATTACAAAGTAATATTATGCCTAAATGTCATACAACCATGACATTGAATGTTATTACAAAGTAATATTATGCCTAAATGTCATACAACCATGACATTGAATGTTATTACAAAGTAATATTATGCCTAAATGTCATACAACCATGACATTGAATGTCATACAACCATGTCATACAACCATTGAATGTCATACAACCATGACATTGAATGTTATTACAAAGTAATATTATGCCTAAAAATAATTATGACCTGCGAAAAAAGATTATGTCAGGAAATGTTATGGGCTTGAAAATTCGGAACAAAAATTTTATGGGAGTCATTATAGACTCATAAATTATAATTTTAGTGTAATTAATTGTAATTTTATGAATTTATACATATAATTTATATGTATAATAATTTGACATGTTAAATTTTTAATTGTATTAATACCTAAATGAATATGAATATGAATAATATGAAGTCATCAATCGATGTCTAACTTCTTGAAGGAGCCCTCGATACCTCCGAAGATGTCGGTGATGGTTTTGGGCTTGCCCGGCCGCTTGGACTCAACCACTCGCCTCTTTGTCTCTCTTTCGAAGAAGTCCTTGTTAAGTTTCAGCCTTTGTTTGAGGTCGTCTGCGAACAAATTATGATAGGTCAAGAGCGTATCAAAACAGACAAAATGCCTAATGGTCAATTTGATTGACTTAAGTACCTACATATAATTTTCGTTAAAACCAAAAAAAATATATAAATTGGGCCCAGCTCAGAAAAATATTGCAGCTAGCAACGTAAGTTGGAACTTAACTAGCAATGTCTAATTGTCTAATTTTCTCAGGCCCGCCCATATACTCGTAGTAAACCAGACTGCCTTACCACAGATTTTCGGTATCGAATCGAATTCCCCTCCTGCTTCCTTTGGCAGCGCAGCTATGGGCATGTGCTTCTCCAGAGTTGTGGAACCCACTTGGTGGATGTGGAGGCAGTCCATAAGAGCCTTCTTCATGAAGGGCTTGATCAGCATAATGAGTTTGTCGACGAAAGCTGGTGCGTTCATGTAGTGGAGACCAGTCACTTTGACGAGCATCGCTTCCTGAAACGTAAGAAACAGTTGGCAGGAGTTCTTGAGTGGCAACTAGTGACGCCGTGGTGGCCTAGTGGTTCACCTATGGTCTCTCAAGCAGAGGGTCGTGGGTTCGAGTCCGAGCTCGCACCTCGTGAGTTTTCGGAATTTATGTGCGAAATTAACATTTGTAATTTACCATGAGCTTTACGGTAAAGGACAACATCGGGAGGAAACCTGCATACACCTGCGAAGAAATTCAATGGTGTGTGGGAAATTCCCAATCCGCACTGTGCCCTGCAGTGGGCCGTATCCCTCTTTGCCCGTGGTACAGTTGGCTAGGTCCGGTTGACCGGACAATGGTAATTTTTTTTAACAGTGTTACAGTTGACTGGACCATTTCTTTTTCTGTGAACCGTGGTACAGTTGACCGGACTATAGTTAATTTTTTTGGAACTATAGTACTGTAATGAAATTGTGGACAGAATGTACGGTTAAAATGAAAAGTGTGAAAGACTATTTTATTGCACAAAATCAGTTAATATAACCACTTTTTTAATGAAAAATAAAAAAAAAAAATTTTTTTTTTTAAGTATAATCAGTAAGTGTCACTTAAACTGCCCTAGAGGCACGCTATAGCTATGATTCTGCTTTTATAAGGCTACCTCACCTGGAGGAAGTAGAGGAACTGCTGTATAGTCTGCAGGTCCAGCCTGGCGAGATGCTGGAGCGTCAAAACGCTCAGGTCGAACACGAGTGCCAAGCCCGGCCACGTGCCTTGCTCCTCCTGGCTCAGCTCCAGAACCATGAGGGTTAACCTGGAACAGGCGAAGATTGAACTCGTTCGTTTGCCTATCTAACTTATTTAATTTAATTACTAGCTGATGCCCGCGGCTTCGACCCGCTGAAGTAGATTAAAACGAGTTTTCCTGTGGGATAGATATATTTTCCTGTGGTAAAAAGTATCTAGCTCAGTTTCGACGTGAAAGAAGGATAAACAAACACACTATTATTATAGTATGGATTTCACTAGATAAATTGGCCTTAATTGAATAATGAAATTTTGATTTTTGAATTTGTATTAATTCAAATCCACGTCAAAGGCCGTTTCACCTGTGATATCATTCACTTCCTTAATTGCGCTGATTTTCGTTTTGAGTCCTCCGTGGCTCAAAAAAAAAACCGGTTGTCTGTAAGGTCGGTTTACGGACGATAGTTTAACTTGACAACGTCATAAGAAAACATTCAAAAAACAAAAATGAAACCAGACTGTCACCCATCCAAGTACCTACCAACTGACCGCGCCCGACGTTGCTTAACCTCGGTGATCGGACGAGAACCGGTGTTTTGTCAAATATCTTGAAAACGGTGCATCTTACGGCAAAATCAATTAAATTTTCATCCGCCTTTAGAACCCCTGCACCCCCCGCACCCTCCCCCCATTAAATACATGCTGGTGTTCGCTGCTCTCTTGTACGATGGGCTGCAAAAGTGCATAGACATCTCGGGGCGATAATCGCGTGAGCAGTGTTTGATCATTTGAGGTTATTAACATACCCGCGCGCGCGCGCGCTCACACGATTATCGCCCCGAGATGTCCATGCACTTTTGCAGCCCACCGTACATACTGGCGTTGGCGCTGGTCTGGCCTTCGCTGCTCTGTAGGTACATGTAACGTTACATTGCGTCATCCTTTTTCGTGTATGCAGCCGGCGTTCATCGATTTATTAGACGTTGTAACGTCAAAAACGGAAAAATGAAATTCTTAGAGCTCGTTCCTACTATGTCGTATAGTGGCAGATCATTTTGTACGAAGCTATTCACACTTGACCGACACCGATTTTGTGTCGGTGCCGACAAAAAATGTCGGGTGTTTTGCTAGCCGACGTCCGGAAAATAATCGTGTTGGGTCACGCTCGCCTAACGCCGCCGACAACCGATTAAAATCCGGGCCCGACATCCGACATAGTGGGAACGAGCTCTTAGAAGCCAGCCACACAGAAGAGACGTGGGTGGGCGCGTCGCAGTCCGCGTCGTTTGTCCGCAGGCCGCGTCTCCGCCCCGTCTCTTCTGTCTGCTTTGGATCGCGACACTTCTATACATTTAGTATGAAAACAAATTCAAGGGGTGCCGCGACTGCAACGCGCCCCTGTCCCGCGTCTCTTCTATGTGGCTTGCGCCATAATTACCTGATACATTCATGGAAGACGAACTTCTTAGGGTCCTTGTCCACAAAACGGCAGTAGAACACGGCGGAGCCGTCGTGCGCGCGCATCGGTACGGTCACCGTCACTCTGAAACACAACGCGAAGAAATGCAGCAAAACCCTTCAATTAATTACGTATGATTAGGCTGCAAGTCCCCTGGAGCGGAGGCAGCGGAGCGAAGCGAGGGAGTATGCGGAGAGGAGTTGCGGACTGCCCCTGTCAATAGACGCAGAAACCTTGGGAGAAGCCTATGTCCAGCAGTGGACGTCTTTCGGTGGAACTTATGATGATGAGGAAGATAAAAGATAGGATAGATTAAACTTACATGACGTTCAATGTTGAAATGGTCTTCTCGTCGGCTATGCGGTTCTTGAAGAAGTTCTCGAAGAGTGTCTTGATAGTAAAGTGGAGGTCCAACACCTGCTTGGAGACTTCCGCGCTGCACTGGCAGCAGTGGTACACGAGGATCAGATCCAGGTCTGGAAAAACAATTATGTTTATTCTGTAACTGAAACGACACTGCGCTCCAAAACTCGTATTATAGATGTGGGTGTCAAAACCGCCAACCGCTCCCTCGCACTAGTTAGTGGATTTAAAACAAACGGTAATGGTTAAAAAACAAACTTAACCTAAATTACTGCATTCTATAAGATGACATTTAGAAAAAAACCCTGAAGAAAATACTGTTTCAGAAATAAATCCACTAACTAGTGAGCAAGTCTCCTGGGAGATGGGGCTGCGTGGCCAACCAGGAGCGCAATTTCCTGACGTCTTCGGGCGTCACGCCTGTCTTCTTCGCGTACTTATGTATATCGGAAGTCGATAAATGAGAATGCCCTACGAGAGCCTCAAAGGTGCCACTAGAATTCCGGTCCCTAGTCATAGTGCCACTAACCAGTGAGCAAGTCGCCTGGCAGATGTGGCTGCGTGGCCAGCCAGTTGCGCAGTCTGCTGACATCTTCGGGCGTCACGCCGGTCTTTTTCGCGTACTCCTTCTCCAGCGGGAACTGTTGGACTACCACTGGTGCTGACATTTTTCTGGAAGCAAAGAGATGACAGTGGTTTTCTGGCAGCGGAAACCCTAGATGGCGTAAGTATCGTGACCTTAGTTTGACGTGTTTGTCACCTTTGGGATTGTTTTATAATGAAGTAAAATAATAATAAAGGAGGATGAGCAGATTTGGATGGACTCTGGCCTAGAGACCAATAACGACAAGCAATACATCGTTGGAGCCGTGGTGGCATAGTAGTTTGACCTATGGCCTCTGAAGCAGAGGGTCGCGGGTTCAAATCATGACTCGCACCTCTGAGTTTTTCGGAATTTATGTGCGAAATGAATTTGAAATTTACCATGAGCTTTACGGTGAAAGAAAACATCGTGAGGAAACCTGCCTTTGCGTGGGAACTACGGCTCAAGCCCTCTCATTCTGAGAGGAGGCCTGTGCCCTGCAGAGGGACTTATATAGGCTGGGATGATGATGATGAAACGTATCCATGGCTCATCATCTTGTTGGAAGCCTACCTACATGCGTCTTCCGGTCCGCGGACGCCACTCGAGAACCTTTCGGTCCCATCGGCATCCATAGCTTAGCATAGCACATCTATGATGGATAAGCACCCTAAGAAAAAATTAACCTGTTTACTACTTACGAGTCAATCTGTATAATTACTACTAAATACGATTAAAATTAAATGTTTCAGCTATCAATACAATGACAAGTACCATACAAGGTGTACTTAGGTCATGCCATAATTGCATAATTAAGTTAACTAAGTTCAATTAAGTAACTACGGCTTCATAAGTGTTCAGGAAAACTACCGGGTAAGAGCGAGTCGAACCCGCGTGGAGAGGGTTCCCTGCGATAAAATATACCTTTGTACAGACAGTTCTAGTTACGTTCTCTTCCGAAACGGCTTGATCGATTTTTATGAAAAATTTTCTCTGTATTTGGTAGGTCTGAGAATAGGTTGTAGGCTATTTTTTATACCCCTATTCTTCGCAGACGGAGTCGCGGGCAACATCTAGTCTAATATTATAAAAATCTCGTGTCACGGTGTTTTGTTATCGAACTCCTCCGAGACGGCTTGACCGATTTTTATAAAACTTTTTTCTCCATATTCGGTAGGTCTGAGAATAATAGGTCTTAGGCAATTTTTTTTATAGCTACCCCTTTTCTTCGCAGAAGTTATGCTGATGCCAATTAGGGTTATAATTTCAATATCGTCTAGGATGGCGCTTGAATCATTGGCCTTTTAACCGTCAAATAAGTATAAATATAATACAACTAATTTTTTAACACAGTAGATACGCTTTTTGAGGCTAAGGATTGCCAACGCGGATCGGAATTACTTGCAAACATCCCATGATATATCCATTAATTTTATACTATACCTTAGCAATTAGCAATTATTACGTAGGTAATAATATAACTAGTTAGTAAAGTCAACTGCACACTCGATGTCATGCATGACAGTGTATCGCGTCATAACACCGGTTTCATACATTTTTATGTGATAAAGATAAAAAGCATGAGTTTTCTCAAGAACTTTATACATTTAATTTTGAACTTTGACTTGCATAGAAATTTACAGGTAAGTCGCTTTCACCATCTCTTTCTGTCATCATCTTATACCGTTTGATAGATAGATATAGTGACTGCGAAGGCAAGCGTCAGAAGCGTTAGACAATAAGCCTGCTGGTCTACAGTCCTTTGAAGCTGTGAAAAAATCAAACTTCTAAGTTAACGTAAAAAACCGGCCAAGTGCGAGTCGGACTCGCGCACGAAGGGTTCCGTATCTATGAAAACGGCAAAAAAAACACGTTTTTTGTTTGGGAGTCCCCGTAAATATTTGTTTTATTTTAATTTAATAATTTATTTTTCCTCCTCCTTTTCTCCTTTCTGCTTTTGGTCCTCGTATGCAGCGGACAGAGAGCAGTGGAAATGTTGGGGGGAGGCCTTTGCTCAGCAGTGGGACAGAACAGGCTAGTAATAATAATAAATTTATTTTTAAAGCAAATATATAACTAAATGTTCTGTGAATATTTCAAGCGTCTACCTGTTGCCGTTATCAATATGGAGCAAAAACGAGCAAAACAAATCACGTTTGTTGTATGGGAGCCCCCTTAAATATTTATTTTATTCTGCTTTTTAGTATGTTATAGCGGCAACCGAAATACATCATCTGTCAAAATTTCAACTGTCTAGCTATCACGGTTCATGAGATACACCCTGGTGACAGACGGACGGGCGGACAGACGGACGGACAGACGGACGGACAGTGGAGCCTCAATAATAGGGTCCCGTGTTTACCCTTTGGGTACGGAACCCTAAAAAAGATACGGACGTTTTATGTCGCAAAAAACGTATATTTCGACACTCTAAAAGGAATAAATTATAGTGTAGATTGATCTAGAACTATGAAAGTCTTATACTTACTATAAGTACCTAAAGGGAAAAATCTTAATAATTTAAAGTCCCGATTTAAATAAATAAATATCACGGGACAATTCACACCAATTGACCTAGTCCCAAACTAAGCAAAGCTTGTACTATGGGTACTAGACAACGGATAAACTTACTTATATATTAATACATACTTAAATACATATTAAAGACCCAAGACTAGACTTAAACAAATATGTGCCCCGACCGCGAATCGAACCCGGGACCTCAAGCTTTGTAGTCACATCAGGTTCTATAACAACTAGACTACCCGGTCGTCAAATATTTATAAAATCCCATTTCCAATATAAAATGGCCCCATGCCATGTCTGCGTTAATATACCCGTATAATTACAAAGGTTTGCAAACATCATCATGAATTCATGACCAATTATCAATGTAAATAACAAATGCATTTTTTTTCGCAAATAATCGAGCTAATTGTAAGGCATAGATACGACTGAACGCGACTGCGCGGCGAGCGTTTCCTCTGCGGCACTGCACGAGAAACGGATGATTGGTAACTTTGGTAAGGGTGTAACATTTGGTTTTATCCCCCACGTTATTTCTTCTGCATATCAATGACATGTTGCATGATACCAATATTAATTGCTATGCAGATGACAGTACTGGGGACACGCATTATACCGGTCGCGCTAATATATCCAGGGAGCACGTCATTGAAAGCCGGAATATACTTGTGTCTCAAATTGAGATCATGCTGAAGCATGTCGCGGATTGGGGTAAACTAAACTTAGTTCAGTTTAATCCCCAGAAGACACAAGTATGCGTTCTCCACTAAAAGGATTCCTTTGTTCAAATATTATTTATTTTTATTAGCAATACGTACTGTATTCCACTGTTGGCGTATGTAAGCGATTAAGAATTTCGGGGAAGTCGGTTGGGAGCGACGTGGTTCAATTGGTAGAACACCCAGGTTGGGGCGCATACCCGGGAGACGTGGGTTCGAATCCCGCCGGCGCACCCGAAAAACTTTTTCGCTTTTAAATCATCTTAAATGATCCCTTTGTTGTTTCACCTTGTTTTGAAGGTACTCCCCTTGATGCCAAATCGCCTATTACCGAACCGAACCACACCGAACCGAATAGTGATAGTAAATAAAATAAATAAATAAATATCACGGGACAATTCACACCAATTGACCCAGTCCCAAAGTAAGCTAGGAAAGCTTGTGTTATGGGTACTAGGCAACGGATAAACATACTTATATAGATAGATACATACTTAAATACATATTTAAACACCCAAGACCCGAGAACAAACATTCGTATTTTTCATACAAATATCTGCCCCGACACGGGAATCGAACCCGGGACCTCAAGCTTCATAGTCAGGTTCTCTAACCACTAGGCCATCTGGTCGTCTCCCGTCCCGTCTCGTGGATAGTGACCCGTGAAACCGAATGTAGCTGGATTATTATCTATTTACTAATTAGAATATAACCGACATTGAGGCACAAGATTAAATGACCCACAAAGACTAATTTCTTACTAAGGTTCGTAACGTACCTAACCTACGTAACCGTTTACGGTTCGATGTGCCAAAAATATGTTTATTCACCATATCCTTCGATAGCTACTATTACTTATGAGTCCAAGCATGTTAGACCCCAATAAAAGACAATGGTACCTTTAGAAGACCGCGCGTGAAGTCTCGTGTAGGTATGCAGCCTCCGCCGGGGGTTAATTTTTTGCAAAAGTCATATACTTACTGCGCAGTAGCGAAATAACCGCAAGCGCTCTGCCAGACTCGACATTCTAGATTTGCACATTGATAAAATATATATTTTTTTATTATTTCAACGCGCCTGAAACACCTGCCCTAAATTCGTCATTAGATCTCCGGCTATTTGCATGTATACTTGTGTACTTATGGCAAATAAATGATTTGATTTGATTTGACTTGGATATTTAAAAAAATGTCTATTATCCCTTTAAAGAAGTGACATGGATCTTTTTCCTGTTTTTTAAAGACCTGTTATAGTTAGCCTCTCGGTAGGTATCAAGTTATCGTTGAGTTTTGAGATTTGAATAAAAAAACGTGAGAATAACTTACGGTTTTTCCTCAATAATCCATAGACAAGTTACTCGTAAAATTAACTCTGTTCACTGCGCGTCTGAACCGCGAGAGATTAAGACTTGGTCTGCAACTCTGAACTGCGTACACGCACCTTGACGGACGTCTAAAGCTGCGTCTACATTCGAGTAAGATCTTTACGCGTTTTCATTGGAACATAACATGACCATTTTGATTAAGGAGCTCGAAAGTAAAGTCAGCTTAATGAAACTTAACTGCTTTAATGATCTTCAACCAAAGCTTAAACATAACGAAATACAAAGCTCTCTTATATGATTTAGAAATCTTAGAGGTCGACACACCGTTAGCCAGTTTATAATAGGCACAGTGCCATCTACCGCAACACTGAACTAAATTTTCTTTCTTAATATTCAACATTTTCTTAAATAAAAATTAAAATAAAAATAGACTGCAAAATACAAAAAGACTTAAAACACAAGTATGCACGCATCAGCTCAATGAGCTGCTAGTGTATTAATAATAATATTTATTTAAGACTTGTCAGCTGAAAGACGTCCATTGCTGGACAAAGGCCTCGTTCCTGCGAGCTCTACCAGGTCGTCGGTCCGTCTTGTTGTGGGGTGAATATTCGAGCGTTTTGACCGCGCGGTTAAACGTCATTACCATTCGACGATTATTACCACAACCGAAGGACGAATCGCGCGAAATTTCATCAAATAGATTCAGCATCGGTACTGTCTTAAGTTTTCATAAAAAGTTAACCCTAAGCAACCCATTTTAATAATTTCTGCTCAAATGGTAATGACAAAAAAAAAACGCCGTAAAAACGCTGAATATTTACCCTGTGCTTTCCAACGCCACGACTTCGGTTCGCGGCCGGTTTTTCCGGGTCACTCCATAGGAGCTCGTTCCCACTATGTCGTATGTCTGTCCAGATTTTAATCGGTCGTTCCAGTGGCAGAACATTTTATATGAAGCTATTCACACTCGTCCGACAAAAAATATCGTGTGTTTTGTCAGCCCTCGTCTGGAAATCGTGTACAGAAGCCTCGAAATGACTGTCGTCGTTAATGGCACCAGATGCGGTCAGCCGACAGCCGATTAGTGTGAACAGAGGCGCCGACACCCGATTAAAATCGGAATCCGACATACGACATAGTGGGAACGAGCTCGATAGCTCTAACCTGACTGCTCCATCAGTCGTCGGTTCTTCGAGCAATGTGCCTTGCCTGCTTTTTAAGGCCCTACCGAGCTTTTCGCGCTGATCGATTTTAGGTAAGAGATTTTGGTATGCGGGAAGCACGATGGCTCAAGATAGGTTGGTTAGACTGCGCGTGTATTTAGGTATTTACATCGTATTACTAAAACAAATGCACATTTTAAAAATGTAGCAACACTACGCCCTAGAAAACATCTCGTTTTATCAACATTCAATAAGTCATGACCTGCCGTGCAGTGTTTACGTCGTAATACGAATTTATTTTTTTATTTAGAGACGACTTTGGATTTTTTTCAATCGAGCGAACTATAAGTAATCGTGTTTCGATAAACACTTGTCACTAGCTAGAGTGAATCCTCAAATATATTACACATGATTTTCAGGACTATAGCTTTACTTGTAATGATACAGCACGAGATTAAATGAATGCAATAAATGCGCCAAAAACACGGTTAGGCCCTTAAGCGTGGGATTAAAATTTATTATTGTATTTACGGTCAAGTGCAAAAATAAGTATCGATTTAATCCTCCCATCGTTATATACCAATACCTTAGTTCGACGACATTAGAGCTATGGAACATATTTATGAGCGAGTTGTGTGAACCCATATTTTTACACTTGACTGTACTTAGCTTTTACAAGCATGCAAAAATTTATCGTCTTAAAAATAAATAATTTATTGAATCAGGCGTTACTTTGCGGAGGTCCATATTAATGAACTAAAACAATTACTTTGCTCACCCGCGACCTTACTCGAAGAAGTTGAAGGTCGCGGGTGAGCAAAGTAATTGTTTTAGTTCATCTATACATATAATAAATCTGTAACAAGTCGGTGTCTGTATACATTGAAGATATTTGAGAAAAACTGTCACTAGGGCTATTTATTAGCGCAATAGAACCCAAAACAATGATTTTTAGAATTATTGTCTGTTTGTCTGTTTGTCTGTATGTCTATGCGTTTGTGCGCGCTAATCTCAGAAACGGCTTAACCTAGAAGGATGCGGTTTTCACTGATATGTTGGTATTTTCTTGGATTAACATTTAGTGTTTGTTTCATTTGAATCGGTTCACAAATAAGAAAGATACGTCTATTTTAAGAATTTATCGAACTTTTGTTTGAACACGCTAATCTCAGGAACTACTGCTCCGATCTGAAAAATTCTTTCAGTGTTAGATAGCACATTTATCGAGAAAGGCTATAGGCTATATAATCATCACGCTAACACCAATAGCAGCGGAGCGGAGCGGAAGAATGTTTCAAAATCGGGGATTTTTGAAGTAAAACTTCTATAGGCACGCTTGACTTGGGAGTACGGTGGCGAATATAAACGCGGGTGTGCGGGGGGGGGTTTGGTGGGGGGTTGGGTTGGGAGGGTGGTGCGGGGGGGGGTAATTTTTTTTTATATCGAGGAACTAAGGAGAGCCGTAATTGATGAAAAAGCAACTTGGATAAAAAAATAAGCTGCCCAAATTACTAATTCTACGCGGACGGAGTCGCGGGCAAAAGCTAGTTAAAAATAAATGTGAAAATATAATTACATTAACCATGTCAAAGAATTAATAATATACAATTACAACAATATCAATTCATTTGATTAATAATTTCAGGCAATGCAAATATATTTACTAGTTATTTATTATTATATTCCAAGAATTCCTTTACACTGTAAAAACATCTGTCTTTTTACCATTTTATTAATTCTTTTCTAAAGTTTGATAATGTCGTGATTTGTCTAATTATTAGCGGTATATGATTATACATATATTTGTATTGACATTGCGTAACAATTTTTGCTATACAGTGCGCTTTTTTGTGTGGCTTGGCTAGTTTTGCAACATCTCTGGCTCTGAGTCTAGGATTCACTAATAATTTATTATAAAAGTTTGGGTTTGACCTTACATATAAGCCAATTTCTAATACATATTGCCCTGCCAAGGCTAGTATATTTAGCTCTTTGTACTAGGGTCTACATGGTTCTAATGGTCCTACTCCACTTACGACTCGAATACATTTTTTTTGACATATAAAGGCTCGTTTAATGTCGGGTGAGTTAACCCAGATGATCAGACCATACCGTAATATTGAGGTCACATAACCATGATAAGCTGTCAAGGCCGCTTTTCCGCCAGCTATATGTTTTAAACGTCTTAAAGCAAATGTAAATTTATCTAATCTGTCAAAACAATTTCAACGTGAGATTTCCAATTGCAATGTCGGTCTACTATAATACCTAAAAATTTTGTAACATCAACTTCTTCAATCTCTACCCCTTTACATTGAATATCTAATTTCAGTAACTGTTTCCTATAATTACAAAATTGCATGTATTTAGTTTTTTAAATTTAAGCCATTGTCTTCCAGCCAATTACATACAGTCAATAGTCTTATTTATAGCGTTAGTGTAATTATTGTTATTGTTATTCTGAGTGATTAAAATTGAGATGTCGTCTGCGAATAAAATAAAATTTTGACTTACTTTCGGAAGATCATTTAAAAACTAACTAACTAGTTTGGCCCAAAGTGACTCTTGGCCTCCGAAACGAGAGCACGCAGAAGATCATTTATGTATAAAATAAACAGTAACGTCCAAGTACACTTCCTTGAGGTACACCTGAATCGCTACTTCTATATGAAAACCGATATTTTGCAACCAAATAATAAAATAATCAATTTATTGTGAAGAATTTGTTTTTTTTTGTGTGTGTGAAGAACTTCATTGTATTTATTTATTTTGCTCAATTGAACACATTGACATGACACGACATGACAGTTACATAAAAACTATTTTGGAAGGGCAAATAGAAGGCAGGCGAGGCAGGGGAAGACCGAGACGGTCATTTATAGATCAAGCCAAGGAAAAAGTCAATGTCATGTCGTATCAGGAGCTGAAAACGCTGGCAGAGAACCGAAAAGAGTGGCGATTACTCCACCGACAAGAGCTAAGCTCTTAAATTAATGATGATGATGATGAACACATTGTTTTCGTCCTGTTAGGTAGGTGTTAATCCAGTCCAACGCATTGCCTCTAATACCATATTTTTCGCATTTAGCTATTAATGTATTCTATGTATTTAAGTATTTATTTGTCTATATAAGTATGTTTATCGTCGTCTAGTACCTACCCATAGTACAAGCTTTGCTTAGTTTGGGACTAGGTCGATTTGTGTAAGATTGTCCCCTAATATTTATTTATTTTTTATTATTAATATATTGTTATTCACAAAATCGAAGGCTTTACTCATGTCAAAGAAAACACCTGTTAAAAAAGATGAAAAAGCAAAGTTTTGATTTTAATTAGTTGGGACCTTATAATAATTCAATTACTAGTGACTTATATAGCCTCCGTTTCAAAATATTATCACCACTTCTCGGCCCGACTCTGTATGTTTTTCATTTACACAAGTCTTAATATCCATAACAAACACGCAAAAAAAAAACTTTTCCTACTCCTGTACTTTTATCTGTTTTTTACATGGTCGCGAACAAATATATAAGAACGTAGATAATATGACTTCAAAAAGTCTATACTTAATCTATTCGCCATAACAGCACTTGTGTCGTAATGTCGTTATTACGATACACCTAGCTGCCACATAATATTAAATGTAGGGTACACTCAACACTAAAGCCCAGTTAAGACCTGCTGAGTTGAGTAGAGTAGGGTACAGTCGGGTACAGTAGGTTAAAATAGGGTACAGTAGAGTACAGTCGGGCACAGTAGGGTAAAATAGGGTACAGTAGGGTAAAATAGGGTACAGTAGAGTACAGTCGGGTACAGTAGGGTAAAATAGGGTACAGTCGGGTACAGTCGGGTACAGTAGGGTTGGGGTGCGGTGTCGGAAACCTCCTCGAGTGCCCGGGCGTTACCACTCCTTTCTATCCGAGGCGTAGGCCTCATGGGGTGGGGAAGGGTAACGCCTGGGACGGTGCACCCTGGGCAACAACGGTAAGCTAATGTATTTGTACATTATCTTACCGTTGGCTAATATCCGACTGGGGGGAATGGGGTATAGAGGGACGACTACTGCTACGTGCGCTTAAAATTTACCTTTCCCGCCCCCGGGAAAGATAGCTTTTGGGCTGCATGAGCGTTACGGTTCCCCCCTGGCAGAGGGCCTACAAAGGGGGAAGAGTAGCGCTCGGGCCGCTGGCCTGTAGTGGTATGTCTTGGGAGGGATATCTATATGTGTATTTTATGGGCCACCTATGTATGGTATGTATATATTTTGTGAGGACGGGCGTAAGGTAGCTGACGGGAAGCTGCTCTGCATCCCTGCACTGAGTAAGTAGCCCCGCCGTGCTGGTCACACGGCCTGGGCTATGCGAAAGGTGTCAGGGCTCTGCAACAGGCCTGGATGTGACTTACGCCCTATATGGGGAGGGAAAGCATAGGAGGGACAGGCGTTCGGTTGCTAACAGTGTAGGCTCTGCAACCTTGTTCCTAGTACCTAGCCCCGCCGTACTCGCCTCACGGCCTGGGCTACCGAACGGTTCAAGGCTCTGCAACCTGCCTGGAGGTGCCAAACGCCTGATGGGGAGGGTTAGTTTTGGGGTTTAGAGAGGGAAAGAAGGAAGGAGGTGAACCTGAACCTAGTACCTGCTCTGTGGCCCGAGCAGGGAAACGTGAGGGGGAGCCTCAGGGCGGGAGCAACCGTGCCCTCGGTACCGCTCTGCTTTCAGAGCAGGACATGAGGGCGCGGGAGCTTACGTGAGGGCACGTAAACCCGGCTTGCCGGGAACGTGGGCGACTGCGGAAGCCACGAGGAGTAAACCTCTTTAAACAATCCTTCACCAGCGGGGGAGGCCGGGGAGTGCCGAGCCCGCATTGCACGGTGTCGACAGAGGAGCCCCATCCCGGGGCGGCCAGTGGGCGTCGCGGTGTATTTATCCTCCCGTGGCGTTCACAATGGCAAACGAGGGAATCCGTGTGGTTTTTAGTGGGTAGGCCCCCTTGGGGAGAGCCCCACATACCTCCGTTTCCCCGAACGGAGACGATGCATAAGGTGCATTTTCCACACCAAAAAAAAAAAAAAAAAAGGGTACAGTAGGGTAAAATAGGATACAGTAGGATACAGTAGGGTACAGTAGGGTACAGTCGGGTACAATCGGGTACAGTCGGGTACAGTAGGGTAAAATAGGGTACAGTCGGGTACAGTAGGATAAAATAGGGTACAGTTGGGTACAGTCGGATACAGTAGGGTAAAATAGGGTACAGTAGGGTACAGTCGGGTACAGTAGAGTAAAATAGGGTACAGTTGGGTACAGTCGGGTACAGTAGGGTAAAATAGGGTACAGTCGGGTACAGTAGGGTAAAATAGGGTACAGTAGGGTACAGTAGGGTACAGTCGGGTACAGTCGGGTACAGTCGTGTACTGTAGGGTAAAATAGGGCACAGTCGGGTACAGTAGGATAAAATAGGGTACAGTTGGGTACAGTCGGATACAGTAGGGTAAAATAGGGTACAGTAGGGTACAGTCGGGTACAGTAGAGTAAAATAGGGTACAGTTGGGTTCAGTCGGGTACAGTAGGGTAAAATAGGGTACAGTCGGGTACAGTAGGGTAAAATAGGGTACAGTAGGGTAAAATAGGGCACAGTAGAGTACAGTAGGGTAAAATAGGGAACAGTAGGGTACAGTCGGGTACAGTAGGGTAAAATAGGGTACAGTAGGGTACAGTCGGGTACAGTAGGGTAAAATAGGGAACAGTAGGGTACAGTCGGGTACAGTAGGGTCAAATAGGGTACAGTTGGGTACAGTCGGGTACAGTAGGGTAAAATAGGGCACAGTCGGGTACAGTCGGGTACAGTAGGGTCAAATAGGGTAAAGTTGGGTACAGTCGGGTACAGTAGGGTAAAATAGGGAACAGTAGGGTACAGTCGGGTACAGTAGGGTTAAATAGGGTACAGTTGCGTACAGTCGGGTACAGTAGGGTAAAATAAGGCACAGTCGGGTACAGTAGGGTAAAATACCCTATTTTACCCTACTGTACCTAACTGTACCCTACTGTACCCTATAACACCCAACTGTACCCTACTGTACCCTACTGTACCCTATAACACCCGACTGTACCCGACTGTACCCTATTTTACTCTACTGTACCCGACTGTACCCTACTGTACTCTATGTCACCCGACTGTACCCTACTGTACCCGACTGTACCTCATTTTACCCTACTGTACCCGACTGTACCCTACTGTACCCTATTTTACCCTACTGTACCCGACTGTACCCTACTGTACCCTACTGTACCCGACTGTACCCTACAGTAGGGTACAGTACAGTACAGTAGAGTCGAGTCGTAGGAAAAATATTGTATGCAACGGTGTATAATTTGGTCTTAACGGCTCGTGCCGTCTTCCATTGCGATACTCGCATTCGCTCGTATCGCAACTCACGTCACTCGCCTTTTAAGACCTCACTTATACAACAGTTGCATAAAATACTATAAAAACATGTCAAAGTACGTAACCATTTTTCTATGTTTTTCAACTTTGATGGAGTCGAAAATACATTCCACCCCTTTCCACACGTCTGGATTTTATATATTGAATAGCCTCATTTATCTCATTAACTTCTTTATACTTTTTATCCTCCTCTAAAGAGTACATCCTTATATATTTTTTATTTTTTAGAACACCTGCTTCCGGCGTCAAAGGTGGAACTTTTTGAAGAATGGATGAAAAAGGGGAAAAATCAAAGAAACGATTATCTCTAGCTACGTGTCGAAAAATTTTCAATTACATGACCTCACTAAACAGGATGAATCAAAAATTAAAAACATTTTGGCCTGTTTTGCCACAAAAGTCGCCAAATGGAATTCAGCGGGGAAGACATACTTACGATCGTTTTAAAAAAAAATTAAAAGCTGGTTGGATGGCGAAGATTTAACATTTCGAGTGTGTCCATCATCATTATCATCATTTCAGCCGAAAGACGTCCACTGCTGAACATAGGCCTCCCCAAGGCTCGCCAAACAGATCGGCCCCGCGCCATCCGCATCCAATGTGTTCACGCCACCTTCACCAGGTCGTTGCTCTGTCTTGTTGGTCCTACCTACACTGCGTCTTCCGGTCCGCGGAAGTTCGAAGTGCGGAAGGTTTCGAGAGTGTACAACCCAAATATCGCAACCGACATCGTTTGAAAATGCTGGAAGACCTAAAAAAGACTTCGAAAATACCTCATTCAAAACTAAGAAACGTAGAGTTGAAGACCTACTTCAATTGCGTACTCGTATTGTTGCCGAACTTTTAACAGCTGCCGAAGCGGCTTCGCGTTCAGCAGGACAAAGAAATACGGCAAATATGATTAAAAACATCAGTGACACTTCAAATAGGTAAATCAGATGTATCCTCTGATGTTCACAAGAACAGATCTTTTGTGTCTCCTAGGCAGTTAAGCGCTGATGAGTCATTAGCATATTACATTGATTAAAAATTGATAACACACACGTACAAGCAGCACGAATGCATCCAACACCATCTACAAAAGGCGAAATTTTAAACCCGATACCACCCGATACAAAATATGTGCCATCATATACTCGTAGTATATTCAACGACCGCTTTAGCCTAGTTGGTAGTGACCCTGCCTACGAAGCAAGAGGTTCTGGGTTCAAATCCCGGTAAGGGCATTTATTTGTGTGATGAGCACGAATAATTGTTCCTGAGTTATGGATGTTTTGTTTTCTATGTATTTAAGTATTTATTTATCTATATAAGTATGTTTATCGTCGTCTAGTACCTACCCATAGTACAAGCTTTGCTTAGTTTGGGACTAGGTCGATTTGTGTAAGATTGTCCCCTAATATTTATTTATTTATTTATATTTCGATACACATATTTTGTATCGGAATGGTATTGAAATTAAGATGGTGATGCACGAATGCATGGTCGCATCGCTTAGGTACTCGCGCGATGATCGCGCAATCGCGTTCTCTTAGGACGATCAGACAATGCCTAACGCTGACTGTACCACAACTGGCCTTTCTTACAACTAAACCTGCCTAAGCCTACTGGCACACAGTGTGGTATAAAGTCCTCCTCGTTCTCCATGAAATAAAACAAAGTGTACTTCCACGTAATTTATAAAATAACACACACATCCTCTCAAAACAATATTTATGCGGTCTTAAAACTGGTGCTAATACATTTAATAAATAAAAAAAAACAATCACAGCACATATTTAATTTAAACAAATACTTACACCAAAAAAAATGTTACACAAACTTTTCTCTACCTCTCTGGTATGGAATATCAACATCACATTTGTAATGAAAAGGGTTCACCTTGGTACCTACGTGATTCAGTTTCTTTGACTGTACCTATTTTATATTATTACAAGCTGTCATAACAGCAGGCTTATTGTCTACCGCTTCTGACGCTTGCCTTCGCAATCACTATTTCTTTCTGTCAAACGGTATAAGATGATGACAGAAAGAGATGGTGAAAGCGAAGGCAAGCGTCAGAAGCGTTAGACAATACGGCATCTGGACTCCCATAGATTTTGTATGGCAATTGCTAGATATGTACAGTCAAGGACTTTAATTGTTAGGCCACTTGCCACTGTTCGTATTTTAGCCGTGTAATGCAAATCGGGTGAAGCCGCTTATACTCGTATATGCTGATCTGCGCATTACACGGCTAAAATTCGAACAGTGGCAAGTGGCCTAACAATTAAAATCTTTGACTGTACGTCGTGACTTGTATGCGAACTAGATGGAATACAGGGTGGAAACGATAAGTGATCTCACTCGATTATTTCGAAACTAAGTATACAAGATATCGAGAAACTGGTTAAGTAGTGATCCTGAAAGTGCTTCACGAGCTCTATCAAACAGTATTAAATTAATAACATACAGTGCTAATTTGCATGTGCAGTTCATTGTAGGTAATCAGTATGAGTGTGAACTAAGGTATCGACTGGATCTTACCGAAAATTCAATGTTTCCATCTTTCATACATTTAGTATACTTCTAATAAGTGCGATATGGCTCTAAGTAATAATTAGGTACATCATAAAGGGTGCATTTCCGTTGAAGAGGAGACTTGCAGAATACAATCACTGCACGGCTACACGAAATTCGAAGCTCGTATGGTGCCGTCCCTTCACTCTTCTGTTTATTACTATTATGGCCATAACAAACCGGGAGTGCGGGGTACTGACGGAGCGTACCCAGCGCGCTCTATAACACTGAATCAAAATATACGGTGACACACCGGCAGCGCGGCACAGCGTATTTGATTCAGTGTTATTGACCGCGCTGGGCACGTTCCGTCGGCGCCCCGCGCTCCCGGTTTGTGTTGGCTTTAAGAGTTGAATGGAATGACATGATACGAAGTTCGAAAATCGAACATTCTGTTATGAGACCAGCTCCTACGGAAGGCCAAAGAAGTCATCAATCGATGTCTAACTTCTTGAAGGAGCCCTCGATACCTCCGAAGATGTCGGTGATGGTTTTGGGCTTGCCCGGCCGCTTGGACTCTACGACTCGCCTCTTTGTCTCTCTTTCAAAGAAGTCCTTGTTAAGTTTCAGCCTTTGTTTAAGGTCGTCTGCGAACAAATTACGATGGGTCAAGATGAGAGTAATAAAACCGAGAAAATGCCTAATAGACAATTTAATTTACTTACATATAATTTTCATTGAAACCAAATATCGAATTATTTAAATTGGGACCTACTCAGAAACAGTCAAGGAATTTAATTCCCTACCCATTTCGTAAAAATATTGTTAAGCATTCGCAATGCATTAAGGTCGAAATGTCAAACGCAACACGTCAAAGCAACATCGTAACTAGCTCTTAGGGTGACAGTTTGCTGTACGATATTCAAACTTAGGTGGGTAGGAAATTAAATTCCTTGACTGTATGTAACTATCTATCTAACAGCCACTGTCCTCCACTGCTGGACGTAGGCCTCCCTCATACTGGGCCAGTATTCGCGATCCTGGGCTTCCCTCATCCACCCGCTGCCAGCTGTCCTCCAAAGGTCATCAGTCCAACGTGTCGCAGGGCGTCCCACACTATGTTACGCAATGTATAATGTTTTCCTTCACCTCATGGTAAATTACAAATGTAATTAGTAATTACCCCACAGACATAAACTCGTAGTATATTATAGTAAACCAGACTGCCTTACCACAGATTTTCGGTATCGAATCGAATTCCCCTCCTGCTTCCTTTGGTAGCGCAGCAATGGGCATGTGCTTCTCCAGAGTGGTGGAACCCACTTGGTGGATGTGGAGGCAGTCTATAAGAGCCTTCTTCATGAAGGGCTTGATCAGCATCATGAGTTTGTCGATGAAAGCTGGTGCATTCAAGAAGTGGAGACCAGTCACTTTAACGAGCATCGCTTCCTGAAACGCAAGAAACAGTTGGCAGGAGTTCTTGAGTGGCAACTAGCGACGCCGTGGTGGCCTAGTGGTTTGACCTATGGTCTCTTAAGCAAAGGGTTGCGGTCGAGAGTCTCGGAATTTATGTGCGAAATTACATTTGTAATTTACCATGAGCTTTACGGTGAAGGAAAACATCGGGGAAACCTGCGTATAAATTCAATAGTGTGTGTGAAGTTCCCAATCCGCACTGGGCCCGCGTGAGAACTACAGCCCAAGTCCTCTCATTCAGAGAGATCTGTGCCCTGCAGTGGGACGTACATAGGCGTGGATGATGATGATGATGAACTAGCGGCGGGTCCTTCTCGATTTTACTTTTAATGCAACTAGACCGTTTATATACCTACGTTTATCGACTAGTCTATGGACTAGTTGAATTCGTTGACTAGTCGACCGACGTTCTGTCTTGTTAATGTAGACGCAATCAAAAGTTAACAGCACGTCGATTTCTACGACTCACAAGTCTGTGGTTTTCTGTGCTTGCGCCTAGAGGCGAGATTCTGCTTTTATAAGGCATCCTCACCTGGAGGAAGTAGAGGAACTGCTGTATAGTCTGCAGGTCCAGCCTGGCGAGATGCTGGAGCGTCAAAACGCTCAGGTCGAACACGAGTGCCAAGCCCGGCCACGTGCCTTGCTCCTCCTGGCTCAGCTCAAGTACCATGAGGGCTAACCTGGAACAGGCGACGGTTGAACTTGTTTGTTTGCCTATCTAACTTATTTAATTACTAGCTGATGCCTGAGGAAGCTACATTTGATAAAATCAGACAAGAAATTGAAAAACAGGAGGAATCAAAACAGCACTAAAACAACTTAAAGACCATTCAGTACGGATCCCAAGTGTGAGGAGCAAAAATTTAGAAAAAGAGCAATACATAACAACTAAACGACCAATGATCTGCAAAGTGGTTACAGACTTCTATCGAAACCTGTACACTGTACAGTTCAAACGCACCACCAGTGGAAGTGGAAAATAAACTTGATGAAGAACAAGTTCAACCTATACTAGAGAGAGAAACAAAAAAGGCCATAATGTCACAAAAGTCTGACAAGTCACTTGGGGCAGATAAAATAACGAATGAGCTCCTAAAAGGAACACTGGACATTTTACTAAAACCTTTGACGAGGTTGTTTAATTACATCCTAAAAACAGAGGAAATTCCAGAACAATGGACAAAATCCACTATAGTCCTCATTCACAAGAAAGGAGACAAAAGTCCGCGTCGTTTGTTCGCAGGCCCCGTCTCTTCTGACTGCTTTGGATCGCGACGCTTCTATACATTTAGTATGAAAACTGATCAAGGGGCGCCACTACTGCGACGCGCTCCCGCCCCACGTCTCTATTGTGTGGCTTGCGCCATAATTACCTGATACATTCATGGAAGACGAACTTCTTAGGGTCCTTGTCCACAAGACGGCAGTAGAACACGGCGGAGCCGTCGTGCGCGCGCATCGGTACGGTCACCGTCACTCTGAAACATAACGCGAAGAAGTGTAGCAAAACCCTTCAATTAATTTATTAATTACGTAATTTACGTATGATAAGGCTGCAACTCCACTGGAGCGAAGCAGCGGAGCGGAGCGAGGGAGTATGCGGAGAGGAGTTGCGGACTGCCTCTGCCAATAGACGCGGAGTTATTTTTTTTTTACATGAGGAAATTTTGGTATTTTCTTACTCAGAATCACAAGCACCGCAATGTCTCAACTCAAAAGTCTTTGACCAGTGTGTGTTGCCAGTGATGACTTATGGCACTGAGACGTGGCCGCTAACGATGGGCCTCATAAGGAAGCTCAAAGTCACTTAGAGGGCTATACGGGATCGCATTAGAAATGATGAAATGCGCGCCAGAACAAAGAAGAAGAATCAAGAAAGAAGAAGAAGAAGTCAAAGAAGAATCGCTAGACTCAAGTGGCAGTGGGCAGGACACATCGCTCGTAAAATTGACGGCCGATGGGGCCAAAAGGTTCACGGAGTGGCGTCCGCGGACCGGAAGACGCAGTGTAGGTAGGCCTCCAACAAGATGGAGTGACGCCTTGGTTAAGGTTGGGGGAGCGCGTTGGATGCGGATGGCGCAGGACCGGTCTGTTTGGCGAGCCTTGGGGGAGGCCTATGTTCAGCAGTGGACGTCTTTCGGCGGAACTCATGATGATGAGGAAGATAAAAGATAGGATGGTTTAAACTTACGCGACGTTCAATGTTGAAATGGTTTTCTCGTCGGCTATGCGGTTTTTGAAGAGGTTTTCGAAGAGTGTCTTGATAGTAAAGTGGAGGTCCAACACCTGCTTGGAGACTTCCGCGCTGCACTGGCAGCAGTGGTACACGAGGATCAGATCCAGGTCTGGAAAAACAATATGTTTATTCTGTAACTGAAACGACACTGCGCTCCAAAACTCGTAGTACAGATGTGGGTGTCAAAACCGCCATGTCTGGCAAATGCATCCGGACTCCGGTCCGATGGGCGCGAATCGTTACCGAATGGATTCCGAGGGATGGCCAAAGGAGCAGAGGCAGACCCAAGAGGAGATGGCGGGACGACTTGAGCGCTTTTCAGCTCGATTGGCAGGTGCATGCCCAGGATAGGGAAGAATGGCGGAGGAAAGGGGAGGCCTTTGCCCAGCAGTGGGATAGGCTATAAAAAAAAAACTGAAATTGTAGAGTTAAACGGAAAAATTAATATGTAAAGCATAAGTACCATACAGTTAATGATTAATTATAAAGCCCGAACCGAAAAGCTTTTTGACAAAAGCGTATCAAAATAAAATACCGGCCGTTAAGCAATGCTCCTATCTGCTACCAAACCAAGTCTATATTCCTGTCTATTGACCTATACATGGTAATTTTTTAATAGGTGCACAAATTTTAGGGAATGATTCTATATACTCCTTAATACGAACAACTTTTACTATGGGGCCAACTTCGAAATCGATCCAAAAATTTTGACCTCTCCATAAAAATTGACCAATCAGTTGATCCCTTTTAGTATGGAGATGTCCGAGATGTCGAAAATTTTTGATCGATTTCGAAGTTGGCCCCATAATAAAATTTGTTCGTACTATGGAGTAGAATCATTCCCTAAAATTTGTGGACCTAAGTATTAAAAAATCACCCTGTATATTGTTAGAAAAATCTTATCATTTATTGTACAAAATGCAAAACGATATACTTGGTAATCAAAATCAAAACGTTTATTCTGCAAGTAGGCCGCAAAGGACTCTTTAAGATGGAAGAGCACGCTCTAGGCGCGAAATTCAAACTTTTTACAGTTTTTAATTTATTGTGGGTAATTTGGTGTAACTGTTTAACTTCATATGATACTTGCGCTTGTAAAACAGTGTTCTTTATATTACTGTGTAAAGTTTTTTAAGAATAAAACTATTAGCTTGATATAAAAGTTGTCAAAACGTTGAAAGTCCGAATTTCTAGAGCATGCCGTTCCACCTTAACATGTCACTTTAAAAAAAATACCAGCCCCGGATACTTCTCAACAAGAACGGAATTGTAATTGAGTTCCGTTTTACACGATGAATGTTGACGAGATTAAAATTTATCTTTTTAGTTTTATAACGCAATAATATATTTTGAAGTGATTATTATTACGAAATATTTTAAGCTGTGGAGATATATATTTTTTATTCTTTCGGGATTCAAGTATATATTTTTTGCTACTAGAATTCCGGTCCCTAGTCATAGTGCCACTAACCAGTGAGCAAGTCGCCTGGCAGATGTGGCTGCGTGGCCAACCAGGAGCGTAGTCTGCTGACGTCTTCGGGCGTCACGCCGGTCTTCTTCGCGTACTCCTTCTCCAGCGGGAACTGTTGCACTACCACTGGTGCTGACATCTTTCTGGAAGCAAAGAGATGACAGAGGTTTTTTTACCGGTGGAGAAGGGTAAAAAAAATCAAGGAGGATGGGCAGATTTGGATGGACTCTGGCCTAGAGACCAATAACAACAAGCAATACATCGTTGGAGCCGTGGTGGCCTAGTGGTTTGAAGCAGAGGGTCGCGGGTTCAAATCATGACTCGCACCTCTGAGTTTTTCGGAATTTATGTGCGAAATTAATTTGAAATTTACCATGAGCTTTACGGTGAAGGAAAACATCGTGAGGAAACCTGCATACACCTGCGAAGAAATTCAATGGTGTGTGTGAAGTTCCCAATCCACGCTGGGCCCGCGTGGGAACTACGGACTAACCCCTCTCATTCTGAGAGGAGGCCTGTGCCCTGCAGTGGGACGTATAATAGGATGGGATGACGAAGATGAAACGTAGCCATCATCATCATCATTTCAGCTGAAAGACGTCCACTGCTGAAATTAGGCCTCCCCAAGGCTCGCCAAACAGATCGGTCCTGCGCAATCCGCATCCAATGCGTTCCCGCTACCTTCACCAGGTCGTCACTCCATCTTGTTGGAGGGCAACCTCAAAGCGTCTTCCGGTCCACGGACGCCACTCGAGAAACTTTCAGCCCCATCGGCATCCATAGGTTAGCATAGCACATATATGATGGATAAGCGCCCTAAGAAAAAAATTAACCCGTTTACTACTTATAGGAGTCAATCTGTGTAATACCTACCTCTAATAAATATGATTAAAATTAAATGTTTCCGCTAACAATATAATGACAAGTACCATACAAGGTGCAGGTCATGCCATAATTATGCTTCAATTAAGTAAATAAGACTTCATAAGGACGACGACGGTTTTTTAGACGACCAGATGGCCTAGTAGGTAGAGAACCTGACTACGAAGCTTGAGGTCCCGGGTTCGATTCCCGCGTCGGGGCAGATATTTGTATGAATAATACGAATATTTGTTCTCGGGTCTTGGGTGTTTAATATGTATTTAAATATGTATCTATCTATATAAGTATGTTTATCCGTTGCCTTGTACCCATAACACAAGCTATGCTTAGCTTACTTTGGGACTAGGTCAATTGGTGTGAATTGTCCCGTGATATTTATTTATTTATTTATTTATAAGGGTGTTGTTAAGGAAAAAATTACTGGGCAAGAGCGAGTCGAACCCACGTGGAGAGGGTTCCCTGCGATAAAATATTTTAATTGTTTTTAGGGTTTCGTACCTCAAGAGGAAAAAATAAAACCCTTATAGGATCACTTTGCTGTACATCCGTGCGTCCGTCCGTCTGACTGTCAAGAACCTTTACCCCGGGAACGCTTGGAGGTTTCGACTTCTAATTAAAAACCAAACCCGCCAAACAGATTGGCCCTGCGCCATCCACATCCAATGCGTTCCCGCTACCTTCACCAGGTCGTCGCTCCATCTTGTTGGAGGCCAACCTACATGCGTCTTCCGGTCCGCGGACGCTACTCGAGAAACTTTCGGCCCCATGTGCTATGCTAAGCTATTGCCCCATCGGCAATAGCTTAGCATAACAAATCTATGATGGATAAAGCACCCTAAGAAAAAATTAACCCGTTTACTACTTAGGTGTCAATCTGTATAATCTGTATAATGTTGATACATTATACAGATTATACAATAGAATTACAAGTACCATACAAGGTGTAGTCAAGCCATAATTATTATGCTTCAATTAAGTAACTCAGGCTTCATAAGTGTTAAGGAAAAACTACCGGGCAAGAGCGAGTCGAACCCGCGTGGAGAGGGTTCCCTGCGATAAAATATTTTAATTTTTTTTAGGGTTTCGTACCTCAAGGGGAAAAAATGGAACCCTTATAGGATCACTTTGTTGTACATCCGTGCGTCCGTCCGTCTGACTGTCAAGAACCTTTATCTCGGGAGCGCTTGGAGGTTTCGAGTTCTAATTAAAAACCATAGTACCTCATTAGCAGAGGCCGTATTGCTTAACGCTTCTGACGCTTGCCTTCGCTTTCACCATCTCTTTCTGTCATCATCTTATACCGCGTGTTAGAAAGATACAGTGACTGCGAAGGCAAGCGTCAGAAGTGTTAGACAATAATCCTGCTGTTCTACAGTCCTTTGAAGCTGTGAAAAAATCAAACTTCTAAGTTAACGTAAAAAAAGATACGGACGTTTTATGTCGCAAATAACGTAGGTATATTTCGACACTCTAAAAGGAATAATTATAGTGTAGATTCCATTGATCTAGAACTATGAAAGTCTTATACTACAAGTATAGTAGTAGTAGTATTAGTAGTAGACGACCAGATGGCCTAGTGGTTAGAGAACCTGACTATGAAGCTTGAGGTCCCGGGTTCGATTCCCGTGTCGGGGCAGATATTTGTATGAAAAATACGAATGTTTGTTCTCGGGTCTTGGGTGTTTAATATGCATCTATCTATATAAGTATGTTTATCCGTTGCCTAGTACCCATAACACAAGCTTTCCTAGCTTACTTTGGGACTGGGTCAATTGGTGTGAATTGTCCCGTGATATTTATTTATTTAAGTACCTAAAGGGAAAAATCTGAATAATTTAAAGTCCCGATTTTAATAAATAAATATCACGGGACAATTCACACCAATTGACCTAGTCCCAAACTAAGCAAAGCTTGTACTATGGGTACTAGATTAGACAACGGATAAACTTACTTATATAGATAAACTCATACTTAATTATTATCATACTTATTATATTATGTATTTAAGTATGAGTTTATCCATTTAAGTAAGTTTATCCGTTGTCTAGTCTAGTACCCATGACTACGAAGAAGAACGACTACGAAGAAGAAGAAGAAGCTTGAGGTCCCGGGTTCGATACGCGGTCGGGGCAGATATTTTGTGTGAAGTCGAGTCTTGGGTCTTTAATAAAAGACCGCGAATCGAACCCGGGACCTCATGCTTCGTAGTCAGGTTCTATAACAACAGAACTAGGCTATCCGGTCGTCAAATATAAAATCCCATTTCCAATATAAAATGGTCCCATGCCATATCTGCGTTAATATACCTGTATCATGCAAAGGTTGGCAAACATCATCATGACCAATCATCAAGTTAAATAACAAATGCATTACAATGGTAAAATTAAATTGATAGTGGATTTTCGCAATTAACCGAGCTAATTGTAACCAGATACGACTGCACGCGACTGCGCGGCGAGCGTGTCCTCTGCGGAACTGCGCGAGAGACGGGTGATTTGTATACATCGATCGATATCAACGTTCAAATTACACGGCAAAGTATGATCGGCAGAAAAACAAACACACTTAGTATTTTTAAGTTGTATAAATAAAACCGGTTGTCTGTAAAGTCGGTTTACAGACGATAGTTTAACGTGACAACGTCTAACAAAACATTCAAAAAACAAAAATTAAACCAGGCGGTCACCCATACAAGTACTGACCGCGCCCGACGTTGCATAACCTCGGTGATCGGACGAGAACCGGTGTTTTGTCAAATATCTTGAAAACGGTGCATCCTACGGCAAAATCAATGAAATTTTCATCCCCCCTTTAATACCCTCCCTCCCCCGCAAACAGAAATCAATGCCAATTCAAATGAGCATATGGTTCAAAATTGAATGTCTTGACAGGGTTGTCAAATGGTTTAAGAGTTGAATATAGCTATAAGGCTTGAGCCTTTCGGAACACTATTCGCCGCGCCGTCGACTGTGCGTGGTCGTGACGGGCCGCATAAAACATTGTAAAACAACCTTGCAGCTAATTCCTTAAGTGCTTAATTGCAGTGAGACTTTTTTTGCCAAGTCACTGACGTCAATAATGTCACTGTAATTATTGTGTTGTGTCCGTATCTACCATATTTTACGGATACGGATTAAAGAGAATTAATTTTCAATTTAAAGTACGTAAGCACCATTTATTTATTGAAGTGAAACTTCCAACGCGACTACCAAAAAACGTTGCGTTAAAAATTTAACGCAACGCAACGCAACGCAACGCAACGTGACGCAACGCAACGCAACGCAAGTTGACGTTTACGAAACGTTTGCGAGAGGGGTGAGGTGAGGGGGGGTGAGGATGTGTAGGGTTACCACTTACCAGATCCAAAAATGAGTTTTCCTGGCAAAGTCCCTGACTTTTCAATAAATTTCCTGACATTTTGTGTTTATGTTAGATTTATGGTAGGTCCCACCCGAAGGCAGCAGAAACATCGAACTTTGAAAACTCGCGGATAAGCTTGATGCCTGCGCTTCTCCGCCTATGTAACCGACAGTTGGTGGGCATGACGCTTTGAGTATTTAGACTGAAGGGAGGCGCCTTGAAGCGCATTTCCCCTCTGCCAAAGGTATGAACCCGCCGGGTATAACCGTTATACAAAACTGTTTCGCTCACCTCTCGTGACATTTCAAAACGGCACGCGTCAGTGAATGAGCTCCCACAAAAATGACTAAATGCAAAGAGTTCGGGCGTGAAAAAATGTCTGACACGTCGAGTCTACAAAAAGACAACGTAACTTTTCATCTGGAAGTATTTCGTAACGTAATTATTGTTGATTAATAGTAAAAATACGTAAAGTTTATAATAATATTAATGTCAGTCAGTGTGGCCAACTTTTTGTTTAAATAGCCACATTGGCCATTTATAATTTTTATAAATCAATTAATTATTAACGAGGTAAAATATAAATTATTTTGATCGATCTTATACATTCATTACATTGTTTGATTGACTTCATCCATGTAGATTTTAAGGCCAGGCGCTGACTGCAACTTTTTATCACCTCGTTTGATTGCTCTTGATTTTTGTGCTGGAATTATATGAAAGCGCGCTCACCATTCAAAATGCCACCGCTGCTACCATCACACAAAAAATAAGTTTTCATCTCTCAATTAAAAATTCCTAACAATTCTATAGCACTCAACTCGAACGAAGCGACAAAAAAGTGCAGTCGGCGCCTGGTCTAATAATCTAAGATCCGTACTAGAACTAGCTCCGTTTTGTTTTGTTTGCGGTTATACCTATAAGATATAAGTGATTGTGACACTCAGCTCAACATGTTTATACAAACAACAATTTCTGATGTACCTAGTGCTAACAATTGTTGGTAAACCTTAAATAAATAAATAATAACAATAAAGAAGAAGCTACCATCACCCATCTGTTTAACGGATTAAAATAATTTTATATCAAATTTAATACAGAAAAAAAAATATATCAAGTGGTTTGGCAAAAAACTACTGGCCAGACAATTATTAAATAAAAACCGGTTGTCTGTAAAGTCAGCTTACGGACGATAGTTTAACGTGACAACGTCATAACAAAACATTCAAAAAACAAAAATGTAACCAGGCGGTCACCCATCCCTGCGCCCGACGTTGCTTAACCTCGCTGATCGGACGAGAACCGGTGTTTTGTCAAATATCTTGAAAACGGTGCATCCTACGGCAAAATCAATGAAATTTTCATCCCCCCTTTGAAATCCCCGCACTTCCTCCCCCACTCCCCTCCCCCTTACTCATAAATTAAATATTGGACTAATGAGATTAACAAATAAGTGAAAACCACATCCTTATAGCTTAAGCTGCTTCGGAGATTACCACGAACAAACGCACAGATAAACAGACAGTAATTCTAAGAATCGTTACTATTTTAATTGCTATTTTTATTTTACTATGGACGAAGCTTAGTTCTCTTTTTTATTTTTCTAAATAGATTTAGCTATTTTTTTTATTTAAGTAAGTGGTATTTCACCGACCACTAGTAATATTGGCTATTTTTACTTACTAAATAATTGGCCACACCGATAACCGGTCTATTATTGACTAGAGAGGGGACACACTTATTTCCACAATCGATAAACTATTGAGTGAATGAATCAGTGAATGATTTGTCTTATCATGGTTTCATATTTTAAAGGTTACTAATAAAATGGAAATGTATGGTTAGTAATAAATGTATGCTTAAAGTATCGAACTCGTTAAAAAAATTGACGTGAAAGTATTAACAAATACTTTTTAATGATTCAATACAAGTAACGGGCAGTGATTCGACTTCATACTAGAGCACCCGAATCAACGCACGCACACAGCCAAGCGTCTTACACTGCCGCTAACCAATCTTCGCCAGGCAGAACTACGCAGTTCCACGCCGCACGCCGCGCAGTTCGGTCGCTGGTTGAGTGAGTGCTGTGACGCGCCGCCCGCTCTATTCGCCCCCGTTTCGATTCCGTAACGTGGCTATAACGGCACTTTCACACGGGCAACGTCCCGTTTTTTGCGGGTTCGGTTTTTTGCAGGATCCCGTTTAGTAGCATACGTGCTACTGTGGTAACATTCACACGAGCATTCGGTTTGCGGTATCCTGCAAACCGAATGCTCGTGTGAATGTTACCACAGTAGCACGTATGCTACTAAACGGGATCCTGCAAAAAACCGAACCCTCGGTACAAAGTAACTAGGTATAATAAATAATAAATAATAAATATCACGGGACAATTCACACCAATTGACCTAGTCCCAAAGTAAGCTAAGCAAAGCTTGTGCTATGGGTACCAGGCAACGGATAAACATACTTATATAGATAGATACATACTTAAATACATATCAAACACCCAAGACCCGAGAACAAACATTCGTATTATTCATACAAATATCTGCCCCGACACGGGAATCGAACCCGGGACCTCAAGCTTCGTTGTCAGGTTCTCTAACCACTAGGCCATCTGGTCGTCTATATTATAATATAGGTATATATTATAATATTTTCTTTAATAATGGCGGCGTCACGAGAACTTGTGTATTGCAGTGTTTACGTGTGCCAAATTCAACGGTGATAAAACCAACATTGTAATTTTTTCAACTTCCTGCTGTTGCTGAAAGGTAAAATTAGTACCTATTAGGTACTTTATTATTAGTCTATTAAAATTTGTCTAGGTACCTTCTCAACAAAATGTTAACCATAGTGATGTTTCTATTCTATTTATAGAAAATTACAAAGTAAAAGAGACATTTGGCGCATCTGACATTAATATTACTTGCTATATGTACATATTTTAATAAATCCTCCACTTTTAAACCTTATAGAGCAATCAAACGAAAACGATTACGAAACGATTTAGAAAACGAATTTTCTATTAACAACTTAGGGATTAATTGAACGACTGAATGTATGAACGAGTGAATGCTTATCGACATTCTTATCGACATGGCCCTAATTCTAGCTGTTTCTAGATTGTTGTCTATGTGTGATGTACGTGTGACATGTATTGTCCCCCAAGACACAGGTCTTTACCTAGTTTGGGGGGTCAGATTGTATGACATCTTTTGTGACTTCTCTGTACAAACCTACTTTATGTATTGAGCACTGTATCTAATTTGATGTTGATTGTACAATAAATCATTATTATTATTATTATTATTATAGACGAGATGTTTTTCAATGTGTCTATGGCGATCACTGTTGTGTTGACGAATTCGGTTTGTGTGCGTGTGTACAAACATTGCTCTGTTTTCATTTGTAGTTAAATTGCTTGTGTGTGAGTGCATTGCCCCCCCCGCGAGTTTTGTCAGAAAAATTGTTTAGCAACCTACGGGCGATAACATCTCCTTTTAGTCTAAATACTCAAAGGCATGACGGCTTTTTTTTACTTAAAAATTCCTGGCAATTTCCAATTTTTCCTGTTTCCTTGACAGAGGGCTAAAATTCCGGACATGTCAGGAAAATTCCTGTCATCTGGTAACCCTAGTGATGGGTGAGGGGGCTTAGGGGTGAGGGGGGTGAGGGGGGTAAGGGTGGGTGCGGCGGTATCAAAGCGGGGATGAAAATTTCATTGGTTTTGCCGTAGGATGCACCGTTTTCAAGATATTTAACAAAAACACCGGGGGGGTGGGGTAGGAGGGGGTGGGGATGAGCCTGGGGGTGTGGGGGAGTGGGTGCAGGGATTTCAAAGGGGGATGAAAATTTCATTGATTTTGCCGTAGGATGCACCGTTTTCAAGATATTTGACACAAACACCGGGGGGGTGGGGGGGAGTGGGTGCGGGAGGTTCAAAGGGGGATGAAAATTTCATTGATTTAGCCGTAGGATGCCAAAACGCAAATATTGCTTATACTTAGTTTTTTTTTAATGGCTAAATGCTATGATGCCATAGACCTATAAACGTCATGGTGCTGTGTCACATGAAACAATAGACGATCACTTTGCTGGCCAAGGCCAGCAATGTTGTATAAAATTCCACTATTGACCTCTCGTCTAGCCGCACCTGCAACGTGACACTTCGTGGCGTGGCGTTATAAGGAACATAACGTCAATATTTCATAGCATGTTTGAGAAAAAGTAGTTTTTTTTTACCCGTGCATGTTTTGATGACCCTACCTTAACGGGCATTCGAGTTTTATTTCATTGACAGCAGTCGCCCCTGACTTTGTCTGCGCTGAATTCGTTTCGCAAATCTCAGGCTGGTTATTTACTTAGCAAAAACATAAAACATTATATGATCTTACTCTAACTTTTAACGTACCTAACATCTTACAATATTAAACGTGAAAGTTTATATGGATGGATGGATGTGTAGATGTTTACATTTTCACGCATAAACGGTTTAACGGATTGTGATTAAAGGACCTGCAAATGTATGAAAAAATGTTTGATATAATTTAGGTGTTGACTATATTTATCAAAATTTAGTATGGGCGTAAGCACCAGAAATGATCAGTTTCAGAATTATTTAATTTCATAAGGTAAGTAATTGATTGGTATATTGAGGTGACCAGATAGCCTAGTGGTTAGAGAACCTGACTACGAAGCTTGAGGTCCGGGTTCAATTCCCGTGTCGGAGCAGATATTTGTATGAAAAATACGAATTTTTGTTCTCGGGTCTTGGGTGTTTAATAAAAATAGCCACGACCTATTCTCAGAGCTACCGAATATAGAGAAAAAAAAGTTAGTGCGTGGAGTCCCTCCGCGCGGAAGAAGTGAAACTTCATAATAAAAAATAAAAAAACCAGGCGGTCACCCATCCAAGTACTGACCGCGGCCGACGTTGCTTAACCTCGGTGATCGGACGGGAACCGGTGTTTTGTCAAATATCTTGAAAACGGTGCATCCTATATACGGCAAAATCAAACCCCAAGGTGTTTTTGGCAAATATCTTGAAAACGGTGCATCCTATGGCAAAATCAATGAAATTTTCATCCCCCCTTTGAAACCTCCCTCCGCGCATAGTAATGTAATGTAATGAATGGTAAGGGTTACCCTTGTTTCCTTAACAATTCATTTGACTAAATTCTTATTGTTTAAAGCAATCGTATTGTAGACATCTTGATTGTATGTATTTTGACCGTATGGATTTCGACCATTATGAAAAACGTTCTTTAGGGATTTTAATTGTTATTTCTTTCAAATATTATATATTCTAATTGTATATATTCTGAACATATACATTGTGAACTTAGTCATTTTAATTGTATGTATTTCGACCATTATGAAAAACGTACTTTATGAATTCTGATTGTTATTTATTTCAACTATTATATTTTTCGATTTTATATATTTTGAACATATATATTTTAAACTTAGATTTTGATTTTATACATTTTGATACGTACCCGACTGATATATATATTCATGCCAAATTACAGCTTTCTAGTACTAACAGTCTCTGAGCTTAGCCGCGGACGGACAGACAGACAGACAGACGGACAGACATGGCGAAACTATAAGGGTTCCTAGTTGACTACGGAACCCTAAAAAAATATATTTTATCAATGTGTAAATCTAGAACTTCTAGTCTGGCAGAGCGCTTGCGGTTATTTCGCTACTGCGCAGTATATGACTTTTGAAAAAAATTAAGCTCAAAAAATAAAAACATTAGGCAACTTGAAATTTTATTAAAATCTCATTTTAGTATGTATATATAATCCAGAAATAAAAATGCCAGACTGTTTTGTTGGTTATAAAGTATGACCAGAGTCTAACAAAAATATTTTTTAATACACGCCAAAATATACTTTAGGCATTCTAAAATTTTTATAGCATGCTTATTAATTAATATTAAAAAAAAATTGTTTACTTGTGTACTTATGGCAAATAAATGATTTGATTTGACTTGGATATTTCAAAAAAATATCTATTATCCCTAAATTAAATGGACCTTTTTCCTGTTTTTTTTTTAAAGACCTGTTAAGTTAGCCTATCGGTAGCTATCATGTTATCGTTGACTTTTAAGATTTGAATAAAAACGTGAGAATAACTTACGGTTTTTCCTCAATAATCCATATACAAGTTACTCGTAAAATCAACTCAGTTCACTGCGCGTCTGAACAGCGAGAGATTAAGATTCGGTCTGCAACACTGAACTGCGTATGCGTTGCGTACCTTGACGGACGACTAACTAAGGCTGCGTCTACATTCGAGCAAGATCTGTACGCGTTTTTATTGAGACGTAACGTGACTATTTCTTTTAGACAGGTCAGCTAAAAGACGACCATTCGACAAAGGCCTCCCCTAAGAGTTCCAGTGAGCTTTGCCAGATCGTCGGTCCATCTTATTAGGGGCTTTCCCACGCCACGTGTTCCGACTCGCGGTCACCAGTATATTTTCGAAAAAATGAAGTTGAAAAAATAAAAAATACAAAAAGATACTTCATAGAAAACTTGTTGGATGTATGGATGTTTGTTACTCTTCCACGCTAAAATAGTTTGACGGATTCTAGTCAAATTTGGCACATAGATAGTTAATAGAATACTTTTTATTCCAGAAAATTGTATATTTAGTTCCCGCGGGATAGCGATTAATGAATTCATCGCAGACGGAGTCGCGGCAAGTACAGTACTAATACCTCACTCTATCGCAAAGGGGTGTGGCACGCGCATTATGAATGTCGAAAGTTACATAAAGTGAGATTCTTTGATTTGATTAGATCCATAATTTATGATAAGTTCCTTGCATAATGGTTTTACCACAACGTTTGAAGCTTCAGGATGTTATAAATGCTAAGTTTTTTTAAAATTAATATTAAATATGAGAGGGAGGAAAACGACCAAGCGGATCATCTAATGGAAAAAACTTTTTAACAAAAAAATTAAACCGCCGAAAAAACTGAAAAGCTAAAAATAATACCTTTTTTGTTTGACCTTAATCTAGGTGCCAGTTTGAAGTCGGTGCCTCAGCACGAGCCAGGAGGAGTGATAGAAGCCAATCAGGTAGACGATTATAGGTCCACTCCTCCTGGCTCGTGCTGAGGCACCGACTTCAAACTGGTACCTAGATTAAGGTCAAACAAAAAAGGTATTATTATTTTTAGCTTTTCAGTTTTTTAGGCGGTTTAATTTTTTTGTTAAAAAGTTTTTATTTTACTTTTTTCCCATCCTTGAGGTAATTTTTTTTCCAAATTTATATAATACCAAATTCAAGGTATACCCTATCCAATAAAAAAGAATTATGGAAATCAGACTACTCTGTAAAAAGTTAGTCAATCATCCCCTGTTTTCCTACCCTTAGGGTAAGAATATTATTTCCAAATTTAAATGAGACCACCCTTGGGGTATACGCTTCTCAATAAAAAAAGAATCATCAAAATCCAACTACTCTGTAATAAGTTATTCGTGGTCATATAGTACAATCAGTGACTGAACAATCAATCATACCCTGTTTTACTACCCATAGGGTAGGAATATTATTTCCAAATTTAAATGGGACCACCCTCGGGGTATACGCTTTCCAATAAAAAAAGAATCATCAAAATCCGACTACTCTGTAAAAAGTTATGCGTGATCATACATAAAAAAATATATACACATCGACTTGGGAACCTCCTCCTTTTGTTTTCGTCGGTTGAAAATGATCACCACCACCCTTAAATATCAACAACTCAAAAAGAGTCACTGATCTGTTGCCGGCCTTTAAAAAGGAGAGGGAATAGGGGCGAGAGAGGGGGAGAGGTATTGGGCCCCCGGCGCTCTCATTGACCGTACGAAACGCAGCAGGATTACTGCTGCTTCACGCCAGTGTTCAGTGAGACGCACTTGACTCTAGACTAGAGCCTTTCTGCTCGGCCGTCGGTTCTACAAGCAATGTGCCCTGCCTGCCACTTAAGTCTGGCGACCAATCCACTTGATCAAAGTTCCTTAAAATAAAGATTAAAAAAAAAAGTCTGGCGACTCTCAGAGCTATGCCAGTGACTTTGGTTTTCCAGCGGATCTCTTTTCCTCTCGAATTCGACAAGTAGTACAAAGTAACCGCTTCGAAAACCACACTTAAAAACCGGCCAATTGCCATTATGAAAAAATCAAGTGATATTTTTCTAAGGATTTCGTATGTGTACGGAATCATCCAAGTTTAGGTATGTTTTATACCTTAGGCTACTATTTACTCTTAAACTACAAATAATTTCCAAGCAATCTTAGCCGCTATAATTTTCCTAGTAAATTTGATATATTTACTACCATTCTGAACTTTTTAAAAATTTTTCACCCAACAGTTTAGATTTTCGAGGGGGGGGGACGGTCGATTAAAAATGAAAATTTTCACTTTAAAGTTGAATATTTCGCAAACAGCTCACTGAATAGAAAAATCTTGTTAGCAAACCCGCAATGGTTTTAAAAGACCAATCTAACGATACCCCATACTATAGGGTTAGTCGAGAAAAAAAAATCATCCCCCTTTACGTCTATGGGAGGTACCCTAAAAAAAATATTTTTTATTTTTTATTTTACCACTTTGTTGGCGTGACTGATATATATATTCATGCCAAATTACAGCTTTCTAGTACTAACAGTCTCTGAGCTTGGCTGCGGACGGAGAGACAGACAGACAGACGGACAGACATGGCGAAACTATAAGGGTTCCTAGTTTATTTTTATTTATTTTATTTTATTTTTATTTGTTTATTTATAAAGTTCATATAAGATACAAAATATAGTTGACTACGGAACCCTAAAAACAGTTTCTTTATTGTGTCTAAGTATCGTTTCCAAATCCGCACTGGGCTCGCGTGGGAACTACGGCCCAGACTTTCATGATGATGATGATGATGATTGTATCAAAGGAAAATAGAATATGAGCACATATTGTGGATGAAGACACTCTCCGCGTTATGTAAAACAAAACCGCCTTCAAAAATCTTACCTTCCATATTAGGGTAGACGAAAGAGTAACGCCATCGGTTCTTGAGTGAAATGCATTTAATACCTCTTAAGTCCTCGTTCAAATAATGAACATCATCATCATCATGCCGTGTCGGGGCAGATATTTGTATCAAAAATACGAATGTTTGTTCTCGGGTCTTGGGTGTTTAATATGTATTTAAGTATATAACTATCTATATAAGTATGTTTATCCGTTGCCTAGTACCCATAACACAAGCTATGCTTAGCTTACTTTGGGACTAGGTCAATTGGTGTGAATTGTCCCGTGATATTTATTTATTTATTTATTTATTTATCATGATTTCAACCGTAGGACGTCCACTGCTGGCCATAGGCCTCCCTCATTGATGCCCAATCATTACGATTGGAAGCGATTTGCATCCACCCTGAACCTGCGGCCTTCACCAAATCGTCCGTCCATCTCGTTGGTTGACGTCCCACGCTGCGCTTGCCAGGCCATGGTCTCCATTCCAGAACTTTTGGGCCCCAACGGCCATCTGTTCTGCGTGCTATATGGCCTGCCCATTGCAATTTCAACGAGCTAATCCGTTTGGCTATGTCGGTAACCCTAGTTCTTCTACGGATGTCCTCGTTTCTGATTCGAACAAATATCAAACAAATATTAATATTAAATAATGAACAAATATTAAAATACTGTGTAAATGTATAGCTAACAATAAATGTTACTAATATAGCGTTATCCAGGCAGTTTAGTGGCAACCTAACATTAGGTAATGATATGCAATACAAACTATCCAAGTCTCGACGTTGTAGCTCTGTACGGGAACTCCAAAAATCTGAAATCTCAATTTATTAAAAGTTTTTTTATGGATATTGCTCACCAAACTGCCCGCTTGATCTCGGAGTATAGTTATCAAGTTATTTTAAAATAAACGCACGATTTTTTTCTCCCTTGTGTGAACTCAGCTTTACACTGATTCGTTATTATAACAGCACAGTGTAAACACTACCGTATTTGGTTACAGTAATAACCAAAATGCTATGACAAACGAAGAGGTTATTTCCTATTTGAAAAATTAATGGCCAAGTGCAAGTCGGATTCGCGCGCCAAGGGTTCCGTAGAAATTTATAGGTATGTATCCATAGCATACTAATATTAAATAAAAATAAATAATTTTGATGCAACATTGTACATAATTATGATGTATTTCGGATGCCGCTATAACAACAAATACTAAAAAACAGAATAAAATAAATATTTAGGGGGCTCCCATGTATGTCTGTTGTAACAGACTTGATTTTTAGGGTTCCGTAGTCAACTAGGAACCCTTTATAGTTTCGCCATGTCTGTCCGTCTGTCTGTCTGTCTGTCTGTCTGTCCATCCGCGGCTAAGCTCAGAGACTGTTAGTACTAGAAAGCTGTAATTTGGCATGAATATATATATCAGTCACGCCGACAAAGTGATTAAATAAAAAAAACTAAAAAAAAAATTTTTAGGGTACCTCTCATACACGTAAAGTGGGGTGATTTTTTTTTCTCGACTAACCCTATAGTGTGTGGTATCATTAGATAGATATTTGAAAATAAATAGGGGTTCTTTATAACCATTTTTTGATAAAGTTAATATTTTCGGAGATATTCACTTCGAAAGTTCAAAATAATGTGTCCCCCCTCTAACTTTTGAACCGCACGTCTAAAAAATATGAAAAAAATCACGTAAGTTAAACTTAATAAAAGCTTTCTAGGAAAATTATTTTCAACTGAATCAGTTGAGCAGTTTTTAAGTTTTTGTAAAAAAATATTTCTAAACTAAGATTGTAATTTAACCGCCATTGCAAGCATTTTTTTCTTTAAGTACCTATAAGATCACGCTAATAAAATAATATATTTCATCTGAAAAACAATCAACATACATACATACTAGTTAGATTAGTTACCCAATTCGCCGATAGATGGCGCTGTACCGCCGACGTTGGGACCAAAACAACCACATTAAATAAAGTTTGCAAAGATATTTTCGTACCTACTACGGAACCCTATCTTGGGCGTGTCCGACACGCTCTTGGCCGGTTTTTTTTTTGCTTGTTTTTGCTCGATATTGATAACGGCAACAGGGAGACAGTTGAAATATTCACAGAATATTTAGTTATATATTCACTTTAAAAATAAATAATTAAATTAGAATAAAACAAATATTTAAGCTCCCATACAAAAAACGTGATTTTTTCGCCGTTTTTAGGGTTCCGTAGTCAACTAGGAACCCTTATAGTTTCGCCATGTCTGTCCGTCTGTCTGTCTGTCTGTCTGTCTGTCCGCGGCTAAGCTCAGAGACTGTTAGTACTAGAAAGCTGTAATTTGGCATGAATATATATATCAGTCACGCCGACAAAGTGATTTAATAAAAAAAATTAAAAAAAATTTTTTTAGGGTACCTCCCATAGACGTAAAGTGGGGGTGATTTTTTTTTTCTCGGCTAACCCTATAGTGTGGGGTATCGTTGGGTAGGTCTTTTAAAATCATTGTGGGGTTGCTAACATGATTTTTCTATTCAGTGATCTGTTTGCGAAATATTCAACTTTAAAGTGAAAATTTTCATTAAAATCGGCCGTCCCCCCCCTCTAAAGTCTAAACTGTTAGGTGGAAAAATTTGAAAAAATTCAGAAGGGTAGCAAATATATCAAATTTACTAGGAAAATTATAGCGGCTAAGATTGCTTGGAAATTATTTGTAGTTTAAGAGTAAATAGTAGCCTTAGGTATAAAACATACCTAAACTTGGATGATTCCGTACACATACGAAATCCTTAGAAAAATATTACTTAATTTTTTCGTAATGGCTACGGAACCCTACCTTGGGCGTGTCCGACACGCTCTTGGCCGGTTTTTTATAGATGGGTCAATCAACTTTTTTTTGTAAACGATTTTCTGCTACTTTCTATGAAAACCGAAATAATTAAAAAACTGATTGTTTTTCCTTATTTAAAGTATACTTTTCAAAACCCTAGATTTTTGTAGTCAATAATGGTATAATTGCCATATTTATTTTATTTTGTTTAGCTTCTATTTCGTGGGTGACCCAGGGGACAATGTTGTCCCCGAAATTTGTATGAAAATAGTGGTATTTCCCCTGGGGGACCGGATTTTTTCATAGAAATACTTATTTTTTTTGGTTTTCACATACGCACTATGATAAACAGTTTATCTAATTACTGCAAAATCATGGTTTCACTAACCAGAGATTACAGAGTTACTTGTAAAGGAGTAAATAGAAATTTACAAAAAAAAGTTGATTGACCCAGATAATGGTACGAAACCCTTCGTGCGCGAGTCCGACTTGCACTTGGCCAGTTTTTATTTGTATCTGTTCTTGCCAAATCTACCTATGTTTCATCTCAAATGACAGACGGACAAGGTAGCGATATAAATACGGTTCCGTTTGTCATCATTCGGGTACGGTACCCTAAGAATGGTAATATTTGTTTGATGATAATGATTGTTAGTGCTATTTCAATATTATTCTGGCAAGGTCATCAATAAATTGAGATTTTATCAGATTTTGTATTCCACTGCGAAATTGGTTAGGTACTGATGGTGACCTAGTGGTTTGATCCATTACCTATCAAGCTGGAGGGTCGTGGTCTTGGGTTCAAATCCGGGCTGGCACATCTAAGTTTTTCGGAATTTAAGTGCGAAATTATATTTGAAATTCACCATGAGCTTTACGGTGAAGGAAAACATTGTGAGGAAACCTGGACACACCTGAGAAGAAATTCAATGGTGTGTGTGAAGTTCACAATCCGCCCTGGGCACGCGTGGTAACTACGGCCCAAGCCCTTTCATTCTGAGAGGAGGCCTGTGTCCTGCAGTGGGACATATAATAGGCTAGAATGATGATGACACAAGTAAGGCGAAACTGAATGATGAAGTATGTTTTCAGGGTTATAACCGAAACAGAATAATTAATTTTTAATTCAATCTGTTTTTGCTGAGTAATGACTGTGACTCAAATTTAAGCAAATCCAGCCACTAAACTGAAGTTCGTTAATTTTAGGGCAATATCCGACTGCTAAAGTGGGTCAAATTTAAGTCAAACCATGGAAATAATTAAAAATGGCGCGCTTTACAGCTCACAGTGTGTTACTTTTAAGGCCACCACAAACCGGGAGCGCGGGGCGCCGACGGAGCGTGCCCGGCGCGCTCTATAACACTGAATCATATATACGGTGACACACACCGGCAGCGCGGCACACCGTATTTGATTCAGTGTTATTGACCGCGCTGGGCACGCTACGTCGACGCCCCGCGCTCCCGGTTTGTTGTGGCCTTTAAATCCCGCATCAAGTGTAATATAATAACCAACCTTACGTCACCTGTATCATAAAGTACTATCATTTAGCTAACGACAAAACCACATGTTTGGTTCATAGAAACCGAAAGCACCGCTCGCTCTAGCGAATGAGATCGAGAGTGAACGGAACGGCATTGCGGTCCATTCGTTCACCTTCACTCGGTCAGTTCAGTCAGTGCCGTGCATTCCCCAATAAACCTTGTGTGGAAATATTAACAACGGTGAGTCTTAATTTATATATGTAGTATATAGTGTTAATTAAATAACTGAAAACTTGAAAGGACCTTGTTCTGAATCGATTATATTATACTTACTTTAGCACCAGTCCTGCTTTTATAATTCGTTTTTACTGTACCCAGTCTAAAAATTAGAAATGTCTTCTCGAGGTTGCATATTATTTAGACAATTTTATGCTGGCCTTTTTCTGTCGCTTTGATTTTCCCGAGAGATAGCGGAGCGTAACATAAAATACATATAACGAGTGTAGAGTTGTTAGATATCGTAGAATTATGACTTGGAATAACATACAAATATTTTTTGATAAAATGTCTTATAAACTGATCAATTGCCCAAGCGTATTGCAGCAAAACGGTTGAACCTGTTTGGCCATTTTATTAATTGTTGGGGATACTCAGGACTAAGTTTGTGTGAAAGAAAATTGGTGATCACATGCAAAGCAAACTATGTTTTCAGAAAAATTCTACAAAAAATATGCACTTACGTTTTTGTTACAAAAAAAAGTGTTTGTCTCTCTAATTTATTTTTACATTAATAGATACTTAACAAAACTTTCCTTCTAATCTTAATTGTTGATTGCATCATAAATATTAAACATAGAGATGCAATTGTTTTTACTAATTAGTTTAATTAATGCCGTCGCGATCTCAATTAAAAAACTGTATCGATTAGTAAGCCTATTTCCCGAGTAAGAATTACAAATCGACTTTATGCATGGTAGGATTTCCATATCTAGTTAGTTACTAACTTGCAATATCAAAGTTGCGTAAATGTTAGTAGCGCCACTAAGGCCTCTAGGCTGTTTCAATATTTCATTACAATTTACGCACATACATACATACATTCACGCCTCCTTCCCAGAAAAGGCGTAGGCAGAGACTATTTTGTTTCCACCTGCTACTCCTACTCCTGCCACAACAGTCGAGGAATTCCATTCCCTACCAATTTCGTAAAAATGTCGCTAAATATTCGCACTGCATAAATAAATATAAATGAATAAATAAATCATGGAACATGATGATGATGAGACAATTGACACCAATTGACCTAGTCCTAAACTAAGCAAAGCTTGTACTATGGGTACTAGACAACGGATAAACATACTTATATAGATAAATATATATTTGAATACTTATTAAACATCCAAGACTCGATCACAAGCATTTGTATGTTTCACACAAATATCTGCCCCGACCGGGAATCGAACCCGGGACCTCAAGCTTCGTAGTCAGGTTCTCTAACAACTAGGCTATCCGACCGTCGTCGCCGTCATATGTCGGTCGTCGTTGGCATTAAGGTCGAAATGTCAAATGCAACACGTCAAAGAAACATCGTAGCTAGCTCTTATGGTGACAGTTTGCCGTTAGATATTCAAACTTAGGTGGGTTGGAAATCAAATTCTTGACTGTACATCTTTCACTTCCACAGCACTTATTAGTCTTATCTTATGATATAGGTATATATGCTCGCCGGTTTCGGGTCAGGATTAAAATAAAACAAACAAAAAAAACGATGACGTGTCCGGTTTCTGAGCTCCAAAATCCGGGGATCGTACGCTTTTTGTCCTGGTTGCCGAATTTTAGAGATGGCAACCCTAACTACAACACATGCGTAGCGTAGTTAAGAGGGTACGATGGCTGAGAGACTTTTGAGAAATAGGTATTTTAATGAAATGTCGCTGTCTCGCCCGAACCCCTCCGTGTCAGTACAGCGAGAGCGGGACAACTGCAGCTCAGACCGTTATTAAGCGCGTAAAATTGATCAAAACAGCATTTCGTAATGCCCTGTTTTCTTCTCGAAAACTGGACCAACAAAATTATTATTTTTTTAAATAATTAGAGGACAGATTTAGCTATGCCCCTATGTTTTCCTTTTTTTGTTTATATCAGGGATTCTTTTCTGATGAGTGTCTGAAAATGACGTTGAAATTGGGCAATTTTTTCAGTTTTTGAAAGCTCATATTTCTTATGTTAATTGAAATATGGAAAAAAACGAAACATAGGGGCATAGCTATGGTAGATACAGATTACACAGTAAAAAAAAAAATTGGCTCTAAAGCCATTATCCAGGGAGGAAACAGGGGATTACGTTTGTATGGAGAAATGGTGCGCATCGTACCCTCTTAACTTGAACTTTCTATAGGGTAATTCGTTTCAAATTTTCCTTTAGAACGTAAACCTATTTCGCGACCCTCCCCCCATTAGGTACAAATCGGGGAAGATAGGAGGGGTATCTTCCGCGATTTGTACCTAACCTTTAAGAGTTCAAGTTTGATTTATTATATTTACAACTATCAAAGCCGCGCAACATTCTCACTCACGTCATTCTGACTCATCGCTGTCTTTCTATTTTTGTTGATTTGGGTATGTTGGCAACACGACCCCCACTTATGTTTTTATGTTATGTATTTATGTTAGATAGGCCAGACAAACGAACTAGTGGGTCACCTGATGTTAAATGATCACCACTGTCCATAGACACCCGCTGCGCTTTACGCGATGCCAGTGCGTTGTCGGCCCTAAAGGAAAGGGAACAGGGGAAGGGGGTGAGGGAGGGGACGAGGGAAGGGGTGAGGTATTGGGCCCCCGGCACTCTCACTGACCGTACGAAACGCAAGCAGGATTACTGCTGCTTCACGCTGGTGTTCTGTGAGAGGGTGGTACTGCCCCGGACGAGCCGGCCCATTCGTGATGCAGCGGCTAGCTACAACATGGCTCTACCACTACTACTACTACTACTACTACTTATTCTTTATAAAGGCTTTATGATCCCCCAGAACTCCGAGTTCTGAGAGGAGGCGCGCAACTAATTGGCCTAGTCCTAAACTAAGCAAAACTTGTACATTGGGTACAAGACAACGGATAAACATACTTACATACATATTAAACATCCAATACCCGAGCACAAACATTCGTATTTTTCACACAAATATCTTCCCCGACCGGGAAACGAACCGGGACCTCAGGCTTCGTGTTCAGGTTCTCTAACCATTATGGTTGTGGTGGCTAGGATGATGACGATGACTCATATCTCCATAATGCGATATCCGATTATTCTAGACTCGATAGTAGGCGAAGCGTGGCGTTGCCCAACAAGATAACATCAGCTAATGTAAGCGATTGAAAAACTGCAGCACAATGTTGCAACGCACTTACATTTCGATCCCACATCCGTGTTCGGAGGAATTCACGGAACAGTAAAACAAGGAAATAGCGTCAGTGAGACACGCTCAAACGTGTTGTCAAATTTGAATTTGATAATCAGTAGCATTCCGTAGTTTTGTGGCCTTGCATTCAGCTGTGATTCTTGTTTTTTTTTTATACAATATAGGCTTGCGTTTGACCACAATCACGCCTGATGGAAAGCGTAGGTGAGGCCTATGATGGAGCACGCTTGCCTAGTAAATGTTTATTCACCCTAGACATGAAAAAGGCCAAATTGTAGTGTTCAGAGAACACAGTCGCAGGTAGGGAATTCCACTCCTTATGGTCTAAGAGCCGTTGAAGATCGACCTTCACCGATCTGTTAACTCGATGAGATATATTTTTTATCAAATATAATTTATAAACAAATATGCCTATGATAACTTGCCTATCGAAAACTGTTCATAGCTATTTTTTTTTTTGTTTTATTGTTGAGTGCCTTTAGCCATCTTCCATCTCCATCATCAGACCCTGGTTACCATCTGGGATCAAAGTACTCGTCAAGACGAATCAAACAAGTCCAAACTCGATGGAGTTGTGTCGTTTTATTGTGGAGTGCTTTTGGCCATACTGAATTAATGAAATTACGAATTACCCCATCGAGTTTGGACTCGTTTGATTCGTCTTGACGAGTACTTTGATCCCAGATGGTAACCAGGGTCTGATGATGGAGCTGGAAGATGGCTAAAGGCACTCCACAAAAGAAAAACAAAAAAAAAACTATGAACACTTTTCGATAGGCAACTTGCAATTTGATAAATAATATGTCTCATCGAGTTAACAGATCGGTGAAGGTCGATCTTCCACGTCTCCTTTACTATTAGCTGTACGGTTGATGAAGGAAGAGCGAATACGCTTTGTGTGGATTTTGGGAATACTGGTCCACCTACTTCAGGTCGACCTGTAGAAGAAAAAAGCAGGTGGAATAAGGTCGTGCAGTTCCGAAGCACATTCACCGAAATGTAGCCTGTAGAATACCGATAGGGAAGCCACTCTTCTGCGATGACGAAGGCTCTGGCGACAAAAATCCGCATCGCAGGCGACGCCGATGAGCCTTTTCGCTTTGTATGCTTAACCGTTGTCTAATGTCTATAGTATAGTCGACCAAGTAAGCGCTTTACCATTTTTTGTGACAGTTCCTACATCAGAATAAAAACAATAAGGCTGATTGTCACATTAACTTGTAAGTGAAAATAGCCTTTGATGTCTTAAGTCATACAACTGACATTGAACTTTAGGGTGGTAAAGGAGTTTCTTGGTCGACTATACAAACTTTAGCATAGTTTGGGACTAAAGTCAAATTGGTGTCAATCGCCCCCATGATTATTATTATTTATTACAAGTATGTATTACGCCTCATCGTCCGATGTCTTCTCGCATGAAGACGCTAGGTTTCTGGTATGATGTTCGTGATACTCTAAAGGTCGGGGCCGCGCCGAGGCCGTCGAAGGCCTCACTATGCAATGCTAAATTGGCACCGTTAGATACAACCCGATAGCTCATGGTTCTACGAATTAGATGACTAATCATAATTATAATATCTTAAGTCATATTAGGAATGCGAAGTATTCATATTCAGATTCATGGTCATTACTTTGTAATAATATTGGTAGTTTTACAAGATGAATAGGTAGGTGACCCCATGTTAGGGTATATAATGTTAGTAAGTAATATTGTAGCTGCCCAAAAACAACATTATCTTTCATGCAAACTTTCTGTCAATAGTTACCTAAGTACTACTTAATCAACAAAAAACATAACCCTGTCCTTGCGACTGTACAATACAATACAATACAAATATTCTTTATAGAACACCAAAAGCAGTAAGTATCTTAGGCGGTCTTATCGCTAAAAAGCATCGTGTAAAAGGAATTAGACAAATATGTAGGTGCAGTTGCCCTGAAGATATTCGCGTACGCTACGTACGCTTACGTTTATGTAAGGAATGCGTGTTCATGTAGTTCCTCCACCTCCACACTGTACGATCATACACAAATCACACAAACCTAACTATCACCACCACCAAACTACACTGATGCGTTTCGAACTCAATCAGAGCTCATCTTGGGAGTAGGTTACCACAACCGTTCACTATGCTATCAAAAGTATCAAATGTACCTCTCCCACTCCCCGTCCCCTATTCCTTCTCCTTTTTTAAAGGTCGGCAACAGATCAGTGCCTCTCTTTGAGTTGTTGATATTTATGATTCATCAGATGACCCGTTTGCTCGTTTTCCTCCGTCTCATATTTAATATTAATTTTTAAAAAAATAGCATTTAAGGTTCGGCCATACCGCTGCTTAAAATACGAAAACGTTACGGAATCGCAGTGACGTACCGTAAACGTCAAAATTTACCGCATGCTCTCCATAGTAAAGTTGCGACGTTTACGGTGCGTCACTGTGATTCCGTAACGTCACCGTTTTTTAAGCGGCGGTTTGGTCGCACCTTTATAACATCCTGAAGCTTCAACCGTTGTGGTAAAACCATTATGCAAGGAACTTATCATAAATTATGGATCTAATCAAATCAAAGAATCTCACTTTATGTAACTTTCGACGTAGGTACATATTGCGCGTGCCACATCCCTTTGCGATAGAGCGAGGTATTAGTACAGTACCTACTTGCCCGCGACTCCGTCTGCGAAGAATTCATTAATCGTTATCCCGCGGGAACTAAATATACAATTATCTGGAATAAAAAGGATTACTAATGTTTGGCAAAAAATGTTTACCAAAGTATCACATCGCAAACTTTTTTCCCAAATTTTTATTTCGCAAAATTTCAATTGTCAAAACTACATATCGCAATTTTACAGTCAGCAAACCTCTTTTTTGGCAAGTGATTGTTTAGCAAATAATTACATGGTCATGTTCTATTTTCCCAAATTTTCCCAAGTTTTCCGAAAAATTCATAGGTTTGCCTGGGGTTGAAACCCTCTGCTTGAGAGGCAAAAAACCAAAAACCTATTGGTCAAAAAACTAACCTACCACGACTTATGCGGTGTGACACCCAATAATAAAGCCGCATTTTAATTAAGTTCTATAATTGAGTTAAAGCCAGTGCATGCTAGTCATAGACTATGCATTTTAACCTTCAATTCGTATATGTATATGGTCACGTATCGACCAAACTTTTTATTAACGAACGGGATTGGAAAAAAACACAAGGTCGCAGACATAGAGGCGCAGGTTGCTTTGACTTAAAGCCGGCGCACACCAGATGCGTGACGTGACACGCACATGCACCAGTTGTAATAAATGAAATTTAAGAAAGATGACGCACTTGATGCGTGCTTGGTGTGCCAATATTTCTTACAGCTTCAATCATTACGACTGGTGACAAGCACGTGACAAGCACGTCACCAAGCGTCGTCGTCGTCGTATTTATTTATTTGTTTAATTTCTTATATATAATACATGTTTTATCTGAAATTATGTACCATACTGGCTTTTGAAATGAGCGTACTGATTATCGTTTGACCACATCAAACCTAATAACACTCTTTGACTTTTTCAAAACCTATAAGTGCATGCCACATACTAGGTTTTTGAAATAGTTTTGTGCCATACTAGGTTTTGAAATGGTCAAGACCGTTTTTTTGTTTAGATCCTAGGTTTGGAGGGACCATCGGCCAAAAATATGGTCTACCACCCTACGGTTGAAGTTCATTTGCACGTTATAATACACCGAGGTCGATTTTCCCTTACAATATTCTGACAGTGACTAAAGGCTTCACTAAGAAAAGTCAACCTTAGCGATATTTAGATCTCACAGAAACTTTAGTCAAACCTGGTAGACCACTTTCGTGGCGGACCGTACTCGTATCTGTGAAATTAAGCGAGATATGCCTCTAAATTTAAAAGGCACTTACTAGGAACCACGTTTTATGCAAAAATCGCAAAACTATTTTTTTTAGAGTTACTAGGTTTTGAAATGGAACAACCGTGGTCTGCCACGGCGGCGTGGCGTGCGTGGCTCTGTTCATTGCGCAGTTGGGGGTGAGACGTGGTGCAGTCGATAGCATACTCGTGTGTACCCAAAAGATGCATGTTCGAATCCTGTCCGACGCAGCTGAAATTTTTTCGATTTTAAAAACCTTACATATTATTATATAAATGGGATAAATTTAACACAGACGACTGGATAGCCTAGTTGTTAGAGAACCTGACTACGAAGCTTGAGGTCCTGGGTACTATCGATGTTTAGAAAATTTTATTTCCGAAGGTTTAGAATCCCGAAAACTTCATTTGTCCGAAATATTTTTTTTCTGAAACTGTAAATATTTCAGGATTTATTTCAGGACCATCGTGTAGAACCCTTTAGGTTAGGTTAGGGTTGTTTTATAAAAATCCTGAAATATTTACAGTTTCAGAAAAAAATGCATTCGGATAAATGAAGCATTCGGGATTTTAAATATTTGGAAAAAATATTTCTAAATTTTGATAGGTAACCGTCCTGGGTTCGATTCCCGGTCGGGGCAGATATTTGTGTGAAAAATACGAATGTTTGTGCTCGAGTCTTGGATGTTAAATATGTATTTAAGTATGTATTTATCTATATGTATAAGTAAGTTTATCCGTTGTCTAGTACCCATAGTATTCACAAGCGTTGCTTAGTTTGGGACTAGGTCAATTGGTGTGAATTGTCCTGTGATATTTATTTATTTAGTTTTCATATAAAGTGGGTTTAAATGCAATGTGTTTACTGCTAGCGTTTTCCATTTTTGGAAATTATTTGGAAATCGCTCTTCAATTAAAATCATTGCCACCCTACACATGGTTTGGTTTATAATTATAAACCTCTTTGACATGTCAGTCAGGTACATAAAAAAACTTTGATGTGAAAAATGTCAAATTCCCCGCCACAGCGATGGCACTTGACGAAACTAGGCACTCAACTTCAACACATGTAAGATGAGCATGCAGTTGTCGGATGGAGGAGGTGCCTTAATTTCATGGGACCACGTTCCATTTTGGCTATAAATTGATATTTTTCAACTCCTCACCGATTAAAAATCACCGTGTGTGGAGACAACTAGTTAATGGTCATTTCTATTTTTCGTTGTACTCAAAATTAAGAAATTGCTAACAGGGAGTTAAAAATGGTCCGTTTGGTTGCGCACTTTTTCAAGTCTTTACAATAAAAAATACGTAACAAACCGGACGATTCTTCACTTCTTGTTGAACATTGTCAAACTTGTCCGATTTGTAACGTTTTTGAAAAAGTGCGTAGGGAACGTACCCATACTACGTGACCCGTTTAGGGAGGGGAGGGGGTCACCAAAAATACCACGCCTTGTCACGGACGGGGGAGAGGGGGTTTAGGTTTTCATCACGTAGTCAACAAACTCTAGTCTTAGCTTAGTCTAGGCAAATCTCGCAAATCTATATTAATAAAAGATATCTTTCTGTTTGCAAAAAAATGATTTAAAATCATATTTATAAATTACTACGTGAAAACTAAAGGGGGAGGGGGGGTCTTGGAAAATACTATGGGCGGTCACCGAGGGTAGGGAGGGGGGTAAAAAATTGCAAAAAATGGGTCACGTAGTATGGGTTAACCAAACGGACTAATTTTAACTTTCTGTTACAATTTCCAATTTTTGAGTACAACGAAAAATAGAAATGCCCTAATATACTGCAACCTTCGGCTAGCATTACAGTAGTCACAATTATTGTCATGTTGCGTATAAAGTGACAGTGCTACGAATTCGCGGGTCAAGGCGACATACTGCGCGCGCGCAGGTGAACGATCTTGGCACTTGTTCAGCCATATTGAAGTGTGCTTGATGATGACACTTGCTAATATTAAAAATGGGATAGTAATTATGAACTGAAACAATTACTTTGCTCACCCGCGACCTAACGATACTTAGAAAGAAAGAAAGAAATATTTTATTTGTGACAACTAGTGGTTAAACTAGATAACATACACAAAAGAAAATTAATAAAAAAAACAATAAAAGTAAAAATAACACAATGAAAGAATAACAGGCTTGTGTCACAAAATGTTCCCAAATCAGCAAAAGATGGCCAATCTTGCGAACGGCGCTGATCTTCCTTTGGGTCCATCGAGCCATCAACATTAAAAAAAAATTACGTTATAGTTACGTTTATGTAAGAAATGCGTGTTCATGCAGTTCCTCCACCTCCACACTGTACGAACATACACAAATCACACAAACCCAACTATCACCACCACAAAACTACACTGACCCGTTTCGAACTCAACCAGAGCTCATCTTCAAAACCGTAAAGTTACCACAACCATACGCACTTGGCCGGTTTCTTGTATTATAAGTACTTTGCATGATTCGATCTCTAATGTAAAATGTAAACAAACAATTCCAATTTAACTATGTATCGTAAATATTAACAAGGCGGTATTATTAACTTATTAGCTTCACAGTAAAGCTGTTCAGGATACTAATAAATATAGTTAGAATGCAAATGATCTCATCTAATGCGCATATCCTACCGGTTCAGAGGCCATGAAGTCATTTGAGTTATTATTTACCAGCCTGTACGAGGCTTTGATTTTGCATGTTGTGGCCTAGTGGTTTGATCTATGGCCTCTCAAGCAGAGAGCCGTGGGTACGAACCCGGGCTTGCACCTCTGAGCTTATCAAAATTTAAGTGCAATTTCACATTTGAAAGTCACCATGAGCTTTGCACATGCGACGAAATTTAGTTATGTGTGTGAAATTGCCAATTCGCTCTGGACCCGCCTGGGAACTAAGGCCTAAACCCTCTCATTCTGAGAGGAGGCTTGTGGCCTGCACTGGGACGTAGATGAAATTCCGGCATTTTGAATTCTAATGGGGATTCGTGAAAATTACGAGTAGGTAGATTGTGGGCGTCATTTACTTACAATGCATAAGGGATACCCGTGAAAGACTTTATGTTTCGACACTTCTTAGTTGCAGCTATTACGATTTATCCCGTGGAGATACGCAATTTGACCATGACGCATTTTGTCCATAACGTAGTCTGTCCAACACGCAATTTATCCAACACGCAATTTGTCCGACAAGTAATATGTCCAACATGAAATTATTTTATTGAATCAGGCGTTACTTTGCGGAGGTCCATATTAATGAACTGAAACAATCACTTTGCTCACCCGCGACCTTAAATGTTTCTACAAGGGTGAGTAAAGTAATTGTTTCAGTTCATCAACATGAAATGGTCCATAACCCAATAGCAGAAGTATGTGTGTGTCAGACTGTGGCATCATAGCTCTTAAACGGGTGAACTGATTCGGATTAGGTATTTTTTATTTGAAAGCAGGTTTCTTGGCGATGGTTCAGCCGTTTCAAATTTATCTGCTCCTTTGCTAGCTGCGGAAGGGATCTTAGACGCATAATGGGCTTAAAATAATAGACTTCATTTTCAAAATATGTGTGACCGAATTTCCCCCCGGTACTTAAATGAGTAAAAGTCCAATTGTGCTTAGGTTAAAACGCTACATCGTCAAAATGTACAATATGCTATGGTCTTAAATCATAATGTTCTCGCGGCCTGAATGATCCTATGACAGAATACTACAATGCCAAAATGTGCAATCGACCTAACGTGTAATGGTCAAATTGTTTCAAGGCCTAAACTGACAACCTCTGAATATAATACTGTCGGTTATAATCACAGTTATAATTTTATCAGTGACAAGTACACAATGATTTCTAAGCTGCTTTTTTATAACAATAACTCCTTATATAATATTAACTTATAGAGTTCCATTTTTGTACATTTTATCGCAAGCACATTATGGCATAGACACGTTTCGCCCCATGCGGATTTTGACTCGTACATAATTTGGCATTTGTTTTTTGTAAGAAATGCTAACGAATACACTTTTTAACCCTTTACCGACGGGTGTCAACTAATAGTTGACAGTATGTTTAGTATAAAATAGACTTTCTGTCACTGTAATTAGGTAGAGAATTCATATTTATTCAGATTGTGCCCGTAGGTAAAGGGTAAACAATGTACATTTTGACCATGTAGCGTTTTAACCCAAGCACAATTAGAATTAGACTCATTTAAGTACCGGGGGGAAATTGCGTCGGGGGTTTTTAAATGTTTTAATTTATGTTACACCATTTTATCCAAATCCAGTTGTTTTATCATGGGAGAGTAACAAGCATACTCCTACCTAAAAGGCCGGCAACGCACTTGTGGCTCTTCTGGTGTCGCAGGTGTCCATGGACGACGGTAATCGTTTACCATCAGGCGATCCGTCTGCTCGTTTGCCCCCTATACCATAAAAAAAAGCATGCGCACACGCATGCTCAAAGACTTTCGTATTCATAATTTTAGTGTGACAGATCGTGATTTTGTAGTTAATATACTAAGTGGTCCGGCGCATTGGATGACGTAACTAGATGAAAGGTCGCGGAACTGGTTTTTGATGAGGAGATAAACAGATTGAAATGCGGAGGCATCTTATAACATGGGACTTCTATACTACAGGAAATACATTAATCTCTTTGTCTTTGGTGGAAAACGAGTTCTACACCCCCCGGCACTGACTTAGATAACCGACTTGGTTTATTATTGCGTCTCAAAACTTTTTTGCGGTACCTATAAGGGCCTTTCCACAAAGCGATGTTTCACCGCGAGGTTTTTTTTTCGTAATTCTGTAACACATTGAATCTTATGGATGTAGACGCGCGGCTACGTCCATAAGATTCAATGCGTTACAGAATTGGGGATGTCTATTTTTTTGCAATGTATAGAAAATCGAAAACTATTTCGAGATAAATGCTTTTTAACTCGTTTTCTGTAGTTATTTAATTTTAATATTATGTAATGAATTTATTACATAACAAATAAGCAATGACCTTCATTTGACATTGGTGTAAATTGCGTGACCGGTCCAAGTCGTATTTTATTCTGTGTGGTTAGAATTCTTCACAATTTACGTGTGGATTATACTACGGAGTTTGATTTGGACCCGCTGCCTGACATCTAGCACTTTGATAGCGCCAGTAAAGTTACACTAGTTACAGTGTACCACTACGCAAAAAATAATTAAAGGGGTTGCCTTATCGTACCCATTTAGATAGATTTAGAAATTTGGCAGTGTGGGAGCCTTCAATTACTACCTGACGTCATCAACCAAAATAGTTTCAAAAATAAATTCTGAAAAAGTAGTAACTGAATGTCAAAATATTGAAATTAGTTTCTTATAAATGACTTTTCTATAAAAAAAAATATATAAAAACCACTGGTAATTGCTTAAGTACCTTATTTCTTTTTTGTCATGTACTTGTTTTTCTGTATTGTATTTTTTGTGGTGTACAATAAAGAGTCATCATTGTATTGTATTGTATTGTATTGTAATTTTTTTTAGACATTCCCATACGAATACATAAAAACCTCGCGGTGAAATATCGCTGTGCGGACAGCCCCAGAACTGCCTAGCGAGATTTGCAACTTCTTATATAATAAGAAACAAAGAAAGAAAAAGAATGAAAAATATTTATTCGTGACATGTTGATCGAAGCGTGACATACTTAATCTTAAATTAACAAACAAAAACGGTAACAGACACAACATTATCACGAAATGGTCCCAACTCAGCATGATGTCGGCCGTGAAGCTGACGCTGGTCTTCCGTTGGAACCATTTTACCCACAATTCAAACATAAACTGTTCAGTGAAACCGACAACTAAAACCAAATTTAATCAGTAAGCAAACCAAAAAGTATAAAAAGCATACAAAGAAAAAAAACGCACAAAAAGTGTCTGCATAGACCGAACGCCTTTGCCCTTGCCACTGATTCTATTCAAAACGAAAACATGGAAACATATTGGAAAAAAATAGACAAATTTAGTTAGTCATGAGTTATGAGTTAGACACAAACAAACAATGGCGTGGTGGCGGGCGTGGGTCAGCCCTTTCAACAATAAATAAAAGGAGTAAGTAATAATGAAATGTTGTTGATGGGATCTCTTTGGCTTTGATGTGTCATGTCACGTCAATGTCAAAAGTGACAGTTTATTTTGTTTAGAAATAAGTGCGTATGGCGCCTCCCTAGTCTTAATACTTTGACACTATCTTTTTTGCTAACTACATAACAAAGTGCGTTATACATTGACCACCAGGTTGACGTTGAGTCATTTTTAATCCCCGAAACAAAAAGAGGGGTGTAATAAGTTTTACTGCTATGTGTGTGTGTGTGTGTGTGTGTGTGTGTGTGTGTGTGTGTGTGTGTGTGTGTGTGTGTGTGTATATGTTTATCTGGCGTGTGTCTGTGTGTGGCATTGTAGCTCTTAAACGGGTGAACGTTTGGATTCGGTTTTTTTTTATTTGACCCAATGCCATAAGTAATCACTGGCAACACACACTGGTCAAAGAGTTTTGGCTTGAGACACTGCGGTATTGGATGACAAGATATTGCGGAGCTTCCCAAACGCTGCCCAGCCGAGTCCAATTCGTCGATTAACCTCTTTCTCGAAGTTGAACCTACCTAATTGGATTGTATGTCCCAGGTAGATATAGTCGTCGACAACTTCGAGAAAATTCCATCACACGTCGTCGTGCACGTCCATCTGTTTTATCTCTTACTTCATAAGGCGCTTGCCAAGTATGTCAAACGGTAGACTAGAAGAGATTACTTAAACAGCCATGCAAAACAGACTCTACAAAGCGTATAACAAAAGATTACGTAATACTGGGTAAATAGATGGACACTCACGTTTGACAGCCGCTATATTCACCTCGCAAGATGCAGGTTTCCTTACGACGTCTTCCTTCAAAGTAAAGCTTATGGTACAAATATAATTTCGCACATAAATTCCGAAAAACGCAGAGGTGCGAGCCGGGATTTGAACCCACGACCCTCTGCTTGAGAGGCGATCAAAACACTAGGCCACCACGGCTTCAATTCAATAGTGTGTGTGGAGTTCCCAATCCGCATTGGGCCCGCGTGGGAACTATGGCCCAAGCCCTCTCATTCTGAGAGAAGGTCTGCGTTCTGCAGTGGGACGTATATAGGCTGGATGATGATGATGATATTCACCTACCAGCCGGCTTACCGTCAACAGTGTTAGCAGTCACAGAATACATTTCGAGTGTCAATAAAATTGTCTCATCTCATCGCCTTATCAATCAAAAGACCTCCACTGCTGAACATAGGCCTCCTCCAAGGTTCGCCAAACAGACCGGTCCTGCGGCATCCGCATCCAACGCGTTCCCACAACCTTAACCAGGTCGTCGCCCCATTTTGTTATCATCGACATAGCTCAAAGAATCGCCAGACTCGTGGCAGTGGGCAGGGCACATCGCTCGTAGAACTGATGGCCGATGGGGCCAAAAGGTTCTTGAGTAGTGGCCACGAGTAAATTATGAAAATCCTAAATTTCCTAACAAATAAAGACAAAAAAATTCATAAAAATCGGTCAAGCCGTTTCGGTGGAGTTCGATAGCAAACACCGTGACACGAGATATTTATATAATAGACCGGGTATGTATTACAATACCGAAGTACGAAAGACCGAATGTATTGAAATATCGAATAGGTCAAAAGACCGACACGATTTTTTTCTGAAACCGTTAACTTTTTAAGATTGTTATAAAACAAACCTAACCTAACCTAATGGGTTCTGTATGATGCCGTTTTAATAAATTCTGAAAAGTTTACGGTTTCAGAAAAAAATTGTGTCGGTCTTTTGACGCATTCGATGTTTTAATACATTCGGTCTTTCGTACTTCGGTATTGTAATACATACCCAATAGACCAGCTGTTGCCCGCGACTCCGTCTGCGAAGAATTTGTTTATCGCTATCCCTCGGGATCTATGAAATTTTCGGGGATAAAAAGTATCCTATGTGTTAATCTAGGTTAAAAACTATATATGTGCCAAATTTCATCAGAATCTGTCGAACCGTTTTAGCGTGAAATAGTAACAAACGTCCATACATCCATCCATCCATACATACAAACTTTCGCGTTTATAATATTAGTAAGAGTAAGAAGATAGATTATTTTGTTTGATTCTCTACGGGATCGAATCAGGAACGAGGAGATCCGTAGAAGAACCGGGGTTGCCGACATAGCCAAACGGATTAGCTCGTTGAAATAGGCAGGCCATATAGCACGCAGAACGGGTGGCCGTTGGGTCTCAAAGGTGTTCGAGTGGAGACTACGGACTGACAAGCGCAGCGTGGCACGTCCGCCAACGAGATGGACGGACGATTTGGTGCAAGTCGCTTCCAACCGTAATGATTGGGCGTCAATGAGGGAGGCCTATGTCCAGCAGTGGACGTCCTACGGCTGAAATGATGATGTTGATGATTTATACCTACTAAGATAAGATAAGACAATTTATTCAATAATTTGCAGTACAAGATGACATACAATAATGCATTCATCTCATCTGTTACGCGACCTACGCCAATCTCACGTTTCTAACGCTTCAAGGTTTTTCCATTTATCGTTCAGTGCATCTCTTTCTTACTTGCGCAGTCAGAAAAGGACACGCTGAGCCCTCTGATGAAACGGTAGATTCTTCATATAATTATCTATACATTCCTGGTTTTTCTCCTTTCCCTTCTCTTAGCCATGATTAAGTATAGAATAGAATAGAATACGTTTATTTGTGGAACATAGGTGTACAGTCAAGTGTAAAAATATATGAACTCATTCAAAGTTTCATAAATAAGTACCACAGACTCTTATTCCGACGCAATAAGGCCGTAGTAACATATTTTTGAGTGGTTCGAATAGATACTTATTTTTGCACTTGACTGTACATAATAAAATAAATAAATAAATAAATTAATTTTAGGGGACAATCTTACACAAATCGACCTAGTCCCAAACAAAGCAAAGCTTGTACTATGGGTACTAGACGACGATAAACATACTTATATAGATAAATAAATACTTAAATACATAGAAATATCCATAACTCAGGAACAAATATTCGTGCTCATCACACAAATAAATGCCCTTACCGGGATTTGAACCCAGGACCTCTTGCTTCGTAGGCAGGGTCACTACCAACTAGGCTAAAGCAGTCGTTAAATCGGTCTTAAAAATATATAACATTCAGGAATCTCTATTTTTTGCCAGTAGGCGTACAAATATTTCTGTTTTCCTTTAAAAAGTTAATAATCTAAGTCTAAATACAATTAATATTCACAGCAGTAATAAAAACAAAAAAAATCATGCGTGCAGTTCCTCCGCGCGGAAGAAGTGAAACTTCGTAATGTGGAAATGAAAAAGGCACTTATACATCACTATGAACCTTATTGCAATAACTTAAAGAACTAAATTTAATTATGCATCTATGTGTTTAAATTACTCACTAGATGGCACTTTTATCAAGTCTCATACATTTGCACAGATAGTATGAGTTCTGCATCGCACTATCGAAGTTTATAACATCCGTTAGTATATATACAATGCGAGATTATTTGCTTCGGCAGTACATATACTAATGCTTTCATACCCCATGGTACCCCTCCATGGTAGCGTTAAACGTTTAACGCAACCTTGTTGGAAGTCGCATTAGAAGTTTCACTTCAAAAATTAAAAGAAATAACTAGCGTTAATATTATTCATTACAAATAACTATTTTAACACTTTGTACATCTGTATCACATCTCAGTCTCAACCCAATCTGATAAAAAAAAATTAAAAAAAACTGATTTGAAATGGAATTTGATTACTTGAAGTGAATGAAGTTCGTTTTGCAGGATTTGACCTCGGCAAATATACATACCTACACAAACATTTCAAGTTAAATAAAAGGGTACGTATTGCAATGTCTAAAATTAAAAAAATACAAACGTAAAATAACCTACGTTCAGAATCCCTAAAATCTAAATACCTAATGATTTTCAATACCTAAGCAACTAACACATCTACCAACGAATTACCTTAGTTTACAACAGTTTTTTCTATCAAAGTAGGTATACCAAAAATTCTTTAGTCGTTCGGGGCGATCCTAAAAATACTTACATTATATAAAGCCAAGTCACCTTACAAGAATTCAAACTACACCATTTCGGGACAGGTGACCTTTTTTTTGTAAATTAAAATGCCAGCCGCCAACTGGTCCGGAGTTGTTATGGCGTAAACACCTCGGTTTTGTATCCGTGATGGTTGCTTTAAAAAATATTTAGGCATTTTAGCTGATTACTAAATACTTTTATTTATAAGCCATGTTTTCCTTATGATTTCCATTTTGTTGATAAAAATATTGGTAGGCAGTTCACTATTCTTTGTTGACGTTTAAGTACCAGGAAACGAAAAAAAAACTGGTTGATAATTGTCCTAAAACATGAATGGTAGCGCGTGCTTTTCTGTCTGCTAAAGAAAATAACAAAGAGGGACCAGATTTTCTCATCATCATTCGAGTCTATAATTGTCCCTCTGCAGGGCACTAGCTTCCTCTCGGAATAAGACCATAGTGCCCACGCGGGTCCAGCACATATTGGGAACTTCACACCAATGAACTTCTTCGCATATGTGGATGTATTATCACGATGTTTTCTTTCACCGTAAAGCTCATGTTAAATTTCAAATTTAATTTTGTACGTAAACTTCGTAAAACTCAGAGGTGCGTGCCCGGGTTTGAACTCATGACCCTCTGCTTAAGAGGCCATAGGTCAAGCCACTGTGCTACCACGGCTTTAACAGTTAAATTTTTTAAAAATTTTAGCGAGTGTCGAACTCACGATCAGTACCTACGTCTTTTTGTTTTATTTGGGTGCAAATGGGCGCTTGGTTTAGCTTTGAACATTAACTCGTAAAGAAGAGGTGGGTCGGTTCTGCATGATAAAATATAATATACATATATATGTGTTGCACAGACGTAGCTATCGTATGTACTACACTTGAGGTAGCAAAGGAGGAGCAGGTTAAATAAGTTTTCGTTCGTTAATCAAACAATTATCTAAGTCTAAGCATGTTCTTCTGGTGCTTTCAGATGCTGTACCCTACCCTGTTCCTCGTGACCCTCGCGATGTGCGGAGCCGACGTGTCCCACTTGGAGCACGAGTCTAGCACGGAGTCACCTCCACCCAGGCCGTACGCCTTCGCCTACACGGCTGGCCGGTTTCCGGGACATACAGACAGGCATCATGCTGAAGTCAGCGACGGCAGCGGTGTTGTTAGAGGTACACACACATCACACCTGTTTCCCAAAGGGTGTAGGTAGATCACAATAACGCAATATTTACGTTCCGGTGCTACTTTTAGCAATTTATTTACCCACGACGGTACGGAGAAGGTATATTCGTTTGGGGTGAGAGGATGTTTGTGCAAAACAATGTTGCCATTTATCTCCTAAATGTGTATGTACGAGAAGTGTTGGGCCGTGTTTCCCTCGGGGGTCCAGTGCGGATTAAGAACTTCACACACAACAACAAATTTCCTTGCAGATATGTGAAGTTTCCTCGCGATGTTTCATTCACCGCTAATCTCATGGTAAATTTCAAATTATCACACATAAATTTTGAAAATTCAAAGGTTCAAGCTCACCCACATCCACAACCCTCTGCTTGTGAGACCATAGGTCAAACCACTAGGCCACCACGGCTTAGGTACCAGTTCACTTCGACCTGTCTTAATTTCAAAATCATCTTAAATTTTCCTTCCATCGTATTTCAGGTACCTTCTCCTACGTGGACCCTCGGAATAAGGTTCGGAAGGTCGACTACGTAGCAGACAAGGAAGGTTTCCACCCGATCCTGAGCGACACGCCACCAGAACTGCCAGCTGATTCAGAATCCGTGGCCAAAGCCAAAAATCGTCATTACCAGTTGTACGCCAAAATTGCTGAGGAGCATGCGTCATACCCTCACCCTGCTGGTGAGTTATCTTATCATTACCAGGAACTTAATGTCCACGCAATGTCACCCAGACCCGAGGCCATATTGTCCAACGCATTCAGGAAGCTTCGCAGTATCTTGCCCTAATATACCGCAGTCTCAAGTGAAGTCTTGGACCAGTGTGTGTTGCCAGTGATGCCTTATAGCACTAAGACATGGCCGCTAACGATGGGCCTCATAAGAAAGCTTAAGGTCGCAGGGCGATGGAGAGGGGTTTACGCTCGGAGTTCTCTGCGGGATCACATTAGAAATTAAGAAATCCGCAAGAACTAAAGTCACCGACTTAGCCCGAAGAATCGCAAGACTCAAGTGCCAGTTGGCTAATAAATAAGACCACCATTGGTCTTAGACCTGTTGGCCAAAAGGTTCTCGAATGGCGTCCATGGACCGGAGGACGCAGTACACACAGTCTAGATAGGCATTCAATGTAGCGACGATCTGGTTATGGTTGCGGGAACGCGTCGGATGTTGATGGCGCAGGACCGATCTGTTTGGCGAACCTTTGGGGAGGGCTATGTTTAGTAGTGGATGTATCTCGGCTGAAATGATGATGATGATGAGGGATCCAGGCTGATCTTACACTAGGTCCTGTCCCCTCCAAAAATATGTGTCAAAATACTATTTATCTACTCTCATATCGTAAAAATCGAATTATAAAATTCAAAAAGAGTTTATATTGACATACTTTTTAAACACAATACCGAAATATTAAAAAAAAAACATATTATAACACTTTTTTTCTAACGAAATAATGTTATAAAACAATTTTTTTTACCATTACGATACAGGGCAAATCCAAAAAGTTTATATCACCAAGTTTTGATTCCAATTTTCACTTGTCTGTGGCAGCGCCCGCTTTTGCGCATGCGCGCACATGCGCGGTGATGTACTGGGTTTTAGCGCCATTCCATTCATACGTGTCGTTTTGTTGTACGCATTTTCGTGGGAACATTTTGTTCTTGCTTAAAAATATCTGATATCAGTGAATGCGAAGAAAATTTGACTCCGCCCAATGATATTTTAGATGCGGCGAAGGAAATGACTCATAATTTATTACTAGGTACTAGCAAAGTTCAGAAAATTATACGATAAATGCTATCAAGATTTTATGGTATGCAAAATGCAAAAAGGCTACTTCGTTTTTGGAAAAATGTGTGAGAAAAGATAAAATATTGTATGCAACTGTACGTAATTAGGCCTTAAAACACTCATGTGACCCTTTATGAAACTCGGCTACGCCTCGTTTCATGAAACCACATTCGTGTTTTAAGGACCCCTATTACGATACAGTTGCATAAATAGCTATTATATTTTAGTAGTGGTAGAGCCCTGTTGTAGCTCGCCGCTGGATCACGAATGGGCTGGCTCGTTCGTGGCAGTACCATTCTCTCACTGAACACCCGGCGTGAAGCAGCAGTACTCCTGCTGCGTTTCGTACGGTCAGTGAGAGCGCCGGGGGCCCAATACCTCTCCCCCTCCCTCTACCCTATTCCTTCTCTTTTTATAAAGACCGGCAACAGATCAGTGACTCTTTTTGAGTTGTTGATATTTATGGGCGGTGGTGATCATTTTCCATCAGATGACCCGCTTGCTCGTTTGCCTCCCTCTCATAATAAAAAAAATACGTAATTTCTTTTTCTGAATACGGAACTAGATTTCTCGTTAATAACAACCAATCATCGTAACGTTTCAGTGGCTGAAGCAGCTCTGCCGCGCCAATCAGCTGCCGTCGTGGCCGCCACGGCGAAGCACGCCGAACTTTTCCGAGTGATCGCCGAACAGCACGCCCGGATCGCGGCTGAGAGAGAGGCGCTGCAGAAGGAAGAGGAGAGCGTACCTCTACAGGAGCTGGAGCACGAGTGAGAAAGGAACGGGTGATTTGGAATATGATGATCTAATTGATAATTTTGTGGGGTGACAATATTTTATAGCGAATATTTAGAAGGGTTCTTAACAATATTACCCGAAAGGTAATTATTACTAAATGACTCTAGAGACGTGTTCGAGAGCCAATTGAATTTATACAAATAGTTTACCACCTTATTTACGCGAGTCATTCCTGGCCGCTATTTCACGAATGTGACAATTGTCAATGACTATCATCAATTGTTGCTATTTTTACGGAGAACCATTTTGAAAAACGCGCTATGTTAACCACGAGGCACTACAAATTGTGACGCAAGCCAGACAGTTTTAATGTCACGTCAAGATTAACCGAAAAATCTACAAAATGATGTCGACTAGAAATAAATATTGTTTCACGACATTTTTTTTTTTTAAATTGACTACAAACAATTGTAACAAAATGCCTGTCATTTTTATAAGCATTTCTGTAGGAAATTATTTTCAAAATTGTCTTTTGTTACTGACAATTGTCACAATCGTGAAATAGAGGCCTGGGGTGTTAGTGATCAGCCCACAAATAAACTAAAAATAATACAACAATAATGACACTAATTATTGCTATTAAATGCCAACTTCTAATTAACTATTGGTTAAGTTTGGTACTATTTACGTCTCTAGAATGGTCCTCTATAAACAAATATGTTATCTTTGACAAAATCCTAAACACATCATAGCTTATCATATTCCAAATCGAACTGAATTCTAGAAAATTATATTGTAAGACGATCAACTGATATTAATATTAATAACTAAATTGTGGAGATAATGAAAGACAAGCATTTGTGCTCTGTAGTCGACGGCCGTTATAAAGTATATCTTGACATGGCAACTATAAAACGTTGCTTTCCATTAAAATGATAAACTTATTGTCTAACGTTACGTGTCCACATAATCCGTTGTCGGCCGAAGTAGGTATGTTCGGACGTCGTCGTCCGAACTCGGCCGATCGAATCAAACGTATGTAAAGGAACGAGAGCGCGTCTGATTTGATCTTAGAGTATACATAAGCAAGCTGTAGAGCGCGCGCATCGCTCTTCGCCCATTGTGCATAGCGTAAGCAGATGTTCTGTACGTGGTCGGTGCGCTGACTAGTGATGTGCAATGATTAACGTCTTTGCGTCACTAAAAACTTAGACCATAATTACTTAAAAATCGATAAATAACGGACAGACGATCAGCGCGTGGGACTGTGCGTGACTAATGACGTCGCTCTTGAAATTTTGAGACTGTTCATACTTGTGCTTGTGCTTACAGTTCATACTCGGTAACGCGCGCTCTATAGCTTGCTTATGTATACTCTAAGGATTCGATCGGCCGAGTTCGGACTTCGGACGTCGACGCCCGAAAATACTTCGGCCGACAACGGATTAGGTGGACACGTACCGTCTAACGCTTCTGACGCTTGCCTTTGCAATGACTATTTCTTTCTTTCAAACGGTATAAGATGGTGATAGAAAGAGATGGTGAAACAGAAGTGTCAGAAGCGTTAGACAATATGGCCTTTGCTCTAGCTAGTTTTAGAATAGAGAGGTCTATATACCATTCATTTCGTATGGCGTTTTGACCTCTGCTCAACACAATAGTGCCATCTATGAACTCAGTGAAGAAACTAAATAGAGATGGCGCTTGTGTTAAGAGATCTAAGTAACATCATAGACAAATCATCCTTGGTACCTAACATACAAAATGAATGGCACAGAAATCTCTCTTATGAGCATTTCTCAAAAAAATGCCATCAATTTTTTTATATTCTAATAATTTTATGTTATCCCTACTCGGAATCACGAGGTCTTTAATCCTAATATGATAAAAAAATGTCTACATGTTTTTTTTCCTACTTTGTTACTATTCCATACACTTTGTATGGCGTAACGAAAAGGAAGAACATAAAAAAATTATGACATTTTCGGGACAGTTTTTCTCCCTACAGGGATGGAAAGAGCTCGTGATTATGTGTAGAAATAACATAAAATTGTTGGGAATATAAAAAAAATAAGAGTGGCATTTTTTTTGGGAAATGCTCCTATAGCGAAAGTTGCTACAGAAGGCTTATTATATTAAAAGAACGCGACATTGTGTATACGTTGGTACTAAATTTTTTGCATGACTCTACCAAAATAATAATTACCACAGAAGTAAAGTATGTAATCTAAAAAATTAAAATACTCTATATCGTTGCCAAAATTAAAAAGTATAATTTAAGTAACGAACATAATTTTGTATAATTTTCTATTTTTATACGACGAATCTGCCATATCGAAATGTGAACGAGGTAATCTTGTAAATAAAACGATTATTAGTAATTTGCAAATTATTTTATTTTTATTGGACACACATGCGCAGGAGTTGCTGGTTGTTACATCTAGCCCGAACTGTCTGGAATAGAGAAAAAATATGGGTAAATGCTTGGGTCATAGTTGCACGCGTTCCTAGTGCAGATGGGGAATTTCACACACGCCATTAAATTGCTACGCAGGTGTGTGCAGGTTTTTGCATGACGTTTTCCTTCACCGTAAAGCTCATCATCTCAAATGTAATTTCACACATTTTAGAAAAACTCAGAGGTGTGAGTCCGGGCTCAAAACCACGATCTTGGCTTGAGAGATAGGTCGAACCACAACGCTACCACCCCTTTCAAATTCAAATTTAAATTATTTATTGCATGGGCATGACTTTTTGCTTTTGTTGGTGATGTGGTTTTTGGCGTCTGTGTTGAAATAATTTGAGTTAGCTTTGTGACAGTATAATACACCGTGAAATTTTAGTGGTTGTTTTCCCGAAACGAGGTGATTTAGTTTCGATTGTAATAATTACTATTTTGACTAGAGTCGAAAATCCAATTGTGAAAAACGAATGTCGAAAATGACCGCAAACCAATAGTAACGCTTCGTTGGTACAAGTAGCGTACGATCGTACGATAGGTTAGGTACCAACGAAGCGTTACTATTGGTTTGCGGTCATTTTCGGCTTTCGTTTTTCACAATTGGATTTTTGACTCTAGTCAAAATAGTAATTATAAATCGACTGTACAATCGATACTAAATCACCTCGTTTCGGGAAAACAACCACTAAAATTTCACGGTGTATACTATTAAGGTTTAGGTACTTTACTAAATGTAAACAAACTCCATATTATGAGACTCAACTAAAGATTACGTCGAAAGTGTGACGCGTGAAAGTCAATTACAAATATTCCATTTGGCTGGCTAGCCCGACGCCATAACTTTTGGTCGTGTTGGCAGCTGATGTTTGTTTACATTTAGTACCATTATTTTATAGGCCAATGATGAACTTACTGGATGGTGGTGGTGGTGGTGGGCCGCCACCGCCGCCGCCGCCACCGCAGGCCGCCTTCTTGGGCTCGGTCAACCCAGCATGGCCGCCGACACCCATGCCGCTCTGACAAACACAAATGCAGAAATATAGATCAAGAAACTCAATCGCGTACCAGGGAACCTTTCTGCTGCACATGTCGTGTCGACATTTCGTACATCTGCCAAAGAAACCGTCGTACAATTGGTGTAAATGTATTGGGGCAGTACCACCCTCTCACAGAACACCGGCGTGAAGCAGCAGTACTCCTGCTACGTTTCGTACGGTCTGCGAGAGCGCCGGGGGCCCAATACCTCTCCCTCTTCCCTTATTCTCTCTCCTGTTTTAAAGGCCGGCAACAGATCAGTGACTCTCTTAGAGTTGTTAATATTTATGGGTGGTGGTGATCATCTGTATAGTTGACCAAGTAATTCCTTTACGACCCTAAGGTTCAATGTCCGTTGATCGACTTAAAACATCAAAGGCTGTTCTCACTTACAACTCAATGTGACAATGAGCCTTATTGATTTTAGTTTGATGTAGGAACTATCACGAAAAATGGCAAAGTACTTACTTGGTGTACTATAAATTGTATGAGTAAATAAATTAAATTAGCATTGTAGTCCCGCCAAGATTTAGAATGTGGAATAACAATGAATACACGCACAATTTCCAGATGCACGGGGTCATTCTACGAAGCCAATTGGTCCTTTGATAATCATAATCATCATCCCAAGTATACGTCCCACCGCTGAGCGCAGGACCCTCAGAATGAGAGAGAGGGCTCGGGCCGAATTCCCCACGCGGGTCTAGTCCGCATTGGGAAATTCACACACACCATTGAATTACTTCGCGGTTGTATGCGGGTTTCCTAAAGATGTTTTCATGAACCGTAAAGCTCATGGTAATGTTTTATATGGTAGGGGGCAAACGAGCAGGCGAGTACCCTGATGGACAGCAATCACCGCCGCCCATGGACAGCCAAAACACAAGTTGAGTTACAGAGGCGTAACGTTGCTGGCTATTTGAGAAAATATTAGGCTCTTTTTTTGAAAATCCCGATGTTGTACCGGTCCAGAAACTGCCGCTCCAAGCTGATTCCAAGGACGGCAACAGTTTTACATTCCTAACTTGTCAGAGGTCACAGGAGTCGCAGGAGCCCTCAAACGACTAAGTTGGATTACCACGGCTTTTTTCTTTATATTTTATGAAATGGTTCTAGAGTCTATTACTTACCACAACGGCAAACACAATCGCCAACACAGCCATAATCAAAGCGATGTACTTCATTGTCGAATTGTCACTTGTGTCGCTTCCAACTATCTGCGCCCCTTTATACCAAAAGTACAGGAAAACCATAAACTTCACTGACCTTGGTCATTCTATGGACATTATGATATTTAATATTTATAATAGTCAGTAAATAATTTGGACGAGCAACAGAGCGGGGAAAAGTGACAATTGAGATAATTTGTGCGCTTCTAAAGTGACATATTGTTGAGCTGAAATCAGCTCTAGTAGTCGTACTAACTACACAGAGGGAGGTCGTGTCTGGATACTTCAATGAAGAGCCTCCTCTCCATCAAGTCCAGAGTAAGCCTGAACAGCTATTCCACTGTCTTTATTCTGGTCCATTCTCGGATGTTTCGGAGCCACGATATCTTACGCTTGCCAATCCTGCGCTTTTCAGATATTACTCATCATTATTGTTTGATTTGCAAGAGACGGTAGATACTGGTCGTTTCACAGAACATGGACCAAATAAGTCTTTTCTGTTTGGTTGTTCGGACAACTTCAAGTTTTTTATGCGTTCGCTTCAGAACTTCATTATTGGTATTATCCGTCCAACTGATACACAGCATTATTATCTCTTCTTTCGTGGTCCACACTTCGCCTCCGAAAAACCATTCGAATACAATGATGAGGCATTATTATTATCATCCATCATCATCCATTTCAGCAGCAGTAGACCACTCTGTACTAGCTACAGCAGGTTTATTACAAGCTTTTATTTAACTTGTAATTTATTTTATTTATTATTTATTTATTTATTCATCAATAAAAATTACAGCATTACAGTATAACACCAATGCGCAATAAATGTATTTACCTATTAAATATGTATGTACGGGTAAAATCTTGGAAGTCGAATTTGACCCACTTCTAGAAGAATGAACTTGAAATTTGGTATACTTATGTAAACTGGATGACAAAAGAAGTACCTACTAGTCAATAAAAAGTACAGTCAGAGAAAAAGCTTGCATTTAAAATGATTTTTTTACCACAACCTACCGACCGACGAACGGATAGCCCAGTGGTTAGAGAGAACCTGACTACAAAGCTTGAGGTCTCGGGTTTGATTTCCGGTCGGGGCAGATATTTGTATGAACAATAAATACGAATGTATGTTGTTGAGTCTTGGGTGTTTAATATGTATTTAAGTGCCTTATGTGTTTATCTGAAATTTAGTTAATTTAATTGTCTGATGTAATGGTTTACGAAAGCGAAGTCGCGGGTAAAGGGTAGTTATAAATAAAATAATAATATAAATGCTTCTTATTTAATTGATCTTGTAAATGCTGAAGTTCGTGTTTGTTCCTGATTCTAACCCGAACTGTCTGTAATGGAAAAAGCAATGCTATAGAAATATATACATATAGACGTCATCATGATCACCACGATCATCATCACCATCATCATCATTATCATCATCACCATCATCATCATCGTCATCACTCATTCATTCTAGTAAATTGTCTTCGAGGCGACAAATTAGGTTGCAAAGTTAGCAATTAGTATGACGTCGATCGTACCTACATTGGTGACGATGGATAATTATACTTTTCCATCGGAACACGACGATGCAACTTGGCAGAGCAAGGTTACAAATACTGTAGGTAGATACATTTAGATTAAGGCCTTTGCGGAGTTCCATGTTAAAATTAAATGGAATACTTTTATTTTGCTCCACTGCGAAGTAAATTTCATTAAATTTTCCCGCCCTCCCTCTGTATAAAAAATGAAATTAACCAACGCAAACGTAGCTAAACCCATTACCAAGAGAACTGAGACCCCCACAAGCAAAATCGGCTACGTGGGCCGAATGGAGCCGAGCCGATCGACGTCTTTTTCGCTCTTATTGCGTTGACATAAAGGCTTTTCCGATCGGCTGAAGCCGATTCCTCGTCAAGAGGTTTGGGGAGATCCTAACTTAAATAGAGTATTTAGCCATATATATGTATAGCTATGTACTTACTGGACGGTGGTGGTGGTGGTGGCGGCGGGCGGCCACCTCCGCCGCCACCGCAACCCGCCTTCTTCGGCTCCATCAGACCAGCGTTGCCTGCGCCTCCAACTCCCATGCCGCTCTGTCAAACGGTACAACCTTGATTCAATGTAGCATTACTTCCATCATCATCATCACAACCATTATACGTTCCACTGCAGGGACAAGCCTCTCAGAATGAGAGGGGAAAAAGGTATAAAATTTATTGAATCAGACGTTACTTTTCGGAGGTCCATATTTTTCAATTGAAACAATTACTTTGCTCACCCGCGACCTTATGTTAGACTAACATTTGGTAGCACAGTGAACGGTTGCGGTACTCAGAAGATGAGCTCTGGTTGAGTTTAAAACGCGTCAGTGTAGTTTGGTGGTGGTGATAGTTGGGCCTGTGTGATTTGTGTGTGTTCATACAGTGTGGAGGTGGAGGAACTGCATGAACATGCATTTTTTACATGAACGTAGCTATCGCAAGGTCGCGGGAAAGCAAAGTAGTTGTTTCAGTTCAGGTATAAAATTATACGTCGAACCGAGGTCCTGATATTTAAAATTTGAAAACACAGAACGAGCGTTAAGTTTAAATAATTGGTACATCAACTAAAATTACCACCACAGCAAACACAACAGCCAGCACAGCCATAAGCAAAGCTAGGTATTTCATTATGAGAGATCGATATTGCTCCCAAAAAACCAACCGCCTTTTATACCAATACTACAGGAAACTGAATGTACTGTGACATTGTTGTAACCCCATTTGAAGGTGGCAGAGCGTAGCATGGTGATAAAATGTAAATGATATGATTTTAATGATTGGGTGACGATGCGTGAAATAATGATATTATTAGTGTCCATCCCTACTTTTGGTTTTGGTTTCGGCGAGTTTCGACGTTAAATCTGCCAATAAATAGGTAGGGAATGGAAATCGAAGCTGGGCTATCGGGCGATTTTCAACAGCAATCGGCGTTGTGGAGTGGTTCCGGTATCGACGCATCTGTTCATAGACTATCATTCTCATTCAGGTACATTTATTCTTCTATGATAAAGGGTTTTTCCGAACCGGTAGTAGATTCTTCGATGTTCATAGGAGCATTGATGCCTGAATTGAATAAAGAATTTTGACTTTGACTTTGACAAATTTATAGTTTGATAGCTCAAAACAAAGTTAGCAATTTATAGCGTTGGACAAGGATTATAACACGAAGACACATTAAATAAATAAATAAATAAATAAATATCATGGGACAATTCACACCAATTGACCTAGTCCCAAAGTAAGCTTAACAAAGCTTGTGTTATGGGTACTAAGCAACGGATAAACATACTTATATAGATAAATAAATGTATGTATGTATGTATGTAAAACTCTTTATTGTACATAAAACATGAAAATAACTAGTTAACAAGAGATACAGATGTACAAAGGCGAACTTATCCCTTAAAGGGATCTCTTCCAGTTACCCTTAAATATAAATACTTAAATACATAGAAAACATCCATAACTCAGGAACAAATATTCGTGCTCATCACATAAATAAATGCCCTTACCGGGATTTGAACCCAGGACCTCTTGCTTCGTAGGCAGGGTCACTACCAAACTAGGCTAAAGCGGTCGTTATTATTATTGCTCTACCGGGCCGGGGTTTGATAATCTATCATACAGGTCTTTCAAGTACGGACGCCAAGCTCTCATGGCGACTGGTTCATGCCACCTTGATTTCCAAACCAGGGGGTTTCACTCCGCCAGTCCGCACTTTAGGTGTGTTCGGCCGGCGCGCCTCCCGGGCAGGCGTATGGCAGTAGATTGTCGCTCGGCTATCGGTTCGCACGTAAGCCGCGTCGTTCGTAATTAAGCATCTTTTTCTGTGATTTTTGCAAGAAACAATGACTTCTAATAGTATTTTTCCTACTCCTGTTCTTTTATCTGGTTTTTACATGGTCGCGAACAAATATATAAGAACATAGATAATATGGCTTCAGAAAGTCTATACTTAATCTATTCGCCATAACAGCACTTGTGTCGTAATGTCGTTATTACGATACACCTAGCTGCCACATAATATTAAATGTAGGGTACACTCAACACTAAAGCCCAGTTTAGACCTGCTGAGTTGAGTAAAGTAGGGTACAGTCGGGTACAGTAGGGTAAAATAGGGTACAGTAGGGTACAGTCGGGTACAGTCGGGTACAGTCGGGTACAGTAGGGTACAGTAGGGTAAAATAGGGTACAGTCGGGTACAGTAGGGTAAAATAGGGTACAGTCTGGTACAGTCGGGTACAGTAGGGTAAAATAGGGTACAGTCGGGTACTGTAGGGTATAATAGGGTACATTTGGGTACAGTAGGGTAAAAAAGGGTACAGTCGGGTACAGTAGGGTAGAATAGGGTACAGTTGGGTACAGTAGGGTAAAATAGGGTACAGTCGGGTACAGTCGGGTACAGTAGGGTAAAATAGGGTCAGTAGGGTACAGTCGGGTACAGTAGGGTAAAATAGGGTACAGTAGGGTACAGTCGAATACAGTAGGGTAAAATAGGGTACAGTAGAGTACAGTCGGGTACAGTAGGGTAGAATAGGGTACAGTTGGGTACAGTAGGGTAAAATAGGGTACAGTCGGGTACAGTCGGGTACAGTAGGGTAAAATAGGGTCAGTAGGGTACAGTCGGGTACAGTAGGATAAAATAGGGTACAGTTGGGTACAATAGGGTAAAATAGGGTACAGTAGAGTACAGTCGGGTACAGTAGGGTACAGTAGGGTAAAATAGGGTACAGTAGAGTACAGTCGGGTACAGTAGGGTAAAATAGGGTACAGTTGGGTACAATAGGGTAAAATAGGGTACAGTAGAGTACAGTCGGGTACAGTAGGGTACAGTAGGGTAAAATAGGGTACAGTAGAGTACAGTCGGGTACAGTAGGGTAAAATAGGGTACAGTAGGGTACAGTCGGGTACAGTAGGATAAAATAGGGTACAGTTGGGTACAATAGGGTAAAATAGGGTACAGTAGAGTACAGTCGGGTACAGTAGGGTACAGTACAGTACAGTAGAGTCGAGTCGTAGGAAAAATATTGTATGCAACGGTGTATAATTTGGTCTTAACGGCTCGTGCCGTCTTCCATTGTGATACTCGCATTCGCTCGTATCGCAACTCACGTCACTCGCCTCTTAAGACCTCACTTATACAACAGTTGCATATATTTCGTACTAAATACAAACTGAAATATAGATGCACAGAAAAAACCCCAGAAAAAAGACCAATGCTGGGAATCGAACCCAGGTCCTCAGCATTCCGTGCCGCGTGCCATACCCCTACACCACCACTGGTCTAGAGATTAGACACGAATCTTTCCTATACATCATACATTTCAATCTGCTAAATCATCACCTTATGCAGTGACAAGCGCACATCTATGTTACACCCTCATCGAGAGATTTTAACACTCCTTCGGAACTAACCGCTCACCTGGACAAGAGATGGCGCTACTGTGCAACTTTAAACAAGTTAGCTATGAAGTATCTTTTTTTTTTTGTACTTATTTTTTCAACTTCATTTTTTTATTACTTTTACGGTCATCCCGTGAAATCATATATTTCGTACTAAATACAAACTGAAATATAGATGCACAGAAAAAACCCCAGAAAAAAGACCAATGCTGGGAATCGAACCCAGGTCCTCAGCATTCCGTGCCGCGTGCCATACCCCTACACCACACGGCACCTACGCGGCACGGAATGCTGAGGACCTGGGTTCGATTCCCAGCATTGGTCTTTTTTCTGGGGTTTTTTCTGTGCATCTATATTTCAGTTTGTATTTAGTACGAAATATATGATTTCACGGGATGACCGTAAAAGTAATAAAAAAATGAAGTTGAAAAAATAAGTACAAAAAAAAAAAAAAGATACTTCATAGCTAACTTGTTTAAAGTTGCACAGTAGCGCCATCTCTTGTCCAGGTGAGCGGTTAGTTCCGAAGGAGTGTTAAAATCTCTCGATGAGGGTGTAACATAGATGTGCGCTTGTCACTGCATAAGGTGATGATTTAGCAGATTGAAATGTATGATGTATAGGAAAGATTCGTGTCTAATCTCTAGACCAGTGGTGGTGTAGGGGTATGGCACGCGGCACGGAATGCTGAGGACCTGGGTTCGATTCCCAGCATTGGTCTTTTTTCTGGGGTTTTTTCTGTGCATCTATATTTCAGTTTGTATTTAGTACGAAATATATGATTTCACGGGATGACCGTAAAAGTAATAAAAAAATGAAGTTGAAAAAATAAGTACAAAAAAAAAAAGATACTTCATAGCTAACTTGTTTAACAGTTGCATAAAATACTATTATACAATCGTTGCATAATGAAGGCTCTTAAAGTCGAGTACCGTGTTTAGGCCACGAGGCTTGCCGAGTGGCCCAAGTAAGGTACGAGATTTTAAGAGCTAATTATGTAACTACTGTATACAATACTTTTTCTACGAGTCATCATCATCATCGTCTATCGAGGTACATACATAACCTTTTTTCGTCCGCCATTCCATGAAGTTAGCATAACTCCTGTTGTATAGCTTTTTAGATTTTTCTGGCAACAAGGTAAGCGTTGCTTCCTCTGCAATAGTAGTTATCTCCTCTGGAGTAGCGGCGAAACGAATCTCGTCACTGTCACTCATGTTTAATTCGATTAGGGATTATTTATTTAACACCATCGATTTCGCGTTAAATAACAAACAAAACTTTTAAATTTTCGTAGCACAAAAAAGAACTAATGAGACGTCGTTATAAGACTGTTTCTGATTGGCCAATTACTTCAATTACTAACTAACCAATCACGTAACAGAAGAAGAAAAAAGTTAGTGTGTTCAAATGGAAGCAAATTTGCCAGATATTTCCAACTTTACATTGGGTGCGTTCCACTAAGCGCTCACGACGCTCAAAAAAAAAAATAAAAAAAAAAATATCAAGGGACAATTCACACCAATTGACCTAGTCCCAAAGTAAGCTAAGCATAGCTTGTGTTATGGGTGCTAGGCAACGGATAAACATACTTATATATACATACATACTTAAATACATATTAAACACCCAAGACCCGAGAACAAATAATCGTATTATTCATAGAAATATCTGCCCCGACGCGGGAATCGAACCCGGGACCTCAAGCTTCGTCAAATCGAAGTACTAAGTTCTAATTTTGAAATTATTATAGTTGTCTAGAGCGTTGTATAATAACCATTATAGTTGAGTCCGAAGTGACATAGACTATCCAAGATTAAAAAGTATGTGATTGCAATTTTGTCTATAAACACATTATAATTGACAGATTAAAATCAACGAGTAGAAAAACGATCTTATAATTAACTTACTTACTAAAGGTAGTTTACTGAATTGATACAATACATAGAGCTTCAGTAGTCTGTGGTTTGTTTTTTTGTGTTTTTTTTGTATGCATGTTTAGTATGTGAGATTAACGCCATTACTAAAACGGAATATGAGCTAAACTGAAATTAAACAGTAAAAACGTTGTCGTGATTTTCTGCCACAGGCATGGACCCCGAGACACTTGCTGCATTACAGTAGTACACATCTGATATGGCTCGGAAGACGCGTTTTAGAAGCGCATGAAATGCAACTGACCAATTGACCAGCATACTCCACGCATGGCATGGCCAAGACTCCGCAGTTTAGGTATGTTCGGCCGGCGCTCCTCCCGGGAGGAGTATGGCTGGTAGGTTGTCGCTCGGCCTTCAGTATGCACGCTAACTGCATCGCGCGTAATGCTAGGTTTACACGAGCTTAGTAGCTAGTGCTTAGTAGGTACTTGTCACTCACACGTACGTACACACTCATAAATAATAAATTGCTTTTCATCCACAGCAAAGTTTCGTCACTTGTCACTTATACTTGTCAGATGCGTGTATTGTATAATACTAAGCACTTGTACAATATAAATAAATAATAAATATCACGGGACAATTCACACCAATTGACCTAGTCCCAAAGGAAGCTAAGCAAATCTTGTGTTATGGGTACTAAGCAACGGATAAACATACTTATATAGATAGATACATACTTAAATACATATTAAACAAACACCCAAGACCCGAGAACAAACATTCGTATTTTTCATACAAATATCTGCCCCGACACGGGAATCGAACCCGGGACCTCAAGCTTCGTAGTCAGGTTCTCTAACCACTAGGCCATCTGGTCGTCTAAATATTTACACACTTCTGACAAGTGTAAGTGACAAGTACTAAGCAATTAGCTACTAAGCTCGTGTAAACCTAGCATAACTAAGCATCTTTTTTTCTGTGATTTTTGCAACGGACAATGTTTTCTAAACGATCTTATTAATAACTTACTTACTTACTAAAGGTAGTTTACTGAATTAATACACAATTTTATCTTTCTTGATTTATATACCTACCAAATATGGGCGAGTGGGAACCCTGTACACTTGGTTTCAGATCAGCGGTGCCCAACGGAATATGAACGCTCGTATCACACGATAAGTTTCAATTTCGCACTACTGTACCTCTCTGAACTGCTATTCTTAATCTTTGAGAGAGGCAGGATGGAGAGGGCTATGCTCGGAGTTTCTCTGCGGGATCGCATTAGAAATGATGAAATCCGCGCAAGAACTACAGTCACTGACATAGCTCGAAGAATCGCTAGACTTAAGTGGCAGTGGGCAGGGCACATCGCACGTAGAACTGACGGCCGATGGGGCCGAAAGGTTCTCGAGTGGCGTCCGCGGACCGGAAGACGCAGTGTAGGTAGGCCTCCAACAAGATGGAGCGATGACCTGGTGAAGGTAGCGGGAACGCATTGGATGCGGATGGCGCAGGGCCGATCTGTTTGGCGAGCCTTGGGGGAGGCCTATGTTCAGCAGTGGACGTCTTTCGGCTGAAATGATGATGATGATGGTGAGAGAGGCAAGTGCCGGCCCTGGGGTCGCCTGAGTCTAAGGCTCTGAGGCCAGAACCCATCATGGTATTATCATTATAATCATAATGGAAATGTTAAAACCTTGATAAATTATTAACGACGATAGTAAAACTCGATAAAAAAAACAGGAAAAAAACATATTTTAATAGGTATATAAATTGTACACGAAATTGAAATACAATCGTATCCAGACTGGCGTCGAAAAATTGCTACCAGTCGCCGATCACTATTTATTATCATAAAAGGTGAGATGGTAATGTAAATAAAACACAACATCAAATTATAGTCTCCTTTAATCCCTTATCCTAGCGCCTTTTTTTAAGCGTGGTGACGTGGCGCATGTGAAGTAAGTTTCATACATTTAACATGAGATAGAAAAACCGGCCAAGAGCGTGTCAGACACCCACAAGGTAGGGTTCCGTAGCCATTACAAAAAAATCAAGTAATATTTTTCTAAGGATTTCGTATGTGTACGGAATCATCCAAGTTTAGGTACGTTTACCATAGGCTACTATTTACTCTTAAACTACAAATAATTTCCAAGCAATCTTAGCCGCTATAATTTTCCTTGTAAATTTGATATATTTACTACCATTCTGAATTTTTTCAAATTTTTCCACCTAACAGTTTAGATTTTAGAGGGGGGGGACGCTCGATTTTAATGAAAATTTTCACTTTAAAGTTGAATATTTCGCAAACAGATCACTGAATAGAAAAATCATGTTAGCAACCCCGCAATGGTTTTAAAAGACCTATCCAACGATACCCCACACTATAGGATTAGTCAAGAAAAAAAAAAATCACCCCCCTTTACGTCTATGGGAGATACCCTAAAAAAATATTTTTTTATTTTTTATTTTACCACTTTGTTGGCGTGACTGATATGTATATTCATGCCAAATTACAGCTTTCTAGTACTAACGATCTCTGAGCTTAGCCGCGGACAGACAGACAGATAGACGGACAGACATGGCGAAACTATAAGGGTTCCTAGTTGACTACGGAACCCTAAAAACGGTTTACTAATGTTTCGCAAATTATTTTTCCCAAACTGATTCATTTGGAAAATGTTTCATTTCCCAACTGTTTATTTTTTCTGAAACTGTAAACTTTTCAGGATTGTTATAAAACAAACCTAACAATCCTAACGTAACCTACAGAATTAGTCCTGAAATATATCCTGAATAGTTTACAGTTTCAGAAAACCGCCCCCGCGCGCGTTTAACGACCGCCTTAGCCTAGTTGGTAGTGACCCTGCCTACGAAGCAAGAGGTCCTGGGTTCGAATCCCGGTAAGGGCATTTATTTGTGTGATGAGCACGAATATTTGTTCCTGAGTTATGGATGTTTTCTATGTATTTAAGTATTTACTTATCTATACATATAAGTATGTTTATCGTCGTCTAGTTCCCATAGTACAAGCTTTGCTTAGTTTGGGACTAGGTCGATTTGTGTTAGATTGTCCCCTAATATTTATTTATTTTTTTTATTTAAAAAATAAACATTTGGGAAATTAAACATTTGCCAAATGAATCAGCTTGGGAAAAATAATTTACCAAACGGAAGTACACCATAAACGATGGACGGGAATGAAAAAAATAACCAAAACAAATAAGTTGTCCAGTGAAAATACAAATGCTTTGAACACATGAATTCAAACTGAATACAGTAAACTTATCAAGATCAACAAAATACATATAAGAGCCATATATCGTCGGGTGACAAGCAAAAGTCACTAAGTACCAAATACCTACTTAGAACAAAGCACGTATCTCAGTATGAAATTACTAACTAGATAAGACTTTTGAAGAGCAGTGACAGAAATTTTAGTGAGTTTTGCTTGTCATCCGGCGATATCACACGTACCTACTCACCTACGTCAGCTAACTTCTATTGTACCCACTTCAGTTTTTGTATAGTCGACCATGTAAGTGCTTTACCATTTTTTGTGACAGTTCCTCCATCAGAATAAAACCAATAAGGCCGATTGTCACATTGACTTGTAAGTGAAAATAGCCTTTGACGTCTTAAGTCATACAACTGACATTGAACCTTAGGGTGGTAAAGGAGTTTCTTGGTCGACTATACATCACGATCCCATCCCTATCATCCCAGCCTATATACGTCCCACTACAGGGCACAGGCCTCCTCTCAGAATGAGAGGGCTTGGCCCGTAGTTCCCACGCGGGCCCAGTGCGGATTGGGAACTTCACACACACCTTTGAATTTCTTAGCAGGTGTATGCAGGCTTCCTCACGATGTTTTCCTTCACCGTGAATGTGGCAAATTCGCTGCACGGTCGCGACGAAAACATTACGCATCTCAGCTTCTTGTTCGTAAATCGCCAGTATGATATGGTTCACTACACACATACACACACACACAACACACACACACAAAGGCTCACATTACGGTGTCACTTCGTTTCCCATAATTTAATTTGTCATATCACTTGTCTGGCCATACCAAAATTGGCCATAAATGATTTTTTTCTCATCATATTGAACGCAGTAGGTTAGGTCAGGTAGCTTTAAGAAGAAAAAGAAAATACTGCTACATAAATTAATATTTTATGACAAATGAAAATTATAAAAAACAATACATTATGGCATTTATGGCATATGCAATTTAGGTAAACGATGGAGAATCATTAGTATACGCATATACGCGAAACAGAATTATCGGAAGCTCATTAAAGATAAATTGTCTACATCCCGTAGAATATGGTACTTAGTGCTATAATTGCTAGTCATCACAATCCCAGCCTCTATATATCCCACTGCAGGGCACAGGCCTCCTCTCAGACTGAGAGGGCTTGGGCCGTAGTTCCCACGCGGGCCCAGTGATAGTAATAATTGGTAGTAATTGCAGAGCGCGTCATTTTGAATTAATGCATTGCTTAGAAAATAAATGTTACCAACTTAAATGTATAAAACTTGTGCCGTTCTGCGTCACCACACGCCACATCAGACAAACTTTCCAGTTGTATCCTTATCCTATATTTTTCCTATCCTAGTCAATATCCAGCTTCTTGAAGCTGCCCTGTATCCCGAACAAGTCCTCAACTGTGGTCTTCTTCCCCATCCTCAGGGTCTCGTTGACCCGTCGTCGGTTCTCATCCCGGAAGAACGTGGGGTTGCTTTGGAGCCGGACGATCAGTTCCTCTGAGGAAAAAAGGTTGTTTTTTAGTTCTAATGGTTGAATTGAACATATGCAACATCTGGTACTCCATTTTTATTTACTTTTTGTATTAATTATTAAGTAAATTGATCAAATGCATCTCTGGACTGGACACATGTATATGTAAGTATGTGAGCTGTCTTTTACCATATTTACAACATTTAAAAATAACCACAAGAAAAAACAGTTTTGCTAACTTCTGTTGTCATAAAACTATCTCAAGAATGGCACGTTGACAAAATTATGACAGAAATGCAACTGAAAAGTTCAAATTTTAATTCGATAATATTCACTTTCGATAATCATAATCTTAGGTACACCATTGCGCCTCTGTTGAATATTGTTCTACTGCTGCAATTGTTTTTGTGATGACTCGTCCGGGCCATGGTCATAACATGTAATGTTTGCCATAATGATCATTTCCCATAAATCTTTTATTCTTTGAAACCGTAAATTTTTCAGGAACTTTGAAGTGGTCATCCTTTAGAACTCTATAGGTTAGGTTTATTCTTCAACAATAAGTACGGAACAATTAATAGATTCAAAGAAAAAAGAGTTATGGCAAGTGACCATATGACAAACGTTTACATTATATATTTCAATATTTATGGATTCCGATTTTTAGAAGAATTTATTGAATGAGACGTTACTTTGCGGAGGTCCATATCAATGAACTGAAACAATTACTCACCTGATTAAAAAGGTCCTTAAGGTCGCGGGTGAGCAAAATAATTGTTTCAGTTCCTTTTAGAAGCACAAGAATCAAATCGCATACCTTTGATGGTCTCAAAATCTTTATAATCTCCTCCACAGTTTTTCGGGAAAGCTTTCTTCGGTATGTAGTTGTAAGTCGAGCTGGAGTCCCTTTGGTGGATGTAGAGCATATCCAGCAGCTCCTTCTTGAGGAATGGCCGCAGCATCAGCATCATCTTGTCCATAAAGCTTGGTGCGCTCAAGAAGTGTACGCCCTTCAGCTTCACCAGCATAGCTTCCTGGAATTAACAAGTCGTGTGTACCGTAAACCGGGGTAACTTTGAATTGCGGGGCGGCTTTAAAAAGTAGTTTGCCGACCAACTCACCCATTTTTATTAGCATTTGCTATTCCTTGTCGATGTCTTCATCGATTTTACTTTTGTCTACATGTCAACTATTTACCTCATAGGTAAAAATGTCGACTTTATAGCGATTTTAAAACTATTAAAGGGTGATCAAAGGCGCGCCGGTTTATGGCATTGCGGACTCTTTCCCATTTTCCCGCTGCACTATCTTTTACTCAGCATCATCATCCCAGCCTATATAATCACTACAATCGTAGTTCCCACGCGGGTCCAGTGTGGATTGGGAACTTTACACACACCATTGAATTTCTTCGCATATGAGTCCAGGTTCCCACACGATGTTTTTATTCACCGTGAAACTCATGGTAAATTTCTAATGTAAATCATTTCCAGTTTGTAATTTAATTTATGCACCTGTCTTATTATCTTTTTTCTCGCAACAGTGACACGGTAATTAGACTGAGTGCGGACATCAATGAGAATGGCGGCCGTCATTTATCTAGAACTGAGCGGGCAGTCTAATTATCACGTCGCTTTTGCAGGGTAAAAAGTGACACGGTAATTAGACTTGCGGACTGATGAATGATAATGGCAATTCTTTAGTTTCTAGGCCTCGGCAATAATGAATGTGAATACGGTGATTAAGACCCAAGTGCAATATAGATTGCTAGCTTTACCTAGCCGCTCTGCGTATGCACTGATCCATGAAAAAAAAACGTTTGAAGCAAAACAGTCGCTTAAATAGACAACGCCATCTAGTGATTGCAGACGAAGTTAGTACCTAAGTCATCTTGAAAGCCAAGGTACTTAAACGTTTCTGGACAGCGCCCTCTATTTTTGTTTAAAGTTTGAATATTATCCCACAGGAATTCATTTATTACATTTTCTGTAGGACATAGATCTTTATATCATCTAAATCCGCTGAACCATAATTGCGTACACTCAAGTGTAAAAATATGGGTGCACACAACTTGCTCATAAATATGTCCCATAGCTCTTATGTCGTCGAATTAAGGTATAGGTATTATAACGATTGACCGATGACCGCTGGACGGGACGAATAACATCATGGCCGGAACCCACGGGGACTAGAAAACGAGGCAGACCGATAGCGAGATGGGCAGACGACATCACCCAAGTAGCAGGCATACATTGGATGAAAGACTCTAAAGATAGAGATTACTAGTCGTTACTGGAGGAGGCCTTTACCTTCACAGGAGGGGTTCTAGCAGGAGCGTAATATTTTTATTTTTTTGAATTAAGTGTAAACGTAAAACTTATTTATTGTTGATTAATACTCAGAACTATTTTATTTTTATTGATTTTCTTTATTGACATATATTAAAAACGAATGCATGTAAATTAATTTTATAAATTTAAATATTATATGTTATGCTAATTTGTTGTTAACTGCTAGAAATAAAAGGCTTTATTATTATTATTATTATAACGATGGGAGGAATAAATCGATACTTATTTTTGCACTTGACCCCACATCGAACACAAATATCCAAGTATCCAAAAACTTTCACAAAGAAAAGATGGTTCCAATTTTAAGTATGATCATTTGGCATAATTCATCATTATACATACATGCTTAACTATTTTTTCTCGGAAACCATCAATTCAGAGCTGGTATAAAATAAACATAACCTATAAAGTCCTACAGGATAACCATTGCAAAATTCCTTCACTAGGTTTCTATGGCTATGGTTTCTATGAAAAAATAGTTAAGTAATATGTGAAATTTTAATGATGAATTATGCCAAATGATGAATTATGTGTAAAAATTTCATGGGGTCAATATCTGTTTGCATAATTGTTGAAGGCCATAATGTAATGTTTTTCATAATATATTTTTACTCTGAATCTATTAATCGTACAGAATTGTTATAAAACAAACCTAATCTACCTATAACCTACAGAGTTCTACAGGATAACCATTTACAAAATTGTGATAAATTAACGGTTTTGATGGGAAAAAAAATATGACAAACATTTTATGCTACAAAAGTGGATCCTAATAATAAATACTTAATAATCTTCTAATATATAAAAATTTCGTGTCACCCTGTTTGTTATCGAACTACTCCGAAACGCCTTGACCGATTTTTATGAAACTTTTTTCTCCATATTCGGTAGGTCTGAGAATAGGTCGAGGTCGTAGGCTGTTTTTTGTATACCTACCCCTATTCTTCGCGGACGGAGTCGCGGGCAACAGCCAGTAATCCTACTAATATTATAAACGCGAAAGTTTGTAAGTATGTATGGATGGATGGATGTTTGTTATTCTTTCACGCTAAAACGGTTTGACGGATTCTGATGAAATTTGGCACACAGATAGTTTATAATCCAGATTAACATATATGATACTTTTTATTCCGGAAAATTGCATAGTTCCCGCGGAATAGGGATAATCGAATTCTTCGGAGACGGAGTCGCGGACAGCAGCTCGTAATATATAATATACGTACCTATACATACTAGGGGCGTTCAATAAAAAGTGAGAATGAGTATGTTATAAACAACTTTTACTAAATGTAATTTTATTTTTCGACATAGTCACCTTTTAGCATAATACTCTTAGTATTTCTTTTTTCTAAACTTAAAATTTCATTTTTAAAAAAGGTCTCATCTTGAGTACTTAAAAAATCTTGTACTGCAGCGACTACCGCGTCGTCGTCTTCAAATTTCTGGCCTCTCAGGTATTGTTTCAATCTCGGAAATAGGTAGAAATCACTGGGAGCGAGATCTGGTGAATACGGAGGATGCTTAAGGATATCGAACCCAGCATCACGAATTGTAGCCATTGCAACGGCGGACTTGTGTGCCGGGGCATTGTCCTGGTGGAACAGCACAACTTTCGAGAGTTTACCTCGCCGTTTTTCGCGGATCTCATTGCGCAATATTGCTATTTGTTTGGCGTATAAAGTGCCCGTAATAGTGGCTCCATGTTTGAGATACTCAATGATTAATACCCCTTTACCATCCCAAAAAACAGAGTCATGACCTTACCGGCAGATGGGCCCACCTTGAATTTCTTCGGAGTTTGAGAATAGATGATGGCCTTTTCCATGTCATAGACTGCAGTTTCGTTTCAGGGTCGTAATGATGGAGCCATGTTTCGTCCATTGTTATAAATCGCGCCAAAAAAAGTTCCCGGTCTTGCTGCATCAGGTTCAAAGCTTCGTGACAAATCTCTAGTCTAGTTTGTTTTTGCGTGTCAGTAAGCATTCTTGGTACCCAACGCGCAGATACCTTTTTCATACCCAAGCGTTCATGTAAAATATTATGCACGCTCCCCGTTGAAATCTTTACATTTTCAGCAATAAAACGGACCGTGACACGACGATCCGCCAAAACTGAGTTTTCGACTTTTTTCACAATTTCTTCAGTTACTGCTGTAGTAGGGCGTCCGGAGCGGGGGTCGTCCATTGTCGATGTTCTTCCACGTCTAAATTCGGCGCACCAACGTGCGACTGTCGAATACGGAGGAGCATTAGACCCTAAAGTGTCCCGCAAATCCAAATTGACTTGGTCCGTAGAAAAATTTTTCAAACACAAGTATTTGATAACGGCGCGCAGTTAAATTTTCTCCATTTTCGCTAACGTACTCAATAGCATTGCAAAGAAATTACCGTATTTTTTTTTAAACAAAAGACAGTTACTTTTTTTTTCATAGCAATCAGCTAGATAGATTAGCTTTACCGGCCAGTATTTAATTTCCTAATATTGAAAGAGTTTATATTGAACGCCCCTCTATAATAGTGGTGTATAATAATATAGTGGTGTAGATAATTCCTTTTCTCAAAAATATCCGTAAAAGTTGACATTATTTTTTACATATCAAAACGTAAAGTGCATAGTTTATGGTCAGTAAAAAAAATAAAAAGTTAAAAACATTGCAGGCTCGATAAACTCGACAACAATGTCGCATACAAATTCCATTATTGTCGAGTCTCAAACTTTTTAAAAAGTTATAACGGCCATGGTAATAAGTTGACACTATTCGTATACAGCCAATTCAAATGACCGGTATCAGTTTTTTTGTTGGAACTCCAGACTTTTTTATTGTGTTTGAAACAGCTTGTTGTGTTTTCGGTAGAAAAATACACCTGCAGTTTTTTTTAATGAAAAAAGGCGGGAAAGGGTTTAATGACATTTAATTTTCAGTAATTTGCAATTCTTTGTACCTATTTAAGTTAATAAAAGTTTATTCTATTTTTTTTCCTTCACCATTTTTGAGAAAAGCTTTATATTAGTCTCGGCTGGAATAGCAATTGCTGGCTTCGTATTAGTTAAACGGACTCGCAAGCTCGTCCGTTTAATACTCATACTCAGCCAGCAATTGCCTACTTCCAGGCCACGACAATAATGTACTATTCTTCAACCCGTCGACCTTACCTGCAGGAAGTATAAGACCTGCCGTAGGACCATAAGCTCTACCTTCGCAAGGTGGCCGACCAAGGCCGTGTCCATGTCAAGTATGAGCACGAACCTGCAATGAAATAATTATAGTTCATTATTAATTCTCTGAACTATTTCCAACGAGTAGATTAAGAAAAAAAACCGGCCAAGTGCGAGTCAGACTCACGCACCGAGGCTTCCGTACAAATTTATATGTACGAGGGGCGTTCAATATAAAGTGAGAATGAGATGCAAACTCTTTTAATATTACGAAATTAAATACTGGCCAGTAAAGATAATCTATCTAGCTGATTGTTATGAAAAAAAAACTAACTGTCTTTTGTTTAAAAAATATACGGTAATTTCTTTGCCATGCTATTGAGTACGTTAGCGAAAATGGAGAAAATTGAACTGCGCGCCGTTATCAAATACTTGTGTTTGAAAAATTTTTCTACGGACCAAGTCAATTTGGATTTGCGGGACACTTTAGGGTCTAATGCTCCTCCGTATTCGACAGTCGCACGTTGGTGCGCCGAATTTAGACGTGGAAGAACATCGACAATGGACGACCCCCGCTCTGGACGCCCTACTACAGCAGTAACTGAAGAAATTATGAAAAAAGTCGAAAACTCAGTTTTGGCGGATCGTCGTGTCACGGTTCGTTTTATTGCTGAAAATGTAAAGATTTCAACGGGGAGCGTGAATAATATTTTACATGAACGCTTGGGTATGAAAAAGGTATCTGCGCGTTGGGTACCAAGAATGCTTACTGACACGCAAAAACAAACTAGACTAGAGATTTGTCAAGAAGCTTTGAACCTGATGCAGCAAGACCGGGAACTTTTTTTGGCGCGATTTATAACAATGGACGAAACATGGCGCCATCATTACGACCCAGAAACGAAACTGCAGTCTATGACATGGAAAAGGCCATCATCTCCAACTCCGAAGAAATTCAAGGTGAGCCCATCTGCCGGTAAGGTCATGGGCTCTGTTTTTTGGGATTAATGATTGAGTATCTCGAGCATGGAGCCACTATTACGGGCACATTATACGCCAAACAAATAGCAACATTGCGCAATGAGATCCGCGAAAAACGGCGAGGTAGACTCTCGAAAGTTGTGCTGTTCCACCAGGACAATGTCCCGGCACACAAGTCCGCCGTTGCAATGGCTGCAATTCATGATGCTGGGTTCGATATCCTTAAGCATCCTCCGTATTCACCAGATCTCGCTCCCAGTGATTTCTACCTATTTCCGAGATTGAAACAATACCTGAGAGGCCAGAAATTTGAAGACGACGACGCGGTAGTCGCTGCAGTACAAGATTTTTTAAGTACTCAAGATGAGACCTTTTTTAAAAATGGAATTTTAAGTTTAGAAAAAATACGTACTAAGTGTATTATGTTAAAAGGTGACTATGTCGAAAAATAAAATGACATTTAGTAAAAGTTGTTTATAACATACTCATTCTCACTTTTTATTGAACGCCCCTAGTATCTATAAACATCCAGTCTTAGCAGACCCCTGCTCTTAAGCAAAATGTGCGCAGTGTGGGATCATTGTAGATTGGTTACTGATATAGACAGACAGACAAAAAAATGTATGCTTTTCGCAATTTTTCCTTTATCTGTGCTATAAGAACTTGCTTTGTACTAAATTTCAAGATTCTGAGTTCACGGGAAGTACCCTGTCGGTTTTGATGCCCTGGCGAGTGTCGAAAGTTTGCGGCATAAATGGCTGTATCTTTTAATTGCGTTGGCTTAGAAGTTTGATTTTTTCACAGCTCCATGGGACAGTAGACTTGAGTGTTTGATATAAATTTCAGCTTGATACCTCCACGCGTTCCTGAGAAAAAAGGTCTTGACAGACGGACGGACGAACGGACGGACAACAAAGTGATCCTATCCTATAAGGGTCCCGCTTTTTCCTTTCGAGGTGCGGAACCCTAAAAACTAGCCAAGCGCGTGTCGGTTTACTAGCAGTGAATAGTTCCCTACTCGTCATCATCGCAGCCTATATAGAGGTACACGTCCCATTGCTGGGCAGAGGGTTCTTAGAATGAGAGGGCTTGGGCCGTAGTTCTCACGCAGGCCCAATGCGGATCGGAAACTTCACACACACCATTGAATTACTTCTCAGGTGTGCTGGGTAAAGATTATAGAAAGTTTACTATCATGACACTGATGATGACGACGACGACGACGACGACGACGACGACGATGACGACGACGACGACGAGGACGACGATGGTGATGATGATGATGATGATGATGATGATGATGATGGTAAAACTCAATAAATCTTACCCAGGCCACGTGCCTTCTTCGTACTGCCACAGGTCAAAGATCATCATGAAGGTGCGGACGACGTCGACGAAGTTGAAGTGGCGAGGGTCAGCGTCCAGGAGGCGTGCGTAGATCGCGCGGTAGCCATGCACAGTTGGCGTCGGGAGAGGTGTTATGAGACTGCAAGAGTAACAGAATTTGTTATTGACTGCATCACTTAATCTCCCATAGTTTAATGAATTTGTCATAACTCATAATAACAAAAGCTTCTTTTTTAAATTCAGACAGAGATCGGGAGTTGACTATAATTTTTTTTGTGCGCGGACAAAGTCGCGAGCAAAATATAGTTTGCGATAAGAGTGCGTGTCGGGTAACCAAAAACAATAAATTACTTAAATATGTATGTAAAAAACCGGTTGTCTGTAAAGTCGGTGTACGGACGATAGTTTAACGTGACAACGTCATAACAAAACATCCAAAAAACAAAAATGAAACCAGGCGGTCACCCATCCAAGTACTGACCGCGCCCGACGTTGCTTAACCTCGGTGATCGGACGAGAACCGGTGTTTTGTCAAATATCTTGAAAACGGTGCATCCTACGGCAAAATTAATTAAATTTTCATCTCCCCTTTGAATCCCTGCACCCCCCTACCCGCAACCCCCACCCCCACCCCAGCGCTCTTGCAACTGGCCTTCGCCGCTCTCTTGCAACTGGCCGTCGCCGCTCTCTCGCAACTGGACTTCGCTGCTCTGTACGTTACATTGCGTCATCCTTTTTCGTGAATGCAGCCGGCGTTCATCGATTTATTAGACGTTGTCACGTCAAAAATGTAGCAGTAAAAATTTAAAGTCCAAATGGTTACTAACACAGTATTCATGGTGAATTCAATCTTCTTATCGTAACAACGGTCCTTGAAGTAGGGAAACAGTGTCCGTAGAGTGTAATGCAGGTCCATGACTTGTTTTGAGACTTCAGCACTCCTTTCACAGCAGTGGTACGTGATTACGAGGTCCAGCTCTAAAAAAAAACAATACTTAATATGAAACTAGGAATGACTAGGTGCGAGTCAGGGTATCCGCTGCCTGTTCCCTAAGCTGTAAATCATCATAGTCTACACCGTGAAATTTTAGTGGTTGTTTTCCCGAAACGAGGTGATTTAGTATCGATTGTACAATCGATTTATAATTACTATTTTGACTAGAGTCTTGGATTTTTGACTCTAGTCAAAATAGTAATTATAAATCGATTGTACAATCGATACTAAATCACCTCGTTTCGGGAAAACAACCACTAAAATTTCACGGTGTATATACGTCCCCCTGAAAGTCACAGGTCTCCTCGCAGAATGAGAGGGCTTGTAGTTCCCACGCAGGCCCAGTGCTGATTAGGGACTTCACACACCATTGAATTTCTTCGTAAAACCTTTTTTTTTAAAATCGCGTCGCGAGGCAGTCACGCCTAATGGATAAGATTCAAAGTCAACCAAACATAAAAATAAAAAATAAACATAGAACTAAATTACCTAAAAAAGTTCCTCCTTTTTGTAAGTCGGTTAAAAAACTGTTCAATCGGGCGTTGTGATCGTTCTAATATTACTTTCTTTAGCATTTTTAGCTCATAATCCTTATAACTAGGTACATACTACGAACTAGTCGACATTGGAAACATACGCACACGGCAGTGTGTCAAGCCAAGTTCAAGGGAAAAGGTACTGGCGACGCAGCCGTGTGTATATTACACGAATCATTTAGAATTTTAGTACGATTTTTGCCAAGACAATTTTTAGCCAAATAAAAGATATTTTTTATGAGAAAGCGAATTATTATTATTAATAATAAATACCTATCACAGGACATTTAACACTAATTGAACTAGTGCCAAAGAAAGCAAAGCTTGAGTTCTGGGTGCCACGCAACGGATAAATGTACTTAAAGACAACCTAAACACCCTAAATCTAGAGAAAACATTTGTAGTTTTTGTACATAATTTTCTGTCCCGTCCGGGAATTTCGGGGTACATACTCAAACTTTGCAGTCAGGTTCGCTAACCACTAGGCCACTAGGCTATTGATCATCAAAGTATTGAGATTCAGTTTACTCAATGTTATCTAAATTGTGTTAATAGTTTGAAGGTCAAAATTTAAGATTTTTTTATGACAAGCGTTGCTATAGTAAAATAAAAACAAGTAACTGTGTTTTAAAATTCTTTTTATATTATAAAATGTTCTGTGATTTCGTGGTAATCTGGTGGTTTGGCTTTGATGACTGTTTCATTAAAATGGATTTTTTTTTATTCTTGTACAAAATATATCTTAGCTGCTTAGTTACCATTTCAAAATTCCTGAACAATGAATGGTCTCTGAGAAAAAAGTGTTATGCGAAATTATGAATAAGGTCAAATTATGAATTATGCGTAAAAATTTTATGCCACCAGAGTAGATCCCTTCTTAGCTACATAGTTACAGCCTTATTACCCGCCGGCACCTTATTCTTTATATTGAACTTGGCTCTTATTTTCACATTCAATGGGATAATAACTATAACCTCTATAAGTAACAGCAATTAAATCCCATTACGACCTAACCTAGACGGCGGATTGTGTGACAGAACTGCTGCCATCGCAGCAATTATCGTTGTCATTTGTATTAAGGACCGACTACACCTCTGCTCAAAAACCACTGACGCACCGGAAACGTAGCGACTATTTTCTCGCTCAAGAAATGAACAAAAGATCCCGTGTCGGTAAAAGAGAAAGACATATTTTTATAGTTGATCGCTGGCTGTTCACACTGCCGGCGAGGACTCTCTTCACTAGTTGATCGCAGCCATAAAAGCTAACAATAAAACTCGCTCAGCGGTACTCGCTTAGCCATGCTCACTTGGCGGTCAGAACTCACGCTGAGAGACCAACCAGGGATCATTCTACTTTACAGCGTGGAGCTTCGCCCGAGCGAGTGGTGCGAGTAATCCACCCGTCGCACACGAATACTCGCTTATAGCCAAGCGACAAAACTATCGGAACTACACACTCGCTTCTCGTTGCTCGCCAACTAGTTTCTAGTATCTAGCTCTAATCGCTTCTCACTCATCGTCGGCGGCGGCGGTGGGACCAGTGCCTTAAGAGTTGTACCCGGAGGGTGAGAAACACAACCCTGTAACCCATAATTAAACATCCAAGACTCGAGCACAAACATTCCTATTTTTCACACAAATATCTGTCCCGACCGGGAATCGAACCAAGCACCGGTTTGGAAGACACGCGTCAAAAAAGTGACACATGAGTTACGTTACTGCGTATACAGTGCGCAGCGTATTCTGAGCATTAGTGTGGTCGATCCTTTACAATATTATTTCAACATTTTTCCTCAATGCAACCTGTTATTGTTAATCAGTTAGAATCAGTTCTAAGAACAAAATCACCATCATCATCAGTGTAGTTTCCTGTGGGGCATGTCTCTCAAAGCTCACCATTGAACCTGGTCTTTGTGCCCTACCACATAAGCGATATTCTTCGGCAATTTTACGGCGGGACGATATCGCGGCGAGCACACTACAGCCCGCGGCGTGCACGCCTCGTTATAGCCGCGACTTATTAATCGCTGCGATACCGCCTTGTTCGGGTTTGAATGATCAGATCGTACATTAATAATAATAATAATAAATTGAAACGCCAGACAATGCTCATCGACATCACCATCCCCCATGACGAGAACCACGTGAAAGCTGAGAAGGACAAAGCCAGCAAGTACCTTGACCTAGCTCACGAGATAACCGCCATGTGGGATGTTGATTCGACGATCACTGTCCCGATAGTCGTTTCTGCGAACGGTCTGATAGCGAAGAGTCTCGACCAACACCTCAAGAGACTCTCGCTAGATGGCTGGATCAAGGGTCAGATACAGAAGGCGGTACTCCTGGACACTGCGCAGATAGTCAGGAGGTTCCTCTCTCTGTCGCCCTAACCACCGATAGCTTAGGCCCCGCCTCGCTGCCGGTGGCACCCTAGGTTAGGTTTTTATAATGATTTTACGTTTTGTATGTATAGTTTTATATTTTACTTTTTGTATAATTATTGTAAAAATCTAACCTAAGAGAAAAAATATAAATAAAGAGAATAATAATAATAATAATTATAATCTTTATTGCCATTCATTCTCATTCACACACAGAACTAAGCTCATCGACATAGCTCAGAGAATTAGCAAGTTGAAGTGGCAGTGGGCTGGTCATATCTGTCGAAGAACCGAAAACCGTTAGAGTAAACGAGTTCTTGAGTGGAGACCGCGTCTTGGCAAACGTAGTGTAGGACGCCCTCCGGCCAGGTGGAGTGACGATCTGCGAAAGGCTGCTGGTGAAAGCTGGATGTGTCTAGCCGAGGACAGGGCGCAATGGCGCTCATTTGGGGAGGCCTATGTCCAGCAGTGGACTGTTATAGGCTGATGATGATGATGATGATGATGATTCTCATTCCGAGTCTAGAAAACACTGGGTCGTATTTTAACCAAACCTACATATACACCTGGATACTTTGTATGCAAGAATTACTCGTATAATAAGTAAAGATAGACTCACCATCTAGATATTCTCCAGGCAAATGCGGCTGCGTTTTCAGCCATTCCCTTAGCTTCTGTATATCTTCAGGCGATATGTCAGGATTCTTCTCATACTCCTTCTCGACAGGAAATTGTTTCACCACACCAGACATTTCTGGAATCAAGAACATTTTGTTAGGGTGCGTTTCCATGGGACCAGCGCGGAGCGATTTGCTGACTAAACTGCTGAATTATACATCATATTACTAGGCACAAACCTCCTCTTACACTGAAAATTGGGCTGTGGTTTCCCAAGTTTCCTAAGTATGTTTGTTGTCATCATCATCATTTCAGCCGAAAGACGTCCATTGCTGAACATAGGCTTCCCCCAAGGCTCGCCAAGCAGATCGGTCCCGTGCCATGAGCATCCAACGCGATCCCGCAACCTTAACAAGGTCGTCGCTCCCTTTTGTTACAAGTCTACCTACACTGCGTCTTCCGGTCCGTGGACGCCACTCAAGAACCTTTTTGCCCCATCGGCCATCAGTTCTACAAGTGATGTGCCCTGCCCACTGCCACTTGAGTCTGGCGATTCTTCGAGCTATATCGGTGACTTTAGTTCTTGCGCGGATTTCATCATTTCTAATCCCGCAGAGAAACTCCGAGCATCCTCCTCCTCCTCCTCCCTCTGAGTGACTTTGAGCTTTCTTATGAGGCCCATCGTTAGCGGCCACGTCTCACGTCACGTTTGTCGTACTACCTAGTAATCCAAAATATTTATATTTCTAAGAAACAAAAAATAAGCCACAATATTTCTACGTCAAAGAAAGGAAATAGAATTCATAATGTTTCTATTAGCCACTCATATTTTTTGATCTGTGTGCAGAATCACCCACATTATTACATTAGAAGGGGAGTACGCGTGTTGATTTCAACAAATGCGATTGGTCGATTCTACACGGTCTCACTTCGCTCCGTCTCAATGGACGCGTACCTACCTTAAGAACAACAAATACTTACGTTTTGTAACTGAGCGAACTGAACGTCCTAATGAGATATGGACTTGAATCAATGTATGAGTCATTATTTGTTCCACGGATACATTGTAGAAGTACAAATAAACACAAGCCAGAGGCCAACATAGTCTAAAGCCAACATAGCTTTGACAAACGGGCCATTCTACTTTTAAGTAACCATTTATCTTTTGTGAAATATAAGGCATACCTGGTGATTTTTTTCAAGTGTAAATAATTTATATACAAACTGAAACACCTAAATTTAATGTTTTAAAGCAATAAAACTTTAAATTCAAAGAAATTTTGTGGAAAAAATTGGTAACTCAGCGGAAAATACATCAATTTCCATACAAATGGCGGGGACATGCATGTCCACTGCGTTACCTACTTTATAGATAATAATGATTACTTTTTATACGTAGAGATAATTTTAAATGTAAGCTAAATTTTGTGCCTATTTATATCTTTAATGATTTAAACCGAGGACTTTACCGTTTTTGTAAAAAAAATATTTGAAGAGCACAGTACAAAAAATGACTGGTCAACGAAAAGTAGAATGGCACAGTAGACGCTTGCAATCGCATTCACTAGTTCTCTCTGTCGAACGGTATAAGATGGTGACAGAAAGAGAGGTGAAAGCGACGGTATGCGCCAGCGCATGAGACAATTAATACAGCTTGACTCTCCGTAGCTATGCTTACTAGACTCTTCAAATTTAACATACTTAGTACGTGGATGTTAATACGTCCCGTTTTGATCGGGACTGTCCGGCTCTCAAATACTCTGTCCTAGGTAGTGTCCCGAAAAACAACACGGGGACGCGAAAATGTCCCGTTGTCAGAAAATTTTAAATGACGACAGGTAAGCGGTAGTCGAAGATTATATTTTCTCTGATAAAGTTGCGGACAGAAGGGAAAACTCAAATAGATTTCTATATATGTAGTTTAAACTATGTTAATAGTAATTGTCAAAGATAAAATATCAAAAAAAACCGGTTGTCTGTAAAGTCGGTTTACGGACGATAGTTTAACGTGACAGCGTCATAACAAAACATTCAATAAAAATTAGCCCAGCGCTAAGATTGTATTACGTAATATTGCAACTGGCCTTCGCTGCTCTATTGCAACTGGCCTTCGCTGTTACATGTACTTACACGTAACGTTACATTGCGTCATCCTTTTTCGTGTATGCAGCCGGCGTTCATCGATTTATTAGACGTTGTCACGTCAAAAATCTTCCCAAGAGTTGGACACATTTATTTTTTGAAGTCGTCACCCAGTAGTATTATTTGCACGTAGGAAAAAAAATATATGCGAAATTGGGTGGTAAGATGGTGTTTTTGAAATAAAAAATGGTCACGTTAGTTTATGTAACGCTCCCTGTCCGTGCCTTAAAGTATAACCTTATTACAATGGAATAAGAGCTATCGTGCCCCACGTATGGGTCACTGGACTGTGAACGTGTTAACTATACGTAACGCCCAAGACCGACATTTGTGGAACTAGGTATCTGGGGGAGGCCCTTGTTCAGCATTGCAGTAGACTACTACAACTTGTTTAGGTACGACATGTAAAAAATCATCATGCATGAAATGTAAAAACTGTCATTAAATATAGTCAATTAGGCTAAAACAGGAAACACGGACTTGCCATTAGCGATAAATGGTTAGTACTGCCTGGTTTTGCACTGGTAATGGGTAATAATCATTACAGAGTTCAAAGTTCAGATTTAAGCTACGCTTCCATCGAGTCGACCAAGGCATAGAATCTATAATCTATCTATGCCATAGATCATCAAACTTCCGGAGTGGGGGCTTGTGACGTCACTCCTAGGCAAATATTGTACCGTACAGTGACGTCACTTGAAACTTCTAAGCACTGTATCCTCGTCATTTTTTGTTTATTTATTTATTTATTTATTTATTAATTATGGTTCGCCAACAGGTACAACACTATAAAATTAACAAAAGAACAATGCATTTATAATAATAAAAGAGTGATAACCCAATAACAGGCAAACACAGCAAGCATATTAATACAATCGATCGATTAGCAAAATAAAACAATATAAAATACAAGAAATGTTATAAAAGAACTGACAATAACCTTTTAATTAAGTTAAATAGGGACGCAAAAGGTTAAAATTAAAAACTACTAATAAAAAAAAACAAGAATGCACAATAGGAGATAAAGGGTAAAGATACGATATCAACAAACCAAGTCAAACAAAAGAAAGAATACGCGTAAGTACAATATTTTTTAATAATCTAAGAGACGCACTAAATAGTTTTTTTAGTCGTCTAGCCTACTGGGATTATCTAAAAAAATTGCAAATTGTTTTTATATTTTTTTGTACAAAATTTTTCAAAATTAACTGTCAGTAGTGTCAATCAATCAATCAATCAAAATTATTTATTGCATATCACATTACATATAATTTATTGAATCAGGCGTTACTTTGCGGAGGTCCATATTAATGAACTAAAACAATTACTTTGCTCACCCGCGACCTTACAATAGTTACGTTTATGCAAGAAATGTGCGTTCATGCAGTTCCTCCACCTCCACACTGTACGAACACACACAAATCACATAAACCCAACCATCACCACCACCAAGCTACACTGACGCGTTTCGAACTCAACCAGAGCTCATCTTCAGAGTTACCACAACCGTATGCTATGCTACCAAATGTTAAACTAACAAACCAAAACAAATGTTTTAACTTGTCACTGTAACTTCTCAAGTACCCACTTTATTTTTCTTATTCTCAAACTACCCCACAAAAATTAACTTTTATTGACATATTATAAAACTACCTTGATTTTTTTTTTGTTTATTTATTTATAAGGCATATTTAATTAATACTAACTGTTCAAATTCGACCCAAGCCGCAGTAAAGGAGAAGATACTAAATTTACCTGTTCATTAATAATAGACCCCATAGTGTTGTACCTAATTATTTCCATGCATTCCAGAGCATCCAGACGCAACCCTTGCCGCAATAATGTAACACTTCATAAGAATCTGAATCTAACAATGAATGATTTGATTCCAACAAATGTTTTGCAAAATTCGATCTATCTGGATGTTCATTCCTATATGCCGAAACATGCTCTTTAAATCTAGTATTAAAACTTCGGCCTGTCTGTCCTACGTATATCCCATTGCAGTCATTACAAGTAAGCTTGTATACCCCCGATCTAGTTCCCTTATCTACCTGTTCTTTGTGGTTACATAGCCTAGAGTACAAAGAGTTGTTAGTCTTAAAGGCAACATTAATATTGTTTGATTTTAAAATGCCATAAATCTTATCAGACAACCCCCCAACGTAAGAGATGCTAGATCTATATTTGTTAGTAGACTGAGAAGGTAACGCAGCGTAAAACATGCTATTTACTAACCGTGCCTGCTTCTTTTGAACTAAACTATCTACCATTGATTTTGTATAACCATTTGAGATCGCTATCTGATAAATAGTACTCAACTCTAAATCAAAATGTTCCTTAGAAATATCATCCGTGGCAGCATAAACTGGCTGCTTTCCATTGTTATGTTAATAGATTGTTGACTGTGCCTCTTTCTAAGGAACATTTTGATTTAGAGTTGAGTACTATTTATCAGATAGCGATCTCAAATGGTTATACAAAATCAATGGTAGATAGTTTAGTTCAAAAGAAGCAGGCACGGTTAGTAAATAGCATGCTTTACGCTGCGTTACCTTCTCAGTCTACTAACAAATATAGATCTAGCATCTCTTACGTTGGGGGGTTGTCTGATAAGATTTATGGCATTTTAAAATCAAACAATATTAATGTTGCCTTTAAGACTAACAACTCTTTGTACTCTAGGCTATGTAACCACAAAGAACAGGTAGATAAGGGAACTAGATCGGGGGTATACAAGCTTACTTGTAATGACTGCAATGGGATATACGTAGGACAGACAGGCCGAAGTTTTAATACTAGATTTAAAGAGCATGTTTCGGCATATAGGAATGAACATCCAGATAGATCGAATTTTGCAAAACATTTGTTGGAATCAAATCATTCATTGTTAGATTCAGATTCTTATGAAGTGTTACATTATTGCGGCAAGGGGTTGCGTCTGGATGCTCTGGAATGCATGGAAATAATTAGGTACAACACTATGGGGTCTATTATTAATGAACAGGTAAATTTAGTATCTTCTCCTTTACTGCGGCTTGGGTCGAATTTGAACAGTTAGTATTAATTAAATATGCCTTATAAATAAATAAACAAAAAAAAAAATCAAGGTAGTTTTATAATATGTCAATAAAAGTTAATTTTTGTGGGGTAGTTTGAGAATAAGAAAAATAAAGTGGGTACTTGAGAAGTTACAGTGACAAGTTAAAACATTTGTTTTGGTTTGTTAGTTTAACATTTGGTAGCATAGCATACGGTTGTGGTAACTCTGAAGATGAGCTCTGGTTGAGTTCGAAACGCGTCAGTGTAGCTTGGTGGTGGTGATGGTTGGGTTTATGTGATTTGTGTGTGTTCGTACAGTGTGGAGGTGGAGGAACTGCATGAACGCACATTTCTTGCATAAACGTAACTATTGTAAGGTCGCGGGTGAGCAAAGTAATTGTTTTAGTTCATTTTTAGTACATTACATATATATATTATAGAGGTGGAACAGACAGCAGGTATACATAGGACGTCCTGCAAGGGCACTGCAACGTAATACATATAACTAAACATAATGACAATAGGTTACTTAGTCTACAATTAAAATTTTACATACATAATTATGTAGGTATTTATTGGAAATTATCATCGAAAAACCGGTTGTCTGTAAAGTCGGTTTACGGACGATAGTTTAACTTGATAACGTCATAACAAAACATTCAAAAACAAAAATGAAACCAGGCGGTCACCCATCCAAGTACTGACCGCGCCCGACGTTGCTTAAGGGCCTAAGCACACGGCGCGTTATTTAAAAAACGCCGTGTGCTAGGGGCCTTAAGGCTGTTCTAATGGAATGAAAAACGCGCTGTAAATAAATAAATAAATAAGGCTCATCCCAATCTCAGCTCAAACCTCTCGCAAACCAGTGATTTTTGGCGTTCCTGAACAGCAGTTATAATCCCTATCCTCTTGCAAACGATTGAATTACCGCTCGAAAACCGTGTTGGGCCTTTCCTGAATTTAGCCCAAGGAATAGCAAATGCTAACAAAAATGTGTGAGGTGGTTGGCACACTATTTTTTAAAGTTGCTTCGCAGCTCAAAGTTTACGGTAACATGAAGAACAAATTGTTCAGTTAAATTAAAACTTTAAGTATAATGTGATAGTTTCCATAGCAACATAACTGATGACGCTGGTCTAGCCTAGGTCTTAAAGTACTACATCTGTTAGGAGGTTAAGTAGGTTATAAACTAACTGTGTGCCAAACTTCATCAGAATCCGTCAAAGCATTTTAGCGTGAATGAGTAACTAATGTGATGCTTCAGTATGGGCCTGATAAATAGGTTCAGAGTCGCTCAACGAGCTATGGAGAAAGCTATGCTCGGAGTTTCTCTACGGGATCGGGCCACCGACATAGCAAAGCGGATTAGCTCGTTGAAATGGCAATGGGCAGGTCATATATCACGCAGAACAGATTGCCGTTGGGGCCGAAAAGTTCTCGAATGGAGACCATGGTCTGGCAAGCGCGGCGTGGGACGTCCACAAACGAGATGGACGGACGACTTGGTTATCAATGAGTTTAATCAATGAGGGAGGCCTATGTCCAGCAGTGGACGTCTTGCGGCTGAAATGATGATGATAATGATGAGTAACAAACATCCATCCATATGATCTTTTGCGTTTATAATATCTTATAATATTAAATGTTAAAAAAAAAAAAAATATTAGGGGATATTTAAATTTCAGCTGTCTATCTATTACGTTTCATGTCATAATAATATGTCCCGTAGCGGACAGACGGACGGACCCTTCGAGGAAGAAACCGTGTAAAGCAAACTAACTTCGCATACTGTAAAAGATAGTAGGTACCAGCGGATAACGAGTTTTAGTAAAAGTTGTGAAGACAAGTTTTGTTATTTTTTTATTACCATAAAAAATGACGCATAACATCGTGTTTTCGTTTTTAGAGTTCTTCAAACACACACAAGAGGTTCTACAGGGTGAATCATTAAATGGCCGCATGGGTCAGTATATTGACATAGCTCGAAGAATCGCCAGACTCAAGTGGCAGCGGGCAGGGCACATCGCTCGTAGAACTGATGGCCGATGGCGCATAAAGGTTCTTAAGTGGCGTCCACGGACCGGAAGACGCAGTGTAGGTAGGCCTCCTACAAGATGGAGTGACGACCTGGCAAGATTGCAGGATAGCATTGGATGGGACCGATCTGTTTGGCGAGCCTTGGGGGAGGCCTATATTCAGCAGTGGACGCCTTTCGGCTGAATGGTGATGTATGATGAATGAGCCATGTCATCGATTTTATTGTCACTAAAAACTGAATTGATAGATCAAAAAATATCCTTGCAAAATTACAGCTTTCTAGTCTAGACTGACAGACGGACAGACAGACAGACACACGGACGGACGGATCAACAGAGAAACAGACACATAGACAGAAGGAAATAGCGACACAATAAGGGTTCCTTACTGGATTGCGGAACTATGAAATCATACGCAGTTCGAAAATATCGTGTTGACGCAAAGATCCAAAAATACGTCAGAGTTCGATTCCCGGACCGAAAATAATAGGTGAACAATAGGTCCACGGAAAGAATATGACTGTCTAGTCACCTAAACGACTTTCTGAGTTATAGCGGTTTGAAAGTTAGTCATCACGAACAATTACTATGGTGACCATAGTAGTGGTAGAGCCATGTTGTAGCTAGCCGCTGCATCACGAATTGGCCGGCTCATCCGGGGCAGTAACCACCCTCACAGACCACCGGCGTGAAGTAGCAGTTCCCGCTGCGTTACGTACGGTCAGTGAGAGCGCCGGGGACCCAATACCTCTCCCCATCCCTATTCCCTCTCCTCTTTCCTTTCCCTTTAGGGCCGACAACGGACTGGCATCGCGTAAAGCGCTGCGGGTGTCTATGGACAGTGTGATCATTTAACATCAGATGACCCACTAGTTCGTTTGTCTGGCCTCTCTATCATAAAAAAAACCATTTCTTTAAAAGTGAAAAAAATATATTATATTATTTTCAGATATCCCTATTTAATATAATGGCAAGTTATAGTGCTTTAACAATAATTATATGGGTCAGATGGTCTGAAATAAAGGTTTTTTTTTTTTAATTTTGCGAGCTCTACATTTAGAGATTAAAATCTCAATTTTCAAAAAAGTGACTAGACATGTTCTTTCCGTGGACCCTTCAGGTATAGGTAACGCCACCAGAGTTGAGGTCACGCACACAACAACACGTCATGTAATGACAGTGGGATTTTGACGTTTGGCAGCCGCCGTGACGTGCGACTCCGAGAGGAAGGGCTACGGATTAGCCCGAAACATGTCAAGTTAAACACGTATTAAGACGTGAGTGATCCGTTTATTTTCACTATGAGTGAGTCTCACGGTAGTTTCATGTTTAAAGTGTAAGTGTAAACTGATGTGGACTCCTGTATCGGTTCTTAGTATAACTGTTAAGATCGTTTAATGGAAGATGATTTACATATTATTTATGCAGAGTCGCGGATGAAAAGATTCGTCATCTCAACATTAAATCTAGGTACTTTCGCTTGTAGACAAGTTGTTGACGGGGTGACTTGAACAGCGGGGAGACTTTAAATAGTACATTACTGCAAAGGCCGGGAAATAAGGGGTTGCTGGCCGGCCGAGTAAGTTTGACGGCCGAGTGGTACACGAGGCCGGCATGATACGAGGCCGGCAACCCCTGTTCCGGCCGAGGCTTGTATAGTGCTTTTCTCAAACATGCACCATCACAATCACCATCACCATCACCATCATCATCATCATCATCATCATCATCGCCATCGTCATCATCATCACCATCATTATCACACCATCATCACCATCACCACCACCACCACCACCACCACCACCACCACCACCACCACCACCACCACCACCACCACCACCATCACCATTATCATCATCATCATCATCATCATCATCATCATCATCATCATCATCATCATCATCATCATCATCATCATAATCACCACCACCACCATCATCATCATCATTATCATCATCATCACCATCATTACCACCACCATCATCATCACCATTACCATCATCATTATCATCCTCTTACCTTACCTTAAATAAGCTTAGGGGCAGAATGTCATAATGAACCAAAACTCAAATATTGCTCATGGTTTTTCTTTTAATGGCTAAATGCTGTGATGCCATAGACCTATAAACGTCATGGTGCTGTGTCACATGAAACAATAGACGATCGCTTTCTCGGCCAAGGCCTGCAATTCTGTATGAAAATCCATTAACACCTACCACTTGTCTAACCGCGCCCGCAACGTGATAGGTACGTCTCGGCCTATTATTTGGAACGTAAGGTTAACATTTTCATAGCACGTTTTAGAAAAAGTACTTTGCCGACCAACTTGCGAATTTTTATTAGCATTTGCTATTCCTTGTCGATGTCTTCATCTATCTTCTTTTTGTCTACATGTCAACCATTTACCTCATATGGACAATGTCGACTTTACAGCGATTTTAAAAACTATCAAAATTGCCCCAATTTGATCAGAGGGGTAGAACTGATCTTTGATCTGTTCCGACTTTGATCAACCGGTAGTGTCCGACCGAAACACGATTTTTAGCCGAAACCGAAACCGAAACCGAATATTCGGTTTTTTTCTGATTTCGGCCGAAACCGAAACCGAAACCGAAATTTTTGAAGACGTATCATATCAAACAAATTATTCAAAATTACTGTACAGATCGTAAGGAAAAGGTTATTGCAAGGATTTCTTATATGAGAACAGTTACTTTTTTTGTTAAACAAAATAAAAAACGTTTATTTTTAATGAAAAATGTCTTGGCATAGGTATTATATTATTCAAAACAAACAACCTATTCTTATCACGTCTAAACTAAATTCACAATCCTAATATCAAACGTATTGTTCATTAATCACAGCATAAAATGCAGTAACAAATAAAATAAATAAATATTAGGGGACAATCTTACACAAATCGACCTAGTCCCAAACTAAGCAAAGCTTCTACTATGGGTACTAGACGACGATAAACATACTTATATAGATAAATAAATACTTAAATACATAGAAAACATCCATAACTCAGGAACAAATATTCGTGCTCATCACACAAATAAATGCCCTTACCGGGATTCGAACCCTGGACCTCTTGCTTCGTAGGCAGGGTCACTACCAACTAGGCTAAAGCGGTCGCCAAACAGATTCTAAAAAGTAAATAATAATTTAATAAATAAACAACACTCATACATACTACTGTCGCTGGTCCCAGCTGGGCCGACCGCCGATGCATTACCTATACCTACCCGGCCGAGCGTGTCCGAATTAAGCCGAGCGCTCCCGATGCGAGAGCCGCGAGAGGCCGCGAAGTAATTTCGGCCCGGCCGAAGGTTTCGGCCGGATTCTGGCCGAAACCGAAACCTCGGCCGAAATCACTTTTTTGGCCGAAATTGGCCGAAACCGAAACCGAAACCGAAACTTCGGTCGGACACTATCAACCGGCTAAAATCTGAAATAAATAGCACCCTGTATATTTATTACATTGGTCGATAGGGTCAGTCAATCATCTCTAACAAACTTGGTAAATTAAATGAAGGATAAACCATGTAATCTGGACTTAGAAATTTATGTATCCAACAAAATGGAGGCCAGTTAATAGTACATTACTGCAGCGGCCGCGAAATAGGGGATTGCCGGCCGAGTAGTTATAGATGGCCGAGTGTCAACGAGGCCATCTAGAGATACGAGGCCGGCAATCCCTGTTCGAGGCCAAGGCTTGTATAAAGTTTTTCTCAAACATGCATCATCATCATCACCACCATCATCACCGCCATCATCATCACCATCACCATCACCATCACCAACAACATCATCAACATCCATCAACCAACATCCATCAACATCCATCAACATCCATCAACCAACATCAACCAACATCCATCAACATCCATCAACATCCATCAATATCCATCAACATCCATCAACCAACATCCATCAACATCCATCAACATCCATCAACAGCCATCAATATCCATCAACATCCATCAACATCCAACAACATCCATCAACATCCATCAACATCCATCAACATCCATCAACATCTATCAACATCCATCAACATCCATCAACATCCATCAACCAACATCAACCAACATCCATCAACATCCATCAACATCCATCAACATCCATCAACATCCATCAACATCCATCAACATCCATCAACATTCAACAACATCCATCAACATCCATCAACATCCATCCATCCATCCATCCATCAACATCCATCAACATCCATCAACCAACATCCATCAACATCCATCAACATCCATCAATATCCATCAACATCCATCAACCAACATCCATCAACATCCATCAACATCCATCAACATCCATCAACGTCTATCAACATCCATCAACATCCATCAACATCCATCCATCCATCAACATCCATCAACCAACATCCATCAACATCCATCAACATCCATCAACAGCCATCAATATCCATCAACATCCATCAACATCCAACAACATCCATCAACATCCATCAACATCCATCAACATCCATCAACATCTATCAACATCCATCAACATCCATCAACATCCATCAACCAACATCAACCAACATCCATCAACATCCATCAACATCCATCAACATCCATCAACATCCATCAACATCCATCAACATCCATCAACATTCAACAACATCCATCAACATCCATCAACATCCATCCATCCATCCATCCATCAACATCCATCAACATCCATCAACCAACATCCATCAACATCCATCAACATCCATCAATATCCATCAACATCCATCAACCAACATCCATCAACATCCATCAACATCCATCAACATCCATCAACGTCTATCAACATCCATCAACATCCATCAACATCCATCCATCCATCAACATCCATCCATCCGTCTGTCCTTCCGACCGTCCGTCCATCCGTCCGTCCTTCCGACCGTCCGTCCATCTGTCCGTCCACCCATCCATCCATCCATCCATCCATCCATCCATCCATCCATCCACGTCGACCACATCGACCTATTAAACGTCATGGTGCTGTGTCACATAAAACAATAGACGATCACTTTGCTGGCCAAGGCCAGCAATGTTGTATGAAATTCCATTATTGACCTCTCGTCTAGGCGCACCTGCAACGTGACAGTTCGTGGCGTATTATAAGGAACATAACGTCAATATTTCAGAGCATGTTTGAGAAAAATAAGTTGTGATTTCATAGTTTTCCTTTGTTTTAATTTACCAAGTTTGTTTGAGAGATTTGATCTTTATGATTGACTATCGATCAATAAGATTAAAAAAAACAGAATGCTATTTTTTCATATTTTAGCCGGTTCCATTCCCGGGTGAGGCAAATCGAAAATCGAAAATCTTTTAATGCAGATTTCATTGTTTTCAAAAATAAAGGAATGTTTCCTTTGAGTAAGTTTTCCTATTTTCAGTATTTAGAGCTCTGTCCCTGAAGGTGGCATTAAAAAATTCCACCCTGTATAATATACCTACTTGAGTAATTTATAAATTTATATTTTGCTTTCCGAAAAAAATAGTTAAGCATTCTTAAGCAGTAAAAGTAAAAGTAATTAACAATTCGTTGTCAACATCACTCATCAGACAATTAAAAAATACTTACTGCCTTTTAAAGAAAAATCACAAAAACCACAATAAAAATAAAACAAAAATCCTTTTGAACTTAATTCACAAATTCACACTTAAACAAATTCTATAGCCTGCACTAAATATCGGCCGCCGGTTCTGCGCAGGAGTCCGCAACTGGCGACGAGATCCAGCGGCGCACGCGATGGTTTTCGTAATGTTAAATTATTATTCAGAGATCCGCATACAGTACGTGAATTTACGAGAACCATATATTTTAATCCGTGCGTGATTAGACGGCAAATAAGGTAATTAGCTTTTGAAATACAGACACTTATAAATTATTGTTTTTTTTATGCTGGCACTTCACTTGGCGTATTTAACGAAATAGTTGCGTGTGCGAGAGAGGAGCACTATGCCGATTCTAGCGTGAAAGACGGAGATGGCAATAGCGCAACGCGAACACGCAACGCCAAGTGAAGTGCCACCATTAAACTAACCTGTTTGTTATCGAACTCCTCCGAAACGGCTCGACCGATTTGTATGAAACTTTTTGTCTATAATCGGTAGGTCTGAGAATAGGTCGTAGGCTATTTATTGTATACCTACCCCTATTTTTCGCAAACAGAGTCGCGGGCAGCAGCTAGTACATATATTATATATCTCTGCGAGGACGAAGTAGCGGGTAAAAGGAAGTTTATAATATCATTTGTCAAATGAGTAGGTAGTGATACGTTTGAGTAAAGTTTTATTTTTTAGAAGACAACAAACAATGGCACGTGGTTTAACGCAGAAAAAATAACTTGCGTCATTAAAGTAGGTAGATTAAGGTATGATTAAGTTAACTATTATTTCCGCGCATGCTTGGAGACGCGGTGTTATTTTGTACACATATTTAATAAAATGCATAGCTCGGACAGGTCATAGCAAAAACTAATACGTAAACAGAACAAGATTCAATAGAGTCGTTACAGTGCACCTAAGATTATGATACAACTTCACTGCGCTTCGTGTGATCGAATTTTCCGGACCAAGTTCGGCTTCGCGAGCCACATTCGAGTTTTCCATAACCCGGACAAGGACAATTGACGGAGTCGCTGTCGCCGGATACGGCGAGGAGGACTACCATAGCGATTAACAATTGGAACTTTTTTTTAGTATTCATATTTTTGCCGAAGTGGCATTCCTGAAACAGTTTTATGGCAACTAAAACGAGTAAAATTATTTACTTATGGTTATATTTCATACTAAATACAAACTGAAACATGGATATACAGAAAAAAAAAAACAGAAAAAGAGACCAGCGCTGGGAATCGAACCCAGGTCCTCAGCATTCCGTGCTGCGTGGCAACCCCTACATCACCACTGGTCATTTATTTTAAAGGAGTTGAAATATAAAAATACAAAAAGACTCCAAAAAAACAATCTTGATATTTATGGTTATTTCTAAATATTTTACTAAAAATAAACAGCCATATTTATGGTGAAATTAAAAATGGTAAATAAGTGTATTAAGAACCATTCCGAACTCTCTTATGGTAAAAATGACTGTGAAATATTGTGTAGGTACCTGTACGCGGCATTCGTATTTGACAGTTAAATAAAGACAGTATTTACAAACACGTTATCTCTAAAGAATCACAAATATGTAATGAAAAATATAATTCAATAATACTTTACGTAATACAACTCTTGTTCTATTACCGTGTTGCGATTGTTTTGCGATGACCTGTCCGAGCTATGAAATGAGCATGATATTCATAATGACAGATAGGTACTTTATGGAATAATTTACAGTAAACCTACTCTGAAAAGTCAAAAGTCAAAAAGTCAAAAGTGTTTTATTTGTGAAACATAGGTGATGGCTGCATAAAAATACAGATGTTACATTTCTTATCGTTGCACTATGTTTTGCCAATCGGCGTACAAAAACTTGGCTTAAAAGTACCTAATATTATGCCCATCTGAACATTACATTAAAAAAAAATTATGATATAGATAATGTCAGATTATGATAATTGAATTAATTATATGACGGCGAGAGAGACGAAACGGAGCGGTAGGTGGATCATCACCGTCGTCTCGTGGTGGAGTTTCCATGTTAGTGGGCGATACAGAGAAACGCAGATTACCTTGCAACGTCTAATTATTTGGAATCACAGTAGGTAGGTACTTGCAGGAGTGACTGTGAACGTGACAGGTTCGATGGAGTAGGAAATGACCGTTCTCAACGGCGGTCGGCAATCAAGTGAACATCGACTCTGTCCTCGTGTAATGGCGCCAAAGCGATACTCGCCCCACCACACTGCGTTCACTGCACTTTACAATTTAATTCAACCAATCAGAGATAAGATCCGGTACTAGGTAGTCAAATCAGCAACTATAATGCTACCAATATAACGCGCGCGACGATATATAAATACAGTCAAAACCGTTTATAACGACATTCAAGGGACAACAATATTTGGTCGTTAAACACGGTTGGTCATTGTAACCAGTGTTACTTTGGTATGTAAGATCGTGTTGGGTTTTTTTCTTGGTAGTTACATCCAATAATAATTATGTCGTTGTAATTGGTGTCGCTATAAACGGTTTCGACTGTAATAATGAAATGGAAACAACAAAATGAAAAAAAAAAACAAATTAAATTAGAAATAATTATTACAAACAATTTAGGCCATCAATTAAATAATCAAGAACAGAATAATAGCACTTAGTCGTAATGATGCCGATCTAGTTGTTTATTTTGACAGGAACATTATTTAATATTATTTAATTTGTATAGTCGTGGTAGCATAGTGGTTTGACCTATGGCCTCTCAAGCAAAGGGTCGTGGGTTAGAGCCCGGGCTCACATCACACATCACGGGTGAAGGAAAACATCGTGAGTAAACCTAAACAAACCTGCGAAGAAATTAAATGGTGTGAGCGAAGTTCCCAATACGCACTGGGCTCGCGTGGGAACTACGGCCCAACCCCTCTCATTGTGAGAGGAGGCCTGTGCCCTGCAGCGGAACGTATAGGTACAGGCTGGGACTCGACCAAACAGGCAGCAGGCGGGCAGGCTGGGCAGGCAAACGATGTAGACCCTGTACTGTGAAAAAATTATGTATGTGTACCCCCAATAAATTGGCTACTACATTGATCCTTCGTTATCTAGCAGGTAAAGCAGGTTGTGTTTTTTTTAATGTTTGATGGTTTGATATTTATTGAATCAGGCGTTACTTTGCGGAGGTCCATATTAATGAACTAAAACAATTACTTTGCTCACTCGCGGGTGAGCAAAGTAATTGTTTTGGTTTGATATTTATTTATTTTTTTTATTTTATTTTTGATATTCCCAAAGGAAGATCTTGTTCGCAAGATTGGTAATTTTTGCTGATTTTGGAGCATTTTGTGACAAGCGCATGTTATTTTATATATTTTTTATGTATGTTATCTTATCTTGTCACAAATAAAATGTTTCTTTTTTTATTTCTTCAATATTTTCCTATTTTTGTAATCCAGGTTATCTCTAATATATAAAAATCTCTTGTCACGGTGTTTGTTACCGAATTCCTCCGAAACGGCTTGGCCGATTTTTATGAAACTTTTTTCTCTACACTCGGTAGGTCTGAGAATAGGTCGTAGGCTATTTTTTATCCCCCTCCCCCATTCTTCGCGGACGGAGTCGCGGGCAACAGCTAGTAAACTATATAATTATGTGCCAAAATTCATTATCATTAGAATCTGTCACACCGTTTTAGCGTGAAAAGGGTAACAAACTCGTATTTAGAATATGAGCAAGATATCAATACTAGTTTATCACCGTTCTAATATTATTCGATATTGAAGTTATGGTTTCCCTTGACTCAAAACAAACTGGTTTTCCATTTTCCCTGAGTTCAATGGCATTGATCATCAAACGCGTAAGGTTAAGGTAAATAGTTGCCTTGACAAGGTTTCAAAACATAAGTAGGTTAAAAAACCGGCCAAGAGCGTGTCGGACACGCACAAGGTAGGGTTCCGTAGCCATTACAAAAAAATCAAGTAATATTTTTCTAAGGATTTCGTATGTGTACGGAATCATCCAAGTTTAGGTATGTTTTATACCTTAGGCTACTATTTACTCTTAAACTACAAATAATTTCCAAGCAATCGTAGCCGCTATAATTTTCCTAGTAAATTTGATATATTTACTACCATTCTGAATTTTTTCAAATTTTTCCACCTAACAGTTTAGATTTTAGAGGGGGGGGGACGCTCGATTTTAATGAAAATTTTCACTTTAAAGTTGAATATTTCGCAAACAGATCACTGAATAGAAAAATCATGTTAGCAACCACACAATGGTTTTAAAAGACCTATCCAACGATACCCCACACTATAGGATAAGTCGAGAAAAAAAAATCACCTTTACGTCTATGGGAGGTACCCTAAAAAAAATATTTTTTTATTTTTTATTTTACCACTTTGTTGGCGTGACTGATATGTATATTCATGCCAAATTACAGCTTTCTAGTACTAACGACAGACAGACCGCGGACAGACATGGCGAAACTATAAGGGTTCCTAGTTGACTACGGAACCCTAAAAACGTGTAAAAGTGTATAGTATCTTAGCCAGTAAAGTGGCACTAGTTTTAGTATACCACTACATAAACAATAATTAAAGGGGTTACCTTATCGTACGCATTTAGATAGATTTAGAAATTTGGCTGTGTGGGAGGCCTCGATTGTAATCTGACGTCATCAAATTCAAATTCAAATTCAAATTCAAATTGTATTTATTTCAGACTAGCTTTTGCCCGCGACTCCGTCCGCGAATTATCCAATTTGCTTTTTCATCAATTATGGCTCTCCTTAGTTCCTCGATATAAAAAAAAATTACCCGCCCCCGCACCCCCCGCAACCCCCCCCCCCCCTCCGCACCCACTCCCAACCCCTTCCCCCCACCGAACCCCCCGCACACCCGCGTTCACATTCACCTCCGTACTCCCAACCCCCGATTTTGAAACATTCTTCCGCTCCGCTCCGCTCCTATTGGTGTAAGCGTGATGATATATATAGCCTATAGGATAGCCTTCCTCGATAAATGGGCTATCTAACACTGAAAGAATTTTTCAAATCGGAGCAGTAGTTCCTGAGATTAGCGCGTTCAAACAAACAAACAAACTCTTCAGCTTTATATAGGCCCTGCCACGCCTGTGTGCATGTCCAACTTAAGATAAACCCTATTTAGTATAGTCTACTATATTGTTGTCAGCTCATTTTATGTTGGTTTTTTTTCCATGTACTGTAATATCCATTTTCTTTTAAATTTATATTGGCAAAAGTTTTAAATCATCATTTAAGAGACTATAATTAACAATTAACAAAATTAACAAAACCTATAATATATTAACCGAAGATTCCGCAAAATTAAGAACAATTCTTCTAAAAACAATTCGATAAATTCTTAAAATAGACGTATCTTTCTTATTTGTGAACCGATTCAAATGAAACAAACACTAAATGTTAATCCAAGAAAATACCAACATATCAGTGAAAACCGCATCCTTCTAGGTTAAGCCGTTTCTGAGATTAGCGCGCACAAACGCACAGACAAACAGACAAACAGACAATAATTCTAAACATCATTGTTTTGGGTTCTATTGCGCTAATAAATAGCCCTAGTGACAGTTTTTCTCAAATATCTTCAATGTACAGACACCGACTTGTTACAGATTTATTATATGTATAGATAACAAGATCCATAATTGTTAGTCATCAACCAAAATAGTTATCAGTAGCTAATTTTGAAAAAGTAGTGAACTAAATGAAAATATATTGAAATTAGATTCTTATAAATGACATTTCTATAAATAAAAAACATTAGTTCTATGCTTAGACATTCCCAATACCTGCCTACATGAGAAGTTTGAAATAATTATGTCACGTAAGTGAAAGTGAGTGTTCAGCGTCCTCTGAGGCCGACTGTACATAGGTCGCAACAAGTTCTTTAACATGTCTATTTTTAGGGTTCCGTACCCAAAAGGTAAAAACGGGACCCCTTTACTGAGACTTCGCTGTCCGTCCGTCCGTCTGTCACCAGGCTGTATCTCATGAACCGTGATAGCTAGACAGTTGAAATTTTCACAGATATGATGTATTTCAGTTGCCGCTATAAAAGCAAGTAAGTACTAAAAAACAGAATAAAATAAATATTTAAGGGGGCTCCCATACAACAAACGTGATTTTTTTGCTTGTTTTTGCTCGATATTGATAACGGCAACAGGTAGACGCTTGAAATATTCACTGAATATTTAGTTATACATATTCACTTAAAAAAATATTAAATTAAAATAAAACAAATATTAACAAATATTATTTGTTACATAATAACCCCCCGGCTCCCATACAACAAACTTTTTTTGCCGTTTTTATAGATAATAGTCTGACTCGCACTTGGCCGGTTTTTTACTACTAACTTTTTTGGAAATCTAAGACCGTCATTCCCAAGAACCATTCGTCGCACGCTCCAGACCTTCAACTATGTCCATACAAAAAACACGGCAATCCGTTGCTCAGTTTCGACGTGAAAGACGGACAAACACACTTTAAAATTAATATTACAGTATGGACTATCCATCTGACCACAAACTTCAACCAAGGGCTATGGCATGGTAACCTTGGAGACGGCAAAACGAGGCCATGCACGTGGCATATACCCTTATTATCATATGCCGCTTGCATAATATGACACAGAGTCGTATATTAGTAATGACCTACCGAAAAGTTCGTGGATAGAAGGTCAGGCCCATGGACTTAATACCTAACCAGGACTGAGTACTGCGACAAAAAAGAGAGGCCAAAAAAAAACAAACTAGAGAGTTGCATCTCGTTCTAATTAGGGTGATCAAGTACTGGTGCGAGTGGGACACAATGAGGGTTTTCTATGAGAGGCTATTTGGCGCTAGTATCGTCATGTCCGTTTGACAACTTTGACATTTGTTGTATGGGTGTAACGTCAAATAGACCTTACGATACTATCGCCATCTAGCGATATTCCACCTGTCAGAAAACCCTCATTCTCCAGTTTCTCTAGTTTGTATGTAATCTCTCGGACCGTTGTCTCTAGTTGCCAGTATTAAACTGTATGACTTGGTAATATGGGTCACTTTTGATTGACTAATAAAAGTTAGTACTCAGTCCAGGTTAGGTATTAAGTCCATGGTCAGGACTCAACGAAATTCGAAATTCGAAGTTCATATTCGTGCCACCCCTTTCACTAATCTTTTTCATACCAGCCAGTGAAAACTGATACTTACTATAAAAACCATAAAAAGCGGCAAATTAAAAAAATGGCGTGTTGCAACACCGTGTATAGTGCGAAAAAACGATTATGATACTTGTGGCCAAAAATAATTTTACATCATCGTCATCATCCTAAGTGGTAGCTAGATCGCCTCCGGAGAATCTTAGCTCCCCCTGCCCCGCCATTACCAAGGCCGCTAACATGGCCTGGAATAGCGGGACAGCCGGGAACTAGGGGTCGTTTTATAGGTGGACTAGCCATTAGAGAATTATTGCCATAGTCGCCACGCTTGTCAGGCGGGTTTTCGACCGCAGTGGGATACTGAAAGATATCGGGACGCTGTTGCCTGTCCTCCGGTATTATTGACCGCAGTGTTAGGACATGACCGGGTCCAAAAAAAAATTGTAAAATAAAAAAATCAAATTTACTTTAGCGGGGTTTGAAACCCGTACCTTCTACTTGATAAGCAATTGAACTACCACTGAGCTAAATTTGTTAATGAGCTGTCAGTGCCGTCATGCACAAAGTTTAAAGTACTGACGTAGTTGACACCAAATTGACGCTAACTTTTGCTTAACTCTAAAGGAGCTTTTACAAGTAAATATTTAATTACTTTGTATGAAACAAAAAAAAAAAAAATTTTTTTTCCGAATATTGTAAAACTGATTTACAGGGTAACTTATGTTAATGTACCAAGCACTGAGTCGAAGTTAAAGCAAATGTATAAAACACCCTGTATACGTCCCACGGTCCCACTGCAGGGCACAGGGCAGGGCAGGGCAGGGTTTCGAGGCTTCTGTACACGATTTCCGGACGAGGGCTGACAAAACACACGATATTTTTTGTCGGATCGGATACAAAATCGTTGTTTACGAGTGTGAATAGCTTCATATAAAATGTTCTGCTACTGGAACGACCGATTAAAATCCGGACTACAAACAGCCAGTGCCATATGACTCGTACTTAACTGCCACAGATTAATACCTGTGCAAGCTGTTTATCAAATGAATTGCCAGTCGAATAAAAGTAGGCGCGTAAATAAAATAAAAAGTTTAAAAAGTACCAAGTTTTATTTATCGCCCTATTTAACAGATAAACAAAAAATAAAATTAAGGTATGAAAACAACTTAATGTACCGTAAAGTCGGGGTATGACCCATATGAAAACTACATACAGAAGGGTCTAAAAAAAAAAGTATACGGTCAGCTAAAACCAGCCAAGAGCTAATTTGCCGTAATTTCAATATAATAATGAAATTTGGATCGATTTAAGGCGCAAGCCACACAGAAAAGACGTGGGACGGGGGCGCGTTGTAGTCGCGGCGCCCCTAGAATCGAATTTTATAGTAAATTTTATAATAAAAGCATCGCGATCCAAAGCAGACAAAAGAGACGAGGCCGCGTCTCCGTCTCTCGCGACGCTTCTATACATTTTTGTATGAAAACTGATTCACTTTTAAAACATACTTGAATAATATTTATAACTTACAAATACGATTGTATATAAATACAAAGACAATTATAAAAATCTATTTAGATACTGTAAAGTAATGAATATATTTGAAAAGGTCGATTTAGCTATTATAACACAGTATTGTGATAAAATAAGCCAGTTGAAAAGGAAGAGCAGACCAGGGAACTTACGAAATCTATCTAACTTGCCGAACTATATAATACCGAGATCTAATAATGTATATGGCCGGAGAGTATGGGCGTCCATTCTGCCTTGCATACTGAATGAATTTTCACTAGAAACTATTAAAGAAATTGTTAATAACAAAGCCAACAAGATTAAGGGTATCCTTGTACGTCACATGGATCAACATCCTTAACAAAAAGGTTCATGATTTTAATGGGTAGGTATGCTTGAGGGGTTTGGGTGGTTGGCTAGGTGTAAGTAAGTCCAAATTTGCCACATTCATGGATTCAAAACATTTTATTTATCAATTATTGTAATACAACCTAGACTAACGTATTTTAATACAGAAATGTAAATGTTTAGATAGTTAATGGGAGAATTACTGTATTTAAGACATCAGTTGACATTGTTTTGTTTACATTGGGTTGATTGCCTAAGCCTTTCAGGTGTTGTGATGATTTGCCAAACAATAAGTAACTAAGTAGGTAATTAATATGATTATTAACTGCAACAATCCTACAATTAAAGGATTTAAGTTAATGATGTACAAAGTGTATTTTTAGGGTTCCGTAGTCAACTAGGAACCCTTATAGTTTCGCCGTGTCTGTCTGTCTGTCTGTCTGTCTGTCTGTCTGTCCGCGGCTAAGCTCAGAGACTGTTAGTACTAGAAAGCTGTAATTTGGCATCAATATATATATTAGTCACGCCGACAAAGTGATTGAATAAAAAAAAGTGAAAAAATTTTTTTTTAGGGTACCTCCCATAGACGTAAAGTGGGGGTGATTTTTTTTTTCTCGGCTAACCCTATAGTGTGGGATATCGTTGGATAGGTCTTTTAAAATCATTGCGGGGTTGCTAACATGATTTTTCTATTCAGTGATCTGTTTGCGAAATATTCAACTTTAAAGTGAAAATTTTCATTAAAATCGGCCGTCCCCCCCCTCTAAAATCTAAACTGTTGGGTGGAAAAATTAAAAAAAATTCAGAATTGTAAAAAATATATCAAATTTACTAGGAAAATTATAGCGGCTAAGATTGCTTGGAAATTATTTGTAGTTTAAGAGTAAATAGTAGCCTAAGGTATAAAACATACCTAAACTTGGATGAATCCGTACACATACGAAATCCTTAGAAAAATATTACTTGATTATTTCGTAATGGCTACGGAACCCTACCTTGGGCGTATCCGACACGCTCTTGGCCGGTTTTTTTTTTCTGAAATAAACAGTTTTAATTTTTTTTTTAATAGGCCCCGCGACTGTGACGCACCCTCTTTCCACGTCTCTTCTGTGTGGCTTGCACCTAAATCCGACGGCCAAAGTTACTCGATTCTATTAAAAAACTAAATTAAGTTTCAGGGAAGGAAATATCCGTATCAGCGAGGTGACCGTCCATCCATTTTTGAGCATTCACACGCATCGCTTCGTTGAAGTAATCTCGCCAACCACCTGCTTTACCTGCAAGACAACGAAGGGTCAATCATCATCATCATTTCAGCCGAAAGACGTCCACTGCTGAACATAGGCCTCCCCCAAGGCTCGCCAAACAGATCGGTCCCGTGCCATCCGCATCCAACGCGATCCCGCAACCTTAACCAGGTCGTCGCTCCATCTTGTTGGAGGCCTACTTACACTGCATCTTCCGGTCCGGTTGTTATGGCGTACCAAAGGGAAGGCATTAGTTTAACACTGGACACTTTCGGGCTAATGATGACGACGGCATTAGCTTTTTTCTAAAATCTACCACGAGTTCTCCAATGGTTCAATATTATGTATTTGGGTAGTTCTACTAGCGTTTCAACCGCTATATCAGTCTTCTGTCGCATATATTAAGAGGGCGCCGAGCTTTTGTCGCTACTCGATTTTAGGTATTATTGTGAAGGGTGTCTCGGCGGAGTCGCGGACAGGAGGGAATCGTGGCGGCTCAGGTTAGGATGGGCGGAACGCGCGCGAATGTAGTTATTTCCTTCGTATTATTAAAACAATAGATATTTTGAAGATGTAAGTCGTATACGTTACAGAAAATAAGTAGTTTTGTTATTATAAAAAAACTCATTACGTTAATAAATAAATAATAAATAAATATCACGGTACAATTCACACCAATTGACCTAGTCCCAAAGTAAGCTAGGCAAAGCTTGTGTTATAGGTACTAGGCAACGGATAAACATACTTATATAGATAGATACATACTTAAATACAAATACATATTAAACACCCAAGACCCGAGAACAAACATTTGCATTCTTCATACAAATATGAATCGAACCCGGTTCCGTTAAGTATTTACGTTGTACTAAGGGAATCCATTCTTTTTTAGAGTTAACTTTGGATTTAATTTCTTTCGAGCAAAGTATAAGTAATCGTGTTTCTAAAGCGTACGACTTATAGAGTAAATCCTTAAATGTCTAACTTATGACCCACATAGACTAAGATTTAGAAATAACGATTTAGTAAGGAATCTAACAAACGCAATTATGTCGTTATTTCCTCAGCACAGCCTTAAAGAAATGAGCTGTAGCGCAAGGTTTTTATATAACGATACGGCGTGCTTGTGGTATTATTTCAATTTGTTGACCTTTCACGCTAACTGTAGCTTATTGACTGATAGCCTGATAGCGGTTGAAACGCTAGTAAAACTACCCATTTCTATATTTGACGATCACCTTGTCTTACAAACATCCTGCTATCGTTGGAGTCAGTCTTGGGTTGCACAGACGTGATCTTTCTCATATTTTCAATGTCCATATGTTCACACAACTTCTTGACTTCATCCTCCGAACATTCCTTTCCCACAAACCGCCCTACGCGGCGCACTGCGGAGGGCATATCCTGGAAATCAAAAATCGACGGTGTTATGTAACGAGTCTCGGTACGTCAGATCGGCAACCTGCGGGGTATTTGTTTAACATTTTTGACACTCGGTATCGGATTGAAACGACAGTTTTTGTATGGCTGTGACAGCTGGCTATTTCCGATTCCAATTGTCAGCCCATAAAAGAACTGTCAACATGAACGCGATGGCGATTGCGAGGGAGTTAGACAATTAGCCTGCTTCTCTTTTATTGAGCTCCTGAAACCAAGATTGTTTTTTTTGGAGTCTTTTTGTATTGCAAGTTAAATAAAAACTTTAAAAAAAAAAGTTGAAATTGCCGCTTTGCTTCATATAACGTTTTTTACTTCTAAGGGGCTCAGAAGTCTGTCTTATGATTTTAGGGCATTATAGGCAGACGATAATGACGATGAAGATATACTAACTTTAATAATGTCTTCGTAGAACATAAACAGCATGTTCGGGTGGTTCCGTAGAGACCAAGCCTCCTTTAGATGCGGGAAGAACGGGGTAAATACAACTAAAACAAAAAAGTTACCATAATAAATATAACTATTTTTTTTTCTTACAACTACCGTAATATTTGTTTTTAGTTGACTACAGCGTCTGACGTTCTAACTGTGATAAATACTTTTTAATGTATAAATTATCACTTCAGATTTATATTTTTTTCTCAATATTTGGTAAGTCTGAGAATAGGTCGTAGACTATTTTTTTACGAGTATACCCCTTTTCGCAGACGGAGTCGCGGGCAACAGCTAGAAAATAATAAATTTACTGCAAACAGTATTATAATTATATTAGCTGTTGCCCGCGACTCAGTCTGCAAATAATTCGTTTATCGCTATCCCGCGGGAACTATGCAATTTTCTGGAATAAGAACTATCCAACGTCCTTCCTAGGGTGTCAAACTACCTCCATACTAAAATTCATCTAAATCGGTTCAGCGGTTTAAACGTGAAGAGGTAACAGACAGACAGAAAGACAGACAGACAGACACATTTTCGCATTAATAATATTGGTATGTCTTCTAATATATAAAAATCTCATGTCACGGTGTTTGTTATCGAACTCCTCCGACACGGCTTGACCGATTGTTATCAAAATTTTTGTCTGTATTCGGTAGGTCTGGGAATAGGTAGTAGGGTATTTTTAATACCCCTATTCTTCGCGGACGGAGTCGCGGGCAACAGCTAGTAAATAATAAATTTACTGAAGACGGAATTAGATTGGAAATGAAATTAACAGGAAAAGAAAAACTAACAAAGGACACAAACGATTGTAAACAAGATAAATTTATTTGTACAGTTTGTAACTGAACAAATAGAAAAGCGGATACCTGGTTGGTGGTAAAAGTAGAGCATGACGTTTTCTTTTTCGTTTAGTCAATCTAAAAGTAGATTTCATGCTGGTGCTGGACTGAGTGCTGGTGAGAATTCATAAGTGCAGGTAGAGTGGGTACATTTTGGTCTATACGGCATTTTTACCATCGATAGATCCATGAAAAATAATAAGAAAGCGCGCAGTGCCGTAAAAAAATGGTGCGCCACAAAGTCGGTAAATTTATTTGATTTTCTGACAATTTCCAGGGAAACAACATAAAATTAATTTATTTTGAAAGTATTTTATGCATAGATAATATTTTTTTACATGCCGTACATTTTCGTTGGTCCAAATTATTTTTCCTAATTTATTTATGTTAAAACTATTTAAAAACAAGGGAAAAATGTAGAAAATTGCTATATTTTATTAGTCTATGAATATTTAAAGGGCCATTCTACTTTTCGTTGACCAGTCATTTTTTGTACTGTGCTCTTCAAATATTTTTTTTACAAAAACGGTAAAGTCCTCGGTTTAAATCATTAAATATTTAAAAATAGGCACATAATTAAGCTTACATTTAAAATTATCACTACGTATAAAAAGTAATCATTATTATCTATAAAGTAGGTAACGCAGTGGACATGCATGTCCCCGCCATTTGTATGGAAATTGATGTATTTTCCGCTGAGTTACCAATTTTTTCCACAAAATTTCTTTGAATTTAAAGTTTTATTGCTTTAAAACATTAAATTTAGGTGTTTCAGTTTGTATATAAGTTATTTACACTTGAAAAAAATCACCAGGTATGCCTTATATTTCACAAAAGATTAATGGTTACTTAAAAGTAGAATGGCCCTAAACTTTTGCAATAATTAAAAAAAAATCAGTTTTTGTATTTCTCTATAACAGTTTCTTTTGAACGGCAATACTATAAATATAACAATTGAATTTTACAATATAATGTTAAAAAAAAAGTTGCCGTACAGAGTCAAATGATTTTACAGCTTTAGAAATCAAGTATACCATGAAATTAAGATAATATTAATATACATTCAAATGAACATTAGTTTTTTGATGGCATTATTTTTAATAGTACTTTTGAGTGCTAGATAATGTTTTGGAACCGAAACCGTACTTTTTCAAATCACCCCCCGGACCACGGAAAGAGAGGGGGTTGCAACCCTCGATTTTGTCCCCTTGTCGCATGATTTTTGTACGGCGTTGCGGAATAATGGATTAGAAACTGTATTGAAACAGTATGAAACTGATGCCGTACAGAATGAAATGACCAAATTTACACTGGAAATTGTCAGAAAATAAAAAAAAAATTACCGACTTTGTGGCGCACCATTTTTTTACGGCACTGCGCGCTTTCTTATTATTTTTCATGGATCTATCGATGGTAAAAATGCCGTTCAGAAATATATGACCAAAATGTATTCACTCTACCTGCACTTTTGAATTCTCACCAGCACTCAGTTGGACAGCTTACAAGTGACGGCATAGTGCTGAATCTTATTATTTTATGCTCTTATATCATCCTATATACGTCACCTGGTGGTTCATATGACCCACCCATTTTTGGACATGGGCCTGTAGTCTATTGTATAGACCAAACGAAAAAGGAAGTGCTAAAAAGTTAATACAAGTATGACATTCCATCAGACTCCTCTTGGCCATCAACCAATTGGCTTTGCTCTTCGTTCAGTTACATACTGTATGTTAAAGCTAATTAAAAATAAGCCTAAAAATACAACACTTACTCAGATCATCAACAAACAGCTCCCAGAACTGTTCAAAGGTCTCAAAGCGCCCATAGTTCTTCAAATTTTTATAGAAATTGAAGTAAGAGACCGCAATGTCCCTAGGATCCCTTGCCACATACACGACTTTGGCGGTATCGAGGAGAGTGGGGGGAGGAGGGAGAATGGCAGATGGGTGCTGATCAGACGGGGGGACGGCTGATCTGCCAGGACCTGGTAGCCTATGGGGACGTCGCCGCTGTGGAGGGAGAATATCCTGCAAGAAATTAAAGCTAGTCAGAATTGTTGCAGAAAGACGAAGACCTAAATAAGAGATTAAATATTTTAAAGAAAAGGAAATAGAGAAAGAAGAAAATTCCAGGGATGAAAATTTCATTGATTTTGCCGTAGGATGCACTGTTTTCAAGATATTTGACAAAACACCGGTTCTCGTCCGATCACCGAGGTTAAGCAACGTCGGGCGCGGTCAGTACTTGGATGGGTGACCGCCTGGTTTCATTTTTGTTTTTTGAATGTTTTGTTATGAGGTTGTTGTCACGTTAAACTATCGTTACCGGTTATACTAGTGCTATTCTAAGTGGGTTATTGAATATGATTGGCGGATATGTGATGATGTTGGTTGATGTGGATTTTTTGAACGTGATTTTATTTTCTTCTTTTGCTGCTTTTACTAAAGAATCCGATAGCCAACCAACAACTTTCAGCCGAGTTCAGACCTGCAAGAAAAAATACGCAAGTTGCTTTACATCGCGGCATTCGATCGACCACTTCAAACTAGCAGTGGTCAATCGCATGCCGCAATGTAAAGCAACTTGCACGGATTTTCTTGCTGGTCTAAACTGGGGTTTACATTCATACAAGATCCATAGACACGTCACAAATGTAGACAGCTGGAAAATGTGACGTTTAAACGCTAGTTAAAGATAAACTTACTCTATAAAAGTATGACGCTCTGACAGCGGTACCTCAGCAGCTTTTTCGTAATCTAAATTGTTTGTCAGCAGCCACAGCATCTCCGCAGTCATATGGGTACCTGTAGACGATACAGCATCTTATAAACTCACAAGTCAGTACAGAGTCTAGTGTCACAAACACTTTTAACTGAAAATATATTCTGTGTATAATAATTATGTTCTGTGAATAAACTGTTCATTCATTCATTCATTCAATAGCCTTTGGTGTTTAAGCCGTACGTCAACGTCATAAATAAGTGATCACTTTTGCACCTTGTCGCTTTCAGTCGTTACATAATTTCGTGTGGCTTTTCGAAAATGACGTTAAAGTGACAAGGTACAAAAGTGATCACTTATTTAAGACGTTTACCCTACATCTGACGTTGAATCTTAGTGTGGGTAAGGGTTTGTTTGGTCGACAATACTTCAATGGTTTGGTTAGGTTGCGGGATCGCGTTGGATGCGGATGTCACGGGACTGATTTGTTCGGCGAGCCTTGGGGGAGGCCTATGTTCAACAGTGGACGATACCTGATCTCGGGAAGGTGGCAAGCCACACGTCTGAGCTGCGCACGGGCATGTCGCGCACGGCATTGGCATGTGGCTTGTACTTCGACGGCAACAAGTAGCCCGCATCGCCGAATCGCCTGATATCCTCGAATTTCTCTGGAAAAGGGGGAAAGAGATGAAAAATATTATAATACGCTGTTTCAAATGTAATTTCGCACATAAATTCCGAAAAACTCAGAGGTGCGAGCCGAGAATTGAACCCACGACCCTCTGGTAGAGGCCATACGTCAAACCGCTAGGCCACAACGGCTTCAATTCGTTTAACCTACACCAAACAAAAAACTGACAAACCCACACTCCAACCACAACTGATAGACAAGAACCAAAATGGCATAAAAAACAAGAACTTTTATAAAAAACTAGCTTTTGCCCGTGACTCCGTCCGCGTGGTATTAGTAATTTGGGTAGCTTATTTTTTTATCCAATTTGCTTTTTCATCAAGCCCCACGCCCCCCCCCAGACCCCCACCACAGAAACTCACCTCCCCCCAACCCCCCCGCACACCCGCGTTCACATTCACCAGCGTACTCCCAAGTCAAGCGTGCCTATAGAGGTTTTACTTCAAAAACCCCCGATTTTGAAACATTCTTCCGCTCCACTCCGCTCCTATTGGTGTTAGCGTGATGATATATAGCCTATGTCCTTTCTCAGGCTCTAGACTATCTGTGTACTAAATTTCATTTAAATCGGTTCAGTAGTTTTAGCGTGAAAGCGAGACAGACAGACAGACAGAGTTACTTTCGCATTTATAATATTAGTTAGGATTAGGATGCAAGGAGTTTGCTAGAATTATCGACCTTGCTCACGAAATATTTGACGAAAGTTAGTTGAAAAATGCAACCTAAAGGATACCCAACAGTGGGACATCTGGACAGATGTGAAAGTTTTTTTTGCCCAACCTAAATCCGAGACGCTTTGCTCAATCAATTAATTCTGGGGACTTACCGTTAAATAACGATTCTAATCGGGCAACCTCGTCTGCTGACAGATCCTTAGAAACCACTGGCTTTGACATAATTAAAACAAATGAACAACTCAATGATAAAACAAAGCTATTTGTAAATACCGTCGAACAAATGTGAATCGCGAACAGCTAAAAATTATGAACTGGTTTCTATGTCACCTTTATAAACCTATCTTTGTGAAGTTGTTTTGTATAAAATGATATTTAATGCACCAAAACTAGGTAAGTATAATCTGTTTTTGCTCTTTGGTTAGACTCAAAGTATTTGTTTGTTTAGTTTACACTAGCAAGCAATATTTGTTACTTGATAAGAATATTTAATTTTCATTGACACACACGCTCAAACGCGACCAGTTCTTGCACTGTTTGTGAGCGACTAGAGCTATTGCATTGATACTCTGATTACCTACTTTAACGCGGGCATAGTATAGGTAACGCCAGGAGAGTTGAGGCGAATGATTACACACATAGCTACATAAAGTACTGATTGCAAAAAAGGTAGTGAATGAATGAAATGAGTGAGTGCATGAAAATGTGAGGTTATAATGAATGATCTTATGATGAAATACTTACGCAATACTATGCATATTATAATTTTTCTTTTTTCATATAACCTATTTTTGAAATAGGTAAAACAATTTGAAACTCATAAGAAATGGTGGTGGTGTAGGGGTATAGCACGTAGCACGGAATGCTGAGGACCTGGGTTCGATTCCCAGCGCTGGTCTTTTTTCTGAGTTTTTTTCTGTGCATCCATATTTCAGTTTGTATTTAGTATGAAATATTATGGTTTTCATAAGAAATATTCGCCACAAAAAAAAATCGGTATTTTATAAATAAATAGCGAAAATAGAACTATAGAATAGAACTGAGAGAATAAAAATAGATAAAAATATTTTATTTTCTGTTTTGTTTGAACTTGATGTATTTTCCTAAATTATTCTTAACGAAATAGGTTGAAGAAATTTTCACTCAATCTTGTAATTCTATGTTGAGTCTGTTGAACTTGCTATCGGTAGGAATAAATGTCAAAATCCCGCTGTCATTACATGACGTATTGTTGTGTGCGTGACCTAAACCACTCTGGTGGCCTTACCTATATTTGTCATTACTGTCATTAGTGTATCTAAGTGATTAGGGACTTATCTTTTTGTATTACTGTAAGCATATTATTGTATTGTTTTGAATAAAATGAAATAAAAACATCTGCAGTGTGAAAGTGACAAGTAGCGTCGTCGCCGTTTACATATGGGTATTCTAGAATACTGAGAATAGTGTTAGAATCCGTTTAAAGTAGTTAGGTATATTTAGTATCAAATGACATATTGCTTGTCCTTATTGGTCATATAGTCAATTTGTCCACCCTCCTTTTGAATATCAAACAAAACATCTCAACAGGTCTGCAATTTCATTTCGAATTTTAATTTATTTAAAACGCTCTGAAGTGTTTGCTTTGAGAGGCCGTGAGGCTTGTTTGCCTTTCATATTTTTGATGCACTGCCTGACTTTGCACTGGACTGAACTAACAAAATATCAAATGCCGCCGTTTTAAACTTAAGTAAAAGCAAATACTTTAAGGCACTAGTCCCACCAAGGGAGAGGAAAGAATTAGCTGTCGACTATTTCTCGCTTAAGATAGGTACGTATAAAAGATACAGATACCGTGTAGTTAAAAGAGAAAGATATATTTATAGTTTGTTAGTTAGTTATTTAGTTGTATAGTACTCTCTCTTCACTAGTTTGATCGCAGCGATAAAAACTGTCAACGTAAACTCGCTCAGCACTGCTCGCTATGGCGGTCAGTACGCTTAGTATAAGTTTTACCTCACCAAAATACTTCTCGATCGCGTTTACGTAAAAAAATCAATTACTAGGGAAACATGGACAGCGTCTCCGCGCGCGCGCTTACATGTTTCCATAGAATATAAATTTTTACGTAAACGCGATCGAGAAGTATTGAAGTGAAGGAAAACTTATACTATAAGTTTTACTTCACCAAAATACTTTTCGATCGCGTTTACGTAAAAAAATCAATTTTCAATCAATTCATCAATTTCATCATCAATTTTTTACGTAAACGCGATCGAGAAGTATTTTGGTGAAGTAAAACTTATACTAAGCGTACAAAACTCACGCTGAGACCAACCGCTGATCATTCTACTGTACAGCGTGGAGTTGAGTGCTCGTATTTACTATGAATTTAAAACAATAATTTGAGCCATCATTATTGTCTAGTTCGAATGAATTTGGCGAGTAATCGCCCGCCGCACACGAACACTCGCTTATAAAAAAAAATTGTTTATTTCGGACCATTACAAATCCATAGTGCTTGTTACACTTCGACTCTTAAGAGGCAAATTGACCCAAACGCCCCCCGGGCGACAGTGAATTTTATAGGTATAACTTCAATATCGCCCAGGATGACGTTCGAAACAATCAGCCCCTTAACAATCGACTTAATATCTATGTATCTTAAAGCCGAACGACAAAACTATCGGAACTACACACTCGCTTCTCGCTGCTCGCCAACTCGTTTCTAGTTTGTAGCTATAATCGCTTCTCGCCCATCGTCGGCGGTGGGACCAGTGCCTAAGTATACGTTTCTATTGCTTCCTTCCTTGGTCCTGAGGCCGTATTGTCTAACGCTTCTGACGCATGCCTTCGCTTTCACCGTCTCTTTACCCCTATTCTTCGCAGACGGAGTCGCGGAGTCGCGGGAAACAACTAGTAGTTGTATAATTTATACCTAGATCGATTCTACTCTTCGGCTTCAACGGAAGCGCACTTTTATAATCAGGTATCACGATATCCCCTTAATAACTAATATTAGTAAACATGAAAGCTTCGAAGTGAACGGCTGAAATCGAAGGCAAAAATAGTCGACATATTTCGTCGCGAGCTCTGTAGTCCAAGAGCTGCAGGCTTATTGTCTAACGATTCTGACGCTTGCCTTCGCTATTACTATTTTCTTTCTGCCAAACGGTATAAAATGTGTTATTACTGTGCCCTGCCCCTGCAGTGGGACGTATGTTACTATTGGCTGGGATGATGATGATTGAAACAATTGTACTGTTATCAAGTGCACGGTTCGATTAGGAAAGCATATTTGTAAAAGTCTTTATGTAGCTTCAAATATCTTTTTTTTTTCACGGGACAATTTCACACCAATAGTTCTAGTCCCAAACTAAGCAAAGCTTATACTTTGGGTGGGTACTAGACAACGGATAAACATACTAATATAGATAAATACATACTTAAATACATATTAAACATCCAAGACTCGAGCACAAATATTCGTATTTTTCACGCAAACATCTGCCCCGACCGGGAATCGAACCCAGGACCTCAAGCTTCGTAGTCAGGTTCTCTAACAACTAGGCTATCCGGCCGACTAAATACCTATTCCCTATTCTAAAATGTTTACCAGCTCTTTGACTAGAAATGGGATTCGGCGCGTGTACGACGAAATAATATGCATGAAGACATTTTATCAGATTTACGTATCGGCTTACTACTGTTTTGTTTTCGGGTCCCTAGGGGGCATAAGTTATAAGCCAAAATATGTGTGTGCCTTGCCGAAGAAAATTACAAAATAAGTTTTTGAAGAAAAACATTTTTAACACATCCAGGGAGTCAGGCGTGCTTTTCGGAATAAATGTGTGGAATAAAGTTTGAAATTTACCATAAAATTTACGGCGAAGGAAAATTTAGTGAAGCAAAGTTTCCAGTTTGTACTTGGTCCGCGTGAGAATTAGAGCTTAAGCCCTCTCATTCTTAGAGGAGACCTTGTGCGCAGCATTGAGACTGTATGCCGACAAGATGATGATTTAGTGGACTGGAACTGTCATCTAAACGTGTACCGTTACTATTCGGTGGCAATAAATAGGTTCTCGGTGGATGCAAGTCGCTTCCAACCGTAATGATTGTGTATCAATGAGGGAGGCCTATGTCCAGCAGTGGACGTCCTACGGCTGAAATGATGATGATGATGACATTATCTGTATCAAGTTTAAAATCGATGTCACTAACCGTTGAAGAGTTTCGTTCACCAATATGATACTGGCCAAACAACCAAAAGGTTTTAAATGAGGAAATTATGGTGTTTTCTTGCTCAGAATCAATAGCACTCTATTCATTGATGTATTTCAAAATAAATAAATCATTTTTTTTTCTTATGTTAGAGAGGCCAAACGAACTAGTGGGTCACCTGATGTTAAATGAACACCACTGTCCATGGACACTCGCAGCGCCTTACGCGATACCAGTGCGTTGTCGGCCCTGCAGAAAATTGTACACTCGCCTCTTAATGGCACCCAGGTCGTAACTCGACGGGAAGACCCCAGCGGGAAGCTCGTACCAGATTTTGCAAGTTCGTGGCAAAAAAGACCGCTTAAAACGCACCGTCGAAGACTGCCATTCATCAACATGATGACGATGAAATGAACGCTTACGACGGGTGGATCTGTAATGGAACCCCGCAGCTGGAATGAGGTCAAAGAGTTCCTCAGAGCATTCCCCGTTGTAGATCTTATAGAAACACGCAAAGGTAGCTAACATTCATTCAATTTATTTAATAACTGACGAAGGATTTCGTACCCCGACTGTATAACGCCGCTCCGCTGTCTGCTAGCCTTTCACGCCCTCACCATCCCAGACTATATGTCCCACTGCAGGCCACAGACCTCCTTTCAGAATGAGTTCCCACGCGGGCCCAGTGCGGATTGGGAACTTCACACACAAAATTTAATTTCTTCGCAGGTGTATCCAGGTTTCTTCGCGATGTTTTCCTTCACCGTAAAACCGTAAATTTCAAATGTAACGCACATAAATTCCGAAGAACACAGGTGCGAGCCGGGATTTGAACCCACGACCCTCTGCTTGAGAGGCCATAGGTCAAACCACTGGTCCACCACGGCTTTCGCGTCCTAACGCGCTACAGTCAGAATCTCGCCATCTCTTTCTACCCTCACTAAACCGTTTGACTGAAAGAAACGTGAATGCAATTGCGTTTCCAAGCGCGTTCACAATATGGCGTCTCCATTGATCCTTAGCCCGTCCCCAATCTGCAAATACATTAATTATTAGGCGACTTAACCGGAGGCAGTAAACTCGCGGCACAACCCGGTCGCGAGTGTTCCCGAAATACCGTGCACAATAAAAACTAAAACTGATACGCAACTCTGGCGTCGCGTGCGCAGCTATTATTAGATGAGACTGGCAAAGAGCGGAACAGACGCGACACGTGTTTGGCACACAATAGATGCCAGATAAAAAGCCGTGGGAGCCTACTAGGTTGAAAAAAGTTGTGGTAGCTTTGAGGGTTAGTGCCCTCCGGACTTCGACATTTTCTTAAACTTGACGCTTTCTTAATTTGCCATTTTCTTACTTGGTCTCTTTCCTAAACTTGTATCTTTCCTAACTCGGCCGCCCTCTGGACGACTCGCCATTTTCAACCGACGAAAACAAAAGGAGGAGGTTCTCAATTCGACGTGTATACTAGGGGCGTTCAATAAAAAGTGAGAATGAGTATGTTATAAACAACTTTTACTAAATGTCATTTTATTTTTCGACATAGTCATCTTTTAGCATAATACACTTAGTATATCTTTTTTTTAAACCTAAAATTCCATTTTTAAAAAAGGTCTCATCTTGAGTACTTAAAAAATCTTGTACTGCAGCGACTACCGCGTCGTCGTCTTCAAATTTCTGGCCTTTCAGGTATTGTTTCAATCTCGGAAATAGGTAGAAATCACTGGGAGCGAGATCTGGTGAATACGGAGGATGCTTAAGGATATCGAACCCAGCATCACGAATTGCAGCCATTGCAACGGCGGACTTGTGTGCCGGGGCATTGTCCTGGTGGAACAGCACAACTTTCGAGAGTTTACCTCGCCGTTTTTCGCGGATCTCATTGCGCAATGTTGCTATTTGTTTGGCGTATAAAGTGCCCGTAATAGTGGCTCCATGCTCGAGATGCTCAATCATTAATACCCCTTTACCATCCCAAAAAACAGAGCCCATGACCTTACCGGCAGATGGGCTCACCTTGAATTTCTTCGGAGTTGGAGATGATGGCCTTTTCCATGTCATAGACTGCAGTTTCGTTTCAGGGTCGTAATGATGGAGCCATGTTTCGTCCATTGTTATAAATCGCGCCAAAAAAAGTTCCCGGTCTTGCTGCATCAGGTTCAAAGCTTCATGACAAATCTCTAGTCTAGTTTGTTTTTGCGTGTCAGTAAGCATTCTTGGTACCCAACGCGCAGATACCTTTTTCATACCCAAGCGTTCATGTAAAATATTATGCACGCTCCCCGTTGAAATCTTTACATTTTCAGCAATAAAACGAACTGTGACACGACGATCCGCCAAAACTGAGTTTTCGACTTTTTTCACAATTTCTTCAGTTACTGCTGTAGTAGGGCGTCCGGAGCGGGGGTCGTCCATTGTCGATGTTCTTCCACGTCTAAATTCAGCGCACCAACGTGCGACTGTCGAATACGGAGGAGCATTAAACCCTAAAGTGTCCCGCAAATCCAAATTGACTTGGTCCGTAGAAAAATTTTTCAAATACAAGTATTTGATAACGGCGCGCAGTTCAATTTTCTCCATTTTCGCTAACGTACTCAATAGCGTTGCAAAGAAATTACCGTATATTTTTTTAAACAAAAGACAGTTACTTTTTTTTCATAGCAATCAGCTAGATAGATTAGCTTTACCGGCCAGTATTTAATTTCGTAATATTAAAAGAGTTTGCATCTCATTCTCACTTTATATTGAACGCCCCTCGTATATTTTTTTTTTGTTTTTTTTTTTTTTTTATGTATGATCACGCATAACTTTTTACAGAGTAGTCCGATTTTGATGATTCTTTTTTTATTGGAAAGCGTATTCCCCGAGGGTGGTCCCATTTAAATTTGGAAACAATATTCCTACCCTAAGGGTAGAAAAACAGGGGATGATTGATTGTTCAGTTACTGATTGTACTATATGACCACGCATAACTTATTACAGAGTAGTCGGATTTTGATGATTCTTTTTTATTGGAAAGCGTATACCCCAAGGGTGGTCCCATTTAAATTTGGAAATAATATTCCTACCCTAAGGGTAGGAAAACCGGGGATGATTGACTAACTTTTTACAGAGTAGTCTGATTTTCATAATTCTTTTTTATTGGATAGATAATACCTTGAAGTTGGTATTATAAATTTGGAAAAAAAAATTACCCCAAGGATGGAAAAAAGTATAAAATAAAAACTTTTTAACAAAAAATTAAACCGCCGAAAAAACTGAAAAGCAAAAAATAATACCTTTTTTGTTTGACCTTAATCTAAGTACCAGTTTGAAGTCGGTGTCTCAGCACGAGCCAGGAGGAGTGATAGAAGCCAATCAGGTAGACGATTATAGGTCCACTCCTCCTGGCTAGTGCTGAGGCACCGACTTCAAACTGGTACCTAGATTAAGGTCAAACAAAAAAGGTATTATTTTTTGCTTTTCAGTTTTTTCGGCGGTTTAATTTTTTGTTAAAAAGTTTTTATCTTAAACTTGGCACCTTCCTAACTCGGCTCTTCGTATCTTGCCATTTTCTTACTTGGTCTCTTTCCTAAACTTGTATCTTTCCTAACTCGGCCGCCCTCTGGACGACTCGCCATTTTCAACCGACGAAAACAAAAGGAGGAGGTTCTCAATTCGACGTGTATATATATATATATATATATATATATATATATATATATTTTTTTTATGTATGATCACGCATAACTTTTTACAGAGTAGTCCGATTTTGATGATTCTTTTTTTATTGGAAAGCGTATTCCCCGAGGGTGGTCCCATTTAAATTTGGAAATAATATTCCTACCCTAAGGGTAGGAAAACCGGGGATGATTGACTAACTTTTTACAGAGTAGTCTGATTTTCATAATTCTTTTTTATTGGATAGATAATACCTTGAAGTTGGTATTATAAATTTGGAAAAAAAAATTACCCCAAGGATGGAAAAAAAGTATAAAATAAAAACTTTTTAACAAAAAATTAAACCGCCGAAAAAACTGAAAAGCAAAAAATAATACCTTTTTTGTTTGACCTTAATCTAAGTACCAGTTTGAAGTCGGTGCCTCAGCACGAGCCAGGAGGAGTGATAGAAGCCAATCAGGTAGACGATTATAGGTCCACTCCTCCTGGCTAGTGCTGAGGCACCGACTTCAAACTGGTACCTAGATTAAGGTCAAACAAAAAAGGTATTATTTTTTGCTTTTCAGTTTTTTCGGCGGTTTAATTTTTTGTTAAAAAGTTTTTATCTTAAACTTGGCACCTTCCTAACTCGGCTCTTCGTATCTTGCCATTTTCTTACTTGGTCTCTTTCCTAAACTTGTATCTTTCCTAACTCGGCCGCCCTCTGGACGACTCGCCATTTTCAACCGACGAAAACAAAAGGAGGAGGTTCTCAATTCGACGGTATATATATATATATATATATATATATATATATATATATATATATATATATTTTTTTTTTTATGTATGATCACGCATAACTTTTTACAGAGTAGTCCGATTTTGATGATTCTTTTTTTATTGGAAAGCGTATTCCCCGAGGGTGGTCCCATTTAAATTTGGAAATAATATTCCTACCCTAAGGGTAGGAAAACCGGGGATGATTGACTAACTTTTTACAGAGTAGTCTGATTTTCATAATTCTTTTTTATTGGATAGATAATACCTTGAAGTTGGTATTATAAATTTGGAAAAAAAAATTACCCCAAGGATGGAAAAAAAGTATAAAATAAAAACTTTTTAACAAAAAATTAAACCGCCGAAAAAACTGAAAAGCAAAAAATAATACCTTTTTTGTTTGACCTTAATCTAAGTACCAGTTTGAAGTCGGTGCCTCAGCACGAGCCAGGAGGAGTGATAGAAGCCAATCAGGTAGACGATTATAGGTCCACTCCTCCTGGCTAGTGCTGAGGCACCGACTTCAAACTGGTACCTAGATTAAGGTCAAACAAAAAAGGTATTATTTTTTGCTTTTCAGTTTTTTCGGCGGCTTAATTTTTTGTTAAAAAGTTTTTATCTTAAACTTGGCACCTTCCTAACTCGGCTCTTCGTATCTTGCCATTTTCTTACTTGGTCTCTTTCTTAAACTTATTCATACAACATGTTGTTTTGTTTCCGTCATCTGACCAGTCATAAACTAATGAATCAGTTCTTTAGTTTAGGAAAGAGACCAAGTAAGAAAAAGGCGAGTTTAAAAAGAGACGAGTTAGGAAAGAGACTGTAAGAAAATGGCAAGTTAAGAAAGTAACAAGTTTAAGAAAATGTCATATAGTCCTGAGGGGCCTCGTGGTTCGCACTGGCCCACTTGGGAACTACGGCAAAAGTCCTCTCATTCTGAAAGGCAGTGGCGTGCGGTAAGATATATTTAGGGCGAGATGATGATGACAGCGTATCACATAGCAGCAGCCGTATCACGAATAGACTAAAGTGTAGAGTACCTACTCGTAATTTAGTAATTGTAAATTAAATCGAATCAGAAATGATGAGATCCGTAAAAGAATCAAAGCGATGTAGCCCGAAGAATTGTTTAACTCAAGCGGCTGAGGGATATATTGCTTGAGGGCCTGTGTGCTATAGACTGACCAGCAAGTATCAGAAGACGCCGACTGATGACCAGCTGAAACAGGAAGGGATCTGATGGATGCGGGTGGTGTCGAACCAGATATTGTGGCATTCTTTGAGCCAGCAATGTCCAGCAGTGTACGTTTTTCGACTGACGATGATGATGAGGAAGAATCACACGATATTTAGCAAGAGTTCTATGATTTTAGAGGTGGCAAAAAATATCAAGATATCTCTGTCAAGACCATAGCAACTAACGAACAAATAAAATACATAAATCCTAGCAGCCTAGTATGAAATGATGCGTCTGCGCATCATAATCTTCGTCCACGCAGTCATAAACCGCCGCCGGCCCAACCGCGGTTAGTCGGTTTCAGTCGCCGACCGACAACATTCCTACGTCCGACCAACTCTTTGGCCAACGCGAACGACAAACTCTGAAAGTGATAGAAGACTTAACATGTCTGTGCTTTGTAGAAATAGATAGATTCGGAAAACTTACAAAATTGTTTGGCATATTTGGAGTTCATTGTAGTGTCATTTGCAAAGTTTGCGGTGGTTTGATTTCAAAAAAATTTAATACCCAAAGGTTTTTGTAGGCAGTGTTGATTCCGTTGCTTTAGAAGTTTGCTGGTTTTGAGTGTTATAGCACTTATAGCAGTGTTTTCAACTGGTTACTAAGTGTGTGAAATTGGAGATTTGAAAGTTAATGATGTAAGTATTTGTTATGTTATAGCTTTAATATAATGCAATGCCTTGATTGAGCGTAATTGTGTTTGACATTGAATACACACTTTCGATAAATATGTAAACAATTCTTATTCATTTGATGAACTTTTGAAAATTATTCGCTATTTATTGGAATCTGCTCTTTCTTTATTGTTTTACTGTTATCACTCACTATGTGGTTAGTTACATGTTTTTAATTAGGATCTCTATTAAGAATGTTTTCGTTTTCTTCGTGTTCGTCTGTCTTTTAACTATGGAATTTAACACATGTTTCACTTCTTACATAATGTTAATGATATAATTGTAAACAAATACCGAAAATCATGCTATTTTTGATCATGGTTCATTTCGAGTGCTTTGTTACGTGTGTAATTTTATTATTTAAGTCTACAACTTGTTTTATGTAAACAGCTATCCTTAAGTAATTTATTGTTTGCACTATAACGAAACGAGTTTGTGTTAGCAAAATCACAGATTTTTCTCATTTGAAATAATTCACATGTAATTAAGTTTCATCTTTATCGAAGGCATCTTGCGCGCTTTTCTTTCATCTATCCTAATGTCACATCGCAGAGATCATCCTCACCTTCAAGCTACTATAAATCACTCTCCAAATTTTTTCATCTTCTACATAAAAATTAATTGGCTCATCATTCTTTAGAGTCACTTTTAATATGATTTAGAAGCCTCATTTTGCACGACAAACCGTCCTACTAAACATAGTTGGTCATAATTCATCTTTGGAGAGAATCTTGGCTTTAGTCGTTAACGTCTAATAAATCATAATAAATTGTGCCGAACTAAAATATTACGCGTAGTAAAATTTAATTTAAATTATAAGGTGAAGTACGTATTTACTTTATTTATATTACACTAGCTTTCGCCCGCGACTTCGTCCGCGCCAAATTCATGAATGGACCGAATGTGCCTAATGCATTGTTTTAGTGGTCCAAAACCATCTTCGCGTTATCTTTTCAAATAAAAACCGCCTTTTGCTTTTTAAAAATCAATCCCTATAACTATAGAGTGAAATGAGGGATAATATTTTGTATGGGAGGAGTTTAGGCTGTCAAAAGGGCATGTATTAAAGTTAATAGTAACTACAGGGTTATTTGTAATTCACTGACATCCTCTTAACCCTGAATTCCTACAAGTTAAGTATGAAGTATCTTTTTCTATTTATTTTTTATTTTCTTCAACTTCATTTTTTTTTATTACTTTTACGGTCATCCCGTGAAACCATATATTTCAAACTAAATACAAACTGAAATATAGATGCACAGAAAAAACCCCAGAAAAAAGACCAATGCTGGAAATCGAACCCAGGTCCTCAGCGTTCCATGCTGCGTGCTTACCCCTACACCATCACTGGTCTAGAAGTTAGCGACGAATCTTTCCCATACATCGTACACTTCAGTCTGTTATAATCACATTAGGCAGTGATAAAGCGCATCTATGTATCTCTAAATTCCTATCACTCAAGCAAATGTTTTTTGTTTTACGACTTTTTAAAATGAAGCACTTTTTTACCATACAAATACACAGGGTATCGTAAAAATAAGAGGTAATCTCAAATAATTAAAACGTTATTACACCAAAAATATTAAGTTATGACAAAAGCCATAAAACAAAAAACATTTGCTTAACCCGTCGAACGTCCTGTGCGCACGGGTGTGCACACAACAGTGGGTAGGATTTAGAGCGGGACGTGAGCGTGGTAGGAGTTTAGGGTTAAAAGGATGCTAGTGAATTACAAATAACCCTATATAACTAGCTTTTACTGGCGTGTTTGTCCATGTTAAATAACTTTTTTCCTTTAATAAGCCTATGCTATCTTGAGCATAAAGCTATGTGTAAATTTAGTATATGCAGAGATTTTCCGTTTAGTTTCATCAAAATCCGTCCAGGCGTTTAAGAGCTACTAGAACTTAATCTGTATAATTTGATATTAATTCAAATTTAAAAATCAAAATAATAATAATAATAATAAGTGAAACCAGAATGGACTTACTTAGGAATATTTTAATTAGGTCTAGGATGGCTGGAATAATAAAAATTACTGTTGTACGACACCTGGCGCATAAATTGTTTTATGTTATCATTTTGTACCTAGAAATAGGTATTATGATAACATTGGACGTCACAAGCGTCGCCGGCGCACGTCATTGTTGCCAGGGCAGGACGCCATCGCTACGTGTGTGGCCACGACTTTATCCCAATAATAATAATAAATAAATCTATCTATTTATCTATCTACAGCCATTGTCCGTCCACTGCTGGACATAGGCCTCCTTCATATTTGACGACTGCTTTAGCCTAGTTGGTAGTGACCCTGCCTACGAAGCAAGAGGTCCTGGGTTCAAATCCCGGTAAGGGCATTTATTTGTGTGATGATCACGAATATATTTGTTCCTGAGTCATGGATGTTTTCTATGTATTTAAGTATTTATTTATCTATATAAGTATGTTTATCGTCGTCTAGTACCCATAGTACAAGCTTTGCTTAGTTTAGGACTAGGTCGATTTGTGTAAGATTGTCCCCTAATATTTTATTTATTTTATATTGCACCAACATTCACTATCCTGGGCTTCCCTCATCCACCCGCTGCCAGCTGTCCTCAGGTCATCAGTCCAACGTGTCGCAGGGCGTCCCACACTACGCTTTCCCAAACGAAATAAATAAATAAATATCAGGGGACAATTCACACCAATTGACCTAGTCCCAAAGTAAGCTAAGCAAAGCTTGTTTTATGGGTACTAGGCAACGGATAAACATACTTATATAGATAAACACATACCTACTTAAATACATATTAAACACCCAAGACCCGAAAACAAACATTCGGAATCGAACCCGGGACCTCAAGCTTCGTAGTCAGGTTCTATAACCACTAGGCCATCTGGTCGTCTAAGTCCAATTTTTTTTAAATAATGCTAAGTTCTCCTAATCGAAGTCCTATTAAAGTCGTGGTGGCCTAGTGGTTCGACCTAGGGCCTCTCAAGCAGGGGGTTCTAGAGTTCGAATCCGGGTTCGCCCCTCTTGAGTTTTTCAAAATTTACCATGAGCGTCACGGTGAAGAAAACTTCGTGAGGAAACTGCACACACCTGCGAAGAAACTCAATGGTATGTGTGAAGTTCCCGATCCGTTTGAGCCCGCGTAGGACCTATGGCCCAAGCCGTCTCATTCTGAAAAGCCTGTGCCCTGCAGTGGGACGTATATAAGCTGGGATGATGATGATGATAGTTACATTCGCTTGACAGACTGATACCGATGTTGATGATGGCTATGAATGTTGCCGTTGCCCGATTTCATTTTATTCAATGAAAGAGATGAAGCTTTTAAAGCTTGAAACAACCGTGAGACTAACTCATAGTGAAAATATAGGGATCACTCACGTCTTAAAACAAGTTTAACTCGACATGTTTCAGGCCATAGCCCTTCTTCCCGGAGTCACACGTCACGGCGGCTGCCAAACGCGCACAGATTATTATTGTGATTAGCGCGAAACATGTCGAGTTAAACTCGTTTTAAGACGTGAGTGATCCGTATATTTTCTCTATGAAAGAGAGAGCTTTACCACGAATTTGAATTCTGCGCGGACGAAATCGCGGGCTGAAGTTAGCTAATAATATCAGTAGAAGTAATTTAATTGAGTGTGTGAAGTTCCCAATCCGCAATGGGCCCGCGTGGGAACTACACTCCAAGACATCTCGTTCTGAGATGTGCGTAGTACTAGGGGCGTTCAATAAAAAGTGAGAATGAGTATGTTATAAACAACTTTTACTAAATGTAATTTTATTTTTCGACATAGTCATCTTTTAGCATAATACACTTATTATATATTTTTTCTAAACTTAAAATTTCATTTTTAAAAAAGGTCTCATCTTGAGTACTTAAAAAATCTTGTACTGCAGCGACTACCGCGTCGTCGTCTTCAAATTTCTAGCCTCTCGGGTATTGTTTCAATCTCGGAAATAGGTAGAAATCACTGGGAGCGAGATCTGGTGAATACAGAGGATGCTTAAGGATATTGAACCCAGCATCACGAATTGCAGCCATTGCAACGATGGACTTGTGTGCCGGGGCATTGTCCTGTTGGAACAGCACAACTTTCGAGGGTTTACCTCGCCGTTTTTCGCGGATCTCATTGCGCAATGTTGCTATTTGTTTGGCGTATAAAGTGCCCGTAATAGTGGCTCCATGTTTGAGATACTCAATCATTAATACCCCTTTACCATCCCAAAAAACAGAGCCATGACCTTACCGGCAGATGGGCCCACCTTGAATTTCTTCGGAGTTTGAGAATAGATTATGGCCTTCTCCATGTCATAGACTGCAGTTTCGTTTCAGGGTCGTAATGATGGAGCCATGTTTCGTCCATTGTTATAAATCGCGCCGAAAAAAGTTCCCGGTCTTGCTGTATCAGGTCCAAAGCTTCTTGACAAATCTCGACTCTAGTTTGTTTTTGCGTGTCAGTAAGCATTCTTGGTACCCAACGCGCAGATACCTTTTTCATACCCAAGCGTTCATGTAAAATATTATGCACGCTCCCCGTTGAAATCTTTACATTTTCAGCAATAAAACGAACCGTGACACGACAATCCGCCAAAACTGAGTTTTCAACTTTTTTCACAATTTCTTAAGTTATTGCAGTAGTAGGGTGTCCGGAGCGGGGGTCGTCCATGGTCGATGTTCTTCCATGTCTAAATTCGGCGCACCAACATGCGACTGTCGAATACGGAGGAGCATTAGACCCTAAAGTGTCCCGCAAATCCAAATTGACTTGGTCCGTAGAAAAATTTTTCAAACACAAGTATTTGATAACGGCGCGCAGTTAAATTTTCTCCATTTTCGCTAACGTACTCAATAGCATTGCAAAGAAATTACCGTATTTTTTTTTAAACAAAAGACAGTTACTTTTTTTTTCATAGCAATCAGCTAGATAGATTAGCTTTACCGGTCAGTATTTAATTTCCTAATATTGAAAGAGTTTGCATCTCATTCTCACTTTATATTGAACGCCCCTCGTATGATGATGATGTTGATAAATATTAGTAAGATTCACGAGCCATCTCGTGGCCGCCGCCAGTGCGTGGGCGCATGACGTCTCACTTCAATACGCGGCTTTGATGCGTCGGCTTTATCGCCCTTACTATTGCTAACGACTGTTTAGTTTAAGGAGTGCTTAGTGTATGGAGTTATGGAGGGTTCTTTTGCTAATATTCTATTGAGTCATTGCTCAGTTCGGTTGTATGGGGAATCGCTTTGAAATTCCTAAGCGGATAAACTTTACTCCTCTGTCGCAACGTGTCTTGGCCTCCAATACGAATGCCAATGGTCCCGGGTCTGTCCTGTGCCGCCTCTCGCCAGTCACCAGCCTTTTGGCGCATTTATTGCGTTCATTTAATCTCGTGCTGTATCATTACAAGCAAAGCTTTAGTCCTGAAATTCATGTGTTACCCCGGCGCCACACATAGCACAAATGTTTCAACACATATTTTTACACATATTTGATCTATGGTTGATTGTATGGTTGTTCTATTGAACAAATAAGCAAATACCGGTGCTTCACATGTGATCAAATATTTGTTCAAACATGTGTTGAAACATTTGTGCTATGTGTGGCGCCGGGGTAAGATATTTGAGGATTCACTCTAATAACTAGTGTTTATATAAAATCTCCTGTCACAGTGTTTGTTATCGAACTCCTCCGAAACGGCTTGACCAATTTTTATACATTCTTTTGTCTATACTAGGGGCGTTCAATAAAAAGTGAGAATGAGTATGTTATAAACAACTTTTACTAAATGTCATTTTATTTTTCGACATAGTCACCTTTTAGCATAATACACTTAGTATATATTTTTTCTAAACTTAAAATTCCATTTTTAAAAAAGGTCTCATCTTGAGTACTTAAAAAATCTTGTACTGCAGCGACTACCGCGTCGTCGTCTTCAAATTTCTGGCCTCTCAGGTATTGTTTCAATCTCGGAAATAGGTAGAAATCACTGGGAGCAGGATATGGTGAATATGGAGGATGCTTAAGGATATCGAACCCAGCATCACGAATTGCAGCCATTGCAACGGCGGACTTGTGTGCCGGGGCATTGTCCTGGTGGAACAGCACAACTTTCGAGAGTTTACCTCGCCGTTTTTCGCGGATCTCATTGCGCAATGTTGCTATTTGTTTGGCGTATAATGTGCCCGTAATAGTGGCTCCATGCTCGAGATACTCAATCATTAATACCCCTTTACCATCCCAAAAAACAGAGCCCATGACCTTACCGGCAGATGGGCTCACCTTGAATTTCTTCAGAGTTGGAGATGATGGCCTTTTCCATGTCATAGACTGCAGTTTCGTTTCTGGGTCGTAATGATGGAGCCATGTTTCGTCCATTGTTATAAATCGCGCCAAAAAAAGTTCCCGGTCTTGCTGCATCAGGTTCAAAGCTTCTTGACAAATCTCTAGTCTAGTTTGTTTTTGCGTGTCAGTAAGCATCCTTGGTACCCAACGCGCAGATACCTTTTTCATACCCAAGTGTTCATGTAAAATATTATGCACGCTCCCCGTTGAAATCTTTACATTTTCAGCAATAAAACGAACCGTGACACGACGATCCGCCAAAACTGAGTATTCAACTTTTTTCACAATTTCTTCAGTTACTGCTGTAGTAGGGCGTCCGGAGCGGGGGTCGTCCATTGTCGATGTTCTTCCACGTCTAAATTCGGCGCACCAACGTGCGACTGTCGAATACGGAGGAGCATTAGACCCTAAAGTGTCCCGCAAATCCAAATTGACTTGGTCCGTAGAAAAATTTTTCAAACACAAGTATTTAATAACGGCGCGCAGTTAAATTTTCTCCATTTTCGCTAACGTACTCAATAGCATTGCAAAGAAATTACCGTATATTTTTTTAAACAAAAGACAGTTAGTTTTTTTTTTCATAGCAATCAGCTAGATAGATTAGCTTTACCGGCCAGTATTTAATTTCGTAATATTAAAAGAGTTTGCATCTCATTCTCACTTTATATTGAACGCCCCTCGTAAGTACCTATTTGGTAATTACGTCTGAGAATAGGTGGCATGCTATTTTTTATACTTCTAGATGATAAGAATTAATTTATATGGCAAAACAACGTTTCCCGTGTCATTTTATACCTAAATCAGTCCCAAACGTGACACAAAATGTCAAACGGACCGACATCATACCATCTAACCCCATCTAGCAATATTCCACCTGTCACAATACCCGCAATACAATCTGCGTAGTCGCATTAAAATAATAAACAAACAGAAAACACCAAAATTCCCAAACTTTGTCGACGGAAAAAAAAGATTCGGAAATCGATCCCCTGAAACGCGACCCGAAGCCCTGTCACAACGCAATACCATATTTTTAACGTACCTCGTAAACAGATTAGTTTCCAATACAATTAAATGTAAACTCTGTTGCTACGGGCAAAGGTTCAGATTGGAAGCGTCTTACTAATTTTACGTTTGAAAAATCAACTCACCTGTGCCAAAAACTTTTATTGTTGGGAGCGTCGATAAAATCCGGCGCTTTTTATGAGGTTTCAAATTGTAAAGTCGAAGTCACATTTGAAATTGTTTTACTGAATTGTTAGGAATGTATATTTGAATATACGTAATCTCTTTATTGTTCAAAAATAAGAGAAAAAAAACACTATTGACAACCGTTGAGATATATTGTTTGGTTGAGTCAATCATGATGACGCGTACCGTGGTTCTTATTGCAATTCCATTAATGTCTAATTCTAAAGCCGAGGTATAATAGCGGAATGAAAAGGTTTGTCACTTTTCAACCTTATCTCGTTGCTATAGAGTCGAAAAGAGACGAACATTTTCATTCCGCGACTTTAAACGTTCTTGGACAGCGACTTTATTCTTGTTGAAATTTTATCCCACGGGAACGTAGTACCAGGAAATGTTTTAATCTAGAGAAGACTAGATCTTTGCGTATCTGTACGCCATATTTAAGTACCTAGTAAATGCCGAGGTAGCCTGGTAGTGTGACCCATGGCCTTTCAAGCAGAGGGTCGTGGGTTGGAGCCTGGGCTCGCACCTCTGAGTTTTGCGGAATTACTGTGCGAAATTATATTTTAAATTTACCCTGAGCTTTAGACGCACTAGAGCCAAGTGGGAATTACGCCAAAAGCCTTCTTTTTTTTGAGAGGAGGCTCAGTTTGTGCCGTAGTGGGACACATTTACAAGGGTGGGTTGATGACTGGTATTATACTAGAACCAGTTTCATATGTGGCCATATCTTTTCGTCGTACAAACATTTTAACATGTCCTGATACTTATTAATAGTTTAATCGTCTACCGCAGACAAATAGAGCGCACTAGTTTGAGAACCATTGGATTAAGAAAATTTAAACATAACATTTAGAGTCTAAATTTGAATCGAGAACGAGTCTAAATTTTTAAGTTCAAATGGAAGAGTAGCATCAGATTGTTACTGTTTCAACTAATACCGTAATTCTTCAATCATTTGTCTATCTGTCTGTCAGTCTTATCTTAACCAGGTCGTCGCTCCATCTTGTTGGAGGCCTACTACGTACGTCTGTACTCGAGAACCTTTTTGCCCCATCGGCCATCAGTTCTACGAGCGATGTCCCCTGCCCACTGCCACTTGAGTCTGGCGATTCTTCGAGCTATGTCGGTGACTTTAGTTCTTGCAAGGACTCAGTCTATCGTGAAGTTATCTCTATAGGTGTTCGAGCTGTTTCCCGCGAATACGAATTAAAATTAGATTTCATTTGCCGCTTATCCCGCGGGAACTATGTATTTTTCCATGGAAAAATCTATCTATAAATATATCCCCGGGGCTTACACTATCTCGGTACCAAATTTTGTTCAAATCCATAAGCCTTTACTAGGTGATTGACTAACAAAAGTTACTCATTTTTGATATTAGTAAGTGAAGAATTAATTGACCGCTATTCCGCGGGAACTTTGCAGTCTTCCTGGATAAAAACTATCCTATATCCTTTCCCGGGACTTACACTATCTCTTAAATCCGTTCAGCCGTTCTTGCGTGATAGGGGTCAATCAAACTTTTTTTGTAAACGATTTTCTGCTACTTTCTATGAAAACCGAAACAATTAAAAAACTGATTATTTTTCCTTATTTAAAGTATACTTTTCAAAACCCTACATTTTTGTAGTCAATAATGGTGTAATTGCCATATTTATTTTATTTTGTTTAGCTTCGTTTTTGTGGGTGACCCAGGGGACAATGTTGTCCCCGAAATTTGTATGAAAATAGTGGTATTTTTTTTTGTTTTCACATACGCATTATGATAAACAGTTTATCTAATTACTGCAAAATCATGGTCTCACTAACCAGAGATTACAGAGTTACTTGTAAAGGAGTAAAAAGTAAAAAAAGTTGATTGACCCATAGACAATCAAACAATCAATGATGAAATCCACGCAAGAACTAAAGTCACCGACAAGCTCGAAGAATCGCCAGTCTCAAGTGGCAGTGGGCAGGGCACATCGCTCGTAGCACTGATGGCCGATGGGGCAAAATGGTTCTCGAGTGGCGTCCACGGAGCGGACCACCAGACACCGTGTAGGTAGGCCTCCAATAAAATAAATAAATAAATATCACGGGACAATTCACACCAATTGACCTAGTCCCAAAGTAAGCTTAGCAAAGCTTGTGTTATGGGTACTAAGCAACGGATAAACATACTTATATAGATAAATAAATACTTAAATACATAGAAAACATCCATAACTCAGGAACAAATATTCGTGCTCATCACACAAATAAATGCCCTTACCGGGATTTGAACCCAGGACCTCTTGCTTCGTAGGCAGGGTCACTGCCAACTAGGCTAAAGCGGTCGTTAAGTCGTTCCAATAACTTGGAACGACTGGTTAAGGTTGAGGAAACGCGTTGGATGCGGATGGCACAGGACCGATCTGTTTGGCGTTGAGATTATCATCCAAACTTCTTCACAAACTTTTGTAATTTATAAATTAGTACGATAGGATAATGAATCAAGCGATTTTAGACAGGCATTAGTTTGTGTCATATTTCTGTTTTACGCGTTATTAGTTTTGGGACTCTTAACTAAACAGAAACCAACAGAAGCATCTTACCTATATGAATCCCACGGCATTTACCTTGTGTTATATCAACACAAATTAGCAGTTGAGTCTCGGGGTATACACACGTACCAGATAAGCTCTCAGGGTTGTGTAAATACCAGCTCTAGGGCTGCCAGTCAATAGTAAAGGCATTTGTTAATTGAAATAATTAAATAAATAAATCATGGGACCATTTTTTTTTTTTTTTTTTTATTTATTTGGAGAACAAACTGAAATAAGTGTACAGAAGATAATACAGATAAATAACTACTAATTAACATGCACTTACTCCCTTAGCAGGTCTCACTAAGACACATGTATGATAATTTTAACCACATTACGTGACACTAAAAGATAAACTAAACCGGTCATAGTTCCCGGTAAGCAACCCAGACGAAGCGAAACAGAGTAGCAAATAAGGTATCCGCCCACTCACAACAACAACTCACCTATTAAGCACATTAGTACCTCTGTTATACCTAAACAATAATATCTATTCATATATCCAATAATATCGCTTCAACAGGCAACTATTCCTAAATAATTAGGTAGACACATTTCTTCCACATACAAATTACAACATAACCGATCCAAATCCACTTATATAAGTAACTACATAAGTCATATCAACTCACCCAGTGACCCAGTGACCCAGTGACCATGGGAGACCAATTGACCTAGTCCCAAACTAAGCAAAGCTTGTACTAAGGGTGGGTGGGTCCATACAACATACTTTTGAAGTGAAACTTCTAATGCGACTTCCAACAAGCGTTGCGTTAATTGCGTTGCGTTAATTACGCATCGCAACGCAACGCAACGCAAGTTGACGTTTACGAGACGTTCGCATTGTATATAATATACTAACGGATGTTAAAATCTTCGTCAGTGCGATCCAAAACAATTATTGCGTCGTTTGGTATGAAAACTTGTAAAAATCAAAATTATTTTAATGGTAGATCGTAGAATAAAGTTTTTTAAACATATTTAGTAAAAAAAAGTATTGAATATCATTGAGAATTACGGAAAATCAAGAAAAAATATTAAAAATAACGTGCGCACGAGGAGCAACGCCATCTAGCGACGAGTTATGTAACTTGATTCGCTAGCGACTTGATAAAAGCGCCATCTAGTGAGTAATTTAAACACATAGATGCATAAGTAAATTTAGTTCTTTAAGTTATTGGCGCGGGTTACCACTCAATGGGTGCCCCAGGACGGTTGCCGGCGCCGCGGCAGGCCAAGGCGAAGATGGCGGGATGACCTAGACACGTTCTCGAGCGACTGGTCAAACACAAGTGCAGACAGGCCGAGTTGGAAGTCCAGGGGAGAGGCCTTTGCCCAGCAGTGGGACACTGAAACAGGCTATTAAAAAAAAAAAAAAAAAAGTTATTGCAATAAGGTTCATATTGATGTATACTTAATACAAACATCGAAGACTCGAGCACAAACATTCGTATTTTTCACTCGAATATCTGCCCCAACCGGGTATAGAACCCGTAACCTCAAGCTTCGTAGTCAGGTTCTCAAACAACTAGGCTATCCGGTCGTTACAATTCACAGCAAACTAATAATTTTAACTTCATTGTCCTCATCCCAGTCTATACACCGTGAAATTTTAGTGGTTGTTTTCCCGAAACGAGGTGATTTAGTATCGATTGTACAATCGATTTATAATTACTATTTTGACTAGAGTCAAAAATCCAATTGTGAAAAACGAAAGTCGAAAATGACCGCAAACCAATAGTAACGCTTCGTTGGTACCTAACCTATCGTACGATCGTACGCTACTTGTACCAACGAAGCGTTACTATTGATTTGCGGTCATTTTCGACTTTCGTTTTTCACAATTGGATTTTTGACTCTAGTCAAAATAGTAATTATAAATCGATTGTACAATCGATACTAAATCACCTCGTTTCGGGAAAACAACCACTAAAATTTCACGGTGTATACGTCTCTACTTAGACCGTAGTGCCCACGTGTATCCAGTGCGGATAGGGAACTTTACATATACCATTGAATTTCCACTCGGGGTCGTGCAGGTTTCCTCACGATTTTACCCTTAACCGTAAAGCTCATAATAAATTTCATATGCAATTTCGCACATTTTCGAAAACACAGAGGCGCGAGCCGGGATTTGAACCCACGACCCTCTGCTTTTTTTTTAACTATGGGACCCAATACATCCCTGTATTGTTTTTTTGTATAATTATTATTATTTTTTATTTAATTCTATATTTGTATGGTTTTTTAGTTTGTAATTTATTATATTTTAATTTGAAAAGATGACTTCCTGCCAAGTTTCTTGCGGCGCATTCTTCTTGGCAATGATGGTCCTTACGAAAGCGCTGGTAGTTTAAAAAAGTGTCATGTAAAAGAGCCCTTTGCGGCCTATTTGCAGAATAAAGGTTTTGATTTTTTTTTTTGGCCATAGGTCAAACTACTAGGCCATCACGGCTTTAACTGTACTTTACAACATTTTGAATGTTCTCACAACCCTAGCTTCGATGGTACGAATTGCTCCGAATACCGTATTCTGGCAAGGTGTTTCGATCCACGATGAAACGTGTGATATGTTCACTGTAAACAGTCTGCGGTATATCTAAAACTAGCCTAGGCAATGTTTCTTCTGATTGTAAGGGTGCGCTTTGATTGCAGCGGGTCAGAGAGGCGCAAATAAACCAATCATCAGCGACCGCTTTAGCCTAGTTGGTAGTGACCCGGCCTACGAAGCAAGAGGTCCTGGGTTCGAATCCCGGTAAGGGCATTTATTTGTGTGATGAGCACGAATATTTGCTCCTGAGTTATGGATGTTTTCTATTGTTATAAGTATTTATTTATTTATATAAAGTATGTTTATCGTCGTCTAGTAGGTACCCATAGTACAAGTTTTGCTTAGTTTGGGACTAGGTCGATTTGTGTAAGATTGTCCCCCAATATTTATTTATTTATATTCATCATCATTAAAATAAATCTAATATATAAAAATCTCGTGTCACGGTGTTTGTTACCGAACTCCTCCGAAGCGGCTTGGCCGATTTTTATGAAACTTTTTTCTCTACACTCGGTAGGTCTGAGAATAGGGCGTAGGCTACTTTTCATACCCCTTTTCTTCGCGGATGAAGTCGCGGGCAACAGCTAGTAACATATAAATATCACGGGACAATTCAGTATGATCACACCAATTGACCCGGCCCCAAAGTAAGCAAAGCTTGTGGTATGGGCACTAGGCAACGGGTAAACATGCTTATATGGATAGATACACACTTAAGTACATAATTAACACCCAAGACTCGAGAACAAACATTCGTATTTTTCACACGAATATCTGCCCCGACGCGGGAATCGAATCCGGGACCCCAATCTTTGTAGTCAGGTTCTCTAACTAATGGGCCATTTGGTCACCAAATCATTCATCATTATTACCATCCCAGCTCATTGAATTAACTTTTTCGTGTCGTTAGCTGAGTCAAGTGCCGGTGCCAGTTGTTCAAGTGTCATCTTCATTCTGTTTCATAGAAAAAATGCTTAGGTTGACCAGGAGACAAAATTTGTGTAACCATATACACCGTGAAATTTTAGTGGTTGTTTTCCCGAAACGAGGTGATTTAGTATCGATTGTACAATCGATTTATAATTACTATTTTGACTAGAGTCAAAAATCCAATTGTGAAAAACGAAAGTCGAAAATGACCGCAAACCAATAGTAACGATCATCGTACGCTACTTGTACCAACGAAGCGTTACTATTGGTTTGCGGTCATTTTCGACATTCGTTTTTCACAATTGGATTTTTGACTCTAGTCAAAATAGTAATTATAAATCGATTAAATCGATTGTACAATCGAAACTAAATCACCTCGTTTCGGGAAAACAACCACTAAAATTTCACGGTGTATAGCGGCGGGTGGCAAGGAAAAGTTGATTCACCCGTTTACGTCCCACTGCAGGGCACAGGCCTCCTGTCAGAATGAAAGGGCTTGGGTCGTGGTGGCCTAATGGTTTGACCTATTTTACCTCTCAAGTAGGTCGTATGTTTCAATCCGGGCTCGCACATCTGAGTCTTCGAAATTTATGTGCGAAATTATATTTGAAATTTACTATAATATAAGCTTTTCGGTGAAGGAAAACGTCGCGAGGAAACCTGCACACGCTTAAGAAATTCAATGGTGAGCGTAAAGTTCCCAATCTGCACTTCGTCCGCGTGGGAACTACAGCCTAAGCCCTCTCGTTCTGAGAGGCCTGTTCCCTGCAGTGGGACATAGGCTGGGATGATGATGATGATGATGGATGATACAATGGTGTCTGCTATTAAACTAATACAAAAAATACTTAGTACGTAAATGTTTATTGAATCAGGCGTTACTTTGCGGAGGTCCATATTAATGAACTAAAACAATTACTTTGCTCGCCCGCGACCTTACATGTAAGGTCGCGGGCGAGCAAAGTGATTGTTTTAGTTTACGTAAATGTTCTCTGTACCACAAAATAAAAAGGTACAGAAGTCAATCAAGTGTATGTACTTCACTTTTCATACCTACGCTCGGCGGTCGCTTTAGGGTTGTCAATTATGGCATATGCACATAAAACTTATCGTGATAGTGGCACTCGTATCTAGTTGTTTGATTTATTGTTGATATTCAAACGGGAAGAATGGTAATATAAAATAATAATAATAATACTTAAAATACCTACCTACAAAATTTAGCGTTTGTCAATTTTCACTATCGAAAATCCCTAATAACTTCTAAACGGATTATCCTAGTTACACAATTTCCATTGTCCTATCGGTTTTAGACCTAAACCTATCTAATGACACTAAAAACAACACAATATCTATACAAACAAAAAAACATGTTTTCAACTTACGTAATATTAGTGGCGTGAATTTACCTTACAAAAATGTAGTTAGGTACTTACTTCGTTTATTATACTGATTCAAAATAGGAAACTATTATTACTTTGGGAGTCGGGGCGAGGTGCTTACCTATCTACCTACCTAAGCTACCTACCTAACTATTCTATGTAACGTTAAAATGAACCATCGAAATACAAGCAGATACCTACTAAACTTACCTCTCTGAAACCACTGGTAGCTTAAAAAACGACCATTCACCGTTTAGGGTTGAATTTAAACAACCGTCCACTGAACAGTTATAATAACCTTTTTTTTGTTGCTCCATTATTGCACTCGAAAAATTCCACAGACGCGCGACTGCAGCGCGCGCCTCACGCGGAAGGCAATCGCGCTCGGACTGATTCGAACTGATCCGAGATATCGTGTCTGTGAACAGTGTCTGTGTGCGTTGCTCGAGCGCACTTTGTATGTAGATTTACTTCTGAACCTTTTTATTTTGTGTCTGTGCTTAGTATAATTTAATGAGATGTAAACACAATTATACCAAGAAGAAGAATTTCCATTCAAAACAAAACGTTTATTAATGTATAAAAAATAGAACGGAGGCTATAAAAATATCCCTAGCAATTATTTTTACGGTCTAATTTATTACTTTTATGAATCTTACTCATAATATAAAATGCTATTATAAAAGTTTGGATGTTTGTTGTTCTTGACCAAATGTCGTAATGTGTAGAGAACCTGACTATGAACCATGAGCTCCCGGGTTCGATTCCCGCGTCGGGGCATCATTTGTATCAAAAAATTGGGGCTCTAGTGAAAAAGGGGTTAATTCTGTACAAGTTGAACAGCTGATTTGGACTTAACCCCCTTTACACATAAAATAGAAAATAGCTGTTTAATTTCAGCAGACTTAACTACTAAGACTTAAGACTAGGGTCCCAGAAATACGAATGTTTGTGCTCGAGTCTTGGATGTTAAATATGTATTTAAGTATGTATTTATCTATATGTATAAGTAAGTTTATCCATTGTTTAGTGCCCATAACACAAGCTTTGCTTACTTGGGGGCTAGGTCAATTGGTGTGAATTGTTCCGTGTCATTTATTTATTTATTTAAACATATGAACGAATTTATAAAACTTGACATACAGAAACACCAAGATAAGATAGGTATTTTAAATTAAAACATGTATAAATAGAGTTACTGTCCAAGAATATCAAGTAAAATTTACCAAGAAATTCCTTGCTGCATGCCGCACTGGGCCGCGAACTAGGCTCCAAGCCTTCTGACAAGTCTTCTGGCATTCTGACAGGAGGCGTGTGCCCCGCAGTGGGAAGTATATTATTATAGACCGAATTGATTAAACCAAAAAGCAAGTAAAATCACAAATTTTTAATTCAACTGCCAGCCTTATGGTTCAGGCAAGCGACGCCACGGGTAAAGACGAGTACTATATAAAGTGAGATCCTAATAAAGTCTTCAAATAAGGTTAATTGAATCAAAACTTCGTTCTATGTTGACACACTTTCTAATTATTTTCGTTGAATACTGGGTTCACCCCAACCACACAGATGCGGAATAATCGTGTTCGCTGGCCCGCCACACGCGACAGGCGGCTTCTGGATGTGCGTCGCCTGTGCCACAAGCCGTCGGTCGCGGGTGCGTGACGTTTCAGAGAAACCACCCTCAAACATTCCCGAACAAAACATACGAACGTTATCGGTCGCGGACACGCGTCGGTCACCGGTCGCCGGCGGCGGGTGGTCAGAGAAACCAGGGCTTTAGTATTTATAGCAAACATACAGACAATTTATTTTTGTCATATCGTCACTTTCTTCCTAATTTCTCAGTTGAGGTCACATCTAAGAAGGAGAAGGAGAGGACTAGATGGTATACTGTATATCTGATTATATTGTCGGAATGGGATATTTCCTCTTGGCCTAATACCGTGTAGATACACGGATTTCCAATCACTAATGTCTCTTGTATTCATTGACATATATTCTTTTCTTTCTTTTCTTCCTTAATGGCGGCCACTAGGCTTGTGCCAATATCAGTTAATTGCTCTGAGAGCGACTCACGTTGTACGGTAATTGTAGTTTTTGCAACTTGATAGTAAAATTCCAAAAACCACGTGGAGACAACTTGCGCATTAAAAAATGTCAGACACGAGAGCAATATAGAATTTTGAGATCACTGTAACAGTTAAGGTTAATCGCCGCATAAAACACTATCAGAATTATACCACAACTAGCCAAAGAAACAGAAATACCAAAATTATATACTGTCTACATCCGCCATGTTCGAATGCCACAAATCGAATCCGACATATATTCTACACGATTCTATATTCTAGACAAGACTTTTCATGTCAACAATATGTTCAAATACCGGATTGTCACAAGACATCATCGCGATATAGATTATACACCGCAGAAGTGACACAGCTATTTTACCTGGGCAACTTTATTTTTTGTTGTACCTTTTGACTTTTTTTTAAATTCGGAAAGTTTTATGTGATTTCTGCTCAGAATCACGATTTAAGTACATCTAACTATAAACTTACCTATGAAACTGACACCTGATGATTCGCTGACATTTTTTGTGTTTTTGCAGTATCGAAAAACGCACGACGTCATATTTTACGACGACATAAATTTTTTGATATTATTTAGACTAAAAAGAAAGAACATAAAATAAATATTCAAAAATATCAAACTGGGTATAAAGCAATTAAACAAATTGTCATTCAAGTTCAGTCAGTCACAATTTTTTACCTACAACTAGGTAATTTTGAATGGGAACGTCTGCATGTTTTAGTCTATGATTGTAGGATGGCGTGACGTTTTATTTAAAATAATGTTTTTATTGTGGTATTACAATATTATTAGCCGCTTAGTCACTTGAACAACATGTAATTTTACTTACTTGAGTAGTGAATTGTTACTTACGTGCAGGTTCTCGCTTACATTCGGAGTCTCAATCAAAAATTAGTGCGTTCGCCGCTCATGAATGTCAAAGTCGCACTGAAGTCCGTTGCACCTTCAACGGGTCAAAGCAGTGTAACAGAATGAGTGTTCGGATCGCGATATCTAGTACGTTAGTACATATATATCGATGCTTGTATTATTGTTTTATTTTATGACACTGATTGATCTTGTTTGTGTTGTGCGTGTCTTGATTATTTTTAAGCAACTGTTTTACAACAAGGTATTTGTATTCATTCTTTCATTTCATTCATTTGTATTGTTCCATTCCAATTTTAAAAATATCACTGCTATCATTTTCATTTTCATTTCCTTTTCACTTTGTCACTCTTTATTAATTTGTGCACGTTACAATAATTAGAATAATTAAACATACATCGTTTTGCTTGCTGCGCGTGTGGTTGGCCGTGTCAGTTGTCAATGTCAAGTCAACGCCGCCATGTCAAATATAACGCCCTTGTGTTGGTAGTGGTAGCGCTGAGCTTAAAATGGTCGCGTTCACAATTTAGACACGGTCCGGTCGTACGTGCAGCGAGCGAATGACGGCCTCACGGTCCCACCGGAAGGCCAGCGCTGGCTCTCGAGCCGGCATTATGCTGAGGTGGGTCCGTTTCCTGATAGTTGTAGTTGCCTTACATATTGTTATCTCGTAAGTATGCCTGTTGTAACTGTCACGAATAAATGTTTATCCTTTCTTTTTTCCTTAGATTATTAATACACTAGATAGAGCTTCGGCGGCATGAAAACGTCCCGAAAAATATAAGCCAACTTGGCTTATACCTATGTCATTTGCCTCCCTTCAGTTTGAATGACGTAACGCGATCGTAATATGAAGCTGTCAATAGTACATTACTGCAGCGGCCGCGAAATAGGGGATTGCCGGCCGAGTAGTTATAGATGGCCGAGTGTTAACGAGGCCATCTAGGGATACGAGGCCGGCAATCTCTATTCGTGGCCAAGGCTTGTATAGAGTTTTTCTAAAACATGCATCATCATCATCATCATCATCATCATCATCATCATCATCACCATCATCATCATCATCATCACCATCACCATCACCATCGTCGTCGTCGTCATCATCACCATCATCACCACCATCAACATCATCATCACCATCATCATCATCATCACCACCACCATCTTACCTTACCTTAAATAAGCGTAGTAGCAGAATGTCATAATGAACCAAAACGCAAATATTGCTTATAGTTTTTTTTTAATGGCTAAATGCTATGATGCCATAGACCTACAAACAAACGTCATGGTATGAAACAATAGACGATCACTTTGCTGGCCTTGGCCAGCAATGTTGTATGAAATTCCATTATTGACCTCTCGTCTAGCCGCACCTGCATTGTGACACTTCGTGGCGTATTATAAGAAACATAACGTCAATATTACATAGCATGTTTGAGAAAAAGAAATTTGTGGACGTTTTGTATCGCAATGTTTGCTACTGACACTCTATCTAGTGCATAAATAATCTAAGCTTTTTTCTTTCTTTCTTTCTTTAAGTTGACAGGCGTATACGTCAGCTACGAAAAGTGAAGATGAGGTCAAATGTGTATTTTACTGGTTCAGTAACAGCCTATTGACTCTAGTCTTGAAGAGCCCTAGGTTGTATATATCATATTCCATTAACATAATTCCATTCCTTACGAACTCGTATTAGGAAGATGAAGCGGATCGAAAGAGTGAATACCTAATCCGCACTGGGCCCGCGCGGGAACTACGGCCCAAGTCCTCTTATTCTGAGAGGAGGTCTGTGCCCTGCAGTGGGACACATACAGGCTGGGATGATGATGGTGAATATTTAAATGGGATTGTTTAATAGTACTTATAAGCAATTTGTGTAGTGGTAGAGCCATGTTGTAGCTAGCCACTGCATCACAAATGGGCCGGCTCGTCCGGGGCAGTACCACCCTCTCACAGAACACCGGCGTGAATCAGCAGTACTCCTGCTGCGTTTCGTACGGTCAGTGAGAGCGCCGGGGGCCCAGTACCTCTCCCCCTCCTCTATTCCCTCTCCTTTTCCCAGGGCCGACAACGCACTGGCATCGTGTAAAGCGCTGCGGGTGTCTATGGACAGTGGTGATCATTTAACATCAGGTGACCCACTAGTTCGTTTGTCTGGCCTCTTTAACATAAAAAAAATAAAAAAAAAACAAAAAAAAATTGTGTATGCGATACACAACACCAGTTTTTTCCATGACTTTCTGAAAAAAACATGTAATAGTATAAACTGTCTGTCTGCGCTAACACCTATCTGCTTATCCTATCTGCCTATCCTATCACTTATCTGCGACGACCTGGTTAAAGTTGCGAGATCGCGTTGGATGCGGATGGCGCGGGACCGATCTGTTTGGCGAGCCTTGGGGGAGGCCTATGTTCAGCAGTGGACGTCTTGCGGCTGAAATGATGATGAACGAACACCTATCTGTACAATGTTTGAGCAAATAAATGACTGATTACTGATCGTGAAAGTATACGAATTACTCACGTCTTAAAACGAGTTTCACTCGACATGTTTCGGGCTAATCCGTAGCACTTCTTCTTGGAGCAACACGTTACGGCGGCTGCGTTTTAAATCCGTTTAAAGACGTAATCCGTATACTTTCACTATGAGTGAGTCTCAGCAGTTTCATGTTTAAAGTGAATGACAGATTACTGATCAAGTAACAATTCGCTGTATAACACGAATTCGGTTCTAATTCGCCTGTATGGTTGGCGCAAACCCGGCCATTATCGCGACCTATACCTATAAATTAGTTCATCAAATAAATTTATAAAGTAGATTAATGTGTGCGCTGATTCAAATTATAGCTATTGACAGCGGTTTCCCTTTTATATTCTATTTTAATAAATATTTAGAGCGATTCGAATAACGTCTTCATTTTTAGATCGTGCAGAGGGTACGATGGCTGAGAGAATTTTGAGAAATAGGTATTTTAATGAAATGTCGCTGTCTCGCCCGAACCCCTCCGTATCAGTACAGCGAGAGCGGGACAACTGCACCTCAGACCGTTAATAGGCGCGTAAAATTGATCAAAACAGCATTTCGTAATCCCCTGTTTTCTTCTCGAAAACTGGACCAATAAATTTTTTTTTTTATAAATAATTAGAGGACAGATTTAGCTATGCCCCTATGTTTTCCTTTTTTTGTTTATAGGAGGGATTCTTTTCTGATGAGTGTCTGAAAATGACGTTGAATTTGGGCAATTTTTTCAGTTTTTGAAAGCTCATATTTCTTATGTTAATTGAAATATGGAAAAAAACGAAACATAGGGGCATAGCTGTGGTAGATACAAATTACACAGTAAAAAAAATTGTCTCTAAAACCATTATCCAGGGAGGAAACAGGGGATTACGTTTGTATGGAGAAATAGTGCGCATCGTACCCTCTTAATTAGTTTCTCGGCTGCAGTATCATTAGTTATTATTTGAATATAATCTTTGAAACAAGTTACACAATCATAGTTAACGACTGGACTGTTTTGTTTCAAATATAATTAATGATTTTATTAGTTGAAAGATGTTGTTTACCGTTTTTGACATGGATGGGCGCTACGCTATCGCATTAGGCTGCTTATCCACCGGAGCTGTGCGAGGATGCGTTGCGAGGGATGTGTTTGTCATGAACCAATAGAAACACCTCATTTACCTATCCTTGCTCAGCTCAGCCCTGGTGGAAACAGAGGGGCTACTCCGAAATTCAAAAATAGAAGTTCGTATCGCATCGTCTTGCTCGCTCTTGTATTAAATACTATTAGCGTGAGAGGAATGGCACGATACGAAGTTCGAATTTTGCACTTCGCAGTATGCCAGCTCAGCGGAGCGAGGTTTTTGTACATACAAAACAAAAGAAGGGAAAGGAGAGGTAAGGAGGGAGGAGTGAGGGAGGGAGGGAGAGAGGGGTTAAGGAGGAGGGAGGGGGATGTGTGCGGCGAATGTGTTGCGAGGGATGTGTTGCTAGGCGGCGTTGCTCCGCTCCCGCCTCACCGCACCCCGCTCGCTTATTTGAAAAGAGCCTGCTACACATCCTCGCTACGCATCCTCGCATCGCACCGCTCAGCTACCTCGCTCATTTTTGGTGGAAACATTCACACCGTTAAGCTGCGTATACACCGTGAAATTTTAGTGGTTGTATGTATGTATGTAAACACTTTATTGTACATAAAACACAAAAATAATACAAAACAACACAACAAAAATAGTACAAAGGCGAACTTATCCCTAGAAGGGTTGTTTTCCCGAAACGAGGTGATTTAGTATCGATTGCACAATCGATTTATAATTACTATTTTGACTAGAGTCAAAAATCCAATTGTGAAAAACGAAAGTCGAAAATGACCGCAAACCAATAGTAACGCTTCGTTGGTACCTAACCTATCGTACGATCGTACGCTACTTGTACCAACGAAGCGTTACTATTGGTTTGCGGTCATTCTCGACTTTCGTTTTTCACAATTGGATTTTTGACTCTAGTCAAAATAGTAATTATAAATCGATTGTACTTTAGGGATGTTTGGTTGTGATAAATTAAACTCCCTAATAGATTTGTATAAGTGAAGAATAGGTGAAGAAGAATATGTGAAGACTGTTTATTAAAAAATATTTACAAGTGTATATAAAATATGTACAGGGCGCAATTAGTGCTAGGTCCGCGGATCACGCAAGAGGGCGTGGATCATTGCGCTCTCGCTCTAAAGTGAGCGAGACGGTTGCGGACTACAGAACGCTCGGAACTCTCGCGCTCGCGTCTATAAAATACGGCGCGGCAAAGCCTGCGATCTTTTTCATCGCGCGGCCGTCGAGGAAGGAACATGTCGTCGTAGCTCCGTACTTCGCTCTGATGCAGCGTGTGTCTCCGCTGCACTCCGCGATCTGAAGCACGACGACAAAGATGAAGATTCCTCGAGGCTTGAAGATTGGAAAACGCTGCGATCGACGAAACAAATAAAAACTGTTCTTTTGAGAACATTCGACCTTATGGTCGCGTCTCTATAGACAACGTCACTTTTCTCCTTTAACGACGTCAATCACCTACAGGGTTCCCCTTCAAGCGAAGCGTACCGGCAGGCGGATAGTGCGGCCTCGGCGAGTTCTGCTTGTGGTTGTTGTAGGTGTTGAGTCGTTTTGTCCTGTGTTTTGTTTCAGGTTTGGATCTTGTTGTTTCAGGTCGTTTGTTGTTTGTTTCGTAGTTTGTTTGTCGATCGTCTTTGATGTAATTTGTTTGTTGTTGCAGATAGTCGGCGTTGTAGTAGCGGTAGGTATAGTTATATTATCGTGCTCGGCGATGGTGTAGGCAGGTTTGAGACGGTCTATTGATATATTTGTTTGCCGGTTAGGTAGCTGTAGGGTAAATATCTTGCTATCTCTTTTCAGAACGCGGTAGGGTCCGCCGTAAGGTGCTTGTAGCGGCTTCTTTACGGCGTCTATGCGTACGTATACATATTCGCATGTTTGCAGGTCGCGATGTACGAATATGGGTTTCGTGCTGCTGTGTGGTTGGTTCGGCATCGGTCTCAGATTGCGTATTGTGTCTCGCAGCTGATCGACGTAGGCGGAGTCTAGGGTGACGTCATCGCGGGTCAGTGATAAGAAATCACCGGGTAAGCGTACGTTGCATCCGTAGGTGAGTTGGGCTGCGCTTACGCCGGTGTCACTTCGCATCGCGGCGCGTACTCCGAGTAGTACTGTAGGTAGCTCGTCGATCCAGCTTCTTGCGGTTTGGAGTCTTGCTTTTAACGCGGCCTTCAAAAATCGGTGCCAGCGTTCAATAATCCCATTACATTGCGCGTGGTATGGGGTTGTGCGCGTTTTTTCAATGCCGAGTAAGTGCGAGAGAGATGCAAATACTCGGCTTTCGAACTGACGACCTTGATCGGTTGTTATGGTCGCTGGGCAGCCGAAGCGGGAAATCCAACCTTCGTAAACGGCTTTGGCGACGTCTTCAGCTGAGATTTCGCATAATGGGTATGCTTCGGGCCATCTCGTTGCACGATCAATCATTGTCACGAGGTAGCGATGACCGGTGGCCGCGGTAGGTAGCGGGCCAACGATATCGACATGTAAGTGTTCGAATCGTTCGGTTGGCGGGAACATTGACGGTTGACTCGATGTATGGCGCTGTACTTTGGCGCGTTGGCATTGTACGCATACTTTTGCCCACTTGCCGATGTCCGCGTTCATTGAGGGCCAAAAGTAGCGTTGCGCGATGAGTTTTCGTGTCGTTTTGATTCCGGGATGACTGATGTTATGTACTGCGTTGAATGCGATGCGACGGTGTTCTTCGGGTAAATATGGACGTATATGTGGAGTTGATGTTTCGCAAAATATTTTGATGTTTGATGAGGGCAGAGTGACTTGCTTGATGGATAGATTGCTCTGTAGAGTGAGTGCTTGAATGATATCGCTGTCTCGCTCTTGAGCTTCGGCAAGTTGTTTGTAGGCGATTGGCGATGGACACGTAATAGCTTCGACACGTGACAAGGCGTCCGCTGCAGCGTTTTGTGACCCACTGACATGGCGAATGTCAGTGGTAAATTCGCTAATGAATAAAAGCTGGCGGGTGCGTCTTGGCGATTCGCTACTTGCACTTGTCTTTGTATAGGCGAATGTTATCGGCTTGTGGTCGGTAAAAATGATTATTTCGCGTCCCTCGAACATCTTGCGAAAATGCTTGACGGCCATGTAGATTGCTAGTAGCTCTCGGTCGTAGGTACTGTAGCGAGTCTGCGCGTCGGTAAATTTCTTGGAAAAATATCCGAGCGGTTGCCACGAGTTGACGATGTACTGATTTAGAGCGGCACCGGCTGTTTTGTCGCTGGCGTCGCAAAATATGGTGAGTGTCGCATGATGAGACGGATGAGCGAGTAAAGCGGCGGTTTTTATGCTGTCTTTACACGCTTCATACGCTTGCGTTGCCTCAGCGGTCCATTCAATCGGAGTTTTGTCGCGCTTCTTGACATTGTGTAGGTACTTATTCAGCGGCGCTTGAATGGTGGCGGCGTCTTTGATGTTTTCCCGGTAAAAGTTGAGCATACCGAGAAAACGTCGTAGCTCTTCCACGGTTTGCGGTTTCGGGAAGTCGGTGATCGCTTGTACCTTTTCTTGAGGTGGCTGTATTCCTTCCGCCGAGACTTGATGGCCGAGGAATTTGACGGTCGGCTGGCCGAAAACACACTTTGACGGGTTGATGGTAATACCGTATTCTTCGAGTCGCTGTAGTGCGATGCGTAGGTGTTTTCGGTGCTCTTCCTCGTCGTTTGATGCCACAAGTAGGTCGTCGACGAAAGGGAATACGAAGTCGAGTTCGCGTAGTACTTCGTGAATAAAACGTTGGAACGTTTGACCGGCGTTCTTGAGACCTGGGCACATGCGCGGAAACTCGAAGAGACCAAATGGGGTGATGATAGCGGTTTTCTCCACGTCTTCTTCGCTGACTGGCAGTTGTTGATACGCGCGATTGAGGTCGAGAGTGGAGAAAATTTGCTTCCCGGCGAGTTGGTAGGTGAAATCGCGTATGCGTGGTATGGGATACCGATCAGGCTTAGTAATGGCGTTGAGCCTTCGGTAATCACCACACACGCGTAGGTCACCATTTTTCTTCGGCACGACGTGAAGAGGTGATGCCCAAGGGCTCTTGCTTGGTCTGCATAGGCCTTGTTCCATCATGTTCTGGAATTCTTTTTTCACGATTTCGTAACGATGCGGTGCGATGGGGCGTGGCCTACAGTGAAGGGGCGGGCCAGTAGTTTCGATGAAATGTTCGACTGGATGTTTCGGCGACAATTTCATCGATGTAAGTCGGGTGGCTCCTGGAAATTCGGCAAGGATGTTGTGGTATGCATCTTGCACATCTATGCTGCGAACGGTAGGTATTGGCGCAGAGCATATTTGTGCGTTTGTTGTGAGATGCGTCTTGCCGTCGATGAGTCTGCGATGTTTTATGTCGACTATTAGATCGTGGAATTTCAGGAAATCTGCACCCAAAATCGGCTTGGATACGTCTGCGATGATAAATTTCCACCTGAATGATCTTCGGAGGCTGAGGTCGAAATCGAGAGTCTTCTCACCGTATGTAGGTATGACCGTATTGTTGGCGGCGTACAGTTGGAAAGGAAGAGGCGTTGCGGTGGAATTTTTCGTTCTTGGTATGACGGAAATATTTGCTCCCGTGTCTACCAAGAACGATAATCTGGTTTTTCTGTCTTTGACGAAAAGGCGGTGTGATGTTTCGGGAAAGCCAGTTTCCGCCGCAGACAGCGTTACATTTTCCGACGGCGTGTGGATGGGCTTGGCTCTGCACGGTGGTTCGCAGTTTTTGGCGTCCATACCGTAGCGATGATGGTACTTGCAGTATGGCATGGGCGAGTTTGGACGGCTTCCGTTCTGCGACGTAGTGCGTGGGCGTGATTGGAAGTTACGGCGAGGGCGACTGCGCTGTTTGTTCATGTCTTGCGGTCGTGATCGCAGCTCGGCAACTTCTTGGGACAATCTTCGAATTTCACTGACGAGCATCTGAGTATCGACGGCTGGAGAGTGCATTTTCTTGGATTGGATTCTTCAGAGGTTTGTGTTCTTCACGGGGGCTCGGAAAGTTGCTGTTGTTCTGTTCGCGGGGTCACGAACGGGTCGGGGTCACCACTTTAGGGATGTTTGGTTGTGATAAATTAAACTCCCTAATAGATTTGTATAAGTGAAGAATAGGTGAAGAAGAATATGTGAAGACTGTTTATTAAAAAATATTTACAAGTGTATATAAAATATGTACAGGGCGCAATTAGTGCTAGGTCCGCGGATCACGCAAGAGGGCGTGGATCATTGCGCTCTCGCTCTAAAGTGAGCGAGACGGTTGCGGACTACAGAACGCTCGGAACTCTCGCGCTCGCGTCTATAAAATACGGCGCGGCAAAGCCTGCGATCTTTTTCATCGCGCGGCCGTCGAGGAAGGAACATGTCGTCGTAGCTCCGTACTTCGCTCTGATGCAGCGTGTGTCTCCGCTGCACTCCGCGATCTGAAGCACGACGACAAAGATGAAGATTCCTCGAGGCTTGAAGATTGGAAAACGCTGCGATCGACGAAACAAATAAAAACTGTTCTTTTGAGAACATTCGACCTTATGGTCGCGTCTCTATAGACAACGTCACTTTTCTCCTTTAACGACGTCAATCACCTACAGTACAATCGAAACTAAATCACCTCGTTTCGGGAAAACAACCACTAAAATTTCACGGTGTATACGCGTACCCAGGCTCGCGTAGGGTACGCGTACATTGGATACGCGTACAGCTCCTGTACGGACCGCTGCGAACCTGAACGCGAGTTCAATCGATCCACTGCGAGCCGAGCCTCAGTCGTTCGCCATGAATCGAAACAGACCGTCTATATACAGCGTACCTACCCGGGCGCGCGCGATCGCTTTGACGCGCGACCAAAAACCGACAAACGGCGGCTCGCTGCGAGCCAGTGCGAGCCGAGCTCGCGCGGCACGTGCTCCCCTACGTGTACGCGTAGCTGCAAGTACGGACAGGCGCGCGAACCCGCGCACCCGGGCTCGCGTAGGGTACGCGTACAGTGTGCGCAGTCCGTACGCAGCTTAAAGCTGCCGACGCCGCTGCTGAAGCTGGCGCCGTGTCCGTACGCCATGTACGCGTACACTGTACACGTACACGTACACGTACTGTACAGTGTACGCGTGCATGCGTACGTGTACGTGTACAGTGTACGAGTACATGGCGTACGGACACGGCGTTCCAGGACAGGCAGGCCCGGGTACGCGTACCCGAGTGCGCGCAGTCCGTACGCAGCTTTACACATCCTCGTTACACAGCCTCGCACCGCTTAGCTACCTCGCACATCTCTGGTGGAAACGTAGCCATAGCCTTTGAACCTAACCATTCCGAGTCGCTCCCGCCCCGTACCGCCTTGCTCGCTCGCCGAATGCTTATCATTATGATTACAAATTATTATTGCAAATGTTGTTTTGACAATTGAGAAATAGTTATGTTAAACGTTATTCCAAACAAAACTATGTACAGTCAAGGGCAATAATAATGTATCATTCTCCGTAATCAACGTTAGTCATAAAGTGATTTATTTCTAAAACAGGATTTTCTTCTTAATGGTTATAAAACAAACCTAACTTAACTTACTGCATTCTATAAGATGACATTACAAAAAATCCTGAAGAAAATAATGCTTCAGACATAAATCACCTTTATGACTAATGTTGTTCATAGAGAATGATGCATTATGACTTATTAAATTATGGGAAACCATGGTCCGCCAAGATTTTTATTATCCAAGCTTTAAAATCTGTTTAACCAGTTTGCTGAACCATGAATGTAGAATGATTGAAACAATTGTTTGTTTATCTGTCTGTCTATTTAGGTACCTGTCCGTTCGTTTGTTTGACATGTGCTTTATACCGGCTAACCGTTCTTCCGATTTAGAATAAATAGGTACGAATTAAGTATGTGGTTTTTGTATTTACTGTACTACGTTTTGAACGGGTAATTTTTGAGACGAAGACTTTTATTTGTAACTAGCTGACCCCGCAAACGTTGTTTTGCCATATCACCTAGGGGTATAAAAAATAGCCTACGACCTATTCTCAGACCTACCGAAATTCAAATTCAAATTCAAATTCAAATTTCTTTATTGCATAAAATGTGGTAAGTACATAATTGGTCTCAAAGATATTTGAAAGGCGCACACATTTTGCCAGTAGTTGGCATGCAACATGGAGAGCAGAGGAGATAACTTACGACATGCTAAAAGATATGTATAACTTAGACAAAACAACAAAAATACAGCAATAAAAGCTTCCTGAATCACACACATAGGTAATCAACTTAATGTCAAGTACAATAATTAAAATTAAATAAAATTTACATCAACAGATACATCACAAAACATTCCCAGATTCACCTTAAATCACATTATAACAACAAACAATTAATATCATTTATCATAATAATAATATCATTTATTATTAAAAAAAAATAGCAATGTAATTTAAATTAATCAAATTTGAATTAATGCAATGCACCCAATCGATGCTTTATAATAAATAATTAAAATAATCAAAATATTCGTCAACAGAATAAAAACATTCTTGGACTAACCAGTTTTTTAGGTTTCGTTTAAACATAAATATGTACAGTGTAGAGAAAAGTTTCATAAAAATTGGCCAAGCCGTTTCGGAGGAGTTCGGTAACAAACACCGTGACACGAGATTTTTATATATTAGATTAAATTATAATATTTATATAAAGTCATTGGTGCGTCACTCCTTACAGTAATAGTAGATAAATTATTTCCTAGGGGAAGTAGGCATCAGACTGCTCTGAATGTTAGACAGTCTAACATTGGTAGTGGTACCTACTCTGAAGATGAGATATGGTTGAGTTCGAAACGCGTCAGTGTAGTTTGGCGGTGATGATAGTTGAGTTTGTGTGTTTTGTGTGTGTTCGTACAGTGTGGAGGTGGAGGAACTGCATGAACACACATTTCTTACATAAACGTAACTATCGTAAGGTCGCGTGAGCAAAGTAATTGTTTTAGTTCGTTGGTTAATACGGACCTCCGCAAAGTAACGCCTGATTCTCCTGATTCAATAAATTATTTATGTCGTAACTGTTATGTGTTCCGTAGTACAAATACAAAAAGTTTATTTCCAAAAAATAATGATAAAAAGCACAGTTACATTTTTACTGAACCCCACACTAGGCATGGCCTGTCCCGTGGGGTAAATGTTACGGTTTACAAAAATAATTACATTAGCGGATTACATTAGTGTAGCATGAGAAACAGACCGCACCTGTAAAAATGGTATTGAAGAGTTTATTTTCTATAATTTCCAATAACAAACAAGTAACGTTGCGAAACGTGCGGATCACTGTCAATTTAACCTGAAGGTTCTATGTCAATTAGGCAGTCATTCAAAATTGCACCGAAATCGTGCGTGGTTAAGTCGAGAATGGTTCGTATTGCTCGGAACATGGAACTTTGTTACACGAGGTTGATCTGTCGTCCGTGACAGCCCGCGGTGACAAATTGACGCCTCTATTTATACGCAGGTGCTGCTGAGGCGTAGATTAAAATGACAGATATAGATTCGTCACTTGAATAAGTTGACATCAAATAAATTTTTGTTTAAAATAACTTTTATCGCCTTTTTTTCTGACCGTACTTGCATTGTCATTTTAACATATCGATACCTTTGGGTTCAATTGGCGTAAAAGCCATTTTGGCCAAAATGAGTTATATATACAGTTTTTCTCAGAATTTTGAGCTCTATCGATCTGTATATACGGTTCATTGAATTTCGCAAATTTAGGGTTTATACGCCCTAGCTTTTTAACAAAAAATATCAGCACAAATGAGAACCACCGTGTAATGTAACAGTCAAACAATTTTTATTTAAAATTTGGTTAGTCGTAACTACCTTTTTGTTTTTTGTTAAATGACGTTAAAGACAGTGCTGCAATTGAGGGTTTATACGTCACAGTATTTGTAAATGTATTATCGTTATTGCGTATAGTCGGCATGGCGTAAGTCCACTTTTAGTCAAGTGGATTGATGTATTAACCATCTTTTTAGCATCACGGCTATTACGCTAATGAATTATGAAGGAAATCTCTAAAATTTATTAATGTAAGTACTGTAAAAATGGGATTATTCAATTTGCTTTCCTTTATATCAATAATAAAAGACCAGACTTAATACATTTCGTACATAGAAATTTAAAAATTGTCTATGATTTGGTTACTTTGGTCCGCTTTCCGTCCGAGCGTTCACAACACAATTATTTTAGGTTTTGATTTAGAAATATGTTTGTCTCTTTCTGATACTCATAAATATTTGATACGAAGAATAACAAGACACACTCCTGACATGTGTTTCGCTTACATTACGTTAGGCACGTTTGTTATTGTTATTAGATCGGAAACCACTTGTTATCATTCATACCACGCCATAAGAGTTTTTTTCTTTGTTTACCTACACCTCTGAGTCAATTTGAATGATATTTCATATAAAGTTAAAGTACTGTAAAAACTAAAATGTAATTTTGATCAGAGAACTTAATACCTTAGGATAAAGCGAAATCAATAAACATTTTTTTTTGCGTGGATACAAACTTACATTAGCAATATAAGGAATATTTTTCTGTTATTCTTTATGATAATTGACTTAAGTACCATTTTCACTTGAACTTGTAGATTTGTTAATAATCTTCCATGGTTATACGTTAACGATTTGCTAGCTTGATTTTTTTTTAATTGTAAATTACGCGGTCTATTTGATAGTAGTATGGCATTTACGTCCATACCAGCTTTTTAAAACAGAGATATCTTGCATTTACACTTTTACAGCCGTATGTTTTATCGAGAAACTATAAAATACTGTGGTTTTTACGTCTAAACAACAAAACATTACGTCTTTTACGAGTGTATGGCTAGGTTTACCTTTTTCTATATTGTAACTTACGCGGTCTATTTGATAGTAGTATGGCATTTACATCCATACCAGTTTTGTAAAACAAAGAATTCTTGCATTTAAAGCTGTATGTTTTATCGATTAACTATAAAATACTGTGGTTTTTACGTCTAAACATTAAAACATTGCGTTTTTTACGAGTGTATAACGATACTCAACCATTGCATATTGGCTTTAACGTTATACATTTTACTCGAACGTTCATTTATGAACTACATTTTTGTATTGGCCCCTTGCCTCAACTTTAATTTATCTAGAGCAATCACGACATTAAAATGAAATATTTTTTTCATTTTGATCATCATCATCATGTAAGCCGAAAGACGTCCACTGCTGAACATAAGCCTCCCCTAAGGTTCTCCAAACAGATCGGTCCTGCGCAAACCGCATCCAACGCGTTCCCTAAACCTTAACCAGGACGTAGCTCTATCTTGGAGGCCTACCTACAGTGTATCTGCTGGTCTGTGGACGCCATTCGAAAACCTTTTGGCCACATTGGCCATCAGTTCTACGAGTGATGTGCCTTGCCCACTGCCACTTGAGTCTGGCGATTCTTAAAGCTATTTCAGAGCCTTTATTTTTTGCACGGATTTCATCATTTTTGATGTGATCCCGCTGAGAAACTCCGAGCACACGCCTCTCCATAGCCCTCTGTGTGACTTTGAGCTTTCGTATGAGGCCAATCATTTACGAACTCGTCTCAGTGCCATAAATCACTCGTAGGTAATATACACTGGTCAAAGACTTTCGACTTAAGACACTGCGGTATATTAGATGACAAGATATTGCGGAGCTTCCCTAGCACTGTCCAGCCGAGTTGGATTCGTCGATTGACCTCTTTCTCGAAGTTGGACCTACCTATACTTCGTTTTTTTTAGCATTAGAAATAAGGTAAACATTCATGACAAGTCTTTTTATGAAAAACGCTTTTAAAAAATAGTAACTTTTAGTTATGAAACCAAATGAGTGTATATTTCCTCTCAAATTGTTACATATTAGCTGTGAATTATTTTTCAAAAGTGTATTTGGATAAAAAGACACGTCAAGATCACTTACCTTCATTCTAATGCTAAAAAAAACGAAGTATAATTGAGCTGTATGTCTCAGGTAGATATAGTTGTCAACAACTTCTAGCGAATGGTCCCCGAGTATAATGGAAGTTGGTACAACGTGGGTGTTCAACATGAGTTCTATCTTGTCCATTCCATGTTTGTTCTAAAACCAACTTCTTCAGAGACTCTTTTCCGAGGTCAGCGAGCATCGCATTGAGGTCCTCCAAGGTCTCCGTCATGACCACTATACCGTCGGCAAATCTAAGGTGAGAGATGTATTAGCCATTCGCCAAGTGAAATGGGTCTATAATTCTTCAATAGAATATTATAACCCTTTTTGAAGAACAGCATCGCTTCTGTTCTATGCTTTCGGCGTTTTCTCTTCGCGGATGACGGAATTAAGCAGGTTCTGTAGGGCCTTGAGGACTGGTTTACCACCCACCTTTAGAAGTTTGGTCGTTATTTTGCTATCGCCAAGCGTTTAGCCGTTTCTGAGCTATTTGAGAGCCATACTAATCTCGTAAAGGCTGACGTCCGGGATATCTTCGGTATTCGGTTCGGGTTAGTCTAGCTCTCAGGTCTTTAGCTAGATCTATGACGGGTTTCTTAGTTGATGTATATAACTGTCCATAAAACTTCGCAACTTCTAACAATAGCTCCGATTTAGAGGTCACAATCCTACTGTTATCGGCCTTCAGGTTTGCTAACTGGCATTTTCCAGCAGAGAAATTCTTCGCAAAAACTTTAGAGTCTCTTCAATACTACTATTATTGAACTTGCGTATATCGCGCCTCAGAGACTTTGAGATCTGTCTGTTGAGCTGCCAGTATCGGGAAACGTCACCTGACGTATGTAAGATCATCTCACGTCACTCTTTCATGAGCTTAGAGTAGAGTCTGTGATCTTTTTGTTTCTGCTTGTACGGCGGGTCTTTGAGAACTTAGCCCCTACCATATGCATATGGACAGTTTCCACAAACCCATCATTATGATCGTCCATATCTCGTCCTAGGCACTCGAAACGGTTTTGAAATTCGAGCTAGAACCAAAAAATAATGGGAGAGATTTTTTTCCAACTTCTACTTGTATTATTTCATTGACTATGATACAAAATAACGTGTACTTTTGTAGATAATGAAAGATTAAAGACAAAAACAAAATATTTATGTGGTTAATACTACCTAAAACTCTCAAATATCTGTGTTTTACGGCAAGAAATACTAATCCAGGTTTTTTAAAATTGTGATACGTCACATGAAGATTCTAAATCATCAATTTTTTATAGACGTAATTACCATGAAGAGAAAATTTCTTGGGCGTAAATCCAAACTATTTTCTAAACCGAAGGTAGGTGGTAAATGCTAATAGTTTATTCTTTTTCATGCTGAAATTTTAAGCATATTTCATGTAGATAACTTTTTTATACGGCTAACAGTTAAAAAGTTAGAAAAAAAAACGATTTAAAAAATCGTTTTTTCGCTCTCCTGAAAAGTTGCATTTTGGCTTTTACGCCAATTGAACCCAAAGGTATCGATATCACACATGAACGCTCACGAAGATGAGGTTTACGATGGAGCTGGCCCTATACTACGAAGCGCGAAATTCGAACTTCGTTTCATGCCGTTCAGCTCACGCTAATGGTATTTATTACGAGAGTGAGAGGAACCGCACGATCCGAACTTCGAACTTCGAATTTCGTAGTAACCCCCCTGTGGACGTCTTGCGACTAAAATGATGATGTTGATGACAATGGTGATGATGATGATGATGGTGGAAAGAACATTGCTCGCGAGTAGTGCGATGAAAAAATTTAGCAGCAGGCAATAGGTCGAACAACTTCTCGGAGCGCTCTCCACTGTAAATGCGATATAAGATACATATTAACATCCCTTCGCAAATTCTCACTGAAAGAGCCACATGCGGCTTGCCAGCCCTTGACTAGTCTACCTCTTGCTCTAATCTAAGCAGTAAGGTGAGACGGGAATGACAAATGAAGTGCGTACAGCTTAGCGTCAGACAACCGACGGCATCGGCGCACATTTAGTGTAACGAATATCAGACGTTAAATATTTCAACTGTGAAAAACTAATACTTCGTTTTTCAAGATTAGAAAAAAGGTAAAAATATTGACCCGTATTTCATTGAGTAACCCTTTTACATAATCCCGTCCTGCTAATCTATATATCCATACTAATACTAGCTGTTGCCCGCGACTCCGTCCGCGAAGAACAAGAATATAAAAATAAAACTTTTTAAAAACAAGCTTTTAATAAGTAGATGTTGCGCTAACAAAAAGAACTTATACTTATACTATGATACTTTTCCCTGTAATATTATTAATTACACTGTCTACTCACTGAGCAAAATTTTTGGTCAGAATGTAGTAAAGGTGAGTAGGGAAAGAATAAAGTACAGTCTAGGGCAAAAATATGTATACACTTTAGTACCTTGTCTATTTTCGTCATATTTGAACTGCCATATATGAACTCTGACAGTGGTTAAAGTGACAAGGTACTAAAGTGTATACATATTTTTATTATTATTATTATTAAATAGCCTGGAGAAGTGTCCAACTGCTGGGCAAAGGCCTCCCCCCATTTTCTCCATGCATCCCGATTTTGAGCGGTGTCCTTCCAGTTACCAAGGTACACGTCTAGGTCGTCCCGCCAACGCCTCCTGGGCCTACCTCGTCGCCGCCATCCATCTTGTGGCTTCCAGTACCCTGTGGCTATTTTAGCCCACCGATTCGGATTATGACTTATAAAATTATGGGAAACCATTCTTTCAAATATTAATAACTAGCTTTATACTCGTGGCTTTGGCCTTGAGAAAGAAAAAGCATAAATTATTTTATCTACTCTCATATCGTAAAATTCGAATTATAAGATTCAAAACGAGTTTATATTGACATACTTTTTAAACACAATATCGAAATATTAAAAAAAAAAAACATATTATAACACTTTTCTTCTAACGAAATAATGTTATAATACAATTTTTTTTACCATTACGATAGAGGGCAAATCCAAAAAGTTTATATCACCAAGTTTTGATTCCAATTTTCACTTGTCTGTGGCAGCGCCCGCTTTAGCGCTTGCACGCACATGCGCGGTGATGTACTGGGTTTTAGCGCCATTCCATTCATACGTGTCGTTTTGTTGTACGAATTTTCGTGGGAAAATTTTGTTCTTGCTTAAAAATATCTGATATCAGTGAATGCGAAGAAAATTTGACTCCGCCCGATATGTTAGATGCGACGTAGGAAATGACTCATAATTTATTACTAGCAAAGTTCAGAAAATTATACGATAAATGCTATCAAGACTTTATGGCATGAAAAATGCAAAAAGGCTACTTCGTTATTAGAAAAATGTGTGAGAGAAGATAAAATATTGTATGCAACTGTACGTAATTTGGCCTTAAAACACTCATGTGACCCTTTATGAAACTCGGCTACGCCTCGTTTCATGAAACCACATTCGTGTTTTAAGGACCCCTATTACGATACAGTTGCATAAATAGCTATTACTATCCCGTGGGAATTTTGAAAAACATGTTCACTGTTAAAGTATATTAGTTCTGTGTCGCGAACCAGGATGGAACCTTTTCGCTGCAGAAGTCATGTTGATATTGAGCACATTTGAAAAAAAAACACGATGAAATTGCCACGGACCCACTTTGAGATTTAATGAAATTTTTAAGAACAGTTTTGATGATTCTCATCATCATCATTTCAGCCGAAAGACGTCCACTGCTGAACATAGGCCTCCCCCAAGGCTCGCCAAACAGATCGGCCCTGCGCAATCCGCATCCAATGCGTTCCCGCTACCTTCACCAGGTCGTCGCGCCATCTTGTTGGAGGCCTACCTACACTGCGTCTTCCGGTCCGCGGACGCCACTTGAGAACCTTTCGGCCCCATCGGCCGTCAGTTCTACGAGCGATGTGCCCTGCCCACTGCCACTTAAGTCTAGGGATTCTTCGAGCTATGTCCGTGACTTTAGTTCTTGCGCGGATTTCATCATTTCTCATGCGATCCTCCATCGCCCTCTGAGTGACTTTGAGCTTCCTTATAAGATCCATCGTTAGCGGCCACGTCTCAGTGCCATAAGTCATCACTGGCAGCACACACTGGTCAAAGACTTTTGACTTGAGACACAATATTTTGTATATCAGATGACAAGATATTGCGGAGCTTCCCGAACGCTGCCCAGCCGAGTCTAATTCGTGTTCTATTGATGATTCTATATATACAGGGTGGAAAAAATCTATGGGCCCTGGAGGGGAACTACCTTAAATCCTTTAGTTAGATTATTTCACTGAAAGGAAACATTCCTTTATTTTTAAAAAGAAACAAAACTATAATTAAAGATTTTTTAAATTTTGCTTGTCCCATCCGGGAATCGAACCAACTAAAAATAAAAAAATAAACCCTCGCTATTTTATTATACGAATCGGTAGGATTGATGTTCAGGATAAAATTTGTCTAATAAACATTTGGTCCCACACTCATCTGTTGTGCGAGATACCCATAAAATTGAATATTTATTACAAGTTCTTTAATGAACTAAAACAATTACTTTGCTCACCCGCGACCTTACAATAGTTACGTTTATGCAAGAAATGTGCGTTCATGCAGTTCCTCCACCTCCACACTGTACGAACACACACAAATCACATAAACCCAACCATCACCACCACCAAGCTACACTGACGCGTTTCGAACTCAACCAGAGCTCATCTTCAGAGTTACCACAACCGTATGCTATGCTACCAAACGTTAAACTAACAAACCAAAACAAATGTTTTAACTTGTCACTGTAACTTCTCAAGTACCCACTTTATTTTTCTTATTCTCAAACTACCCCACAAAAATTAACTTTTATTGACATATTTAAAACTACCTTGAATTTTTTTGTTTATTTATTTATAAGGCATATTTAATTAATACTAACTGTTCAAATTCGACCCAAGCCGCAGTAAAGGAGAAGATACTAAATTTACCTGTTCATTAATAATAGACCCCATGATGATGATGATGATGATGATGTATGGGGACGCCTTGCTGAGTCAGGCGGGCTGTCGATCGTTTGCACAGTCATTCAGCCCAGTTCCCCGTGGTTGGAGCCGACAGGTTACTGTCCCAGCAGCGCTCCCACACAGCAATTCTCCTCGAATCTTCTCGTTCTCCTGCTGAACAAAAGGACATCTTTGAGACAGACATCCTTTAGCTCCTCCTCCCTCAGCTCGTCACTCCCGAATACATCACGCCTCGCTGCCGCGTACATGACACACTCGGTTAGGACGTGCTCACTCGTTTCCTCCTTCCCACAATGTGGACAGGAGGGGTCACTTTTTATACCTATTACGCTTAAGTGCCTATTTAACAAGTTATGGCCAGTAATTATGCCAGTTATAGTTCTTAAGCTACTCTTACCTAGATTTAGGAGATACCTAGTTCTTCTGTGGTTTATGCCATCCAGCATCATCTTCGATTGTCTGCACCCTACAGCCTGTTTCCACTCACTGTTTGCTTCCTGTTCCTTCATTCTATCTATAACCCCCTTGGTGACTTCTGCAGACATTGGAAGTACCGGTTCAGGACCTATGAATCCCGTATCCGCTCCCTCCCTTGCCAGCTCATCAGCCTTCTCATTACCTGTCACTCCCTGATGTCCTGGGACCCAGGCCACCGTAACCTTCGTACTCTCTCCTAGTTTATTAAGTGCATCTCTGCACTCTCTTACCAAAGAGGAGTTAACTGTCGGCTTGTTTAATGCCTTTAGCGCTGCTTGACTATCAGAGTAAATCACCACTGTTCCTACACCTCGATAGTCACCCAGTTTTGCTTGCATAATCTGAGCGCACTTCAACACTGCGCACACTTCAGCCTGAAACACACTGGCATATCTGCCTAATGGTATAGCCTCTCGAACATTCATCTTGGGTATTATTATACCTGCTCCCGCAAGTTGGGACGTTTTCTTCCTTGATCCATCCGTAAAACAAATTGTAGTCGGATATTCAAGGTCTACCTTCCAATCATCTCTCTCTCCTATATGGATTCTGTATTTCTTATCGAAAACCCTCTGTTTCTTAATTAAGTCGTTATTCTGTGCTAGCATTCCTAGCTTTAATAACGCCTCCTTTTGTATAAGTGCATGTTTCTTGTCTGTGAAGTTCCCCCTCCACTCCTCACATGCCCTCATTCTAAACCATTGTTCCATGGCCCTCTTCTCTATTTCCAGATGAAGTGTCTTCAGTCCTAGCATAACTTCCATGGCATGCGTTGGGGTTGTTCTCATTGCCCCTGTTATCATCAGGCATGCCAATCTTTGAACTTTATTCAGTTCCTTTTGATACTCCTTAATACGGGCCCTATGCCACCATATCACAGCACCATACAGCAGCCTTGGTAATATGACCGCCTTATACATCCAGTTTATCATCCGGGGTTTTAGTCCCCACTTCTTTCCAACTGCCCTTCTGCATTGACACAGTGTTCTTATTGCCTTTGCGGCCTGCTCCTTTATATGTGTCTTGTATCTGAGGTTTGTATCGATTGTCACTCCCAGATACTTAATTTCTTTCACCAATTCAAGATTCTCACCTTTTACGCTTATTGGCCTCATATCGCCTATCTTCCTTTTGTTGGTAAATAATATCAACTTCGTCTTTGTAGGATTTAGATCTAATCCTCTCTCCCTGCACCACTCTAACGTCTGTGACAGTCCTTTTACCATTATGTCTCTGACGATGTTAAGAACCATGCCTTGTACCAATAGCACACCATCATCAGAGTATGCTTGCATATAGAGTCCTCCTTTGTTTAGCTTTTTAATCAGCGAGTCCAGCAGTAGACACCACATAAGGGGGGACAGACATCCCCCCTGTGGGAATCCCCTACGAGGTCTGATTCTTTTCGTAGATCCGCCCAGTTGGGCCATTACTGCCCTTCCTCTGAGCATCCTCGAGATCCATCTTCCTATAATCTGACTAATTCCTTCTCTCACTAAACTTTCTTCAACCGCGATATACGTTGCTTTATCGAATGCCCCCTCCACATCAAAGAAGCATCCTAGCATGTATTGCTTGGCTTCCAGTGCCCTTTCCACTCTAACCGTTAGATTGTGCAAAGCCGTCTCCGTTGACTTCCCTGCTACATAGGCATGTTGATTACCATGTAGCGGTCTGCCACTACTTTCTATTCCTTTTCTTACGTGTATGTCTATCATCTTTTCTAGTGTTTTTAACACAAAGGATGATAGACTAATGCTTCTGAACGCCTTCGCATCCTGGTACGTTTTCTTACCCGGTTTTGGCAGAAAGACTGCTCTAACCTCTCTCCATTCCTTCGGAATGTATCCCATTGCTATGCTTCCCTGATATAGTGCTATCAAATTATCTCTAATGCACTTAAAGCCTTTCTGAAGAAGCACCGGGATTACACCATCTGGGCCCGCCGCTTTGAAAGGGGCGAAGGATCTAATTGCCCATTCCAATCTTTCCTCCGTTACCACCTCCTCAGCCTGTACCCAGTCATGCATACCTCCCTCCACTTCTTCATCCTCTATCACCTCATCTACGCAGTCTGGGAAATGCGCTTTAAGCATGATCTCCAGAACCTTATCAGGCTCAGTGACCATGTCCTCACCCACCCTCAGACTTCCTAGTTGACACGTTCGTTCGCCAGCTAGCAGCTTCATTATCCGTGCCCCCTCAGAATAAGTTTGTATTTCCTCCGTATAGGTTCTCCAGCACTTGAGACTCGACTGTTCCCTCATCCTGGTGTACCTATTCCTCTTAACCCTATACATGTCCCAGCTTTGGGTATCATTCTTCTTAATGGCAACCCTCATTGCCTTCCTTGTTTCTTTCCTTACCTTCTGCAGCTCTTTATTCCACCAAGGTTGCCCCTTACCAGACCTCACCTCCCTTTCAGGACATGCCTTGCAGAATGCCTCCATTACATCTGTCTTGAGTTTTGATGCGCCCCTTTCCAGGTCCTGTATACTCGCATACCTCCCAGTCATGGTCACATTCTTACTCAGTTCCTCCTCATACTTCACCCAGTCTGTTTTCCTGGGATTCCTTATCCTAGTTTTCTCCACTAGATAGTCTATGCTGAAGAGTAACCTCCTGTGATCAGACATACTATCCTCTGTGTCCACCCTCCAGCTACTAATCTTCTCGCTTACACCCTTCGATGCCAGCGTAATATCCAATACCTCCTTCCTTGCCCTAGTTACAAAAGTGGGTACACAACCAACATTCATTATATCTAGGTCACTACTTACTATGAATTCTAGCATAGATTCCCCCCTGTCATTGGTGTCTGTGCTCCCCCACACCTCATGGTGGGCATTAGCATCACAACCAACAACTAGGGGTATACCCTTACCTTTGTACTTCAGTACCACTTCCTCGAGTTCCTTAGTTGGTGTCCCGTCCTCACTTGGCAGATAGCAGGATGCCATTGCCACCTTGTGCCTTCTCCCATCCGCGCAGGTAAAGAAAGTCTCCACCACCACGAGATCTCTGTAACATATGGTCATTACACACCCCATATTTCTCACATCACTACTCACATATATGCATGTTCTGGGAGGTCGCTCACCATTCCTCTCGTAGTAAAGAGCTCCCCCCAGATGTCCCAGGCCTGCTACCTGATTTTTCCATACATAAGGCTCTTGTAGCAGTGCAATTTCAACTCTATTCCTCACAACAAATTGTCCCAGTTCAGACATTGCATCTTTGCAGTGTTGGAGGTTTACTTGGCATATCTTTGTTTGTGTTTTTGTGTGTATATGTTTGTTCAGTGTGTTATGTGTAAGTAGCATGATTTGTGTTATTGTATAGTGTATTTGTCCCCACACCTTCACTCGGAGAGGTCCTCCCCGGCGTCACTCACTCTCACACCTCCCGAGTGAGCGCCGTCCGATTCAGTCCCCCCCTGCTCCAGTGTGGGATCTTTAAGAGGCGGGTCAACCCTGCCCTGCTCCAAAACTCTTCTCTCCTTCGAAGACTGGGACCTAATGAGCCTAGCCCGAACCTTGGTGGCCGAGAAAAAGAGAATCCTATGATTGGACTCTCCCCATTTCTCCTCCACCAAGGCCGGCACCGAGAAGCACAGCCGCGTGCCCTTCTCCTGCTTCTCCCGGCTCACCAGGCTCCAGTCTCCCATCTGGAGTTCTGGCTTGTCCCAATTCTGGACCGCCAGCATCTCCAGAAACCTCTCCGTGTCCGGCTCCCCTGGAACCCAGACCTGCACCCTAGACTGCTCAACTTTCCGCACTCTGATTTGGTGTCCGCCAATTACACCGAAGGACCGACCCAAGAGCCACTCCCTCGACTCCACCGAAACTGGTGTCACCAGGAAAAATCCCTCGGACACCAGTCCCGACGCAGCAAACTGGGGAGCCCTCGTACCAGTCCCTCCCTTCCAGATGTTCATGACTTCCACCTCAATCATGTGGGTCAGTTCCTTCCTAATGAGCCTCGCCAGAGACTCATCCACCGAAACCCCATCCTCCCGGTAGACAGCCACAGCGAGATCGCGATTAGCCTTCGCCTCACTACGTCCCGCTGCAACCGCCCCACCAAGATGATGACGCTTCGACGGAGGCTTCTCCGACTGCCCTTCCTCATCTGTGCCTTGTCTTTTCAGCTTCAGACCGGGAGTGGGGCCCTTCTCTGGTCCACTTGCCTCCACCCCCTCGCGCACTGTCCTCTCTACCTTTCTTGCTCTCCTCGCCCTCTTCTTCTCCGCCTTCGACCGGTATTTCTGGAAGGAGTTCTCCCTATCCAACGGTTTATCCTCCTTCGCAGTCACCTCCATCGGCGTGGGCGAACGCAACAGCCTCTCCTCCTCCGCTATCTTCAGGCCTCCCAGCTGTAGATGGACATCTGGGGGTGCCCTACTCGGTCCCGGTGTTGACTCCGGTCCCACATCTCCTTTCCCTGCCATTGCAGGTCCGAAAAATTTCTTTTTCAAAAGATTGCTCATTTCAATGAAATTATCTGTATGGGAAGAAATATTTAATGAAAGATGGCAGTGCTCCCTTACCACCCCCCAGCTACATTTCACATACGCAGTGAGCGCCACCTCCCCTGCGCACAGTCGTTCCCGACAGCGATTGTGCCGAGTAGGCTCGCAAGCCCGGAGTAAGCAGCCCCTATACCGCTTGTTAGCCGCGGTCCGGATCCAGTGGCGTTCTGTTTCCCCCAAGGACCTCGCTCCTGAGGCCCAAGAGTTCCGTTTCCCGCACACCTCTCCATTCCACCGCTCCGTTCCTGGTTCCGAGAGGCGTTTGATCCGCCCCAAGTACGTCGCTAGTGACGCCCCAAGGCTTCCCGCACACTCCCCCTTCCCCATCACGGACACAGCACAGGTCCTGCCATCCCACCCCTCGACCGCTTGCGAGCCCAATCTGCACCCACCCCCCGCTGCCCACAGCCGGCTGTGAGGGTCTTCGGCACGTCCTCCCACCACTGACCCTGGGGGTTTTAAGGGGCGCGCTGCTATACCGGGATAAACACCAATATGTCAACGCGACCAGTGCACTCCTCTTTTATCCGGGCTTGTGACCGGCTCCATACCAGACCCCGACCTGCCGCAAGCGGTAGTCAGTGATCCGTTATCGAGGCAGAGTTTAATAGACCCCATAGTGTTGTACCTAATTATTTCCATGCATTCCAGAGCATCCAGACGCAACCCCTTGCCGCAATAATGTAACACTTCATAAGAATCTGAATCTAACAATGAATGATTTGATTCCAACAAATGTTTTACAAAATTCGATCTATCTGGATGCTCATTCCTATATGCCGAAACATGCTCTTTAAATCTAGTATCAAAACTTCGGCCTGTCTGTCCTACGTATATCCCATTGCAGTCATTACAAGTAAGCTTGTATACCCCCGATCTAGTTCCCTTATCTACCTGTTCTTTGTGGTTACATAGCCTAGAGTACAAAGAGTTGTTAGTCTTAAAGGCAACATTAATATTGTTTGATTTTAAAATGCCATAAATCTTATCAGACAAACCCCCGACGTAAGAGATGCTAGATCTATATTTGTTAGTAGACTGAGAAGGTAACGCAGCGTAAAGCATGCTATTTACTAACCGTGCCTGCTTCTTTTGAACTAAACTATCTACCATTGATTTTGTATAACCATTTGAGATCGCTATCTGATAAATAGTACTCAACTCTAAATCATAATGTTCCTTAGAAAGAGGCACAGTCAACAATCTATTAACATAACAATGGAAAGCAGCCAGTTTATGCTGCCACGGATGATTAGAAGATGCTGGTATAACAGCATCTGTGTACGTGGGCTTACGGTATATTTTAAATTGATGTTTACCATTTAATTGTTGACTGTGCCTCTTTCTAAGGAACATTATGATTTAGAGTTGAGTACTATTTATCAGATAGCGATCTCAAATGGTTATACAAAATCAATGGTAGATAGTTTAGTTCAAAAGAAGCAGGCACGGTTAGTAAATAGCATGCTTTACGCTGCGTTACCTTCTCAGTCTACTAACAAATATAGATCTAGCATCTCTTACGTCGGGGGTTTGTCTGATAAGATTTATGGCATTTTAAAATCAAACAATATTAATGTTGCCTTTAAGACTAACAACTCTTTGTACTCTAGGCTATGTAACCACAAAGAACAGGTAGATAAGGGAACTAGATCGGGGGTATACAAGCTTACTTGTAATGACTGCAATGGGATATACGTAGGACAGACAGGCCGAAGTTTTAATACTAGATTTAAAGAGCATGTTTCGGCATATAGGAATGAGCATCCAGATAGATCGAATTTTGCAAAACATTTGTTGGAATCAAATCATTCATTGTTAGATTCAGATTCTTATGAAGTGTTACATTATTGCGGCAAGGGGTTGCGTCTGGATGCTCTGGAATGCATGGAAATAATTAGGTACAACACTATGGGGTCTATTATTAATGAACAGGTAAATTTAGTATCTTCTCCTTTACTGCGGCTTGGGTCGAATTTGAACAGTTAGTATTAATTAAATATGCCTTATAAATAAATAAACGAAAAAAATTCAAGGTAGTTTTAAATATGTCAATAAAAGTTAATTTTTGTGGGGTAGTTTGAGAATAAGAAAAATAAAGTGGGTACTTGAGAAGTTACAGTGACAAGTTAAAACATTTGTTTTGGTTTGTTAGTTTAACGTTTGGTAGCATAGCATACGGTTGTGGTAACTCTGAAGATGAGCTCTGGTTGAGTTCGAAACGCGTCAGTGTAGCTTGGTGGTGGTGATGGTTGGGTTTATGTGATTTGTGTGTGTTCGTACAGTGTGGAGGTGGAGGAACTGCATGAACGCACATTTCTTGCATAAACGTAACTATTGTAAGGTCGCGGGTGAGCAAAGTAATTGTTTTAGTTCATTAATATGGACCTCCGCAAAGTAACGCCTGATTCAATAAATTACAAGTTCTTTATTAACAATACCTAGTACTGTTCACTTGTAATAAGTAAATGACACGTTATAATTTTCTTATCTCTTTAACATCTAAAGACATTGTATGAAGTACAAGCTTGCTAATGTTATTTATCTCTTGTTGAAGTATTGGATAACAAAATCGGTAAATGGTAATAATAAATTTATGCACAGCACGATTCCTTCTTACACTAGACGTTCATTCTGACAAAAAGTTTAATAATGGAACGTATTTTTTTGCAACGCGGTGCAACAAATTTGAAATTCGAGCGATAACATTTTTAAAAACTATAAGAAAGAAGTATTCGTTTGAATTTCAAATTTTGTTTTGTTTTGCTTTCATTCCGTAATTCTGTAATAATGGCGTATCAAGAACATTTCGATTTATTAGAAGCTTACTTTTCAAACAACAAGAATTGCAATTTAGCTCTACAGTGGTACAGTGAGAGGTATCCAGACAGACAAATACCATCTAGAAAAGTTTTGTCGCGAATGGTGAAAAATTTAGTGAATATTGGAAGTTTCAAAAATCGTTTAGAACGTCCGCAGCAGCAAAATCTAGACTTTTCCGATTTTGATTTATGTGTTTTGACATACATTGAGTGTTACCCGAAAGCTTCTAGTAGGGAAGTTGCTCAAGAGATAGGCACCAGCCATACTCGTGTACTTAGTGTTTTGAAAAAGTACAAATACAGATGTTTTCGTGATGGGCGATTGGTGCAGAAACTACATCCGGGAGATAGTCAAAGGAGATTAGAGTTCTGTCAGAATATTCAAACAGAAATAGACCGCAACCCAAATTTTTTAGACTACATTGTATGGTCTGATGAAACAAATTTCAGCAATAATGGAATGTATAACAGACATAACAATCATTATTGGTCCCGTCAGAATCCATTCCGTGTTCGCGAAACAAACAATCAGGTCAGATTTTCCTTTAATGTTTGGTGCGGAATCAGAAGCAATATGGTTGTTTTGGTGCACATTTATGAAGGACATCTAAATACGGCAAAATACATGGAAATATTAGACCTTTTATATAATCAATTAAACCTTCTACCGGAGGAGGAACGAAATAATATCATTTTTCAACAAGACGGTGCACCTGCCCACAATAGCAGAATTTCCAGGGCTTACCTTAATGAAAATTTCAATGTCTGGATAGGTACAAACGGGACGATTAGATGGCCAGCGAGAAGTCCAGACCTGACGCCTCTGGACTACTTTTTATGGGGTCATGTAAAAAATGAAGTTTACAAAACGTGTTATAATACTGTACAAGAATTAAGGGTTGCGGTAGAAAATGTTATTAGGAGCATACACCACAACACTTTCCAGAGGGCTACACGAAAAGAATTTCAACGTAGACTAAATTTGTGTATCCGGAACGATGGGGGTCACTTCGAGCAACTTATCAGTTGAATTATTAAGATTCTTTTCTCTTCTTAATGTCCGTCTACGTTATAAAAATGATTCATGTTTACGTTCTTCTTATTGATGATAAAAAAAAAAAAATTTAGTTTTCACTTTTTTATTTCAATCACCAAATAAATATGTTTATTAGACAAATTTTATCCTGAACAACAATCCTACCGATTCGTATAATAAAATAGCGAGGGTTTATTTTTTATTTTTAGTTGGTTCGATTCCCGGATGAGACAAGCAAAATTTAAAAAATCTTTAAATGCAGTTTTATTTCTTTTTAAAAATAAAGGAATGTTTCCTATCAGTAAAATGAGCTAACTAAAGGATTTAAGGTAGTTCCCCTCCAGGGCCCATAGATTTTTTCCACCCTGTATATAAATAAAGATATCGTTATAGGTAAAAAAAACCCTATAAGTTTTGATTAGTTTTCGCTTTCTTATTGATTTTTGCGAATTTTATGGAGTCAGTTAATTTATGTTTGTAAACCGTGACTTTTAATATTATGGTTTGAAAATGAACACAACACATCCTAAGGAATACAATAAATGACGTCGTAAAAAATCATCCACGAAATAAAAAAAATAACCAAAAACCTTCCTTTGTTCCAGAACCAAAAGGAAGTCACTAAATGAAAACCTGTCACAATGAGACCAGCTCAACCAAGCCATCACCCGCTGCCACGGCAAACACCACAAACGTCTGCTAGCACCGCCAGGCCTGGTGACACAGCTGTATACAGGATGTTAGCATACCGCGCCGAGATGGTGACACCGCTGTATACAGGATGTTAGCATGCCGAGACGCAAGAGGAGATTCGCGTCGCGGGTTCGGGATTTCCTTCGCAATTTGCTGGCATTCCTGTTCAGTAATGTTGGTGTTGTGGTGCTCGTCGTCGCTTATACTATAGCGGGTAAGTGTCGACCGAGAACCTTTACCACCGTAAGGTTCAATGAGGTACGTATCAAAATATTTAAAGTTTAAAAATAATAATGGACGAAATACATAATGGTCATTTGATATAATGCAAGTTTCTTAGAAATTCTCAACATACCAGGATTTTCATAAAATAAACCTAACCTAACCTAAACCAATCTGTCGATTACACGATTAAAAAGTTCGTTTAATCAAGGTTTACTCAATAGTTTCATAGAAATTTTTAGTATATATATTATGACCATTATGTATTTTGTCCATTATTCGTTTTAAACTTTATATATTTTGACACGTACGTTTACGTACGTTTTGAATCAGGCGGCCATATTATTGCGGGTGAGCAAAGTAATTGTTTTAATTCATATATCGCTTGTCCTTATTGATCATTTAGGCCAATTTGCCCACCTTCCATTCAGCTCATTCAGAAACGACGTGGTGAAAATGGTTTTCAAATGAAACCACAACTCCTAAACTTAACCATGAAAAATATAAAATTACTCTTAATTCCATTTTAAAAAGCTGCGTAACTACGAAAACGATGTTTTACGACCAATTTAAGAAGACAAGATACTGATCGTTATTCCCTAACATAATTTACTTACCCAGAGAGCTCAATTAATCACTCCTCGTGAAATTAATGGGCACAAACAATGCTTATAATGCAGGCCAAGTTCTTTCAATTTAGCGCAAAGAACGATGGCTGCGAAAAGTGTTTTGAATCTTTTATTGTTCAGGCTTTTGATTTATGGGTGGTTATTAGGCGGCGTTTTGGTGTTGCTTTGGTGATAGGTATTACAGGATTTTTGATGTATCAGAAATTTCAAATGTCAATTAAGTATTCTAAATGAACGTAATATTATAGAATAGAATAGAAAAACGTTTATTCAGACAACACATCACAACAAAAAATAATTTACAAAATGAAAAAGAATACAAAAACAAACAAATAAGGATGTGAAGCCGAAATGGTCTCCACTCAGCAATGCCGTTGGCACGACTAGCGTTGTCAACGGCGCTGGTTTTCTGCAGAGCCAGCGAGGTGTGCGGGACAGCATACTGCGCGACAGCAGCATATTCACTCTCCCTATCAGCTTTCATTTTCGCAAAATTGTGTTTATTTACTCGTGTAAAATCTAGCAAGTCGAATTTCACTCACTTTACATTTTATTTAAGTCTAACTTAATATTGCTAAATTAGGTTCATTTAACGACCGCTTTAGCCTAGTTGGTAGTGACCCTGCCTACGAAGCAAGAGGACCTGGGTTCGAATCCCGGTAAGGGCAGTTATTTGTGAGATGAGCACAAATATTTGTTCCTGAGTTATGGATGTTTTCTATGTATGTAAGTATTTATTTATCTATATAAGTATGTTTATTGTCGTCTAGTACCCATAGTACAAGCTTTGCTTAGTTTGGGACTAGGTCGATTTGTGTAAGATTGTCCCCTATTTATTTATTTTTTTAGGTAGGTACCTAATTATTATTTTTATTTATTATGGAATAAATTTCATTGAAATAAATTATCCAACTTAAGATGTTATACCTTCTGATTTTTGTATTTAATTTTATGGTTTTACAGTTAAGAAATATATTATTTATAAAAACAAATTGCAAAAAAGCCGGGGATCGAACTAATAATAAATAAAAAAAATAAAAAAATATTAGGGTACAATCTTACACAAATCGACCTAGTCCCAAACTAAGCAAAGCTTGTACTATGGCTACTAGACGACGATAAACATACTTATATAGATAAATAAATACTTAAATACACAGAAAACATCCATAACTCAGGAACAAATATTCGTGACTCACACAAATAAATGCCCTTACCGGGATTCGAACCCAGGACCTCTTGCTTCGTAGGCAGGGTCACTACCAACTAGGCTAAAGCGGTAGTTAAACGGTGTTAAGCGGTGTTTACATCACCTTTTGACTTCACGGTGAAATTCCCTAATTTGTTTACGTGACAGTTAATATTTCTTCATTAGAGAGAAAGAGAGACAGCGAGAGAGAGAGAGAGAGAGAGAGAGAGGGGGAGGGGAGGAGGGGGTATTTACCCATATTCGATACACAGGAAGAAAAAAATACATCTGGCAGGAAAAGATCTCTCTATGGTTTCGCATAATTTAACAAGTCATAATGTATCATTCTTTGTAATCAACGTTAATTATAAAGTGATTTATTTATTTTGGATTTTTTTTTCGGAATTGTTATTAAAAAAAACCTAACCTAGTTACTGCATTGTATAAGATGGCAATTAAAAAAGTCCCGAAAAAAAATACTGTTTCAGAAATAAATCACTGTAATACTAACGTTGATTATGATAATTGTACGGAAACGGGCGAGGGTCGGTCAAGGAAGTAACCAACGGGTAAAAACATAAAAGACCGACCTAAGCACCCCCAGTGCCCAGCGGGAGAATGCATGCTCCTCTCCCGGCCTTCCAGCAAATGGCTGAGGCAGGACACTGTGGGTAGATTAAGTCCCCTCCCTACCCTCCCCTCCTCAAAATTTAAAGCACACGTTTTTTGTTTTGATAACCAATAGAGAAGGGGACTTGTGACCGGGTTTTTTAGTCCGTGCAAGTCGGACACTGTCTGGGCCCTCCATTCCCAGTTCGTCCGAAGGGATTTTTCCAGAGCACAAGTCACCCTTCCAATCCTTAAAAAAAGTAAAAAACAGCAAAGACTTTGCGTCTTTAGCCCTTCTGGCGACTCATTCAAGAAAAAAAAAACGTTGATTATGAAGAATGATGCATTATGGCTTATTAAATTATGCGAAACCAAGCGATACCAAATAAAAAACATCGAATAGTATAATTGGGCACCACTCAGCATAATGTTGCGGCAGCCTACCATACCTTTATCTTTGGTCGCTAAGCGCCATCTATGTGAAAATGTATGTCTATACGACACAACCAGACAGTACCTATTGTTTTTACTTTTTTACGGCTCTCAGTGTAACCCCCAAGCGATTTCATTCTATTTCGTCGAAATATTGTAATTTAAAATCGAAGTCCCAGAACACTTGAGAATCAACAAAGTTTCGCACATGGCCGTTTCGCTCCTTTTTGAATTACTTATTAAGAAAGAACACTGTATATACATTATTTTGCACAATCGCTGAAACGATATTTTGCCTCCAGCCATCATGAATATTATGACAAGCCAATTAATTAAAAATTCAGAGATGAATTTTATTTTCGACGTTTACTTTACATTTTAACAAAACAAAAATGGATAATATTATTATTAAGTTCAGTTTTAGAGCTTGTATTATTTTATTTTACTAGCTGTTGCCCGCGTCTCCGTCCGCGAAGAATAAGCTTACGACCTATCTCAGACCTACCGAATATGGAGAAAAAAGTTTGATAAAAATCGGTCAAGCCGTTTCGGAGGAGTTCGATAACAAACACCGTAACACGAGATTTTTATATATTAGACTAGCTGTTGCCCGCGACTCCGTCCGCGAAGAATAGGGGTATAAAAAATAGCCTACGACCTAATTCTCAGACCTACCGAGTATAGAGAAAAAGTTTCATAAGAATCGGTGAAGCCGTTTCGGACGAGTTCGATAACAAACACCGTGACACGAGATTTTTATATACTTGATAGATTATTCTTTCGTGGTGCCTACTACGATCGCCAACGTTGTTTCTGAGTCTCTATAGAATAGTTAAGTACCAATTAAATCCTACTAAATTACTAAATATACAGAAGGGCCTTAATAGAGCCGTGGTGGCCTCGCTACGAGCATATAACCCCTAGAGACGTAGTGAAAGGCGACACTAATCTGTCGACTAGTCAGTGATTTATCAATGATGTATTTCCCGACTCCTTGGTTTACCGTCAGTTTCAACCATAAAGTATGACCGATGAGACAGCTGACATTTACGACGTAAAACAGCTTCAATATACGGCATCATGTCTTGTTGTGCAGTTAAATGGTGCGGAAACAACAGTAAAAAATGTAATGAAACAAAAAACAATGTTACTTTTCATCGGTAAGTCCATTTGTTTATTTTATCAAAATATTTACGAAAACTTGATTAGTTGCAACGCGGGTCAAGTTGGATTGGACTGGTCCGTCCCCCATCTTTTTCTTTCTCACTGCAATCGTGTATATCTATCTCTTATTATCGTAATTAGTCTCGTGTCGCCAATGACTAGTGTGGTGCGATGCATTTATTTTGTATTGTCGATAATTATCCACTAAATGATTATTGTATCTATTGATATCGGATTTTTTTTCGTGGATGCTATTTATTACTATTAGACTTCGTGATATTAATTATAATTCTTATTTTCGTATACGGTCGAACAAATTGAATCATGACACAGGATAGAACCTTTTAATAATCAATTTCACTATGATTTCCATGACAAAAGTATGAGATGTCAACATAACATTAGTAGCACAAAGGTCCACCCTGGGTCATGATTCAATTTGTTCGACTGTACCTGTATTGGATAGGTATAACGTAATTTTATTTGAACTATACCTATTATGATAATATTTTAGTACTTACTTAAGTTCAATAAACCATTAAAAGTACTTTTCAACTTGTTTAGTTTAAGCTTAAAATAAATTCAAAGTTGGCATTTAAATTTTACCAGAGTGTACTGCTTGAAAAACCTTTTTGCACAACCTTTTATCGATATCGATAGAAAGCATAGTCATTACGATGCACGCCCTAGCGGTCGGGTTCGGAATACTTCGGAACACTTCGAACCGATCGCAACTCCCCCCGCACCTCAGCTAGTTGACAGAATCGTTTCCTTTTAAATTCGCAGGCATTACGTCTCCAGGGGTTATATGCTCGTAGTGGCCTCGCGACCATGGGCCTGTTGCATAACAAAGTACAACTTATACTACAAGCCTTTCTAGTTAATATAACTGAAGCGAGAGTTTCGTTTGTAATATTAGTTGTACTTTGTTATGCAACAGGCCCCATGCCAGTTATAGTACCAGATCTTCGAGAACAATTTTCAGTCAAAGTGTAATTATATTCCAAATGGATGCACTCAATGCATCTTGATTGCTCTCACTCAGGCATGAACTGCCGAAAATGGCAGCCATATTGAATTAATTATCATTCGGAGTAGCTTTCACAACCGCTAACAATGGATGCTGCAGCGAAAAACGCTCCATGTAGGTTGGTACTATAAGATTTTTGAACTTTTTGGTGAAAGTGGCCACTGGTAACAGGCCGCTTGTTGTGTCAAATTTTGAAATTTTGTCGTCTGGCTCCAGATTGAAAAAAATTAATGTGGGTCTGGCATTATTTCACTGGAAGGCGGACGATCCACGTCGTTACGAAAGCTTGAGTTTTTTTTTTTGCTGTGGGACATAGTTTTTGTTCTTGTCCGAAGCTGTTGTCATTTGTGAAGTGCGCCCGAGTAGTGGGCATAGTGCGCCGTCGGTCCGTGGGACCAAATTGAGCAGTTCATCGAAAAAGAAAAGGGCAGTTCTGTCCCTTGGGCGGTGACCGAGGGGTCCCGCTTTTGCCGTCGGTTTCAAAGCCTGTCGTTTATCAGGCCAGGGTGAGTTTTAATAGCATCGCTTTGTGGTTTCGCCTTTGGACAAGTCCCGGCTTTTGGGGTGGCGTTGCTTATTTCGGGTTGAATTGTTCCAGCTTCCGGGTACCGGAGCTAGACCTCAGCCGCACGGAGCCAGCTCCCCAGGATGCCCGAAGTGCTTGTTTGACGCGCGGAGTTCGGAGGCGACCAACGGGATGCCGTGCCGGTGCAGAAGACCCCAACGTGCTTCCGCGTGAGGCCGCTCAGGCGGTTTAACTTTCCTTGTTAGCCGAACGATCGTAGTCCGGCGTCAACTATATGTTCTTTCAGTAATGTTCATGCGTTAGGTTCCCCTCCAAATTCTAAAGGCACTTTGCAAGCCAACGTAATTCTTTCTCGGCCCATTCGGAATATTATTACCTATTTTAGTTAGTTACTGTAGCGGCTATAGCGCCATACATCGAAGCTCGGAGCCCGATTTCTCGGAGGGCGCGACTCCGGAGCGCTGGGTAGCAGCCAGTGTAGCCACCAGAGCCGTGCGGCGAATCATTTTCACACCCATCCCCATTACATTTTCATCATCGTCCGCACACCCTCGTCTGGTTACCTTTTTTTAGCTTGACGCCCGAAGCCCTAATCGGTCCGTGACCGAAGGAGCTCGCTAGGCCCGACCAACCGAAATTCGGCTCGACGTTTTTTTTTTTAACCCCGCGCGTGTGTGTTTTATTCCCAACCTGTTCAATGGATATTGTGTTTTTATAAGAGTTTGGCTGTTAATAAATTATACGTGTATGCAGTTAACGACTTTTTTTCTTATTAGTCAATGTAGCAATATGTACCTAAAATGTACTCGGGAGTATTATTACGCTCGAGACTTTGATATCACAATTTATTTCTAAAACTAGCTTTTTCCCGCGACATCGTCCGCGAAGAACTCTATACTATAAAGGTTTAGCTACTTCACGTAAACAAACATCATCTGCCAACACGACCATAAGTTATGGCGTCGGGTTAACCAGCCAAATGCAATATTTGTAATTGACTTTTTTGACACGTCACATTTTCGACGTACTCTTTACGTTAGTCGCATAATATGGAGCTTGTTTACATTTAGTAAAGTACCTAAATTAACGTATAGTATAATTTGTGGTAAGGCTGTTTACGAACACAAATAATATGTGAACAAAACTGGCCATCTACAACAGCCCTAAGAGACGGTATAAATTTTCACGAAAAACTTGTATAACATTAACCTGCTTCGTAAATTCGGGGATCAAGTTTCCAAATCACTACTCTTCGCTTCTAAACAAACTTCTGACAATAGATATACCAAATTAATCGATTTTAGACATTAAAAGGACTCGATCCATCAAGGGACAATACCTCCCAATGGAGCCATTCGGCCGCGAATCTATTCATCGGGTTAACGATGCCCTAACTTAAAAACCTATTGACTATTCTTGTCCTTCGTGGTTTGATATTGTGAATTTGAAAGGAAATTAACTGAATTCAAATTTAGCGGCTATTCAAGCGTGAAGCTTTGCTTTTATTTTATGGTAGCTGATGCCCGCGGCTCCGCCCCGGTTCAAGTAGTTTAAAACGTGTTTTCCCGTGGGAATGAGATATTTTCCCGTGGTAAAAAGTAGTCTATATCACTCTCCAGCTTTTCAAGTATGTTCATATAAAAAATCACGGCAATCCGGCGCTCAGTTTCGACGTGACAGAAGGACATACAAACAAAGAAACACATTTTAACAATTAGTCTCTTCAAAGGTCCGGTTTTTAAAAAAATATAATTACCATCGCGGTTCATTTCTACTTGAGCTTAAAACAATAAGCAAATGTAATCTATAAAAGTAACAAGGTTTTTTTTATGGTATAAATTATCCCAGGTGAATTTTTCGCTTCGAGCCATTGCATTAAATTTGAACCTTAATACTATGACAATACCGTTTATTTTGAAAGATAAGGGCTCGAAGCGAAAAATTCACCTGGGAATATTTACACTATACCTACATATCAATGTAAAAAATGTAATTTTTTGGCTTGAACTATTTGTATGAAGTTTGGAATAAAGTTGGTGTAAATGTTCATCAGTTAGTCGAATTGACGGCAATTACGCACTCAGTAATAGGTAGAAGTTACTGTTTACTTAAGGTCCGCACAAAATAGGTCATCTGTTATCAACAAATGTCGTTGTCTGTCTAAGCGACCGTTGTGCTTTACGTTTTCAACGCCAGTGTCGGCTATATACGATAATACGGTAATACAATAAAACTGGTCAAGTGCGAGTCGGGTTCGCGCACTGAAGGTTCCGTACAAATTTTTGGGTATGTCAAAACTCAAAATATACGCTGTAAACAGCCGTAACTATAATATCCAGTGCTAGCAGAGCCCTGCTTCTATGTAAAATGTACGCAGTGCGAGATCATTTTAAATTGGTTTGCAAGACCCCCCTTAATATTCAATAACATTATATTTTTATTATTTGTTGTTGTACTGGTTGTACTGGTTGTAATACATAAAATTAAATTAAAATTATTTATTTTCAGACAATTACAATCCATAGTTGTTAGTATTCACCTATAAGCTATGTTAATGTTATATTACAGAACAGTCACGGTCTTTTATACAGTCAGTTGCGGCAGATCTACCGATCCGCATGTTTGTGAACATGCAGCTCAATATATCGCCCCAAAATGACACAGTCAAAACGCTCCGCTATCATTTGCAGGATCCCATTGGTGCTCCCACGCTTACGGTGCACCACTGACGCATTATTTTTGCGCATAATGGCATAAAAATCATCTACATGCGCATCCGCAAACATGCCAGAAGCACTACAGTATCGCGGAAGCCTCAACAGGGCCCTGAAAATGTTATTGTACTGGACCCTCAGAGAGTCAAAGGATTTCTGCTTAAAATTGGCCCACAGACCACTAGTGTAAAAACATTGGCAATACGCACGGAATAAAGTAATTTTGACCTCAATGCTACACTTAGCGAACCTGCGCGCCAACATACCGCCACGAACGGACAACGCCCTCCTCTCCCTCTCCATGTCCATGTCATCTTTTAAATCCTCTGTCACTATGTGACCTAGGTACTTGAAATGGGTAACACGGTTTAAAGCAGTTCCATTTAACATAATAGGAGGTACATTCGCGGGACCCTTATTTCTACCTTTAATTACCATAAACTCGCTTTTCTTTTCATTATACTTTAAACCACGTTGTACCGCATATTCTTGGCACACTTCCAATAATTTACGTATACCAGCCACCGACGGACTCAACAACACCATATCATCAGCGTAGCTGATATTATTAACACTTGTGTTGTCAATTCTACAGCCGACGTGCATACATAGTCGGTGAAAATTTTAGGTGTCCAGTTAACGCCATTTTATAAAACCTCCTTCAAAAAACCCCCAAAAAAACATAAAATAATAATTGATTGAACCGACCACAATAAGCATGAAAATATCTTTCTACTAATCTGTTTGAAGTTGGTGCCTCAGCACGAGCCAGCAGGAGTGTAGAAGCCCTATAATAGGTATGTAGGTAAGTTAGATTACTAGGTCCACTCCTGCTGGCTCGTGCTGAGGCACCAACTTCAAACAGATTAGTAGAAAGATATTTTCATGCTTATTGTGGTCGGTTCAATCAATTATTATTTTATGTTTTTTTGGGGGTTTTTTGAAGGAGGTTTTATTTTTTATTTAAATTTTTTTTATTTCCAAGTTTTTTTGGGTGTTTTTTGAAGGCGGTTTTATTTTTTATTTAAAATTTTTTATTTTTTTCTTTTTAGTTGTTGCTAATGGCCTGGACTGGCACTCTTTACTGACTGTACTTTTTGCCTCTGGTTACCAAAGTACTTATCAAGACGAATCAAACGAGACCAAACTTGATGGGGTTATGTCGTTTTACTACGGAGTTCTTATGGTCACCATCCAACTTCATTGTCAGACCCTGGTTACCATCTAGGACCAAAGTACTCGTTGAGACGAGTCAAATGAGTCCGTACTCGATGGGGTAAGTGCCGTTACTTTATGGAGTAACTTTGGCCACCTTCCAGCTCCATCATCAGACCCTGGTTACCATCTGGGATCAAAGTGCTCGTCAAGACGTTTCAAATGAACCCAAACTCGACGGGGTTGTGTTGTTTTATTACAGAGTTTCTATGGCCACCTTCCAACTCCATCATCAGATTAGCTCCATGTCACAATAATATTGCATTGTCACCTGATTTACACATGCATGTAAAATATGAAATCAATCAGAAACCGGGAAGTGAGTCAAATTCAACTTGCAAGATTTGACCCGTTGAGGAGTTCCGTTGGCCATCTGCGGTCTTCTTCATCAGATCTAGTTTACCAAATGACACTTTATGAATGCAAATGCTCGATTTGTCACTGAAAATACTAAAATCGCTTTACATTTCCCTTGAACTTTTGAAGAGTTCCTTCAATTCCTCATGGATCCCATCATCAGAACTGGATTCCGGTAACAACGGGACCAACCTTGAAGCATATGCTTTCAAACAACGAAAGAATTTTCCAAATCGGTTCATAAATGACGGAGTTCTGAGGTAACACACGTTAAAAAAAAAAAAAAAAAAAGAACATACAACCGAATTGAGAACCTCCTCCTTTTTTTGAAGTCGGTTAAAAAACAGAGTTAAAAACGCTGAAAAAAAACACGTCTCTTGTATGTATGAAGACCCTCTTTAATTTCATGTTTTTGTGTTATTTTAATTATAATAACCTTCATCTTGTTGAATTAAAAAATCTTGAAAAGACTTTATTTTACTTTTAGTATTTTTTGTTATAGCGGCAACAGAAATATACTATCTGTAAAAATATCAACTCTGTAGCTGTCATGGTTCATGTGATACAGCCTGGTGACAGACGGACGGAAAGATATATAAAAAAAATCAATCAAAACGTTTATTCTGCAAATAGGCCGCAAAGGGCTCTTTTACATGTCACTTTTTAGGGTTCCGTAGTCAACTAGGAACCCTTATAGTTTCGCCATGTCTGTCCGTCTGTCTGTCTGTCCGCGGCTAAGCTCAGAGATCGTTAGTACTAGAAAGCTGTAATTTGGCATGAATATACATATCAGTCACGCCAACAAAGTGGTAAGATAAAAAATAAAAAAATATTTTTTTTTAGGGTACCTCCCATAGACGTAAAGGGTGGGTGATTTTTTTTTCTCGACTAATCCTATAGTGTTGGGTATCGTTGGATAGGTTTTTTTTCTCGCAATCGAAGTGAAAAATAGAGTTTTCACCTGGAGACTAAAAGTCAATATAAACCCTCGGATAAATAGACACCCTCGCTAAAGCTCGGGTGGCTAACCACCTCGGGTATATTGGCTTCTTTTAGTCCCTCGATAAAAAATATACTATAGCTGTTACCCGCGACTCCGTCCGCGAAGAGTTCGTTTATCGATATCCCGCGAACTATGCAATGTCCGGATAAAAACTACCCTATGTTATACCTAAGGTTTCAAACTATCGCCTTACCTTTCATCTAAATCAATTTTGGGGTTTCAGCATGAAGTGGTTACAGAAATACAATTATCATCATCATTTGAGACGAAAGGGGTCCACTGCTGAGCATAGGCCTCCCCTGAGGCTCGCCAAACAGATCGGTCCCGCGCCATCCGCATCCAACGCGATCCCGCAACCTTAACCAGCTTTTATAATAGTACCTATTAATATGGATTTATTCTTGAAATAGTATTTACTTGAGAATTGTTATTGTTATTACCTATATTAAAGTAACTTAGCCTACTACTGTATTCTATAAGATGACATTTGAAACAATAGTAAAACAATACGCTTCTACCTACATAGTTAATATTTAATTAGTGATAAAAGTTGGTATGCCAAGTGAAATTATGATAAACTAGCCTTCCGTCCGCAGCTTCGCCCGCATTAAATTAATTTTCCCGTAGAAAAAGGTATTTTCCCGCGGTAAAAAGTAGCCTATGTCACTCAGTCATAATGTAGCCTTCTAACTTCAAAAGAATTTTTGAAATCGGACAAGTAGTTTTTAAGTTTATTCGTTACAAGTTAGCTATGAAGTATCTTTTTTTTTTTTTGTACTTATTTTTTCAACTTCATTTTTTTTATTACTTTTACGGTCATCCCGTGAAATCATATATTTCGTACTAAATACAAACTGAAATATAGATGCACAGAAAAAACCCCAGAAAAAAGACCAATGCTGGGAATCGAACCCAGGTCCTCAGCATTCCGTGCCGCGTGCCATACCCCTACACCACCACTGGTCTAGAGATTAGACACGAATCTTTCCTATACATCATACATTTCAATCTGCTAAATCATCACCTTATGCAGTGACAAAATCTCTCGATGAGGGTGTAACATAGATGTGCGCTTGTCACTGCATAAGGTGATGATTTAGCAGATTGAAATGTATGATGTATAGGAAAGATTCGTGTCTAATCTCTAGACCAGTGGTGGTGTAGGGGTATGGCACGCGGCACGGAATGCTGAGGACCTGGGTTCGATTCCCAGCATTGGTCTTTTTTCTGGGGTTTTTTCTGTGCATCTATATTTCAGTTTGTATTTAGTACGAAATTTATTCGTTACGTACAAAAATACAAAATCTTTCCTCTTTATAATATTAGTGTAGATAAAATCATGGGAAACAATGGGATCCGGGTCATTACTTTACGTCAAAATGAACATGTTAGAACAAGTTTAGAACTTTATGAATAAGCTTACTTACCAAGACCTGTCATCTAGATGACAGGATGAAATGGAAAAATACAGTTGCGTGCGACCCTTGCTCGGACATGGTAAATGATGATAAAATGAACATGTTAGAACAAGTTTAGAACTTTATGAATAAGCTTACTTACCAAGACCTGTCATCTAGATGACAGGATGAAATGGAAAAATACAGTTGCGTGCGACCCTTGCTCGGACATGGTAAATGATGATAAAATGAACATGTTAGAACAAGTTTAGAACTTTATGAATAAGCTTACTTACCAAGACCTGTCATCTAGATGACAGGATGAAATGGAAAAATACAGTTGCGTGCGACCCTTGCTCGGACATGGTAAATGATGATAAAATGAACATGTTAGAACAAGTTTAGAACTTTATGAATAAGCTTACTTCGTACTAAATACAAACTGAAATATAGATGCACAGAAAAAACCCCAGAAAAAAGAACAATGCTGGGAATCGAACCCAGGTCCTCAGCATTCCGTGCCGCGTGCCATACCCCTACACCACCACTGGTCTAGAGATTAGACACGAATCTTTCCTATACATCATACATTTCAATCTGCTAAATCATCACCTTATGCAGTGACAAGCGCACATCTATGTTACACCCTCATCGAGAGATTTTAACACTCCTTCGGAACTAACCGCTCACCTGGACAAGAGATATGATTTCACGGGATGACCGTAAAAGTAATAAAAAAATGAAGTTGAAAAAATAAGTACAAAAAAAAGATACTTCATAGCTAACTTGTTTAAGCTTACTTACCAAGACCTGTCATCTAGATGACAGGATGAAATGGAAAAATACAGTTGCGTGCGACCCTTGCTCGGACATGGTAAATGATGATAAAATGCTGCCCTTAAGGATAACAAATGATTTGATCACCGCAGCGTGTTAATACAAAGTTAAATGAGATTTTGTTTATGTTTCATCCAACAACTTAAGACTAGTCTTTACCCGAGGCGTTGCTCGTGTAAACCGTTAGATCTGGCAGTCAAATTGAATTTTGGGATTTCATAAAGCCGTGGTGGCCTAGTGGTTTGACCTATGGTATCTCAAGCAGGTCGTGGGTTCAAATCCCGGGCTCGCACCACTGACTTTTTTCGGAATTTATGTAAGAAATTACATTTGTGCCATGAGCTTTACGGTGAAGGAAAATAACGTGAGGAAACCTGCACATATTTCCAAAGATATTCAGTGGTGTGTGTGAAGTTTCCGTGTAAGAATTATTGTCTAAAACCCTCTGGTTCTGAGAGGAGGCCTGTGCCCAGCAGTGGGAAGTAAGTATAGGGTAATTTCAGGATAGATGCCCCAGTGGGATAGATGCCTCGATTTCAATTTCTACTAGTAGCAAGGCTGTGGGAGCAAAATTCCACTTAATAATAGCAAGCCCCCTCCCTGCAAACCTCTGGGCCGCTGCTATCATGAGCAAGAGCGGGCGTTTAGTCCATGAGTGGCAAAACCTTCCGCGGCGAGATCTCGCAGAGCGTGAAAAGTATATTCGTAAGTATTTGTTTTTGAATAACTTTAGACTGGCTTATAATTTGCGCTTTTAACTAACTCATTTGGTTGCACTGAAGTTTAGGCTGCATGGATTAGTATATTTTATAGTGATTTTATCATTACTTGATTTTTTATCAAAAAAGACATCTCTCCTCTGCGAAAAGTATAGTTGCCCCGTTTTCGATCGCTATAGATGCCCCTAAGGGCATCTATCCTCAACTTGTTTCAAAGAATTTTTATGTTGGAGAAGGTCGAAATGCCTCATAAATGGTCTGCCCATGGTCTGAAGAAAGCTTGCTAGCAGCCTTCGAGGAAATGAAGATGGGAGAAAAAGGAGTCAACGAAGAAGCTAGAACATAATGGAATACCTACCGTCTAGAACACTAAGACGACGTTTTGCCAAAAATGACGAAAAACAATTGACCCCAGCTAGGTAGTTAAGTAGGTACTTATTGATTGGTATTTAGAGAAGTTTTTTCTGTGTTTGCAAATAGAATCAAAATTATATTTTAAGTACTTATATGGAATTGATTGAACTTTTATAATTTGTTTCAGTAAAATATCCAGTACTAGGATTCTAAAATGAGAAGAGGCCCGTGGCTCATACTTACTATTCAAACTTGGCGAATTTTCAATGAATACAAAAGACTGATAACTTTTATTTAACTTGTTTAATTTCAAAGGGCATCTATCCTCTGACGCATTTTTGCGACGAGTCGTCTATCCCCCACGGTAGGCACCTATCCCATTTATAAGAGGTCAAAAAAAGTACGATTTACACAAAATCCATACGATTTATATTAAAACAAGTACAGTAAAATAATAGATTAAGGACCATAGTTATCATACGCATTGGACGCAATACTATAATTTGTTAAGTTTTTAAATTGTAAAGCTATTTCAAAAAGTGGGGCATCTATCCTGAACTTACTAGGCTGAGACACAGAACAAATAGGTACAGAAGTAAATCTACATACAAAGTGCGCTCGAGCAACGCACACATAGACACTGTTCACAGACACGATATCTCAGAACAGATCGAATCAGTCCGAGCGCGATTGCCATCCGCGTGAGGCGCGCGCTGTAGTCGCGCGTCTGTGGAATTTTTCGAAGCGCGCGCTGTGGTCGCGCGTCTGTGGAATTTTTCGAGTGCAATAATAGAGCAACAAAAAAAAGGTTATAACTGTTCAGTGGACGGTTGTTTAAATTCAACCCTAAACGGTGAATGGTCGTTTTTTAAGCTACCAGTGGTTTCAGAGAGGTAAGTTTAGTAGGTATCTGCTTGTATTTCGATGGTTCATTTTAACGTTACATAGAATAGTTAGGTAGATAGGTAAGCACCTCGCCCCGACTCCCAAAGTAATAATCGTTTCCTATTTTGAATCAGTATAAACGAAGTAAGTACCTAACTACATTTTTGTAAGGTAAATTCACGCCACTAATATTACGTAAGTTGAAAACATGTTTTTTTGTTTGTATAGATATTGTGTTGTTTTTAGTATCATTAGATAAGTTTGTAAATGATTGCTTTTACAATTTTTTATTATTATAAAAAATATAAATATATTTGAATATTTCATCCTCTAGTCAAGGCATCAAAATGTAAAAGGTCACGGCAACAAAATGTAAAAAACTTGTTCCTACATTTTATAAGCCGATATAAATATATATATAAAAATATTATATATACATTAAGGTATATACCTAGGTAAAGGTATACAATGATATAATGACCAATTCTAGTCAAAATATTGCCGTTAAACTAAATACAGTCAGGACTCCTACGTTGTGTAATTTTTTGATTTAGCAATCCAAACTTCGTAAGATGTGGTATGTCTTAAGGTAAAGCAGGGGTCTATTGGAGGCATACTGCTCGTATAACAAAAGAACTTAACCTAAGCATTCTAAAATTAGATATAAACATATAATATGGTGTGAAAATGAATGAGTAAGTATGTATAGTGTAAAATAGGTAGGAAACAGGAAAGGGAAGGGTAGGGATGTAACCGGGGACCACAGGTCCCCGGGTGCCGCACCGCCTTGCCCCATCGGCACACCGTACCTCTCCTAGCCCATACTGGATTGAATTTACATTTAGGCACTCATCATAGTGCATAATCAAGTCAAAAGAGGACTAGGGTATTAAGGAATGAGCAAACCCAATTCCAAAAGTAGTTTAGATGGAAATACATCCAATCCAACCAATGCTTGTTTCATTATGCTGATGCACTGCGTAAAATACACAGATTTTGAGTTGTGTAATCACTGGGAATGTCTAGATAGACCATAGCCAATGAGTTACATAGATTTGTGGTATTACCAAGCTGTAAACAGACATGGTAAAGTATTGCTCTTACTTGTTAATCGGACGAGTGTCCCAATCATTTCATTAGCCATCTCCGCTCACAAGGTGAGAATCAACAATTGACATAATTACTTTGAAATGGAAACACAACCATCCTAATTTCCAAGCAAGTAGTATAAATACAGTGGTGAAATGAAAACATACCACCCCTGAATAAAAGGGCCCCATCCGAATAAAAGGCGAACGCTCCAACCAATCACTTCATTAGATACCTCCACTTACTACGTAAGCTTCAACGGTTATCATAATTACTGGGATCGAGGAACGCAACCGACTCGATTATTCGAAATGAGAAATTGAGATATAATTGTAGTAGATGACATGAAATCAAACCACCACATAGATTTGTAGAGTGTATTGTAAAGACATCAGTGCATGATACACAGAGTCACAACACATGAAAAAGCATTATATAGTAAAATTGGATGTGGTTCAAGCTATAATCGCTCGAGCACATAAATGTATATGTTTCATTGTGAATTTGGGTTCTCACAGGGAACAGTAAGGGTTATGACAGACAAAGGATTTGTCATGAGATAAATAACATTACATAGAAGTCATTTACTCAAAAATAAACCAATACCATTGCAATGAGCTTTCCCAATCTTACAATGTAAAAAGTCATAGGTATATTAGTCCATCAGATGGTCATAATTATAGTTTCAGACACAAGAGGACAATTATCTCACCTTGCGTTACCACCAATTCTGATATTAATGGCATCACAAAATAAGCTTAGAAATTGAGCAAATACGATACTAAGGTAGTCCCGAAGGAGATACCAAAGTCTGGGTCCATCACATAGTGTTGACAGAGTTAAGACAAGCTTAGACCAGTAAGAAAAAACTGTACAAATACACACATTGCAGGCCCGAAAAGCCATTCGGTCAGCCTGTAGCCTTTTGTGGTCAATTGAACACAGCAATATAATGCAGTCTGCACAATTCCCTTAACAAGTCCAAACCAGGCTCAAGATTATGAAAATGTTATCTTACACAGAATTTTACTGATGGCGGGTCAGCCTAACTCAGCTTAAGTGTAAAAATACCATCTTTCATTCTCAACCAAACTCCACTAACTGATTTTCTTGACCTGAAATAGCTCATGACAAATAATCAAACATGGATTATCGTTCATAAGCCAATAACAAGTTCATACAATCCGACATCCGCCAGGTAAACTTTAGTTATTTACATGGAACATGACGCAATTGTACTCATAGCTGGCCAGGCATTTGACTCAGGGGGAGCCCTAAAATAAAACACAGTTTGGTTACAACCATTTGTCGGACCTTATAAACCCAGATAGACCGATTGTATTAATTAATTTTGTAAAATCGGAACAGTTCAGCTTTACCTCATCTCTGTAACCCAATGTCAAAAGACATTACTTTACAGAAACTACATTTACATATTCAATGTAATTTGTATATCAATAAGAGTATTTGTGTGAGATACATGTATGGATATGTTATAGAAAATATATAAAATTCTATATAATAAAACATGACACCAGATTATTGTCTGAATGGAACCTGTAAATGCCAGAACAGAATGATTTCTACTTAATAAAGTCTAGATTTTAGACTCAAGATTTACAGAAAATCATCACTGCACGACAATTTACTCCTCCATTCGTACAACAGCAAAAACACAAAATTTACATTCGCAATGCAATACACAAGTTATACACAACACAGTTTAAACATAAAATAAATCACACAGGTACCCTAAACATTCCTACGGACCCTACGGTTTTCCTAACACATCCTAAACATAGTATATCCAGATTAGGAGGAGATCCCGATTTTATTGTATTATTTTTCTTAAGATTTTACATTATCAAACAAAGTAACAAAACCGAGCCCTCACTCAAATCCAGCATACTTCCTACGCATAAAATAAAGCGTACTTACCTGGTTATTTACCAGATAGATAAATAACATCCCACCTTATATCACAACACAAACACTTCACAAAATGCCCATTATCACTAAAACAAATAACACTCCTAGCTAAATATTTTACCCTATTTCGCACCAATTTTATAATCCGCGGAAATCTAAAATCAAACTGAAACTAATTAGAACCTACCTAGCTACACTCGCGGCTAGTTTCAAACCGTCACGAATTTGACTACGGAGTTTGAAACAGTACCACAGATAAGCCTGCCATCATATTTTCCATTTGTATCAAAAACAAACAGAAAATTCCCCAAAAGTAGCTCTCAAAGAAAATACACACAAACAGAATTTCGACCAAAACAGAACACAATTGGTAGTTCTGCTTCAATCAACCTCCCTGATCGCGTGCAATCCCCCCAAAAGCAACCCGTAGGCGGACAAATCCATGATTTACTAGATTCCTCTAGTAAAATTTAATTATGCAAAAATTATGAGAAATAACGATGAGATTTTGTCCCGGAAACAACATCTCACCATCAACCATTGCATAACCAAGAACTGTCAAGAACTCCGGTAGTTCCCAACAACCTCAGCTATACAATATAGAAAAATAGGTATATCCACTCACTTGCTTGCGATTTTTAGCTACGGTAGCCTAAATTGTCATGACGTTTTATAGAAACAACGGCATAATGTTATGTTATTTTCAAAAATCGAGAACTTTGCTTCTGCTTAATTAATAACAAAGATTTTTTCAGTCTTGTAAAGATAAAGAAACGAAATATTATAAAATGAGATTATAATTAATGAGTACGTGGCCAAAATAATTTTAAAAAATTCACAAATTTGACATATTGAAATAATTGCTGAGTTTTAACAGAAAACTATTTTTTATTAAAAATTTAAAGTGATAACGTATATTTTTTTCTTACTCAATTTAAAGCAGACTAAATAAGCTTTTATATGACACCAAACAACTTGTTAGCTTCTCTATAAAAATTTAGAGTAAAAATGATTCAATTTCCGATTTAAAACTTTTGAAACGCTCAACTTGTTGCGAAATAATGCGTTACGTTCATGATTTTTTTGTGAATAATTTAGGCACCGAATTACCAAAATATAGCCATAAACAGGATGAGAAACTAATAATCTTTAAATAAAATGCATATTTTATGCAATTTTCATGGTTGTCGTAGCCCTATAACTCAAGATAACAAAACAAGTATGTACGTACCCAAAAAATCCTAATGTTTTTGTAGTGCCAATCACAAAGAACAGAAATAACTTATAATCACAATAACACGTTTAATAAACACATCATAGTATACACTTGATAACAGTTTATCGATTATAAGCAAATACTTAGGGAATTGCACTCACTCACAGTAAATAAACAAACGAAACTGCATTTTTGCAACAGCTGACCCCACGCGTTGGCCGGTAGTGAGCCAGGAGTAACCGAAAATTTTGAACAAAATTCAAGATGGCTGCCCACTTAGGGTGGAGACACAATGCGCGCGCGGCACAACTGTGTAATAGGAATGATGATGATGATTAACATTTTAATGATGTATGAGTACCTACGTAAAGCGAATAATTTAATAATGTTTATAATAAAATATAACCTTAGATTTGGAATAATATTTGATTTATGTGATCATCTATTACGATATCAGCGAAACATTGTTTTAGTAGTTGCACAGAAAAAGCCGTGTTTAAATAATATGTATACTTAAAGCAAACACGACAAAGCATGAAAGTAAAAAAAAAACATAAAAAAATTAATAAGTGAGTCCTTTATATTTTTCGTTAAATACCAAAATAAAAAATATTAGTAAAAAAATAAATAACATATTTATTTATTTATTATCCTATTTTTGTATCCCACTGCTGGGCAAAGGCCTCTCATAAGAACAAAAAATCATCCCAAATGGCTACGCGACGATCGATGTGTACACCAGCCTTACGACCTAAAGCGGATAGCAGAATTGATCTTGGTAACCACAGTTACCGAGTTTTAGTTGCAATTTTCTGTCACATGTTTGGTTTGATAATCCTATGAAATAATCTGTGGTTTCATACATTTTATGGTTTATAATCGAAGCGTAATATTGTTACTATTTAATGACAATTGATTAGTGAAGAAATATTTGATAATCTTAAAAATGTAGGGCGTCAAAATACGAAACACGTCAAAAACCTACTGATATTTTGTAGTAAAGTAAATTTTTTTCTTCACCAATATGCAATAGAACAAAAATATAGATTTAATATAATACACCAATAAACGCCGAGTATTTTGATATCTAATACTAATAGAAATATATAAATTTGAGTGCTTAAGGCATTTTAAAAACACTTAGTAGTTTGTTACGGAATCACTTCCGAGACACCTTGCAAAGAAACTTGAATAAAAAATATTTTAGTTGTATCCATTAGGCTGAATCATTTTTTTTTATGTTGTTATATTGGTACTCTGTATTTTGACTACATTTTATAGCGTATCTGTGCCACCATTTACAGATTAAAAATCGAAAACCGCCTATACTGCCCTTGGTAACCAGAGTTACCACAAGCAATTTGGAGGTGCACAAAGTTGGTAACTCTAGTTACCACAAGCAAGTGAGTGGATATGCAACAAAAATCAAACATAGATTTGTCACCAAGCAGGGATTTAGGCTATATCTGAAGCACATACCTGGGCACCGTCGAGCAGCATTTCTTCCAGTAAAAAAAACTTTTTTCGTCCAGAAAAACTTTTTTTTCAAGAAAAACTTTTTTAAATGACGTGCGCATCCCCTTTTATACCCTCCCTGACTATCCCCTCCTTTTCAGGCTGTATTTTCCAATTGCATCCGGGATTTCCCAAAACGCAAAAATAAAGTATATCTGGAATAAACCCACTCGGTGTGGCCAGCTTCATACCCCCAATCTAAAAATTTCCACCCAAATAATTGTACCTACTTGTGAATTTACTTATGTCCAATATTACTGTTTTATAGCAAAATAAACAGCCTATATAATAGACAAAATATTAATTAATGTTTATTATTTAAAATTATCTCATTTGCACTATGAATTCTGATTTTATTGTGAAATATATCACGCCAATTATTGTTATATTATGTTTTAGTATTATTTAATGTTCCCTCAAGTGCAAAAATAAATATCGATTCATATCGAAACCTTAATTCGAAGACACAAAAGCTATGGGACACTCCCACATTCCCATACTCTGATTGTTTATCTGATAGATATTTAAATTCATTAATTATAGCAATACTTGACAAATGGACTATTCAACATAAAACAATGTTCCGTTCTGTTTCAGCAGTCTCTAAGGCCAAAATGCTCAACAATACAATCATGAAAAGTCTTCAGATTTATTACATTAGTACAGAACAGTGTTGCAGAACCATTGATAGCCTCCCCTCAACAGTTGACCCCAAAAACCATTCAGGACATCGACATTACTATCAATGTATCATAGTATCAATATTATTGATAACATCAATAGTATCAATAATGATTTATAAGAAATACCATAAATAATGGCTATACTAGTACAAAACTAAAACAAGTACTTGATTATTTCCTCAGTTTGTACTATTTTAAGCAAATTTATTAAGTGTTTTTTAACATTAATCAAATTAAAACCGTCAGGCAAACATATAAATTCTCCCTGAAAATCGGGTATAAACACCTGTGGCCACACTAACAAACAGAAAAAAAAAATGATAGATTTACTCTTATTGGTCGAAGCTCCCCCTCTAAAAATGCGATTGGCTAAACTGGACTATTTACTAAATTAATTGGTTAGTTTTCACAGGCTGGGAACATTTACAAACCAAACTTTCATTCACTCATTCGGTCTCTCATTCACTAACATTATTTGAATTTGAAATATTTATTATATCTTAAAAATAGTGAATTTTACTAAATTAAAAACAAATGTTTTTAATTGAATGAACCTCTATAGTGACAGGTGACAGCTTAAAATCATTTCTCTCAAACAATTCGTACCTCAATGCGTACATAAAATGTCATCGGGATTTCAGTGACAAATTAATATCAAATACAATTTTATCACAATTAATGTGTTATTATGACTAGTTAAGGATGTTATCTAACTAGAACAAGCATTACTTTAATGTGAAATGCTTTAATTACTTCAAAAATGATATGTCAAAGCAAGGTAAGGTTATGTCCTTTTCAGATCGTTTTTATATGATTATTTTCTAAAATAAAGGTTATTTTTTCAATAAAGCACACATTTCTAATGTAAAATGCAAGTCGTTATTAATAAATTATAACCATTTTATATTTCAGATAATACTAAGAAAATTATTAAGCAAAAGCAAATACTGTCATAGACCATTTTTACACTATGACTGGAACTCAGAATATTCTCCATGGATCAACATAATTTTACTCCTATAATTGTTCACAGCAGTCCCAGGTAAGAATTCAATAAGAATTTTGCAATTCCAATCCAAGGTAATTATATTAATTAACATAGTTAATTTGGGCTATATGGGAAATTTTCAAACGCTAATTTCACCTTATTAAATTAATTATGTGAGGTAATCTTTATTAAACTATAGTGATTGGACTGCAAATAGATCAGATTTATAACATATTCAATAAAATAGGCTCAATCATAAAAAATATTAGCTTCGGCAAAATTTGACTATCGTTAAATTTTGACTTTGGTAACTGACTAAATTCTATGGATTATCCTAAACTATTTATTCCAAAATTATACTGAATTAGACTAGGAGGAATGGATTCTACATAGATTTTGACTATAAACATTAAAATTTAATTATTTTAGTTGATTCAAAATTTTCAATTCCCCGCACCAAAATCTCTAAACTAAATGACTGCTTATTTCGACCTTTTGAAGTTAAAAGTCTGAACCAAACTAACTTATTCTGTATCTAAACCAATATTATGATGAGATCTAACCAAATACACTTTGATCTAGGTAGTATTTTAAACAAAAAATGGAAAATTCAGAATTAATTTGACGCATACTTTTGTTTCAGAAATATTTTGACTCTATACTATGAATACTACATCAGGATCACTAACAATACCAATATCAGCCGGCAACAGAAGAAATTCAAGACTGAAGACGGATTTTAGTGAAAAATTCAAGAAAATATGGAAGTATTCAGTGTAAACCAGTTATTGAACCGCCTCCATCAATATTTCAAGTAATTTAGTTGAGTTTGTGCTAGAATATCAATGTAGAAGCTTATTAGTGATTGTGGTTGTAGTTTTTGCCTATAAAACACGAAATGGAGAATAAATATTATATACTAAATCAAAGATTTTAATTTACTCAATTAACAGCGCCATCTATTGGTGAGTAGCGGAAGTAAACCCTATAGTCAATAAAACTTACTATCTACTCTTGCATACTAGTTCATCCGAATCTCACTAGATGTCACTAAATTGTCGCCAACAGAGTCGTCAACTTACCAATCTGAATGTTATGCAATAAGTGCTTTAGAAGGAAAAAAAGCGTAGTGTCGCCACTCGACCAAAGATGTCACTAAAATTGACTCATATTTTTATCGTGTTTGTAATTATTAATATTTAATTTAATTAGTTAAATATAACCGTATTTAATTGAAATGATCTATATATTTATTGAAAATGTAAACGAGAAAATTAAATGTCCTACTAGCTGCGTTTAATAGAGTAGTAAAGTAATAAATATGGCAATTATATGGATCAGTCTGTTACAAGTTTAGGTCTAAAACCGATAGGACAATGGAAATTGTGTAAATAGGATAATCCGTTTAGAAGTTATTAGGGATTTTCGATAGTGAAAATTGACAAACGCTAAATTTTGTAGGTAGGTATTTTAATTATTATTATTATTTTATATTACCATTCTTCCCGTTTGAATATCACCAATAAATCAAACAACTAGATACGAGTGCCACTATCACGATAAGTTTTATGTGCATATGCCATAATTGACATCCCTAGAGCGACCGCCGAGCGTAGGTATGAAAAGTGAAGTACATACACTTGATTGACTTCTGTAGGTACTTTTATATTTTGTGGCTGAGATGAGATGATAAAGATGATAAAATTTCCGTGGGGAATTCCCTCCCAATAGTATCGTAGGTTTGTATGAAAAACAATTGTGCATTTACGTAATGTACCTATCTAGATTTAGTAGTTTTAATTTCGGGATTTTACATGCTTGCATACATCTTGGTCCCTTGGTAATATCAGGATAAAATTAGTCTATGTGATCTCAACTAGACGTATCTAAGAAAAACGATTCTTGAGATCCAGCTACCTGCATAATAAATTCATATCCTTTAGGTCATGCGTCTGTTTTAGACGAATTAATATGGCTCATTGCCTATGCACAACACCTTTCGTGGCTAATTAGCCTGATGCGAGAGCTACGTGTTTTTCCCAGTCGTAGCGGTCAATTTTAAAGGTGGCCATTACCAAGGATGATATAGACTGGATTGGCAGTTGCCATAGTACGGATCGGCCGCGGTTTTTGTAGTTCGATTATTAAATCTAGATAGCGCTGAAATATAGCCAGAGGCTTTGAAGGCAAAACAATAAGACTACACAGATGTTTCATATCACTGCAAATGTATTATTATGCAATATTTTTGAAAAATAAAACATTTGTAGCAATATGAAACATTTGTAGTCTTATTGTTTTGCCTTCAAAGCCTCTGGCTATATTTCAGCGCCATCTAGATTTAATAATCGAACTACAAAAACCGCGGCCGATCCGTACTATGGCAACTGCCAATCCAGTCTATATCATCCTTGCCATTACGCAACACGCCACTATAGGATACCAATAATTATATTACACTTGTACGTACATGGATGATCGATTAATATAGTATAACGTCTCCTCTGCACGACTGCATACCGTTCGGAAGATAGGTTCACAAAGGGTCACCAAAGGCTTCTCACGAATAACTAATTGGCCGTATATGAAGGGAATTCCAAGGAAATATTTCAACCTTCAATAACCTTTGAGGATGTTTGTTGTCCCATGATGCTTTGTAATTTTGAGGGTTCTATAGCCCAAAAGGCAACTAATAGATAAAAGTCGTGTGTCTTTTCTATCCCGATAAGACAAGTTTCGCAGTCGTTTTGCACAGAATTTATAGGAATGATTGAGTAGCTGAGAAAAACACTTAAAATACGACCGAGCCACAAAAGACCTAAGAGCCTCATTCACACCATTAGTAATCTCATGTGATGGAGCCTTAAGGCATCAAAATTAAACACCAAATGGAGAAAACCATTATCACCATTAATTTTTTGGTTAAAAGTCAAACTACAAATCTCAGTAATACGAGCTGTCTCCATGAGGGTGAGAGGCACTAGAATACTTCTCAAGACCTTCGAATGCGAAGATGGAGCAGGAATTAAGTATGTTCTGAAAAAGAGTTTGCACCAGTCCCCCCCTCCCCCAGTACTAATTTTGCTGTTGTCTCTTTTTAATTATATTATGTTTTTAATTTTATAATAAGTGTGTACCTTTTGAGTAGAAATACGGTACATAAGAATATAAAACTATTTTTGAAATAGAAAAATGTTTTCGGGTACTTTTGGATTTGAACCCGCATCTCCTGGCTATACGCGCTGTGTGGGGAACCTATCGATGTTTAGAAAATTTTATTTCCGAAGGTTTAGAATCCCGTAAACTTAATTTGTCCGAAAGCATTTTTTTATATAAACTTTATTTGTCTAAAGAATAAAGCTCATAAGTAAACTTTGTTTACAGGTGCCTTCATGTTCAAAGCTATAGAAGGAGCGAGCGAGATTGAGCGCGTGCACAACATGACGTCAGAGCGAGACAAAACAGCGCAGTGCCTGTGGCAGTATGCGCTGGAGTTGAATGTATTCAACAATTCCGGACTTAAACATAGGTAAGATGAAATAGAATAACCCAAATAGATGGACTGGCGATCTGGTAAAAGTTGAAGGAATCACTTGGAAGCAGACAGGACATTCGTTGCGGATTTCTTTGTGGGAGGCCCTTTTACAGCAGTGGGCGTTTTTTGGCCGACATGATGATGATAATTGATGATGAAGAGAAAAAGCTGCGCGCTGCTCGGCTTTAAGGCACATCGTCAAGTTAAACCGCAAGCCACATGTACAAGACAGGTAGGACAGGGATTTGTCGCGGTCTGCGTCGTTTGTATTCAGGCCGCGTCTCTTCTGTCTGCTTTGGATCGCGACGACTCTACACATTTAGTATGAAAACTGATTCAAGGGGTGCCGCGACTGCGACACGCCCCCGTCCGACGTCTCTTCTGTGTGGCTTGCGCCTAACTCATGGTTAAAGTCCCGCTAGATGGCGCTATAATCAAAATGTCGTATTTTTTAAGTTTTTTTTTGTAATTTTTCGAATATTCTTAGAATACTAATAGTTCATTAAATCGATTGCGCTATCAATTTAGTTTGGCCGTTTTTTCGAGACTACAGTCCAACGACAATAGAGTGCCACTTCTGAAAAATGCTCATTTTAGAACTGCAAGTAAAATCTTGTTAGTCCCATTACATTGCGGCGCTGGGTTGCCCATTTTAAACTCCCGGTCGAGCTCGGCAGGGTATATTTGTGTAATTTTTTTGACACTCGGCATGGGATTGAAATATCAGTTTTTGTATGGCTGTGACTGATGGCTGTTACCGATACCAATTGTCAGCCCGTACAAGAACTGTCAAAATTAACGCGACGGCGATTGCGAAGGAGTAAAAGAGAGAGAGAGAAAAATGTTTATTTACACATATTCGATACAAAAGAAATACAATTGACAGGAAAAGATATAATAAAAATCATCAAATAATATAAATTGGGCCCCACTCAGCATAATGTTGCGGCAAGCCGCAACGCTGTTTTTCACTTAGGCAATTAGCCTTCGGGTTCGATCCGACAATCCTCTGCTTGGGAGGCCAAAGACCAAACCACAAAGCTGCCGTGACTTTTGGCAGGCTTACCTGGCTTTTAAATCAGGTAAGGCCCAATGGTGTGTATATTAAACGAAGCATAAAACCAATAAGGGAAGCTATTTCAAAACATTCCGCGCAAGCCGTCCATAGCCGAAAGTAAGGCATCAACAGCCGAAGCATTGTTGGACGGGCACTGATTGCGCGCTGGCATTCCCGCATACCTAAAGCTATAATGGAGAATCGTACAAAGACTTTTAGGGTCCCGTGTCAAAATACCGCTGAGCGTCTTGAGAAACGTTATCGTGGATACGTTTCTAAATGTCGAAGATGAATATATCGAATTTATAAGAGTATCGAATAGGCTATATACCTATATAACATCGAAAAGATCTTTTTCCAAAAACCGGAAAAACGTTTAAAGATTGTTACAAAACTAAAATAACATAAAGGGTTTTAATAAATCGTGAAGAGGTTATGGTTTCAGAAATACTTTCGATGTTGCATAAAATTCCATTTGATATTTTACTAAAATAAATAAATAAAATAAATAAATATTAGGGGGACAATCTTACACAAATCGACCTAGTCCCAAACTAAGCAATGCTTGTACTATGGGTACTAGACGACAATAAACATACTTATGTAGATAAATAAATACTTAAATACATAGAAAACATCCATAACTCAAGAACAAATATTCGTGCTCATCACACAAATAAATGCATCACATCACACAAACAAAATGCCCTTACCGGGATTTGAACCTAGGACCTCTTGCTTCTTCGTAGGCAGGGTCACTACCAACTAGGCTAAAGCGGTTGTTAAACAATCCATACATCGATAAATTAAGTTTTGACATTCAGAAACGTGCCCATTATTGTAGGTATGTGTTCTTCGCTTTTCCTGCCGTTAAAGCTGCTTTTCAGCTGAAAGACATCCACTGCAGAACATATTATAGGCCTCCCCCAAAAGTTCGCCAAACAGGGCGGACCTGCGTCATCCGCATCCAACGCGTTCCCGTAACCTTAACCAGGTCGTTGTTCCATCTTGTTGGAGAACTACCTTACACTGCATCTTCTGGATCGAGAACTTTTTGTTCCCATCGGCCATCAGTTCTATGACACAAAAAAGTTTAATCTTAGGGAAATTTGTTTGTGCTTGTCCAGGATAAGCTTAAAGATGCAAGACTACCAGAGCAAAGTAGTGATAGCGGTGCGGCGGGGCTGGGGTGGCGCTCGCTCCTCGCAGCAGTGGAGTTTCTCTTCAGCGTTCCTCTACTCACTCACCGTCATCACTACCATAGGTGAGAGGGAGACGTATCTATTAATTCTCTCTACATTCGCTTATTACTCTTGTATCGTAAGGGAATCAACACAAGGCTCGGCACAACGCACCTGTGATTCCCCCCGTGCTGCGGGTGTCCATGGGCGATGGTGATCGCTCTCCATCAGGTGACCCGTCTGCTCGTTTGCCCCCTCTTATATAAAAAAAATCTATCTACACATACTTATAAAAAGAAAAGTTCAGATATTTTATTTCAAAGGTCCATATTATCAATAAACTGAAACAATTACTTTGCTCACCCGCGACCTTATGATAATAACGTTTATGCAAGAAATGTGTGTTCATGCAGTTTTTCCACCTCTACACTGTACGAACACACACAAATCAGACAAACCCAACTTGAGGTGGAGGAACTGCATGAACACACATTTCTTGCACAAACGTACCTATCATAAGGTCGCGGGTGAACTAAGTAATTGTTTCAATTAAATTTTAGTGCAGTTTTTTGATTATATAGACTTTCTTTTGTTCTCGCCTTTTTGTACATTTGCAAGTACACTCTTTAGCTCTCTACTTCTACTTATGCTAGCACGCTAAGTAATTTTTTTGATTATTTTTAGGTTATGGACACCTGTCTCCTCGGACGAGCTGGGGCAAGATCGCCACAATCTTGTACACGCTGCTGGGGATGCCTTTATTTCTTCTATATCTCGCCAATGTTGGTAAGATCATCAATACCTACTATCTATTTAAAGGTAGGTATTCAGACGGTTCTTTAACTTGAAAATGAAAAATGAAAAAAAAATGGAAATGTTTATTTTACTAAAAAATAACATTGTTACAAAAGTTAAGGGTAAGTAACTTGTACTTGAGTGAATGCATCATTTTTCTAAGGACACACGGCCTAGCTGAAATTTACAATTGGCATTATTATTTTCTTTTAATTGTTGTTAAATAATAGTACATTACTGCAGCGGCCGCGAAATAGGGGATTGCCGGCCGAGTAGTAATAGATGGCCGAGTGTTAACGAGGCCATCTAGAGATACGAGGCCGGCAATCCCTGTTCGTGGCCAAGGCTTGTATAGTGCTTTTCTCAAATAAATCCAAGGAAATGACACGAATGTTCAACTTATATATTCATATTTAATTCAAATTGTTTTTTTTTTATTCCCGCCAAAATATTTTTTTCCAGCAATTTATTTGTAAGCTGTTCCAGTTAATGTTTTTGACGCAAAATCTTGAGATGATTTATATTTATAAAAAAATTACGACCTTATTAATTGGTTATTTTAATAAATTGTTAACAATAAACGCCAATCCTTATTTATTTTATTAAATCTAGCCAAGTAAGATATTCACAAACTAAATTTTTCTTAATTGGCAGTATGTCATTGATAGTCAATAAAAGAAAATACGACCCACTAAAACAAAAGACAATCTCTTTGCTGGCCTTGGCCAGCAATGTTTGTATGAAATTCCATTATTGTCGTCTAATTTGAAATTAGAACGAATCTTCCTCAACTGCTATACAATGGCATACTTCGTGTTCTATTGTCACGACTATAAGGACCACATTTCCTTGGATGTTTGAGAAAAGTTGATTCGGAGTCCGAATGAATGATGCCGAATAAAAATTCCAACATGGTTGGATAGTGTTCACTAACGTTATTTTGTTTCACTCGGTGTTCAGACGTATCACTTTAAGTGGAAGATGAGCAAAAATTAACACGATAATGAACAAAGAGACCTCCTGGTGGCTCATCACCATCACTATCCACAGCTAAACATGGGCCTCCCCAAGGCTCACCAAACAAATCGGTCTCGTGGCATCCGCAACCTTAACCAGGTCGTCACTCCATCTTGTTGGAGGACTACCTACACTGCGTCTTCCGGTCCGTGGACGCCACTCGAGAACCTTCTTGCCCACTGCCACTTGAGTCTGGCGATTCTTCGAGCTATGTCGGTGACTTTACTTCTTGCGCGGATTTCATCATTTCTAATGCGATCCCGCATAGCCCTCTCCATCGCCCTCTGAGTGACTTTGAGCTTTCTTATGAGGCCCATCGTTAGCGGCCACGTCTCAGTGCCATCAGTCATCACTGGCAACACACACTGGTCAAAGATATTTGACTGTCTCAACAATGTCAATGTCTCAACATTGCGGTATATTGTATGACAAGATATTCTTAATAAATAGACGCTTAGCTCTGTGTACGACACGAGTATATTATGAACACACTTTAAAGCTGCGACCAAACCACCGCTTAAAAACGGTGACGTTACGGAATCGCAGTGACGCACCGTAAACGTCACTACTTTACTATGGAGAGCATGCGGTAAATTCTGACGTTTACGGCACGTCACTGCGATTCCGTACTCGTAACGTTTCCGTATTTTAAGCAGCGGTATGGCCGAACCTTAAGTCAGATTTTACAGATAAATCGTTTGCTGAAGGGAAAATTTTACATTTTGACGCGTTGATGGGCAGGTGAGCTGCTGGCCAGGTGGTTCAAATGCATCTACGCGCTGGTCTGCCTCTGCCGGGGGTGTCCAGGGTTCAGCCGAAGGCGCGTGGTGAGGCTCAGAACTCAGGTACTTGTTGTTAGTAATAGCTTATTCTGATAGAAAATTAATGTTATAAAATACAATTAAAACAGCTTAAAAATTCTTCATTCATTAATATAACGGTATAACGACCGCTTTAGCCTAGTTGGCAGTGACCCTGCCTACGAAGCAAGAGGTCCTGGGTTCAAATCCCGGTAAGGGCATTTATTTGTGTGATGAGCACGAATATTTGTTCCTGAGTTATGGATGTTTTCTATGTATTTAAGTATTTATTTATCTATATAAGTATGTTTATCCGTTGCTTAGTACCCATAACACAAGCTTTGCTAAGCTTACTTTGGGACTAGGTCAATTGGTGTGAATTGTCCCGTGATATTTATTTATTTATTTTTTATTTATTAATGCAGTGTTTCATGTGCACCAAGTTTCGGGACTGGTTAGTCAATCATCAATTGACCAAAATCGTTATTTCCAAGTAGCAAAATTTCGATTCGCATTTTTTCCCAAGAAATACTTTTTTCTCACTATAAGTTATTATTATTACTGAAGCTTATTTTCACATTAGCGTTTTTTCCTAATTTGAATTGACGCAGAAACAGAGTCTACGTAAGCGGAGCTCCTTGTTCTGTGTGCTTTTGGCCGTTCGGGCCGATGCAAACATAACATAACCTAAAACTACCTATGTTTCTGTGTCGAATTGAATACTCGATGGTATTATGCGATTGAGATAAGTACGATACCTAAAATGATACAAATACTGTGAAGGCGGATCCACACTCACCCTAAGTCATATAATTAGGGGTTGACAGTAATTCCATGATGAATTTGATGATCTGTCCTTACAGTCCGTTTCTGAGACATACATGTACCTAAACTATAAAACCGGCCAAGTTGCGAACGGCAAAAAAATTACGTTTGTTGTTATATAGCCCCCCTTAAATATTTGTTTTATTTTAATTAAATTATTTATTCTTAAAGTAAATATATTTCATTTATTGAATCAGACGTTACTTTGCGGAGGTCCATATTGGTCGCGGGTGAGCAAAGTACCTAATTGTTTCAGTTCATTAAGTAAATATATAACTAAATATTCTGTGAATATCTCAAGCGTCTACCTGTTGTCGTTGTCGATATCGAGTAAAAACGAGCAAAAAAAACAAGTTTTTTGTATATGAGCCCCCTTAAATATTTATTTTATTCTGTTTTTTAGTATTTGTTGTTATAGCGGCAACCGAAATACATCATCTGTGAAAATTTCAACTGTCTAGCTATCACGGTTCATGAGATACAGCCTGGTGACAGACGGACAGACGGACGGACAACGGAGCACGGACGGAGGACGGACAGTAATAGGGTCCCGTTTTTATCCTTTGGGTACGGAACCCTAAAAAAATGATCGTTTACCGAATTGTTAGCATGAAAACTTATTACGAATTCCCAGAAAACAAATAGTGACCCGGATCAGAACAAATTGTGAAAAATTGCCGCGAACAAGCGAATTGAATAAATTTGTGGTCCTCAATTTGCCGCCGGCGGCATGAATATATATCAGCTACTGACACTATTGGCTCAGAGAGTGTTTCTGTTTTCAGTACGTGTTTTTGTAACATTTAAACGGTTTTGAATTTTAACTTACGCCTCGGTTGTCTTTGTTGGGAGATAAACCTTTTCAACTCAATTTACAGATTGTAAAAATGATTTGATAAAAAACCAAGATGAATTTGTTGAAGCATCAATCAATTCAACCATTGAAAAATTGGCGACACTTTTGAAATTCAATGCTTCTTCATTTTATTTATTCTAGACGTTAGAAATTGACTTTAAATGCCGTCTGCGATTAGAGTTAGAAGATAAAATTGACTTTGTTCTGAATTTCAAATTTCCTCTTTTAAAAGCTTTTTGCTAACTTAATCTTGTGTTACGTTACTTTTTTCTTTGTTTTAAATTTTGCGAGTCAATTTTGATTTTACTTCGTATCTTGAACTGACGAATCTGCGTCATCTGATAATGCATAATTTTCTGTAAAAAATGACGTCATTTTTACGTCATCCGCACCAAAAGTTCAAGCCTTGGCCTTAAAAGCACTACGAAATTCGATTTTCGAACTTCACATGGTGCCGTTTCGTCCACGCTAATAGTAGTAATAGTACTAAACATAAAAGTTGAAGGGATGGATGGCATGATAAGAAGTTCAAAAATCGAATTTCGTAGTAGCGCCCCTGGTTTATGAGTCAGTGACGAAAGCTTAAAACATTGTAACCTATATTTCAGCTGGAGCTAAGTGATGCAGAGAGCATAGAGTGCCCAGAGCACTGGAGGAGGCCCAGGACTCCTGAGTGGGAGTCGGACGAGACGCCGGACTACCGGCCTCCGCACCCTCGGTTTCAGAGGTAAATCTATAGCTCGCTAAACCGTTTAAATGAATCATCGCCGCACGGTACAGGGGCTGGGGGTATGACGACAAAGGGGGCCGGGAGGGGAGCGGGCGGCAGGCACACGAGGCGCGCTCGCCTCCCGCACCTCTCTTGGCCCCTTTGTCGTCTCGTCATCGTGAGGTTACCTGCGTACACCTGCGAAGAAATTCAATTAGGTGTGTGTGAAGTTTTCAATCCACACTGGGCCCGCGTCGTGGGAACTACTACGGCCCAAGCCCTCTCATTCTGAGAGGAGGCCTGTGGAGTGGGACGTATATAGGTTGGGATGGTGATAATATCGCCGTATGTATAGCCAAAGGCAAGCTAAAATCACATCCAACGCACCTGAAAATTTTCGTTTAAAAAATAACTTTCTGGTCTTAAAGCCTCCAAAAACCACACTTCTCCAAGTCATATAAAAGCCCACATTATGTCATCTAGTGGATCCCATTGTCACGTTAAAGTGGTTTAAATTGTCCATTAGGGACCCTTAGGCGATTAGTCCCAACCCTTCTAAGGGCTGCTTGAGACTTCACAAGTTTCGATTGTGTGCGGTCTTTTGTATTTAAGGTCGTAGCTAATTTGTCGATGGGCCGTTAGTTTCTGGACATTTAGAAAGTTACATGAGAGCCTGTTGGTTAGTTTCATGTAGTGTGACAAACGATTTAATTGAATTTTCAGACAAATCTAGTGATGTCAAAACTTTAAACGAATAATTTAACGAAAAAATTACAGTAAGATTATTTCCACTTTGACACTCGGGACGTCTCAGTTTTAACCGTAAAGGTTCGTGTTTTCTTATAGGGTATTTACTTATATAAAATCCTAGAATTTAATCACATAAAATATCCAAACCTATTTAATGTAATTAATAAGTTAATAACAAAACCTCAGACTAGTATTGCACTTCCGTACTCTCTCGATGTATTGTATGTCGAGAATTACCGAGTGCCAAAGTTAGTACCAATTGTTAACTTAAATTGCATATAGGTATCGCCACTAGAGTTGAAGTTCCTGCTGCGGTATTCCCGGACCGATATGACCTTCAAGCTTTCAAAAAAAGAGCGTACTCCTACCTAAAAGGCCGGCAACGCACTTGTGACTCTTCTGGTGTCGCAGGTGTCCATGGGCGACGGTAATCGTTTACCATCAGGCGATCCGTCTGCTCGTTTGCCCCCTATATAATAAAAAAAAAAAAAAAAAAAAAAAGTCACGCACACAACAACATGACATGTAATGACAGCGGAATTTTGAAATTCATTCGTACCAATAGCAAGTTCAACAGACTCAACAGTGCATTGCAATATTTACAAAACATTCCTTCAATTTATTTCGTTGAAAATTTAAAAAATTACATCTAGTTCTTACAAAACAGAAGATATTATTTTTATCTATTTTATTTCAATCAGATAAGCATATTTTTTACTATTTATAAACTACCCATTTTTTGTTGCGAATATTTTTTATAAATTTCAAATTATTTTATTTCAAAAATAGGTTCAATTAAAAAAATAAAGATTATAATATGCATAGTATTGCGTAGGTACTTCATCATAAGATCATAACTCACATTTTCATTCATTCACAACTTTTTTTCTATCAGTATACTTTATGTAGATGTGTGTGTAATCATTCAACTAAACTCTGGTGGCGGTAACTATGCAAAACATGTTATAACAGGCAGCATTTTCTCTTGAAGACCAAAACTAATTCTTTGTACGATGAAGCTGCCAGCTCTTCGGTATACATCGGTACATTATAGTTATTTATATGTATTCATAGGTACTAAATAAATAAACTAAATTGAAATAAAGTTTAACGACATCAGAACGTTCCAGAAACTTAAGCTTCTTTGCTAACTGTTTAACCCAGCAGAATTAGCATTCGAGATGGTTAATCTAACTTGGGAGGACTCGCTTAATTAAATATTAGCACAATAGGCTTACGTGCTGATGAGCCTTTCTCTTGGGAATTGTACAATGTTACAATTACTAGGAGGGGTTCCAGTTTTTGCCAGTTTTTCCTACAATAGGTATTTTAAGCAAGACATCGACGTGGGTCACAGATTCCCTACCGAGCTTCTTACGCTAATCAATTTTAGGTATTCTATGCACTCGTGTATGTGTGCGTGAGAGCGGCTAGAATCAAAACCGTGCGTAAGCGCAAGCGACACAAGTTCCCCGCCCGATGGCCGAAGGAGAACTAACGCAAGTAACTATACAGACAAGGGGGAAGCACGACGGCTCAAGATATGTTGCTCAGATCGCGCGTGTGTTTAGGTATTTTCATCGTATTACTAAAAAAAATACATATTTTAAAAATGTAGCAATACCAGGCCCTAGAAAACATTTTGTTTTATTAGGTAACATTCAAAAAGTCATGACCTGCCGTGCAGTATGTACGCCGTAGAGTCATGTGGGGTAACTGTACGCAGTGGGTAAGTGTACGCAAACCCATGCATTTCAGTCCGAAATGAGTGGGATTGCGTACACTTACCCACTGCGTACAGTTACCCCACATGACTCTACTAAGGATTTATTTGATTTTTAGAGACTACTTTGGATTTTTTTCTATCAAGAAAACTACAAGTAATCGTGTTTCTAAAAACACTGGTCACTAGAGTGAATCCTCAAATATCTTACACATGAATTTCAGAACTAAAGCTTGGCTAGTAATGACACAACAAGGGATTGAATGAATGCAATAAATGCGCCAAAAGCTCGGCGGGAAAACCAGTAAGCAGTCGTGCTAAAACGACTCCCCAGGATATCACAATATTTGTGAAAAGCTGACAAACTAGTCCTAGGTATACTATGAAACAAAATACTACGAAAATGCGACTGAATAGAGAAGATAATTAGAGGATTTTAAATACGTGATACTTGGCGAGTAATGGCGATTATTCTGTAGATGTTGAGTAGTGAAAGATTAGCAGATAATAAGATATGATATTTCAGAGATACAGGATTTCACTACAATTACAATAAAAGTAAACGAGCGAGGGAGTTTCGCGAGGCTTTGCTTTTTGCAAAATTGGAAAACGTGTACCATCGGGGATCTAATTTTTGTTCTACAAAAAGCGGGTGGGTCAAAAGTTTGACTCTTAGTCTAGTATACAATCTCAGACGCCGTGCGAGGCGGACGTAGTACAAATTATTGCTGTGCTGTGCGTAGCGACCGTAGTGCAAATTATTGCTGTGCTGTGTTAATGACTTACGTGTACCTAGGAACTTGGATCATGACATACTAAGCTAAATATAGTTAGTGACGATATCGAATATGGATTCCCCTTTCAACAAGAGTGGCCTTACCCCGCGGAGTCCTCCGCTGAGAACTCATGAAGAGAAAACGCCTGCCCCGGTGGCCCCGGAGCCCGTATCGACAACTGAGCTGCGGGGGTGGATGAATACCATAGAAAGCTGTCTTAATGAGGTTTGCTCTATTGCCACAGAAGGAAAACTGAACTCGGACCAAAAGAATAAGATCCAGACCCTCTGCCGTAGGATAGGACATGAGACTTCGCAACTCGCTGTTCAATATCAGTCCATTAAGCAGAGATATTACTCAGCCCATTTGACCATTCAACACTTGAACGAGAAACAAGAACTGTCCAGTCAAATTAGCCTATTAAAGACCGCTGTTGAGGGTGCTTGCAAACAGCCAGCCACAGATAGATTGACTTACGCCAACGTGATTAAGAAGGGCCCTAACCAATATGTGCGACCGGCCCCCCTAAGTTCTGTGGCCATTTACCCAGAAGACAAGGAGAAGACCAGCGAAGACACTAAGTCGTTAGTTCAACGTATTATTAACCCCGAGGAATTAAAGCTACAAGTCCGAGGAATGAGTTTGACCAAAAATGGAGGTGTTATAATCAGTACCGAAAGCGAAGAGGACATAAAGAAGCTTAAGGCGTCCGAAAAACTTGCCAAATCTGGGCTCTCAGTTGCGGCACCCGATAAACACAAGCCAAGGTTGATCGTCTTGGGACTACCTAGTGACCTCTCGGAGAAGGAATTTCTAGACCTTATTTATGAGCAGAATGTTGCACCTAAAATACCCGAAATGACCCGAGATTCTTTTTCTAGTTCAACCAAATTAAGCCACAAATCTGGTAAAAAGGACGGTAAGACCACCAATTTCATAATCGAGGTTTCGGCTAACATTAGAAAAATACTAATTGCCCAAGAGCGTGTATTCATGAACTGGTCCTCTTTCCCGATTAGAGATTTTACCCACGTGACCAGGTGCTTTAAATGCCAACAATACGGCCATTCAGCTAAGTTCTGTCGCGACTCGGACTCGACATGTGGTCACTGTGGCCTGGTTGGTCACACGATGAAAGAATGTAGCAAAAAGGAGGCGGCGCCTATCTGTGCTACATGTAAGCGATACAAAAAACCGTGTAACCACAAAACTGGAGACGAAAATTGCCCAGCACGGAAACATGCCGTATTAAAGTACATAAACTCAACGGACTATGAGGGCGCCTAAGAGCGCCGCATAGAAGGTAATCCTATTTAGCGCTAATTTTTAGATTGTAAGTTATGGATAAGTTCATAAGTTTGGAATTAGATAATTTAACTGTATCCCATTCAAGTCAATGCGACGTAGAAGATTGTAACGCCTTAATCTCAAATATTTCCCATCCATTCTCCGTTCTTGTTCAAAACATCCGAAGCATTAACCATAACATAGATGGTTTCAGAATCCTTTTAGAAAGACTTAAAATAACCTGTGATATAATTATCTTAACTGAATGTTGGCTGAAGCTCCATAATGCGTTTTTACCCGACATTGATGGATATAACTCTTTTAGCACTAAGCGCGCCAATTCTCAAAACGATGGAGTTGTTGTATATTGTAAGTCAGATTTAGATATAACGGTTGAAGAACCCTGTATATTAGATTCCAATAGTCTTATTATTAGAATAGAACACGACACAGCCATCGTCGCGGTGTACAGATCACCCTCCTTTAATAACGTAGATAACTTCTTGGGGTCACTCAATTCAACGCTTCGCAAGCTCTCCTCATATAAAAATGTGATTCTTGCAGGAGACATCAACATTAATATAGCTCAGGACAGCCAAGATCCCAGACGACATGACTATCTCAATTTTTGCGCGCTTCATGGACTAGAATCTGCTCATTCGCTACCTACGCACCAAAGTGGCTCCTGCCTTGACCATATTTTAATCAAAAGCAATCTATCATCCTCAACTTTGGTAACTAACTCAACACTAACCGATCATCATTCTGTGCTACTAACTTTAAATTTAAAACTCCCCAAACAAATATGTGCTCCTACGTATGTCAAGGTTAATCACAGTAACCTTGAATATGACTTACGAAAAATTTGTTTTGATACTATTTATTTATCTGATGACGTTAACATTTCACTTGAGTACCTTGTTAGCTCCGTACAAAAAGCAATAGCATCAAATACTTCGCGAATTAAGACAACAAGAAGTAACAGGTCCATCAAACCATGGATTACCCCTGGTTTAATACGCTGTATCCGTCATCGGGATAAACTCCACCAGAAAGCGAAGCAGCATCCAAACAACAGTATGTTCGTAGTTATTTATAAAAGATACCGAAATTTCTGTAATAACCTACTAAAGAAATTGAAACATCAGTACGAAAGGGCCGAATTGGATAAAAATAGTAAGAGCAGTAAACATGTGTGGAATTTCATAAAAAACATCACATATTCACGAACAAAACGTGACACTAACATAGATTTACTTAAGTCGCACGCACACCCGGAACTAGCAGTCAATAATGTAAATAATTTTTTTGCTGATATTGGTAAAAACTTGGCGAGTAAAATTGTAAATAATGACAATACTCATTTCTGCTCGGAAAATATGACTCATCCGCAAATAAATTCTTTTGTTATGATTAACACCGACGAGCACGAAATAGAACGCATTATTTGCAATTTGAAAGATAAATGTGCATCGGGTTGGGACAATATTTCAAATGGCTTTATTAAGCGTTATAAGCACATCTTAGTTAAACCACTAACTCATATATTCCAGCAATGTTTAACTAATGGTATTTTTCCTAACTTTTTAAAGAAAGCCGTTGTGATCCCTGTATACAAAGCGGGAAATAAAGAATGTATCGACAATTACAGGCCGATTTCAATACTTCCGTCTCTTTCTAAAATCTTAGAAAAGCTCATAAATAAAAGGCTAGTAAACTATCTTGAAAGCAACAACATCTTGTCCACCAAGCAGTTTGGCTTTAGGTCGCAAAGATCTACAAATGATGCGGTTAATTTCCTCACTGATTATATTGCGACTAACTTGGATCAAGGATTGAAAACCTTGGGCATTTTCCTAGACCTTGCCAAGGCTTTTGACACGGTGTCAATTCCAATCTTGATTCGTAAACTAGAAAACATAGGAATTAGGGGTAAACAATTATCCTTATTTGAAGACTTTCTCAATAACCGCAATCAATGTGTAAAGATTAACAATTTCACGAGCTCAGACAGGAGAATTGAATTTGGTACGCCCCAAGGCAGTATTTTAGCCCCTACCCTTTTTTTAATTTATATTAATGATCTTTGCAAGCTTGAACTAACTAATGGCACCCTAATATCATATGCTGATGACACAGTTTTGCTATTTACAGGGAACTCATGGAACGATGCTTACAGTCACGCTCAAATAGGCTTCAATAAAATAACTAACTGGCTTCAAGGCAATTTACTAACGTTAAATGCTAATAAAACGAAGCACGTCGCTTTTTCAATAAGAAATGCACAGCAGCCTAGCAGTGATAACACTATCCGAGCTCACCTGTGTTCCCTTTCTAATCGGGTAGGTTGCATTACCTGCCCAGCTATCTCGCAAGTTAACACCATCAAATACCTGGGTGTAATGATCGACGCTAACCTCACCTTTAGTCACCATATAGATATAGTTGCTTCCAGAGTCCGCAAGCTAATTTTTATATTTAAAAAACTTCGAAGTATCGCAAACGCGAGATTGCTCCGGCAAGTTTATATGGCTTTGTGTCAGTCATTACTGTCTTACTGCATTTCGGCTTGGGGAGGTGCCGCGAAGACTACGCTTTTGGTACTTGAACGAGCCCAAAGAGCTATTTTAAAGGTCTCCACTTCTCGCCCCTTCCTTTTCCCTACAAGAGAACTATTCAAATCCTGCAAAGTCCTAACTGTGCGCCAACTATTCATCCTAAACATCATCCTTGATCAGCACAAATCCGCCCCTTACAACCGCAGTATCTCTGACAAAAGGCGGTCAGACATAGTATTTAAGACGCCACGCCCTAGGCATGCTTTCATGCGCAAATTCGCTTCGTTCTTGGGCCCCTATCTCTTCAACAAAATTAATAGACTCCAGAATATCTATGATCTTAACTACAATAGTTGTAAAACCAAATTAGCAGAGTGGTTACAATCATTATCCTATGTAGAAACCGAAAACCTTCTGACTCTAGTTTCGTAATGTATTCAATAGGCTACTTTCCTAACTAGTCAGTCTTTTAGATTATCAAAAAATATTCGACACGTATTTTGTTTAATTGTCAAAAGAAAATTACGTGTCTAATATTTTTTGATAATGTAAAATACGGACTAATAAGAATTATTATTTTTTTACCTAGGAAACATCCCTATTATTTAAGCCGTAGTTACTTACTTTTCATATTTTATTTTTTTCTAAGTTCAAATAACAGTTAAATTTGTATTCTGGTTATTATGTTAACTTTAAGGTCCTTTATTTTTTGCCTAAGATACAGGCTACTTATGTATCCTAGTTTAGGCATTATTATATTTTAGTAGTAACCTGTTAGTCTTCTTGTAGAAGGCGTAGAGGCGGTTAGACGCTTAAGTCGAGCCATTAGTATAGTACCTAGATATAATACCTAACATAGATTAAGTAAAGTGCCTACTAATAATTATTACTATGTACTAAAACTATTTAAATAAATGAATTGAATTGAATTGAATTGAGTTTTATGAGTGTGTGTATGTGTGTCTGTCTGTAGCATCATAGCTCTCAAACGGGTAAACCGATTTGGATGCGGTTTTTTTTATTTGAAAGCAGGTTTCTTGGCAATGGTTCTTAGACAATTTTCGTCAAAATTGGTTCAGCTGTTTCCAAGTTATCAGCTCTTTTGTTAGCTGCGGAAGGCATCTTAGACGCATAATGGGCATTTGCTTTATTTTCAAACATACATGTGACCTAATTGCATTGGTTTTTTTTTTAAATTTATGGTTATTATATTCAATGTACGTTTAGGTCGGCTTTTAAAGTGTCTAAGAATGTGAATTACAGGATTACAGAAGTTCAAGATTACACCTCCTGTCACCTTCTTCGTCAAAATCTAAGGTTATGTTCGGATAAATAATCTGAGGTTTAGAAGATTTATTTCTTTAGTATCGGTATATAAATAAGATATTGGCTATAAGGTCATCATCCCAGCCTATAAACGTCACACTGCATGGCATAGGCCACCTTTCAGAATGAGAGGGCTTGGGCCACAGTTCCCACGCAAGCCCAGTGCGGACTGAAAACTTCACACACGCCATTAAATTTTTTCGCAGGCGTGTGCAGGTTTCTTCACGATGTTTTCCTTCACCGTACGGCTCATGGTTTTTACAAGTTCGCTGCGGTATGGGGTCGATGTGACCCCATATATGTATGGTTAATAATAAGTTAAACTATTTACCGCAGCGATCGTGTATGTGATTCCGCACATAAGTTACGAAAAAGTTATAAGTGCGAACCCGAGTTGGAACCCACGCCCCTCTACTTGAAAGGCTATAGCTCAAACGATGCTGCCACGACTTCAAAAGCTAATTGAAATTAAAACATTTTAAGTTTAACTTTGATTTTGTATAAAAGCAGTTTAATCCTTCAAAATTCATGAATTGATTTGCTTATCTTTCAACGTTCTTACTTCTTTATCCAGGCTTGCGATCTATTCAAGATTTGTCTTTAGTGAAATCTATATTCAGCATTTAAGTTTAGAGACAATATAGCTAGGCATTAATTGGTATTGTATCTATTGTTTAAGCTGAATCTTACTTAAATGTATTGCTTACTTTGAAAACGTTGGTAAATATGAATTGCGAGATAATTAAATGGTCGACGTTATAAAGATATTTACAAAATTAATTTTCACGACACTGCTCGAAAATGTGGCCATAGATTACCTAAATGTAGTACCCAAAACATGAAAATTTAACAGTTGACTCATTTATGGCGCGCAAAACACGACAACAATGTAACACATTACGAAAACAGGACGTATAGATATATGTATTTCATACTATACGACTTTTTGAAAGATAATTTCTGTATTTTATTCCCGGCGTACTGAAACGACAATTAGACCAATCAAAAGTAATCATCTGCTGCATGTGAAATTAAATTGACCAATGAGAATGCGTCATTCACATGCTAAGCCGAGAGGCGGTATCTCTGAGATACGCCCTTTAATAAAACATTAATTGGAGTGAACCGTCTGAATCTTACACTTTTTATTTCAGAAGACCAGAGTACCTTCGCAGCGTTTCCATGCCGCTCCCCCCTCGCACCCTACCTCCCCGCAGGCGCGGATGGTCCGAGCCGCGGAGTGAGAGCGAGACAAGCGACTTCAGCTACGTCACTTTCGACGCTCAGACCATCACCGTGCCAATCAGCGTGTGCGTCGCCATCATGGTTGGGTATGTATTTTATTGACGGACTAGTCATTGGGGGGTTAATGCCATAGTCGCCACGCTTGGCAGGCGAGTTGGCGACCGCAGTGGAATAACGAAAGATATAAGACGCTGGTGCCCGTCCTACAGTATTATTGGCCGCAGTTTTTTTAGGACATTCATTCGCATTAGAAATGATGAAATCTGCGCAAGAACTTAAGTCACTTAGCTCGTAGAATCGCCAGACTCAAGTGGCAGTGGGCAGGGCACATCGCTCGTGGAACAAATGGCCGATGAGGCAAAAAGGTTCATGAGTGGCGTCCACGGATCGGAAGACACAGACGGAGCAGATGGAACAGATGGAGCGACGAACTGGTTAAGGTTGCGGGATCGCGTTGGATGCGGATGGCACGGGACTGATCCGTTTGGCAAGCCTTAAGGGAGGCCTATGTTCAGCAGTGGACGTCTTTTGGCTGAAATGATGATGATGGATGAAAATAAATCTAGCCAAAAGACCTAGCTGCAGATATCAATCCTTAGAGAAAACGAGTTCTTAAGTCGTTAGTTTTTTCCAGCCATTTAGAGAACAATGCGGAGGCATCTTTAAATCGATGCCTTGCTTTCGCTGGCTACCCATTCGAACTTTCCGTAAGCTCTCTCGATTCCATTATAAAAACGAATGCATTCAAACGTGAAAGACTTATTGGATTTCTAGCAGTGTCCAGAGAGTGCAGCCTTGGGACTGGGGAAAAACGCTTCATTTATGGCTCTACCGAGCTTCTTGCGTAAGCGCGAGCGACACAAATTCCCCGTCCAATTGCCGAAGGAGAACTAACGCAACTAACTATACGAATAAGGGGGAAGCACGACGGCTCAAGATAGGTTGGTCCGACCGTGCGTGTATTTAGGTATTTTCATCGTATTACTAAAACAAATAAAAATTTTAAAAATGAAGCAACACTAGGCCCTAGAAAACATCTTGTTTTATTAAAATTCAAAATCATGACCTGTAAAACACTGGTGAATTCTCAAATATCTTACATATGAATTTCAGAACTAAAGCTTTGCTAGTAATGATACAGCAAGTAATCAAATGAATGCAATAAATGCGTCAAAAGCTCGTTAGTTAAATGTTTGGAAAGTCAAGCTTGAAGTACCAACCTATCCACCTACCCTACCCACTTACCTAGAACCTAGGGCTCTTAAAGGCTAGAGTGAATAGTGTTACTGAAGCAGTGAGATACACCTTTGGCCTCATCTGCACTTTTAATCAGGTGAGATAGAGGTTGCGGGGGTTTTAAAGGGGGGGATGAAAATTTCATTAATTTTGTTTTCAAGATATTTGACAAAACACAGGTTCTCGTCTGATCACCGAGGTTAAGTAACGTTGGGCGCGGTCAGTACTTGGATGGGTGACCGCCTGGTTTCATTTTTGTTTTTGAATGTTTTGTTATGACGTTGTCACGTTAAACTATCGTGCGTAAACTGACTTTACAGACAACAGATGAATATGCTGTGCTTGTGGAGCCTGCGCCGCGTTGCTAGTCACCTACAAAATTGGCTGGATATTAGTTTTGTTTTGTCTCTTGATTATTTCGTTTCGCTAATATTGTCTTGTACGTGACTGACGGGTTATTATTTTTAGCAGAGAGTGTATTACAGAGGGGGATTACATTCAGTGAGAAGCTCCCCAATAATTTGTCATCCAATATACCGCAGTGTCTCAAGTCAAAAGTCTTTGACCAGTGTGTGTTGCCAGTGATGATTTATGGCACTGAGACGTGGCCGCTAACGATGGGCCTCATAAGAAAGCTCAAAGTCACTCAGAACATTATGGAGAGGGCTATGCTCGGAGTTTCTCTGCGGGATCACATTAGAAATGATGAAATCCGCGCAAGAACTAAAGTTATCATCATCATTTCAGCCGAAAGACGTCCACTGCTGAACATAAGTATCCGCCAAGGTTCGCCAAACAAACAGGTCGTCTGCCATCTGTATCCAATTCGTTCCCGCAACCTTAACCAGACCGTTGTCTATCTGGATTAGGTTCGTAAGGACTAGATTGCATAACGACTCTATAAGCAAAACGTCTTAGTTGCATAAGGTCTTGGTAAGCACAATGTCTTCTTTGCAGAATGCCCTAGTGAGTAGAATGTCTTAGTTGTTCGATCGATAACTATAGCATAACGCCCGAAGTTGCAAAATGACTAATAGAGTTTACGTCCAAGTTATTAATAAGTCTTGATTGCAAAACTACGCATAAGGAAAAGTGTCTGGATAACATATATGGTCTGTCGTGTAGCGGGTTGGTATAATTGGATTAGGTACTTACTTACTCCTCACTTCACTGGCAGATGGTTACATTTCTTTTGGTTACAAACGAGAAGTTGCTCAGATAGGTTCAGCGGCTTCCTAAAAGACCTTTACTTCAAGGGCTTGATTCCTTGGCGCTGCGTAGAGATGTAGCTTCACTGTGCATCTTCTATCGCATGTACAACGGAGAGTGCTCCGAGGAGTTATTCGGGTTGATCCCTGCCGCATCCTTCCGCCACCGCCCTACGCGACAATCTGGATGGTTGGTTGTCTTCTACTGTGCGTTTTTCCAGAAATTTCCTGCCTCGCACAGCAAAGCTCTGGAATGAGGTTCCTGCTGCGGTATTCCCGGACCGATATGACCTTCAAGCTTTCAAAAAAAGAGCGTACTCCTACCTAAAAGGCCGGCAACGCACTTGTGACTCTTTTGGTGTCGCAGGTGTCCATGGGCGACGGTAATCGTTTACCATCAGGCGATCCGTCTGCTCGTTTGCCCCCTATATCATAAAAAAAAAAAAAAAAAAGGGCCGTAGCCGGTTGTAGCCGGTTGTGTTTATGTTGGGGTGATTAGGGCAGACAGCGAAATGATACAAAGGCCAATTTAGATTAACAGTATATTGTTTTACTAACATGCAACAATAAAACAATTCCATAGATTGCAACAATCTTGTGACATAGACCGTATGACGAAGGACGGTATGGTCAAGTTGGGAATGACCCCTTATTAGAATACGTTTGGTAACGCGCACTGATTTTAAAGCGTGGGCAAATTCACGCTCGCACTGGCCACTGGATAGATAAAAGGTAGTGCACTTACGGGATCTTCGGGACTACCTCGACGATGACGGGTGAGTCACGCTAGGCTACGGAGGCCGTAGCCTGCGGAGTATGTTCGGGGACCCTCAGGCCGTCGAACCCAACTAGCCAGTAGCTAGGTGAGGCATGGGGGGAAACTGGAGGCTGCGCCCGATGACCACGGTGATGGTAGTTAGTGCGGGGTGCAGTGCGCGGGCAGGCATGAAGCCCTTGGCATCGCACTATGTGCTGCAGGATCTGCCCGCCAGAATGCTGAGCCTACGGGAACCGAGGCGCGCGCGGTCAGCCGCAGCGCGCGACGGGGGTGAAGTAAGGCGTTGACGCACCCTTGGCTTCGCGTAAATGCATCAGGCCGCCTCTAAGCCTGAGCCTTCGGGCAATCAAAAGCGAGCGCGGTCACGCGCGGCTCGCGTTGCAAATAGGGCGCGGCATTCAGGCTCGGCGCGTAGCAGGGGTGATGAAGGGCATTGACGTCTTCTTGGCGTCGCACGAATGCACCCGGCCGCCCTCTCAGCCGGGACCTACGAAGAATGAGTGCGGCGGCGCTCTCACACCGCGAACGTCACTACGCGGCACAACTCGCGTTTAACACTGTATTTGTGGCGATACTACACTCCACGGCACATTACAAAGCAACCGCAACGGCCTGCCAAGACGTTCGGACCAACGCGGTATGCGCGGGCGTGATGTTTTTGTCCGATTGTTTACATGCGGGTTCGGAATGTCAAACGCGCGCGATAAAAATGCGTTACGTGAGCTCGCGGGGAGAGCTGTGCCCAAAGAGTATTGTAATATTATATGAACAAGAGTGGCAACTCTATGGTCAAATATGCATGTATGGAAGGTGCTGCTGCCCTACGCCCTGGTGAAGAACTAATGTGACGTATCTATAGATGTATACCTATCTATATGTATATGTTGGTAGTGATGTACAGCTATAATTACGCGTAATTTTAATTGATAGGCTAATTGCCACTATTCGTATTTTAGCCGTCTAATTCAAATCAGCATATACGAAGTATAAGCGGCTAAACCCGATTTGCACTATACGGCTAAAATACGAACATTGGCAACTGGCCTATCAATTAAAGTCCTTGACCGTACAATTTGGTACGCCATGGCCATGGCCGATGGATGACAACTGACAAGTTTGACAAGTCAACCAAGATGGCCGCTAATTTAGTTCTCCACCAAACAACCAGAGATCGCTGTAGTCGCATGAAAAGTGTGATATATGTAAGTGTGCCCCCCTGGCTGTGCCAACACTGACCTTTCACTCGGGAAACTCCTGCGCCAGTTCCTTATTACGCTGCGCGGCGAGACGCAGTCCCAAATTTGTATGACGCGCGGCTATCAACGCGCGCCGTTAGGGAACGCATATTTCGCTAAACGGAATGGTTTTTGACAGGTGTCTAACTTTTCTAATAATTAAAAAAACTAAAAAACACGCTTTAAAAAATAAAAAATAAATTTTAATAAATTTCAATTCACTATTCTTATAGTGCAGTAATAAATCTTAATAAGCAATTATTATATTGTTATATCCAGATCAAAATTTGTAAACAATTCTAAATATTGATAAAATAAATAATAATAGTTTAAAATATTTTATTGTAAAAAAAGCGTGGGGTGCATGGTGTCAATTGTCAAGGATTATCATTTTGATAACATCTTAAAAAGCACCCCACGCTTTTTTTACAATAAAATATTTTAAACTATTATTATTTATTTTATCAATATTTAGAATTGTTTACAAATTTTGATCTGGATATAACAATATAATAATTGCTTATTAAGATTTTTTACTGCACTATAAGAATAGTGAATTGAAATTTATTAAAATTTATTTTTTATTTTTTAAAGCGTGTTTTTTAGTTTTTTTAAACTATTATTTATTTTCTATTTTTTAGTTGCATTTTTTTTCTTTCTAACTTTACCCCCCTCACCTACAACCCCCAAACCCCTAAACCCAACCCCCCAACATCCCCCACCCCATTTCCCCAAACCCTCCCCAAGCCCCACACCCTTACCCCCAATCCCCTAAACCCCCCTTACCCCCTCCTCATTTTACAAACCACCGAACCCCCCAAACCCCCGGAAACCCCCCTCTTCCCTCCCCCCCACCCCGCCACCTGCTCCCCCAACCCCTACCACACCCCCCACCCCGCCACCTACCGCACCCTCCTTACAGTTCCATCATCAAACCCTTGTTACCATCTAGGCTTCTTACATCCTCCCCATTTCCCACAACCCCCCAAAATCACTTACCCTCGAACCCCCCAACACTCCCACCCTATTTCCCGTACCCTCTAAACCCCCGACCTCCTTACCCCATACCCCATTCCCCCCCCCACCCCACCACCTACCCCCCTTCCAGCTCCATCATCAGACCCTTGTTACCATCTAGGACCAAAGTACTCGTCAAAACGAATCAAACGAGCCCAAACTCGATGGGGTTGTTTCGTTTTATTGTGGAGTGCCTTTGGCCATCTTCCAGCTCCATCATCAGACCCTGGTTACCATATGGGATCAAAGTGCTCGTCAAGACGAATCAAACGAGCCCAAACTCGTTGGGGTTGTGTCGTTTTATTGTGGAGTGCCTTTGGCCATCTTCCAGCTCCATCATCAGACCCTGGTTACCATATGGGATCAAAGTGCTCGTCAAGGCGAATCAAACGAGCCCAAACTCGATGGGGTTGTGTCGTTTTATTGTGGAGTGCCTTTGGCCATCTTCCAGCTCCATCATCAGACCCTGGTTACCATATGGGATCAAAGTGCTCGTCAAGACGAATCAAACGAGCCCAAACTCGATGGGGTTGTGTCGTTTTATTGTGGAGTGTCTTTGGCCATCTTCCAGCTCCATCATCAGACCCTGGTTACCATCTGGGATCAAAGTGCTTGTCAAGACGAATCAAACGAGCCCAAACTCGACGGGATTGTGTTGTTTTATTACATAGTTCCTATGGCCACCATCCAGCTCCATCATCAGATCAGCTCCATGTTACAATAATATTGCATTGTCATCCAATTTACACATATGTGCAAAATTTCAGCTCAATCGGAAACCGGGAAGTGGGTCAAAATCGCGCCCTAAGGAGTCGGTTACAAACAAACATACAAACATACAGGTGAAGCTAATATAAAGCGTGTAAAAAGATACCGTATCATTAGAAAAATAAATTTATGACAGTTCCGCGTCTGAAATTTACTGAAATACGCTTTGTTGTGTAAAACAGTGATAATAAGTGTGTAGCTTACGTTCCAGCGATGAAATTGGTGTATCGCATGTGATTGGGAGTAAGATAGTTTAGTGAGAAAGTGCTTGTGAAAGTTTGCGATAACACATGGAGTTTCTGTAGTGAATTCAACTCCTATAGCTACTGAAGGCCTGGAATATGCCTGTTACTCGTTAGATTAAGAGTTTAGCTACACGTGAGTACATATGTCTTATTCCAAAACATGTTATTCATGTAAATATTGACATGTCAAAATCGGTATTGAGTTTAAGGTTATGTTGTAGTAATTTGTACTACAGGTCTTGGTAGCAAAACGTCATGATTGCATTATCAAAGAGTTCCTTCACAAACTACGTTTGAGTTAATCTTGTCATTCAACCATCTAATCGTTATGCCATTTAGACGTTATTAATGTTTGACGATATGCCTACCTAACCTAGTCGTTTTGCTATTACAACATTTTGATATTAGGGCGTTATACAAACAAGACGTAATAGAACTAAATCCAATCTTAAACCCGGGCATTCTACTATTAAGACGTTTGTACAATTAGACATTTAGCTACCAAGACCTTATGCAACTAAGACGTTTTGCTTATAGAGTCGTTATGCAATCTAGTCCTTACGAACCCAACCCGAGCGATGGGTTGTGCCCTGCTTACTGCCGCTTGAGTCTGGGATTCTTCGAGCTACGTTGGTAATTTTAGTTTCTGCGCGGATTTCATCATTTCTAATTTGATCCCGCAGAGAAACTCCTAGCACAGTCCTCCGAGTGACTTTGAGCTTCTTTATTAGGCCCATCGTTAGCGGTCTCGTCTCAGTGCCAATAAGTCATTACTGGCAACACACACTGGCACCTTAGAAAAAATGTAATAGTTCATTTTAATGGACCTCTATAAATTACCACCTGAATCAACTAATTGTTTATCATTCATTTACTTAAGTCATATGTTTCCAGGTACATAATGTTCGGGTCGATGATATTTGGCATGTGGGAGAATTGGGACCAGCTCGACGGGGCTTACTTCTGCTTCATCTCGCTCAGCAGGTGGGTACTGAATTAACCCATCATCCTTTATGTCCTCTGACTATACAACTTCATCTGACTTTAAACCAGTAGATGTCTTGACCTATGGTGACCTAATGGTATTTACTTACTTATTCAGATGAAATTTGGTATGGAGACTCTATAATATAATAATACAAGAAAAGCTGGTATTAAAAATTAGATTTCCACATTTTTTTTCCCAGCATCGGGTTTGGTGACTTCGTGCCTGGCGAACGGGTGTACACCGAGCGCATAGAGACATCTTTCATCGTGTGCTCAATGTATCTCATGCTTGGCATGGCACTGGTCGCCATGTGCTTTAATTTGATGCAGGTGATTAATCTTAAGTTTCTGGTTTTATTTTTGCTAAAACTAGAAAACGAGATTCCCCAGGGATAAGACCAAGCTAGATAGAAAAAGTAGGTATATACTCGTAAGTTGATTGGTGTAATTATCGTTCTTTTTTGTATTTTTCAGGAACAAGTGAGACATTACTTTGCGGGTATTAAACGAGCCTTGAAAAGAATATGCCGGTGCAAGAGATGATGTCTGAATGGGTTGGACAATATTTTATAATACATCTATTATTAATAATTAAATGCCTAATATACAAGTGTTTTGGTTTTATTGATTTCTACTACAGTGATTGCTTTTTAAATTTTACTGAGAAGATAACTTTAAGGAAACATTAGAAAACTACGCACGCCCGCACGTTGCACGTAGACACACACACACACACACACACACACACACACACACACACACACACACACACACACACACACACACACACACACACACAAAATAGTTACACAATATTCAAGACACTCTAAATTAAACTGACTGCCAAAAATAACTTTATACGACTTTATATGTGAATACAAACAATACATAATACAAAATAATTTATTTGACAAAAACAACATTTTACATAAACATCGATATCCATCAGACACCAAACTAGGCTAAGAATAGATCCCTTATTTTGGCTCGTAAGTCTACTAACCCTTTCATCTTCACCTCTGACCCCAAATACCAAATCATACCCAACTCGCCCCAACTTCCTCCAACTACAAATTCTTGCGCATAGCTTAAAGAACGGTCCCATTATGCGCGAAGTTGGGGAACGCGGGCCGAGTTGGAACACTTGTTTTATTTAATTTGGCCGGTGTAAAGCAAGCTGTTCTAAGTTAGTCTAATGCGCTGGAGTCGGGGAATATTCCAGAATATTAAAGGGCGCTTCAAAGTTGGCCTGTCTCGGTTGCACTGCGAGTTTTGTTCTGCTTTATGCTTGCTTTATGTGAGTATAAGCTTTTAACCGCGGTCTCGCCCGCGTAACCCACTGCTTAGGTATGTAGGTTTAAATCACAAAAGAAACATAATTCCAGCATGGGCGTATATGGATACGTCCCACTGAGGGGCACAGGCTCCTTCTCAGAACGAGATGGCTTGGGCGGATTGGGAACTTCACAAAACACTATTAAATTTCATCGTAGGCGTGTGCAGATTTCCCCACAATGTTATCGTTCAGTGTAAAACAGATGGTGAATTACAAATGTAGTTTCGCAGATAGGTAAACTCCAAATAAGTCAAGAGGTGCGAGCCCGGGCATGAACCCACGCCCCCCTTAAGAGGGTGATTGGCCAAACTCTCCAAGCTACGTCAGTAGCTTTGGTTCTCCAGCGGATCTCCTTATTTTTGATTCGATAATACAGGGAAACTCCGAGTATAGCTCGCTCCATCGCTCTTGAGCGCTTTTTGATTTTTAACCCCCGACACAAAAAGAGGGGTGTTATAAGTTTGACCGCTATGTCTGTCTGTGGCATCCTAGCTCATAAACAGGTAAACCGATTTGGATGCGTTTTTTTCAATAGAAAGCAGGTTTCTTGGCCATGGTTCTTAGATATGTTTCATCAAAATCGGTTCAGCCGTTCCAAAGTTATCAGCTCTTTTGTAAGCTGCGGAAGGGATCTTAGACGCATAATGGGCATTTACTTTATGTTCAAACGTACGTATGACATAATTGCGTTGGGGGTTTTTAATTTTTTTAATTTATAGTTATATCTATCAAGCATTCACAATACTAGACTGGTAATTAGCCAATTTAGCGTCGCGTGTTTTATAGTGATACCGATTGCATTGTGACTCACTGCAGAACTTATTCGCTATAATTTATTTAATACTAGCTGTCCCGGTGAACTTCATACCACCTAAAGAGTCTATTCACAACATTAGCAACCAAGTTAAACAAATTTCCGTAACCTTGGCAACCAAGTTTAACAAATTTCCGTGACCTTGGCAAGCAAATTAAACAACATTCCGTAACCTTGGCAAGCAAATTAAACAAATTTCGGTAACCTTGGCAACCCTTTTAAAGCTTGAACGCTGTGAAACTTTCAATTCCGATATTTTAATTATTTTTCTGCTATTTATTGATCCAGCCGTTCTGGAGTTATAATTGGTGTACCCATAACCTTTTTTCAGACCAAACTCTTAGATTTTAAATGCTTCTTGTGAAGGTATTACTAACACGAGCGAAGCTGCTGGTTAGTTACTAGTTTAATAATACTCGTAAAGCCACTTCAAACGATAAAGTTCATCGCCAATTCAATACCAGCATGTCACAACCAAACCCGTTGCAATGCGGAAATTAAGTAATGAACATCCAGGAACCTGTAGCCGCGCTAAGTAAATAGTTGGGGCAGCCTAACTTGCCACTCGACAAGTTGGCTTCAATTAATCCAACGTATTGAGGAGAGAAACGCTGCGTTTTTGATATAAGTTTTTTGGCGATTTGATTCTGAATTCATGGTTTTTTTTAGGGTTCCGCAGTCAACTAGGAACCCTTATAGTTTCGCCATGTCCGTCCGTCTGTCTGTCCGCTCAGAGACTGTTAGTATTAGAAGGCTGTAATTTGCGATGAATATTTTTACATATGTCAGTCGCGCCGACAAAGTGGTTAAATAAAAAAAACTAAAAAAATTTTTTAGGGTACCTCCCATAGACGTAAGTGGGGGTGATTTTTTTTTTCTCGACTAGCCCTATAGTGTGTGGGGTATCATTGGATAGGTATTTGAAAAAAATAGGGGTTTTGTAGAACCATTTTTTGATAAAGTGAATATTTTCGGAGATATTCACTCCGAAAGTTCAAAATAATGTGTCCCCCCCTCTAACTTTTGAACAGCACATCTAAAAAATTTAAAAAAAATTACGTAAGTTAAACTTAATAAAAACTTTGTAGGAAAATTATTTTCAACTTAATCAGTTGAGCAGTTTTTAAGTTTTTGTAAAAAAATATTTCTAAACTAACATTGTAATTTAACCTTCATTGCAAGCATTTTTCTTTAAGTACCTATAAGATCACGCTAACAGCATCTTTTTTCAAATAAATAAATATATTACATCTGAAAAACAATCAACATACATACTAGTTCTAGTAGACTGCAGTAGATTAGTTACCCAATTCGCCGATAGATGGCGCTCTACCGCCGACGTTGGGACCAAAACAACCACATTAATAAAGTATGCAAAGATTTTTTCGTACTTGCTACGGAACCCTATCTTGGGCGTGTCCGACACGCTCTTGGTCGGTTTTTTTAGTTCATTGCGTGTGACGCCAGGTAACCACTGCGTTGCAAGCGACTCGGCCGCGCAATGAACGAGAGCGCGCTCCCTTCGCCGCCGGTCGCGCGTAGTCGTGGCCACTGTGGCCGGGCCGTAAGGGTTGTATGCCTCGGAAGCAAAAAAGAAGCCTTAATAATCCGATTCTTAATAATACAGTTAGACAAAAATCAAACATATTTTGTAATACACTGACGAGCAATAATAAAGGGTCAGTTACGAAATTGACGATAACTACAAAACCCGCTGTGATAGCTTCTTCGAGTAAAATGAGTTTAGTAAAGAGTTTTATTCTTAACAAGAAAAAGTTTAATTGAGAATAAAACTCTTTACTAAACTCATTTTACTCGAAGAAGCTATCACAGCGGGTTTTGTAGTTATCGTCTTTTTTGTAACCGACCCTTTATTTTTGCTCGTCAGTGTATCATGTATTCTAAGATGCATTGGAGCAGAAATATTTTAATACAGATTTTCATAAGACAAATAGAAAAATTATAAAATCCAGATAGATATATTTTCTCACGCCTGTGTTAAATAAATAAATAAATAATAAATATCACGGGACAATTCACACCAATTGACCTAGTCCCAAAGAAAGCTAAGCAAAGCTTGTGTTATGGGTACTTAGCAACGGATAAACATAATTATATAGATAGATACATACTTAAATACATATTAAACACCCAAGACCCGAGAACAAACATTCGTATTTTTCATACAAATATCTGCCCCGACACGGGAATCGAACCCGGGACCTCAAGCTTCATAGTCAGGTTCTCTAACCACTAGGCCATCTGGTCGTCAAAAGGTTGTGTTATAGGCCAAAAGGGGCCAAAAGGGGTAGAGATAGCATACGAAACTAAGGTAAGGTATTATGGGTAAGATCGAAAAAATGTGATGTTGCAGTGAATATGTTAATCCAGGTTATAAACTATTCAAATTTCATCAGAATCCGTCATGATTGAATTTTGTATTTTTATTTTTTATTTTTTCAACTCCAAATTTTTTACTTTTACGGTTATCCAATAAATCATTCAAGAATCCGCCAAACTATTTTAGCGTGAAAGAGTAACAAACATCAATACATCCAGACATTTACGTTTATAATATTAGTAAGATTAATAATTAAATAGTATGGATTCCAAATTTCAAGTTAATTTGACCACTAAAATTGCGTTAAGATCAACTTCCAAGTTTTGATCCATACTAACACAGAAAGTTAGTAAAAGCTTGTAATTAAAACGGCGTGAAACGCTGATTCCGACCTCAGCAGTCTTAATCGCAGTGCGTTAGAAGTTGACTCGCAGTTTCCCATAAGTTCCCAGTTGCCGCTGTCAATTGAGACGTCCTCCAATATTGGCCCTGTAAAGGATTAGCACAACTTCTCAATATACACAACAGCATTAATGATACATTCATTAGCATCAACACCAACAGAGCTCAATGGTGTCCTTGGATTGTGGTGAAATAGATACGGCAGCTATTTTAGTAAAAGACTAGCTTTTGCACGCGACTTCGTCCGAACAGAATTAAAATTTGTGGTAAAGCTTCTTCTTCGCTCTCATTTAATAAAGGACTCCTTAAATCCATCGTCATCGTCATCATGACCGATATCAGTATAAATCCCGTTTTTTTTTACCCGTGGGAAAATCCTAAAATCGGTTTTTTGATGTTATGGTAACTTGCATTTATACTGAATTTGAAGAGTCTAGTAATTACAGTTAGATTTATCTCTATCCCGTGGGAATTTCCTAAATTCCTGATATTTATTTTTTACTGTTATAATACTTATAATCACCTACTTGCATGCCAAATTTAAAGTCTCTAATAATTATAATTAGGAAGATAGGGCCACTCTGAAGCGAAAATATAAATCCATTTATTCCCTATCCCGTGGGAATTTCAATAAACCTACGTCGTGATAGCTATCTACGTGCCAAATTTCAGCGCGACCCTTTCAGCGGTTTGAGCTGTGCGTTGATAGATCAGTCAGTAACGGTTGCCTTTTATATATCTATACCTATAAAACAGTACCGTGACTGACTACCAGACTGACAGACAACGCACAGCCTAAACTACTGGTGTTAGAGACTTGAAATTTGGCAAACAGTACCTTGAGTATTGTAGAGGTGCACTAAGGAAGGAGTTTTCGAAATTCCCATGGGATAGGGAAAGCCCGCTACTAGGCCTGCTTGGCAACTACAGCCCAACCCCTCCCATTCTGAAAGGAGGCCTGTACCCTGGGACGTATAGGCTGGGATGATGATGGCTTGGGGAAACGGAACTCTAAAAACTTCACGCCTCAAAGAACCCACGCTAATAAACCTAGTACAAAATCCAAGTCAATAAAACCGGAAGATATCTTCCATCAAACCTTAGAAAGTTCGAGAAAGCAAAATGACAGCCATTATTGCCACAAAGGGCGATTCGCTAACAATGCCGCAGTTATCATGCGAATGGTTCCATGGAAGGATGCCATCGACGCAGAATGGACCTTCGTGGGACATATGTTTGGTAAGGGTGGGCTCACATTTTTATCTATTTAGCGTTTGAACATCAGGCGCATCGCATTGTCAAACATAGAGACTCACTTTGGGTGTAACGTATCATACAACTGTCAGTGGGTTATTATTTAAAATACACAGTTCTACGTGAATCGCGAGTTGTCAGATACGACCTAGATACGACGTATTAAATAAATAAATATCACGCCAATCGACAGTCCCAAAGTAAACAAAGTTTGTGTCATAAGTATACGTAGATAACGGATAAACATAATTAAATACCAATTAAACGTCCGAGACTTATATGTAAGTTAAACGTTCCTGTGCTCGACACTGACCCAATACGTGGCACCTTCAATCTTATGTCATAGTTTAGAGAGGTGACATGGGTGTCATCTACTGGGCATTTAGGTGTCAAGCATTAGTACGTTAACCTTACATAATATATTATGTCCCAGGGATTGAACCCGGGCCCTCAAGCTCTGTAGTCAGATGCTCTAAAAATCACTAGGTTATCCAGCCGTAGGAATGGTAATCCATAGTTAATCTTATTAATGCGAAAGTGTGTTTGTCTGTTACCTCTTCACGCTTGAATCGCTGAACCGATTTAGATGAAATTTGAGTCGCGGGACCTTTCCCATACATAGGATAGTTTTTATTCCTGAATTCTTCTCAGATGAAGCCAAACAGTTCGCCCCTTTAGAAGAACACTGACACAATTACAAATTATTGTAATTTCAAAACTAAACTTCTTTTTCTTTTTACATAAGGTTTAGTTTTGAAATGACAATAATTTGTAATTGACAAGATTTCATATTTCCATGACTATAATTTGATTCGTTCTCTGTATAACTGTATAGTTTTAAATTTTCACTAGGATTATTAATTAATTTATCACAATTTTTTTAAGATGTGCTTATTCTAAAAGGGCATAACTCCAGAACTACCACGCAATAGATCCATTACTTTAATCTAGTCTCTATTAAAAAAAAAAGTGAATATGTAAATCTGACGTTGACGTTGTGTGTGGTTTGCTTAGGCGGTTTGGTTCTTTCTTGCTTTTCGATCACAACTACGGGCTCCTTTAAAATCTAAATTAATCAATAACACGTCGTTCGGGCATTAACATTAATAAAAATTGATCAGTTATGTATCTGTCAAGTCTCAATGTTAATGTCAAATTTGAAATTATGACAGCTCTGTTTTCTGGTGAAAAAGGCAAAGGAAACATAATAATTATCTATTCTGTGGTAAGTAGTATTGTTAAATTCAGATATATTTTTTTAATATCTGGTATTTTTTTTTAATATGGAGAAATAAATTGTAATAAATATTTTTCCGTGTTAAGGAGGTAAAACTCTTTCGATTCCTGTAGTAATTTTCAGGTGTCAAAAAATGAAATCTCGTCAATGAGGGTTTTCTGACAGGTGGAATATCGCTAGATGGCGTTAGTATCGTAAGGTCTATTTGACGTTACATCCATACAACAAATGTCAAAGTTGACAAACGGACCTGACGATACTAGCGCCAAAATAGCCTCTCATAGAAAACCCTCATTTTGTCAGTGTTCTCCTAAAGGAGCGAGTTAGTGATGTACCTACAATGCATGATCGCATAATTTTTCGCGTCCAAACGAACGATCATGTCATGATTGATACTCGTCAGTGCTACGTAACACGCTGAAATGTGACAAATGTGAACACAACTTTAGGGTCGCAAGACGGGTGAAAAGTGTTATTTGTTATTGGTATGAAAATTGACAACAAATGGCATTTGCTTCAGCTATTATTTTGTGGAAAAAGTAGCCATGTAGGTACCGTACACCGGGTTGTTTTTGATCAAATTGGGGCAACTTTGTTAGTATTAAAATCGCTATAAAGTTGACATTGTCCATATGAGGTAAATGGTTGACATGTAGACAAAAAGAAGATAGATGAAGAGAAGATATCAACAAGGAATAGCAAATGCTAACTGTTAAATAATATGCAATGGATTACCGTGGATTTATAATTTCATTTTAATCATCATAACACAACAACACAAAAACATTCACGTCAAATCTAAATGTAACGACGTCTAGTCTTCTTCTTCTTAGACCATAGATATTTAAGCTATACGTAAAGAGGTTACAAATCATTACTTTAACACACCTCCTTGATTTGTGACCTTTACAAACCCTTAACACATTCAATCTAATAATTACTTAAGTGCACAAACACCTTTATCATCTCTTATGCCTAATAGCTCTCTAAATTTCTGAAACTTAACTTTTCCTAAAGCTTTTGTTAGCATATCAGCTATGTCATCATCAGTCGATATTTTCTGCACATTAATTAAACCTTTCTTTTCATAATCATTCACAAAATAGTAACTTATTTCAATGTGTTTCAAATTCTTGGTATACTTTTCATTTCTAGCTAACTCCTATATTATTTATCTAAATAACTTGAAACTCTTCTTATTTACAACACCTCCTCAAACAAAACAATCAGAACTTTCACAACTCAAAACTTTTAAGTAAGTAATCACCATATTCCTTCATTTTCTTCTTTTTCTTCATTCTTCCTCTAGCAACAAATCTTCTTTTATATATTCCGTTCATTGCTTCTTCTTTAGCTTCTGGTACATTCTTATAACAAGTATTTGTATAAACTACAAAATCTTTATATTTTTCTTTCATTTTTCTTGTCCTCTGTGGTCGGCCATGTTCAATCACTTCTCTAACTTCTTCTGGTTCTAATCGTTCTTCCGTGTCCTCGACAGCATCTTCAAATACTTCATTATTTTCGTCTTCACTTTCATCTTCATTATTTTCAATCACTCTTGCAGTCTCATCTATAAATATTACATGTCTTGTTTCATTAATTTTATTATCAACTAGTATTTTATATCCCGTATCTGTGTATCCTACTAAAATACCTTTAACTACTTTTGGATTCAGTTTCGACGTTCTTTTTGCTTCTGGAATTCTCACAACAACCTTACTTCCTATTATTCTCATTTTCGATACATCAGGTTTTCTTCCAGTAAATATCTCATAAGGCGTTCTTTTTATTACTGTATTTGTTAACAATCTATTTCCTATGTATACTGCAGTCTCCACAAATATTGGCCAGTATTTTTTATCTACATTTGCTTCTGAAATTAGACATCTTGCTCTATCCATGACACTTCTGTTAAATATTTCTGCGACCCCATACAATTCATGGCTTGGATTTATGTATATCACTTTATCTTTCGCCAATCTGTAAAAATCTTTATTTATATATTCTTTTCCACTATCACAACGTAGTTCCTTTATTCTCTTCCCAGTCATATTTTCAACTAAATTCATATAAGCTTCAAAACAATCAAACACTTCACTTTTATTTTTAATGCAATACACTTTTGCTATTCTACTAAAATCATCAATAAAAGATACAAAATAACGTTCACCTGCAACACCTGTAGGATTCAATGGACCGTTTACGTCTGTATGCACTATCTCTAATATATCTTTTGCACGCCGTCTATTATTTTCAAAAGGTAAATTATGCATTTTATTCACTAAACAAATCTCACACTGCACGTAGTCATTTTCAATTCTTTCTGGTAAACCTTTTAATAACTTTTGTTTGCACATTTTATCTAAATTTATAAAATTAGTATGCCCAAGAATTCGATGCCACTTTTCTTTTTCAGTCATATTCTTATTTATTGTGTATGATTTTACAAATCTTTTACCTACTTTCCCATTCAATACAAACAACTTATTTTTCCTCTCAGCGATAGCTAATACATTATTACTAGACCCATTAAAAATCTTAGCTCCATCATTATCAAAAACAACATAACTATTATAGCTCGTAATTGAAGATACACTCAATAAGTTTCGTTTCATGCTTGGTACATAATATACATTTCTAATAATTGTTCTAAGCCATTTTCCGTTCACATAAAAATACATTAACACATTTCCTACCTTATTTGCTTTTAAAGAAAAACCATCTCCTACTTTAATATCAATTGGGTTATCTAAAGTTTTATATTCTATAAAATATTCATCACTATTTATAATATGGTCAGAACATCCACTATCTAATAACCATGTTAAATCGTCTTTATTAGAATAATCTTCACTCACCGGATCTCTCGCTGAAGTCATCACTTCGACATTAAAAGAATTATCTCCACTCGTATCATCCTGGGTTGGATTATAATAACATTCTCGCATCATACCTCGTGTTGTACCTGAAAAATTACCTCTACCTCTTGACATCATCCTCGAATTTCCTCTGGTGCCTCTATAATTTTGTCCTCTCCAGTCGTTTATTCCTCTCATGTTGCTATTTCCTCTAAAATTATAATTTCCTCGCCATCTTGGTAAGTTTCGATCCTTTACTTCATTTTTCGGGCAATCTCTTTGGTAATGGCCTGCCTCGTTACAGCCATAACATTTCCTTATTCTCACTTGTGACATTCTCTTCTGAATATTAAAGGTTTCCATTCCTTTAGGCTCATTCTCTTCCTTTTTCTTGTAATTCAATAATAGCTTCGACTTCACATACTCAACTGACTTTTCTTTCGCTGGCAATGCATCAACAATATCCACTATATGTGTGTAACTTTCTGGTAAACACAACAATAAATGATTCAATTTATCATCTTCAGTCATTTCTTCTCCGGCATTCTTCAATTCGTTAATATTCTTCTCAAATAAATTCAAAAAATCTACCGGGTTGTCACTTTCCGCCATTTTCAATTTCAGTAACTTCCGCTTACACAATAACTTATTTGCTGTTGACTGTACTTGATATATTGCGTCAAATTTTTTAATCATATTCCACGCAGTCGATTCCGATATAATTATTTCTAGCTGACTGTCCGTGACACCGGTGACAATCAAATTTTTGGCCTTTAAATCCATTTTTATCCAGTCATTTTCCTTTATATTTTCCGGTCTTATCTCATTTGCGATTGCCTCATAACATCCTTTTAATTCCATTATTAATTTCAGTCTAAATTTCCATTTCTCATAATTATTTCCATCAAATATCTGTATAGAACAATCTTCTCTTACGTTCGCCATTCTTCAAAACAATCTAATCTCACCTTATTTCTTCAAACTATTTATTACACCATATATAATCTTCAGTCCATTTTATTATCTCAACGCTCTGCTACCATGTTAAATAATATGCAATGGATTACCGTGGATTTATAATTTCATTTTAATCATCATAACACAACAACACAAAAACATTCACGTCAAATCTAAATGTAACGACGTCTAGTCTTCTTCTTCTTAGACCATAGATATTTAAGCTATACGTAAAGAGGTTACAAATCATTACTTTAACACTAACAATAATGTGTGAGTTGGTCGGCAAAGTACTTTTTAAAGTCGCCCCGCAGATCAAAGTCTCCCCGATTTACGGTACAGTCAGCAACGAAAGTCGCCGAACAAAATAAGATTTTAAAAGTTACTAGACACATTCATTGTAAATAAGTTACTGAACAGAAGTACAAACAAAAATACATTTACATCTTAAAATGCCAATAGTAGCTAAACAGTATAATTTAAAAAGTTGCTGAACAGTATACTTTCAGAAGTAACTGGACAGTATAAATCAAAAAGTGACTAGACATTATAATTTAAAAAGTGGCTGAATAGTATACTTTCAAAAGTAGTTGGACATTATAATTACAAATGTCAAAGGAAATTATAATTCAAAAAGTATTTGGTCAGATTTATTATTTTCATATCCTATTCAAACCAAAGAGGTTGCTACACATTTTACCTAAAATAAACAAGAAACACTGGCTGGTGTAAAAAAAGACAACGACGATGTCATATACATACCCACAATGAAAGAAAGAGATGAAATGACGTGACAGGTTGGCACTCTTCTCGGTGATTGTCAAAATTCAACTGACGTTAAGAAGTACGTAATCTAATAAACATAAACAGCAACTTTTGAAAAAATAGTGTACACCGTTTTCTGTTATTTGCAAGTGTCCAATCGATATTTATATTACATCATGTTCAGTAACATATGAAACTTTACAGCGTGCAGGTGTTATGAAAATTTGGATGTGTTCATGGACATTCGTTGCTGACTGTACGAGCCAGACTCGCGAACTATAAAAGCTGGCAAAAATAAGTTTAAGTATACTTACTTCCCAAGTTTAACGGCCATCTGTTTTGCGTAATAATAATTATATGACCTCATCATCATCATCATCATCAGCCTATATTCATCCAATGCTGGACATAGGCCTCTCCCATGGCACGCCACTGTTGCCAGCCGCCTTGCGAAGATCATCGCTCCACCGAGTCTGAGGACGTCCTACGGTACGTTTGCCGATCCGTGGTCTCCACTCAAAAACTCGTCTACCCCAACGGTTATCGGTTCTTCGGGTTATATGGCCTGCCCATTGCCATTTCAACAAGTTAATCCATGATGATGATGATGTTATGCTTTTGGTTTTGATTTGGTTTTTGTTATATATTAGTTTTGTATCTGCATGATCATCAGAAGGTCAAATATAGTATTGTGAACAAGTTCAATGATGGGCCACGATTTGAAATGATGATATATCACAGAATAATTTAAAACACGCGACGGAAATCGTTTAATTACCAGTCCATTGTTTCAACGCTATATTTCTAATAATTTTTAGGGTTCTGTATCAATAGGATGCCATTGAAGCCGTGATGGCCTAGTGGTTTGACCTATACCCAAGCGTTCATGTAAAATATTATGCACGCTCCCCGTTGAAATCTTTACATTTTCAGCAATAAAACGGACCGTGACACGACGATCCGCCAAAACTGAGTTTTCGACTTTTTTCACAATTTCTTCAGTTACTGCTGTAGTAGGGCGTCCGGAGCGGGGGTCGTCCATTGTCGATGTTCTTCCACGTCTAAATTCGGCGCACCAACGTGCGACTGTCGAATACGGAGGAGCATTAGACCCTAAAGTGTCCCGCAAATCCAAATTGACTTGGTCCGTAGAAAAATTTTTCAAACACAAGTATTTGATAACGGCGCGCAGTTCAATTTTCTCCATTTTCGCTAACGTACTCAATAGCATTGCAAAGAAATTACCGTATATTTTTTTAAACAAAAGACAGTTAGTTTTTTTTTTCTTAGCAATCAGCTAGATAGATTAGCTTTACCGGCCAGTATTTAATTTCGTAATATTAAAAGAGTTTGCATCTCATTCTCACTTTATATTGAACGCCCCTCGTATTATAGGTACTGAAGCACTGAACCTTTCGTGTGCGAATCCATCTCCCACTTGACAGTTTTTTAATTGTCTAATTTACTCATGTAGTCCAATTATGATACCCAACCTGTGCATTGCTGTTAGTTCTTTGCAAGATAAATTAACTTTTAAATTAATAAGTTCCTATGTATGCGGAGGTCCATTATTAATGAATTGAAACAATTACTTTGCTCACGACCCGCGAGCGACCTATGAGTATTATATTAACCATAAGATTGACGTTTACATAATATGTTTGAAGCAATGAATAACCTACATACCTATCTACATAGATAAATTTACGATTACAGTTCAGTGCTACGATATCAGTTTCAAACAATGATTACGGAAATCAAAAGCAACGAAGAAAAATGGTGGAAAAAGTACAGAAACGTAAAACACAAGGCCAGGAACCAGTTAAAGTTGGATGCTATCTTATGGAAGAGCTTTAAGGAAATTACGAGAGAGTATGTGAAACAATCGTCGTTGTTAAGCCTCAAGCAGATATTTGGGGAAGGCGTGCATATGACTGAACGGTTAGTATTTGCTTCATCATCAGTCTGTCCACTGCTGGTCATAGGCCTCTCCCATGGTACGCCACTGAGCACGATCCTCGGCAACTCTCATCCAGTACTTGCCAGCCGCCCTGCGAAGATCATCACTCCGCCGAGTCTGAGGACGTCCTACGCTACGTTTGCCGATCCGTGGCTTGGAAGTCGGTTTACAGACGATATAATGATAGTTTAACGTGACAACGTCATAACAAAACATTCAAAAAACAAATATGAAACCAGGCGGTCACCCATCCAAGTACTGACCGCGCCCGACGTTGCTTAACCTCGGTGATCGGACGAGAACCGGTGTTTTTTCAAATATCTTGAAAACGGTGCATCCTACGGCGAAATCAATGAAATTTTCATCCCCCCTTTAAAACCCTCGCACCCCCTCCCCCGCACACCCCCTCAAACACCCCCCCGCACCCCGCTCATTAAAAATTACCCGAGCGCTAATACCAAGATTGTACATCCTGGCGCGCGCTGCTCTCTTGTACTCACATACACCAATAAATTTCTTCTTAGGTAAAGCTTATGGTAAATTACAAATCGCACCCTTCCTGGAAGAAAGCAGTAACTGAAAATAACCATGTTTACAGAATCGTAAAAAAACTATCCCATAACTTTAATTATAGTCCTAAAAATACCTCACCAACTGCAAATTATAGCTAAGAGTAGCCTTTAGGTCCGAACATAATTTTATTTATGAATTTGTTCATATACTGCGAGAAAAACATAAAAAGAGTATTACCACAATATTCCTCAAAACAATAAAATTACATGGTGGAGTAAGTACGGTTATTGATTTGTTACTAAATTTTATAAACCACATTAACTGATTTAAATTTAGTTACCCATTTATTCACACTCCTGTCTCAGTCTAGTGTGAAAATGTAAGTATAGGATACGTAGTTATTCCACGAGCACTTCATTTGTGTAAAAATACTTACTTACTTTTTCCATGGAAAACTAACAGAACTTTGCCAGCGTATCTTAAAATACGGCGTTTTTATTTAGGAAAAATATTAATTATATTTATTTATGTCTCAAAATCTACTTCTTACAATGGATAGTCTAATAATGTTAAATTACGTATATTAACACTGTAAATTGTTATCGTGAAAATTCAAATCATAAAAGAGTTTGGGTCTAAATGTAAGCGCTAAGAATGAAAGGGAACATTTTGTATGAAAGAATTATAGCAGCGTTGAGCTAAATTTTTACCTATTATTAGTGTAAAATAGTCAAACAGTAGCACCTAAGGGAGAAAATCTTCGATCAACAATACAACTTGTTGTTGTTATTATTATTGTTGATCGAAGGAGAAAATGACAGAACGCATGATAATGCCAAGTACATACGAGAACCTAGTCCGTGTTCAAGGAACAATTAATTATTATTATTATCCTATTTTGATTTCTGTCCCACTGTTGAGCAAAGGCCTCCCCCAACATTTCCACTGCTCCATGTCCGCTGCATACGAAGGCCAGTCCTCCAAGAAGTCCAGTTCATCCCGCCATCGCCGTCTGGATCTGCCAGGTCACCCTTTCGAGTTGTTGGTTATCTTGGCCCACAACTCGTCTGGCATGCGGCAGACATGGCCAGCCCAGTCCCACTTCAGCTTAGACGCCGTTCGACCTGCATCAGTGATCTCAGTCATAGAGCGCAGGTCGGTGTTCCGGATCCGATCCATTAATTTAACACCTAGCATGCTGCGCTCCATGACCCGCTGGCAAACCCCGATTTTGGACTTCAGAGCTTCCGTCAAAGACCAAGTTTGAGCACCGTAGGTGAGAACTGGTAGTACGCACATGTCCATGAGTTTCTTTTTTAAGGAAATTGGGAAGTTACCCTTCATGAGATGTTTCATGGACCATTTATAAACTTATATAAACGTGTATTTTTTTGCATGCATGATCCAAAAAAAGGGGTCTTTAATTTAAGACAGACCATTTGAGGTAAACATTTCGTTATGGATCATTCTTCTGAACTTAACTCGTTCACTGCAGATTGGTGGTGTCGTAAGTTTTTATAAAACGTAGGTACTTATGATAACGTGGCGGTGTATGGTTCCCTTTACAAAGACTTATCAAATCTTTGTACAAATTTTCGGCGATTGGTAGAGGCACGTTGTATAATTTGAGCCAAACCAGTGGGCCTTTCTGTATTTCCACTGTCAGCTGTTTTCTTTCTTCTGACTACTCTTCCACTTCGGTTTGTGTCTAAAATTACGGGCTGTTCGGGTGTTTTTACCCGACTGCAAAGAAGGAAGGGTTATTTTCTTGTATTATAAAGGGTACTTTTCTTATTCTTCCATAGGGGAAGCTGAGAGTAAATATTTTCGTTATCAGATCAGAAGACTCCACTAATGTTTAACTTGCACTTCGTTCTCGAAACATTTTGGTATTGGCTCTAAACTATTACAAACTCTTTTCTTACGTTTATACATGCTTAATCTCTATTTCTCTTGTCATAAATTGTGGGATGCATACTTATATGTTTTAGTTCTCTTACAATTTTATTATTTTAATCCAAACAGATTGATGTTGAACATTTATCTCTATTCGTAAACCTCCAGGTTTTAGTTCCGTTTTGGTTCCCTTTCTCAATATTATATTTGTATCCTGAATGTATTAAAGTTTTCTTTCCTCTTTGACTTGTCTATAAAACACAAAACTTCCTCAGAAACAGATATCATGTGCACAAAGTCTCAACAATTAGCAGTATATTTTCGTGGAATCAAGTAATAAAATAGCAATCCAGCGTTCGACATCGATTTATGAATGACAATAACAAAGTCAACATATTTTTAATTTTCTATTAAAATTGTATACTGTACGCATTTGATTTTATGTATTAGCAGTACGTACAGTCAAAAGCATAAATATCTACACAGTTAAGAGCTCAAAAATAATATCTATACACGACTCTATCTACATCTACACTAATATTATAAAGAGGAAAGATTTGTACCTATTTTTGTATGTTTGTATGTTTGTAATGAATAGGCTCAAAAAGTACTGGGCCGATTTAAAAAATTCTTTCACCAATAGAATGCTACATTCTTCCAATTTGACATAGGCTACATTTCATTTTGAAAAAAATTAGGGATCCTTGGTAAAATTTGAACAATGTAACCGAAGGTGTAGAAAAATGAGTCTTAAAATGTCTTTCGTCGAATGCGCTGCCGAAACTATTAGCGATAGAACAAAATGATGTACAACAATATTGAAGAACATCATAATGTCTACAAAAAACTCCGCGGTAGCATATGTCCAAGGTAGCATATGTGTAGTAGTTATGTCACTACAACAACTTTTTTCATTTTAAACATTAATGAAAATGCTAACCAAATTCAAACCATGCTATTTATGTGTTTATATTAATCCTTATCCAAATAAATTATTTTATGGTAAAGACCATTTAACTACCTATAAAATAGTTTTTAAATTATTTAAATTGGACTTTCCATTCAAAAGATATTACGAATTAAAAAATTCAAACAGTAAACAAAACCGCCATAGCGCCGTGGCCGTTGTTTGCGATGCAGTCTGAAAAGCGCGCCGGGCATCGCGGCGGGCGGGGTGGAGGGGGCACTGAAATACAGGAGTGGGGCGTGCACGTCTGTAATAATTAATAAATAATAAATAATAATTTTTTAATAAATAAAAATATTTGTGAAAAAAAGTGTTTTATATCCAAATTTCCAAAAATAAATAATTGTCTACCCCGTGCGAAGCCGGGACGGGCTGCTAGTTGTAAATATAATAAGAGCTTTGGCAGATGTTCTTAGCTTGTCATCTGTATAATACATATTTATGTCTTTGACCATATATAAACCGACAAACATGGAATCCGAGGAACTTTTAGTCCGACGAACTTAGAATCCAACCAGCTTAGAATCTAACAAGTTTGGGACCCGTCCAGCTTGAAATCCGACGAGTTTGGAATCCGATAAACTTGGAATCCAGCGAAGAAGGAACCAATCAACGATTACAGTCAGTATTAAGAGACTCGCATCATCATCGTCGTTCATCATTTCAGCCGCAGGACGTCCACTGCTGGACATAGGCCTCCCTCATTGACACCCAATACTTACGGTTGGAAGCGACTTGCATCTACCCTGAACCTGCGGCCTTTACCAAATCGTCCGTCCATCTCGTTGGTGGATATCCCACGCTGCGCTTGTCAGTCCGTGGTCTCCATACCAGAACTTTTGGGCCCCAACGGCTATCTGTTCTGCGTACAGAGAAGAGACTCGAGTAGTATGGAAGTTTTAGCCAGTACTGTAACTGGTTACCGCCTTCACCACGTGGAGATACTCCAAGTTTATGTTATTATTATTACACTATATCTGTATCTCAGTATACTTAATTTTCCACATGGGTTTCATAGAGAAAATTATTGTTCAAAGATATCTTAGTAAGTACATTTTCATTTGAACGCATTGATTGCCAATTTTCTATTCCAAATTAAATTTTATCACATGACTTGTATATATTTTTGTAATCTCTTTTTTAATCCCTTTATTTTGATACCCTCAGGTATGACTCATACATACCTACATACATACGGGTCAAACACATAACCCTCGCAGTCAGGTAAAAATAGTTACACTAAAACAATTCGATAGAAGTTGCGTGGAAGAAGTAAGTAACTAGACTTGCACGGCACCTCTCTCTTGATCAGATCCTAGAATAGGCATTCAAGTTTATTTACGTATAACTTTTTTTGTAAATCTTCGTGGAAGGTTTGTGTAATTGCAAATAAGCTTTTATTAACCGGGAAACTTTTAAACTAAATAAACGCATGTGCATTAACTTATTTATTGCAGTTGAATTGTACGATTTTGTTATGTTGCAGAAATTTAAAATTACCGCTCTAATTCTTTCATTTTTAAAGATATTTTTATGAAATTTTTTGGGGAGGTGTATTATTTGACGCTTGATTTTTTGGAACAATAAAAAAAAATCACGTAAGTGAACTTACTTGTTCATTCCACGGAGGGTGCGAAATGTAATTTCGCACATAAATTCCGAAAAACTCAGAGGTGCGAGCACGGATTCGAACCCACGACCCTCTGCTTGAGAAACCATAGGTCAAACCACTAGGCCACCACGACTTCAAATTATAATTACATAACAATTATATAAGACCATTGTTAAACCACACTGGATTGTCTCGATGCTCCATCCCGCAGTACTTAAACAAGTTAAGCAATATTTCGTATGTACCTTCTGTCCCTCAGATTGATATGGACCGTTTTTTTGTTGTTTTCGTGCATCGTCTTCGGATATTACGTTGGATATCTCGCGCTGGACAACATATCGCACCCTCTGGTCGTGACCTTGGCCTCAACCGCTCATCCTATCACGGAGATCGACTTCCCTGCAGTGGCAGTCTGCAACATCAATCGAATCAGCAAGAAGGCAGCCGAAATCGTAGCGCGTGACATGTAAGTATGTCAGGCACCATAGCAATGGCTCAAAAGCCTGTCTGGCCTATACCTATTTGGGTAAAGGATTTGCCACACTGGATTCGTTCTGCGTTCGCGGTCAGCTCAAATTGAACGCAGCCCGCATTATGTATGAACAACATTGTCGGTCTCTATATATTTTGTATACAGGGTGAATTCAAATTGGTGATACAAAATAACTGTTGCGTACTCAGTTAATGATAGAAAATATAATAAAATGTTGTTCATACATAATGCGGGCTGCGTTCAATTTGACCTGACCGCGACCGCACAACGCATCCAGTGTGACAAATCCATAAATGTCGTAATGTTTTAGTGATATAATAAGAAGAAGAAAGATAAAGAGGTTTCTTATGTCCCAGTAACAGAAGTGCAGTAAGATTATTTCCACTTTGACACTCAGCAATTCTCGACATACAGCGAGAAAGATCGGAAGTGCAATACTTAGGCTGAGGTTTTGTTATTAATTACATTAAAAACCGGCCAAGAGCGTGTCGGACACGCCCATGGTAGGGTTCCGTAGCCATTACGAAAAAATCAAGTAATATTTTTCTAAGGATTTCGTATGTATACGGAATCATCTAAGTTTAGGTATGTTTCATACCTTAGGCTACTATTTACTCTAAAACTACAAATAAATTTCCAAGCAACCTTAGCCGCTATAATTTTCCTAGTAAATTTGATATATTTACTACCATTCTGATTTTTTTCAAATTTTTCCGTCTAACAGTTTAGATTTTAGAGGGGGGGACGGTCGATTTTAATGAAAATTTTCACTTTAAAGTTGAATATTTCACAAACAGATAACTGAATAGAAAAATAATGTTAGCAACCCCACAATGGTTTTTATAGACCTATCCAACGATACCCCACACTATAGGGTTAGTCGAGAAAAAAAATTCACCTCCACTTTACGTCTAGGTATGGGAGGTACCCTAAATAAATTGTTTTAGTTTTTTTTATGTAATCACTTTGTCGGCGTGACTGATATATATATTCATGCCAAATTACAGCTTTCTAGTACTAGCAGTCTCTGAGCTTAGCCGCGGACGGACAGACAGATGGACAGACATGGCGAAACTATAGGGGTTCCTAGTTGACTACGGAACCATAAAAATGAGCGGCGACTCCATTGAATGCCAATTGCAGATGAACGATTAATTGTGAAATTATCATTTTGCAGCCAAGGTTCTTCGCCGTACTTTCGCAACGACTCGTTGGAAGACATCGAAGACTTCGTCAAGCAAACTGGCAGATTACTGAATTTTAGTTACGACGACTACTTTGCATACCGTTTCGAATACCTTATCAACAGTCCCAATCGCGCCACGTTTGACTCCAATCGCATTATCGGACGTATGGAAGAGGTAAACTTTATTCAGTCTACGAATATGTATTAAAAACAAAACGAGACTGAGGAATGACTGTTTCACCTACCAACGCACAGCCTAATGGCCGGCGCCTACTGATGGCATGGCACGGCGTGGCATTTTATTACTATCAAGTTATTTTGAATCTTATTTCAATTAGTTTAAAATTCATGTTACTTTATTTCGATACCACGATGCCGCGACGTCCTGAGGGCCGATGCCACGCATAACCAATAAAGTAACATGAATTCTAAACTCATTGAAATAAGATTCAAAATAACTTGATAGTAATAAAATGCCACGCCGTGCCATGCCGTCAGTGGGCGCCGGCCCTAATGGGTCTAGGAGCTTGACATTTACATACTTACATTGACGGACAGAACCGTATTAAAAAAAAGTAAACATTATTCTTTTTTAACCCCTGGCACGAAAAGAGGGGTGTTATAAGTTTGACCTCTAGGTATGTGCGTGCGTGCATGCGTGCGTGCGTGCGCGTGTGTGTGTGTGTGTGTGTGGGGGTTGTGGTATCATAACTCTTTTAAACGCGTGAGCTCTTAAACTAAGCAACCCCTGAAGATTTCAAAGTACCTAGTGTAACATTGGTCCTGATCCGGGTGGTAAGGTCTTGTAACTTTATCTGGATTGCTATCACCTTATTACCTGCTTATCTTGCCGCAAAAGCACCAATACTCACTATTCACACTGTTCCGACGTGGAGAGTATTATACTTTTGTGCAAAGTTTATGTACAGTTCGATTCACAAGAGCTGGCACGAATGGATTGAACGAAAGCAATGTCACCTTGACATTTTTGTAGGGAAATGACTGATGCATGTCATTTTCATGTTTGTATGAAGTGTATTCAAATAGGTAACACACAGATACTTTCATTCGCTCATTCGATCCATTCGTGCCAGCTTTTATTAATTGGCCAGTACCTGCAATCATTTTGGGATTGCGAGTGTCTAATCTAAATACAGGCAATAGTAGAGAACACATTGAGACATATCACCTTATGTGCAAAAGCTCGGCTTGGTGTAAGTGTTGAAGCACGTATCACGGAGTGATGGAGGAACCGAGGTCAATCGTCGGGCCGAGGTCAAGTTCTAGTTACCATTATGTTTTAAAAAATCAATGGTTTTCATGACTAGAAAAGCTTTACACTTTCAGCTACTTATTTATGGTAAAAACTTTAATATTTTTCTAGTTGGCTCCAAATTGCAGTATGATATTAAAATTATGCGCATGGGCAACCATTATTACAAAGTGCAGCGAGTTGTTCACAATCCAGCGTACCGTGCGCGGACACTGCTGCGTTTTTAATTATGTACCTGGGCGTAATTCCGCTGGCAGGTACGTCTAATAGTATTAATCATCTTCAGCCTGTGTCAGACAGTTGGTACCCTATTATCTCGCCTCATTCGCTTAATTCTTATTTCGTCTCTATCTGTATTCGTCACTCATTCTTTATTTGTCTTGTTCGCTATCTGTCATTATCTTATTTGGTCAAATTCTGTAACTTGTCTCTCTCTTAATAAGTCTTATTTTTGTTTCGTCACGGAAGTTGGGTGCAGTGAGGGACGGGCGTATTATGATTTCCACCATCATAATTTCAGCCAAGCCTCCCGTACGGTTCGCCAAACAGACCGGTCTTGCGCTATCCGCATCCAACGCGTTCCCACCAGCATAACGAGGTTGTCGCTACAACATGTTGGAGGCTTACCTACAGTGCGTCTCGCTCTTTCCAGTGGTTTTGAAAAAAAAAAACAACTTCTACCAAATTCTTCTTGAAAACGATGGTGTTCCAGAAAGCACTAAAAATGTAAAAAGTACCTACTATAAAAAATTGAAACGTGAAATACCTTTGAGGACTACATACAGAATAAATTCGATTTCTTGAACTTTTCGTCTAGTGTAAAAGAAAACTGATAGAATAAGAAGAAAGCGAAAATGCAAGTCTCTTTACGACTGGATGGCCCAGTGTTTAGAGAACCTGATTATGAAGCTTGAGGTCCCGGGTTTGATTCTCGGTTGGGGCAGATATTTGTGCGAAAAATACGAATGTTTGTGTGCGAGTCCTGGATGTTTAATATCTATGTGTAAGGTAGTTTAAGGTCGCGGGAGAGCAAAGTAATTATTTCAGTTCATTATATAATAATATAATATAATAATAATATTTATTTCAAAAACAACGTGGAGTCTTGGACGTTTAATATCTATATAAGTACTAGCTATTGCCCGCGACTTTACGACCTATTGTCAGACCTACCGGACATGGAGAAAAAAATTCATAAAAAACGGTAGAGCCAATTCGAAGGAGTTCGATAACAAACACCGTGACACGAGATTTTTACATATAACACATATTATAGGTAGATTTGTATCCGTTGCCTTGTATCCATAACACAAGCTTTGCTTATTTTGGGGCGTGAATTTCCCCGTGATATATTATTTATGATTTTTTTTTCAGTGAACAATTTTCAACGAATACCCTAAGTCTAGCACAAGTGAAGAAGCAGAATCAGGCAGGCATTGATTCTGGTCTGATTTTAATTTTGGACCCTTTAGTAAACGATTATGCGTACCCTATACGGAGTCTTGAAGGTTTTGAGGTAAGTATCAGAAGTGGGACCTACATACCTACATGTTAGGGTTCTGTTTTCCAAAAGTGATTAACGGAACACTGATTTTTACGTCTAATAGACGACCACATAGCCTAGTGGTTAGAAAACCTGACTACAAAGCTTGAAGTCCCGGGTTCGATTTCCGCATCGAGGCAGACATTTGTGTGAAAAATACGAATGTTTGCTGAAAAATGCGAAGTATGTATTTATCTATCTATGCATATTTATCCGTTGTCTAGTACCCATAGTACGAGCTTTGCTTAGTTTGAGACTAGGTCCATTGGTGTCGATCGTCCCGTGATTTAATATTATTATTATATTATTACTAGCTCCATTTGCGAAGATTAGGTCAATAAAAAATAGTCTACGAATTTTTCAGACCTACCGAATGTGGAGAAAAAGTTTCATAAAAATCGGTCAAACCGTTTCAGACGAGTTCGATAATAAACACCGTGACACGATATTTTTTATATTAGATTTATAACGTTTACCTAACAGCACACCTGAAGGAACCTGATTAACAGCGTTGCGGCTTGCCTAATTTAACAGTCGTTATTTTTTATTTGTATTTTTTCCTTCTAAATGATTTTAACCCCCGACACAAAAAAGGAGCGTTTTAAGTTTGACCGCTATGTGTGAGTTTGTATGTCTGTTTGTGGCATCATAGCTCTTAAATGGGTGAACCGATTTGGGTTCGGTTTTTTTTACTTGAAAGCAGGTTTCTTGGCAAAGGTTTTTAGACATGTTTCGCCAAAATCCGTTCAGCAGTTTCGAAGTTATCAGCTCTTTTATTAGCTGCGGTTATTTTAGACGTATAATGGGCATTTACTTTATTTTCAAACAAACATATATGTGACATAATTGCGTTAGGGGTTTTTAAATTTTTTATTTTATAGTTATGCTGTATTTAGATAATATATATCAATTCCTTTTAAATTTTATTTTCAGATTTTCTTCTTTGACCCAACGCATTATCTGGATCTCAGCACTGGTCGTATCGCGCATCGAACGGCGCAAGCGAATGAACTCGCGTATTTTGCGCTGCATTCGACGAAACAAGAAGCAAGTCGAGAGGTCAGAAAGTATCCGGCCACAATTGTAAGTTCACTCATCGTTATATCGCCATATACACGGTCCAATGCTGTAGTTACCGCACCAGCCTAATATCTTAGATAATTTAATATACCACGCTCACAATGACATTGTAAGGAGGGCTTTGATATCCGCCAACATCCCTTGCGTTATGGAGCCGCCAGGCCTTTGCCGTACCGATGGCAAAAGGCCAGACGGGCTGACTTTGGTACCGTGGCAGAAGGGAAAGTGTTTGCTGTGGGACGCCACATACGTCAGCACTTTTGCCGCCTCACGCCTCAGCCGAACGGTGCGTACAGCTGGGGCCGCTGCAGATTTTGCCGCTGACAGGAAGCGGGAAAAATATTCAGCCCTGGGCGGTGACTATTTTTTTGTACCCCTTACCTTTGAAACTACTGGGTGCTGGGGGTCGGAGGCTATTGCCTTTATTAGGGAAGTGGGACGTCGCATTAGAGAAAGGGGATCTGATGCCCGTGCGGGTTCGTACCTGGTGCAAAGGTTGTCCATCGCCATTCAACGTGGTAACGCGGCCAGTGTCATGGGTACCTTTGCGCCAGGGAAAACTCGTGGGGGACTTTTTGAATAAATACACTTAGGCTAGTCTTAAGTTATTGACTTGTTCTAAAAAAAAAAAACTCGGAACCAAAACAATTTACAATTTTATTTAATATGTAACCCGTCTTTGCACCTTTTTCCCCTCTGCCATGCTGTATGTACATCTTGAACGTCATTGTTTATACCTCTGCAACCGGCCAAGTGCGATTCGGACTCGCGCACGAAGGGTTCCGACGTTCCGTACCATTATCTATAAAAACGGCAAAAAAATCACGTTTGTTGTATGGGAGCCCCCTTAAATATTTGTTTTATTTTAATTTAGTTATTTATTTTTAAAGTGAATATTAACTAAATGTCGATCGTTGGATGCGGATGGCATGGGACCGATCTGTTTGCCGAGCCTCGGGGGAGCAATTACTACTCCTTAATTAAAATTTCTTCTATTCAGTTGCACTTTGGCTAGGGATTATTATTTATCAGCTGCTAATCACGTATTTAAAACCACCGTGTATATTGTTTCGCAGAGAAAATGCCTTTTCAAAGATGAGAAACCGGAAATTTACAATGGCATGTATTCGTACAGCGCCTGCCTCGTGCAGTGTCGGATCCGAACATTCCTGAAGCTGTGCAGATGCATCCCGTATTTTCTGCCAACTGACATCAAAGCACCGAACTGCACGCTTGAGGATCTCCACTGTCTTAACAAGTTTAGGGGTAAGCGCTAAATAAAGAATAAGAATAAGAATAAGAATAAATTTATACTACTCAACATAGCGCCTTTATGTAACATCATAAGATATGATGTGTAGTTTCTTGTACCTGAGGGTGGGGAGAGCTCTTGCTGGTTGGAGTTAGTGTGTTGCGGGTTGAGTTACAATTTCATCAGGCTATAATAATAATTTTGTGAGGGGTGCTGTTTGAGCGAATTGTGTTATGTATGTTTGTGAAACTCTTTATTGTATATCTATGAAACTGTTGGTTAATAAGAGAGACAGATATATTTATAATCATATTGTGAGAGTTTGTGGGAGGTGGGAGCCCGTGTGCCGTGAGGTTCTGTATCGGATGCTAACTAGGATCCACATAATATCAGCGTCGAGCCACCTTTAGTGACCCGACGAGTGCTGAGTAGACTCCTTTTTCGCATATGTAGCTTATTTCTATTTTCAATAATTGTTTTTACTTTTCTCTTAGCATGTACATGTTACTTATGCGAAATAAAGATTTCTTATTCTTATTCATTTATTCATATTTATAAAATCATTATTGAGAATTACAATTATAGAATGATATCCGGCGGACCCCGAACTAGGCAGAGGCCTGTATCTCGGGGCCCAAGGAGTGCGTTAACATTATTATATTTAAAAAGCAGAAAAGTTACTTGATTACATTTTATAACAGAAAAAAATAAAAAATAAAAATACTAATTAAAACTAATCAAACTAAACGGATACAAACAGGATAAAATATAAATATATTTTTCAAACTAAATACAAACTGAAATATAGATGCACAGAAAAAACCCCAGAAAAAAGACCAATGCTGGGAATCGAACCCAGATCCTCAGCGTTCCGTGCTGCGTGCTTACCCCTACACCATCACTGGTCTAGAAGTTAGCGACGATGATGATGTATGGGAAAAATTCGTCGCTAACTTCTAGACCAGTGATGGTGTAGGGGTAAGCACGCAGCACGGAACGCTGAGGACCTGGGTTCGATACCCAGCATTGGTCTTTTTTCTGGGGTTTTTTCTGTGCATCTATATTTCAGTTTGTATTTAGTTTGAAATATATAGTTTCACGGGATGACCGTAAAAGTAATAAAAAAAAAAATATATATATTTAACGCCACCAGCCAGAGTTGAGGTCACGCACACAACAACATCTCATGTAATGACAGCGGGATTTTGACATTTATTCGTACCGATAGCAAGTTCAACAGACTCAACAGTGAATTACAAGATTGACTAAAAATTTCTTCAACCTATTCCGTTAAGAAAAGCCTATTAAAGCAAATTCATCTATAGTTCAAAAAAAACGGAAGTTAAAATATTTTGATCTATTTTATTTTCAGATAAGCATATTTTTAGCTTCTTATAGATTACCTACCGAATTTTTGTTGCGAATATTTGTTATTTGGGTGTTTTTGAAGGCAGTTCTATTTTTTATTTAAATTTTTTTATTGCAATCCTACTCAAAACTCCTAATCAATACTTTATGTACTTACTTTAGTTACACCACATGTTTCTTTAAGTTTATGCGTGCAAATGTACATGGTCACTCGTCATGTTTGAAATTATGACCATTGACCAAGTCGAAAGATGACGAGTTAAGAACAATTCAGCGGCCAGTTGCGCACCATAGAGTTTTGCCATGTTACACTTGTAATCTTTCAGACAAGTTTTTCTATTTGTACCCACGAGGCAGTGAGTCTTCAAAAGGCGTGGAGGAAGAGCTCCGGGATTCCTTGGACTGCCCGGACTGCCTGCCTGACTGCGAGTTTACTCGTCATGACACCAAGTCCTTCTGGAGATCTGTTGAGTTACCCGACTACCCAAACAAGGCGTTAAAGTAAGAAATATAATGAAAATTATTAAAATGAATAACGTAATGTTTCTAAATACGAATTGGCATAGCGTGATTTCGCATAATTATTAATCCGCATAACTGAATACGCATAATCTTAATGAGCATTATAGTGAATATTTGTTCCTGAGTTATGGATGTTTTCTATGTATTTAAGTATTTATTTATCTATATAAGCATGTTTATCGTCGTCTAGTACCCATAGTACAAGCTTTGCTTAGTTTGGGACTAGGTCGATTTGAGTAAGATTGTCCCCTAATATTTATTTATTTATTTATTTAGTGAAGGTATGGTCACCTGGACCTTGCGCTTACCGCACGAAATCGTATCGCAACAATTCGCATCGTTAGTTCCTGCGATGCGGCGTCGCATCGCAGTTTTGTGTGGGAGCCCTTAATCAGCTTTCATACTAAACGTATCTAGAAGCGTCGCGACCCAAAGCAGACAGAAAGAGACGAGGCCGCGTCTCCACCTCTCGTGACGCTTCTATTGACACGTAGTATGAAAACTAATTCAAGAGGCGCCGCGACTGCAACGCGCCCCGTCCCACATCTCTTCTTATGGTTTGCGCCTTAAAGTCTTCATTGTTCACTGCATATCAGGTCCCACATCTCTTCTTATGGCTTGCGCCTTAAAGTCTTCATTGTTCACTGCATATCAGGTCCCACATCTTTTCTTATGGTTTGCGCCTTAAAGTCTTCATTGTTCACTGCATATCAGGTCCCATATCTCTTCTTATGGCTTGCGCCTTAAAGTCTTCATTGTTCACTGCATATCAGGTCCCACATCTCTTCTTATGGCTTGCGCCTTAAAGTCTTCATTGTTCACTGCATATCAGAAGGCGAAATGCATTATGATGGTCAATTTAAAATTAATCATCATCGTCATCATAAAATCCATCATGATGAAATCCGCGCAAGAACTAAACTCACCGACATAAGCTAGATTAATTCCCAGACTTAGTGGCAGTGGGGAGGGCACATCGTAAAACTTATGGGCGATGGGGCCAAGAGATTCTCGAGTGGCGTCCACGGACCGGAAGATGCAGTGTAGGTTAGGCCTCCAACGAGATGGAGCGCCGACCTGGTTAAGGTTGCGCGAAACGCGTTAGACTCGAATGGCGGAGGACCGGTTTTTCTGGCAAGCCTTGGAAGAGGTCTATGTTCAGCAGTAGATGACCTTCGGCTGAAATGATGATGATGATGAATGTTTGTATTACACTCAAACTTATTATCTACAGGGATGCCGTGAACGAGAAAAACACGAGCGTGGTTGTCGTCTACCAGCCAACTCTGAAAGGGGTCCTTAATAGGCTGGACGTGGTCTCCTATTGGTACGAGCTATTAAGTAAGTGTCCAAGGAAATTAACCCATTCAAATTCAAATTGTTTATTAAAATAAATAATTATTTACAAGAAAAATCGTTAGTAGGCGCTGAAATTATGTCTATGTGTTAGTAAACAAAGACCGACATACTAAACTATTCCCTCCGGCCACGTGGTTCGACAACTGAACAGGAATTTTGATTCCTGGCTGTCCGACATGTCGGACTATCAGGATTTTTTAATCCAATTAGTTCGACCATCGGGCCAAGAGGATATTTAAAATTCCACTTGTTTTGACCTGCGAAACACGAGGATTTTTAGAATTCCACTTGGTTCGACCCTCAAACTACGAGGACTGCTACCATTGTACCAGTGTACCAGTGTACCATTACCTTAGAGATATTTTAAGTTTGAATAAAGAGGACATATTTGTTTTTTTATTATATATTATTTTCTGTGTTTAAATTTGAATATAGCAATCCTCGTAGTTTGAGGGTCGAACCAAGTGGAATTCAATGATCCTCGTGGTTTGAGAGGCGAACCAAGTGGAATTTTAAATATCCTCTTTGTCCGATGGTCGAACTAAGTGGAATAAAAAAATCCAGATAGTCTGACATGTCGGACGGCAAGTAGGTGATCAAAATTCTTCGTCGTCCGACTTGTCGGACAACGTTGTCGAACCACGTGGCCAGAGGGCTATTGACTCGATACAATTTGAACTTAATGGAACACTAATAACCTAAACATAAAAACATAAACTTAATGCCTACAAACAATGCCTAAACGAGGATACTATTAAAGTAGCCTGTTTTTTTAGGCACATAAATATTGTAAGTGCTTAAAAGATAAATAACATAACTGGGCCAATCAACTTTTACACCGACACTTTGGGCGTCTCATGCGTTACCAACATTGTCTCTGGCGTTAGCAAAAAGTCGTACTTCCAACAAGATATTTCACGGTTTAATAGGTTAAACTTACGTAAGATGGCATGTATTCATGTACACCAAATTTTATTAAATTACAGAAAAAACATGTTTACTTACAAAAATCTGCAACTGTTTGAAAAATGTCGCGGACAGATTAGTGTCGGTATAAAAGTTGATTGGCCCAACTATTAACTTATTCCTTCGTGTTTCGCAGATAAAAGGTAGAGATAAAATAACACAAATATCATAAGCAGGTTTTCAGTTTCCTCATAAAACATGCTTTTTAGCCACTCTATAAGTTTAATTTTGCAGCTACTATAATTTGCCATGTGGCAAAACATACAAGGTTCTAATTTTAAGTTTACCATCTTTATTTGTACCTATGTTTGACAAATAAATTATTATTATTATTATTATTTGTACCATAAATATTAAGACGTCTATTAATTTTATTGTAAACTAACTGTTGCCCGCGACTCCGTCCGCGAAGAAAAAGATAAACGAATTATTCTCAGACCTACCGGTTACAGAGAAAAAAAAGTTTCATGAAGGAGGAGTTCGATAACAAACACCGTGCCACGAGATTTTTATTAGATAAAAGGACCCATAAATGCTGAGAACCGGTGCATAAAAGCATGTTTGGTGCGAGGTTGTTTCAATTTTCGCACATAAATTCCGAAAAACTCAGAGTTGCGAGCCGGGATTTGAATCCACCCTCTGCTTGAGAGGCCATAGGTCAAACCGATAGGCTACCACGGCTTCTTGTAGGACTAATCGACTGTTTTTGTTGCAGGCAACGTGGGCGGATTGGCAGGCATGCTCTTCGGTTTCTCCTTGTGGGGTATAGTTGAAATGATTTACTATCTTGGGCGTTTCTTTACAGTATTTTGGAACAATTACAAGGTGTATCATTAAAACTGGTTTGGTTTATCTTTTTTTTTTTTTTAAATCTGTTATTGTATGTATTAATTTTTTATCTGCTTTTGTATGCTCCAATGGGCAGATTATGTGAGACTGAAACTTGTAAAAACTTCACTGATCTTCGCTATTGATTTTGCTGATAAAAAAATGTCCAAATTCTTTTTCACTTTTGTGACGTTTTTTCATACAGTTTATACGGCTCGTCACAAAACTGAAACAAAAAAAAATGTATGGAAAATTGGGAACATGTTTTTAAGAAAAAGATATATTTTTTTAAATGCTGCGATTAGGCCCGCAGTGGACATCCTACGGCTGAAATATTATGGTCCATCCGCCGAGAGGTCCATTGTAGGGGGAAAGGGGCTTCAGTAGAACAGACAATGATGATGGCTGTCTACATCTCGAAGCGATTGTGTCTAAAAGTGTGCCTAATGCAAAGATAATAAATAAAAAGCCATGGTAGCCTAGTGGTTTGACCTATGGTCTCTCAAGCAGAGGGTCGTGGGCTCGCACCTCTGAGTTTTCGGAATTTATGTGCGAAATTACATTCGAAATTTACCATGAGCTTTACGGTGAAGGAAAACATCGCGAGGAAACCTGCATACACCTGAGACGAAATTCAATAGTGTGTATGAAGTTCCCAATCCGCACTTGGCCCGCATAGGAACTACGGCCCAGCCCTCTCATTCTGAGGGGAGGCGTGTCCTGCAGTGGGACGTGGTTACCTATCAAAATTTAGAATTATTTTTTTCCGAATTTTTAAAATCCCGAATGCTTCATTTATCCGAATGCTTTTTTTTCTGAAACTGTAAATATTTCAGGATTTTTATAAAACAACCCTAACCTAACCTATAGGGTTCTACACGATGGTCCTGAAATAAATCCTGAAATATTTACAGTTTCAGAAAAAAATGCTTTCGGACAAATGAAGTTTTCGGGATTCTAAACCTTCCGAAATAAAATTTTCTAAACATCGACAGGATCCCGTGGGACGTACATAGGCGGGGATTTTTTTATTTTTTTTACTATGAGAGGGAGGCAAACGAGCAAGCGGGTCATCTGATGGAAAATGATCACCACCGCCCATAAATATCAACAACTCAAAGAGAGTCACTGATCTGTTGCCGGCCTTTCAAAAAGGAGAGGGAATTCGGGGACAAAGATAATGCAAAGATAAGCTAAAGGTACCTTCTGTCATAGTAGTAAGTGTGTCACGCACAGTTAAATTGTGGAATCAACTCCCGTCTACGGTGTTTCCAACTAACTATGACATCGGGTCCTTCAAGAAAAGAGTGTATTGTTCCCTTAAAGGCCGGCAACGGACTAGTGACCCTTCTGGGGTTTCTGGTTCTCATGGGTGGTGGTGATCGCTTACCAACAGGTGACCCACTTGCTCGTTTGCCTCCCTCCATCAATAAAAATAAAGTAATTTTGTGCCTCGTACCTTAGGTGCAAAAGACACAGAAGATACCTACACATGCCGCGTCTCTACGTCTCTTCTGTCTGCTTTGCATGGATTTGCCACACTGGAAGAATTCTGCGGTCGCGGTCCGCACGGTCAGATCGCACGCATGCGTAATATGTAGAGACCGACAATGTTGTTTGTGCATAATGCGGGCTGCCTTCAATTTGAGCTGACCGCGACCGCAGAACGACATGGAATGGCAAATCCTCTAGTATGAAAACTGAATAGGGATGTTGACACCATTAAAAAATAATTCAAAGCCACGACTCCAGTAAAAAAACGCTTTATAAGAGCCCTGAAACCCAGATTAATTTTCGATTAATTGCAAAATTAGATTTTTTGTTGCTTTAAAACAAATAAATAGTTAGTTAATTGAGTATGCGAACAAGTGACGTCATATGTTGCTATTGCCATTCAAACTCTATGGGAGAAATGTGTTTTGACAGCTCATAAAAAGTATGTCAGTTGATTGGTGGTGTCAACATCCCTATTGATTCAAGGGGCGCGTGACTACGACGCGCCCCCGTCCCACGTCTCTTCTGTCCTTGCGCCCAAGGCTATGATCAAAAGGGTTGCGTCGTTATCGTAATGAAACCAATTTTTGCACTGACTGTACCGAGTCCGTTGCCTGAAGGGATCCTTTGAAAACTAACTTTGTCTCTAAATTGGACGCAGTTCTAGACAGAATGAACATTTATTCTATAGAAACAACCAACCAACCAACGGCCAACTTGGTCCAGTTTAATGCTGCCAAGACACAGGCGTGTCTGTTAACCGCAAAGCGGAGTCCATTCACCTTGGCTCCTGCTTTCCAGAATTTATCCTTACCACCCAAAGACCACCTTGAGCTTCTTGGACTGAGCGTGCCATCTAATCTCAACTTCGGCGCGGCCATTGAGTCCAGGGCGAAAACTGCTGCTAAGAAACTTGGTATCTTATATAAGGTGGGACGGTATTTCACGCCGGGGCAACTTTTTACTTTATACAAAGCACAGGTTAGATCATGTATGGAATACTGCTGCCACCTTTGGGACGGTTCTGCCAAGTATCAGTTGGCGGCGTTGGATTCGGTGGAGCATCGAGCCCGAAGACTCATTGGTGATAGTTCGTCAATCGGTGGTAGGCTACAGAGCCTCGGGCACCGTCGTCGAGTTGCTTGTTTGTCTGTTTTTTATCGGATACATTTTGGAGAGTGTGCGCAGGAATTACATGATTTAATTCCTCCATCTCCATTTCACCAACGGACATCCAGGCGGGGGGAGCGTCTTCATCCTTATGTGGTTAGTATTCCAGTGGCCCGTACGAAGCGCTTCGCGTCATCCTTCCTAATGCGAACTGCTAAAGAATGGAATTCGCTCCCGTCGTCTGTATTTTCTGATAAATACAACCTAGGTCTCTTCAAGGCTAGAGTGAATAGGCTGTTACTGAACCAGTGAGGTACACCTTTGGCCTCATCTACACTTTTCATCAGGTGAGATAGTGGTCAATCACGGGTCAGTTTTACGTAAAAAAAAAAAAGACTGTACTGTATTTAAAAAGTCATGATAGTCCGAGAGCTCGGCACGATTCATCATCATCATTTCAGCCGAAAGACGTCCACTGCTGAACATAGGCCTCCACAAAGGCTCGCCAAACAGATCGGACTTGTGCCATCTGCATCCAACGCGATCCCGCAACCTGAACCAGGTCGTCGCTCTATCTTGTTGGAGGCCTACCTACACTGCGTCTTCCGGTCGAGAACCTTTTTGCCCCATCGGCCATCCAGTTCTACGAGCGATGTGCCCTGCCCACTGCCACTTGAGTCTAGCGATTCTTCGAGCTATGTCGGTTGTCAATAATGTTTTTCTTTTTTTTTCCTTATTTTTGTACAATAAAGAGTTTACATACATACATACATAAATAAATACTATAATAATAAGCAAATTAAAGCAATCAGGTGTAACTGACTTCTTTCGTTTTTGTCAGCCGGGTTCCAATGGATTTTAAAATTAGAATATTATGGTAAAACAATCATAAAATCATAAACAATAAGAAAGAGGTTTTGAGTCAAGCAGTCGCCAACTCGAATCATCAGAAAAATATCTGTACCTAACCTTTTTTCTCATCAAGAGATAATACAAAGTTTTATAAACCACCGACTTTCAGACCGAATGTTTGGTGCCAAACAAATGGAAATTTCCGCTGGGCACGATAGAGACGGATAATGGGCTCGGAAATAGCACGAATATATCATTATTATTATCCATTATTTGAGGAAGGAAGTTCCCTGATAAAAAATATGACAAAGAGTTTTTTGTCATTCGAAAGGTCAGTGTGTGGCCAGAAAATGTGCGACGAAGGCGATTTTTGCAAGAGAGAGAGAGAGAGAACTTGGAGATTCCGGGGATTCGGGGATAAATATCTTTTGTCACTCTCAGAACTGAGACGAATCTAATGATACCTCACACTTCAAAATCCATTGAGCCGTTTATGCTGCAGGGCGTGCCAAAGAATGATACATACATACATAAATAAATACATACATACGCTCGAAAACATAATCCTCCTTCGACTGTCGGGTGAAAAATAAGAAAAAAAACTATGTCACTTAGTTAAGTGATAGCAAGTGATAGTAGACATTATGACGTGCAACGTCTAATAAATCGATGAACGCCGGCTGCACGCACGAAGAAGGATGACGCAATGTCCCGTACATGTCCGTTCATGTCCCGTACAAGAGAGACCAGTGAACACCAGACCGGTCCCTGCCATCCGCATCCAACGCGATCCCGCAACCTTAACCAGGACGTCGCTCCATCTTGTTGGAGGCCTACCTATACTGCGTCTTCCGGTCCGTGGACGCCACTCGAGAACCACACCATACCATATTAATGAACTGAAACAATTACTTTGCTCACCCGCGACCCTTTGAACGACAGCGAACCAACTGTTTCAGTTCATCGGATTGGTTCGCTGTCGTTCTCGGCATCCGAAACATCCGTTCTCCTGGCCCCGCCGTATCTCGCAAATCCCGTGCCGTCGGCAGTCGCGATACAAATCTATTCAATATTTATCGTTCCCAGTTGTAAGTGATTTGCTCGGGGCGACTCCCGCGCTGTTTGATGGTGGACGCCCTGAAAACGTAGGCAAAGTCACTGCGAAAGAGAATAATTATTTTGGAGACGTTGCGTTAAATATCTGCGATGTAAATCGAATAACATTGTAGATTTGATCATGACATCAGCCTATATACGTCTGGCTGTAGGGAAAACTTTTAGAATGAGAGGGCTTGGTCGGTACTTCTCACGCGGGTCCAGTGCGGATGGGAACTTCACACACACCAATGAGCATGTTTTGAGTGTAGTGAGGAAACTGGCACAGACCTGCGAAGATGCGGGATGATGATGATGAGATCTATAATGTTATTTAAAGACACTGTAAAAGAGAAAAAAAACTGTAAAAATTTTAAAAAATAAGAACCCCCGACGCTGTTGGGTCACATATACTCACTCGTATGCTTGAAAATTAAGTGAAGCCCATTATGCGTCTAAAATCCCTTCCGCAGCTAACAAAAGAGCTGATAACGTTGAAACGACTGAACCAATTTTGATGAGACATGTTTAAGAACCATCGCCAACAAACCTGCTTTCAACTAAAAAAAACCGCATTTGATCGATTCACACACCCCATATATAACATCCCTCCTTTTGCGTCGGGGGCATTGACCTATAATAACAACAAGACACCCAATCGCTTAACAAAAGTTCCTCAAAAAACGTCCGAGCGGCGTTGTGTGTACGTATACATCAATTTATACAGATAAAATCAACAGCATTCATTCAAATTAACACCTTGTTTCGTAGCAGTAATGTTTAATGTCAATTGAATACGATCGTTCGAAGTAGTGACATGACGTCACGCGCTGGAAACCGCCTAAAGAGTAAAGAATGCAGTGGAGTGGTCATGCGAAGCGGAAGCTAGACTGTCTGTCTCTTTTTTTCTCGTGAGTTTGATTACGGTGCGAAAGAGACATATACGAATACGGGGCGAGAAGTGACGTTGTAATCAACGCGCGGTCGAAACACAACTGAACCAAAAGCCTACACAATAGACGCGTGTGTAGGCTTTTGCTTCCGACAGTTTTTGAGCGTGATTGGGAGTCTAGTTGTTATTATAGGTCAATGGTCGGGGGTTAAAAATGACATTCGAAATTCGTTACGTTACTTTACATTACGTTGCCTTCAATGATTTCGATGTTATTACTTAAATGACACTGTAGATCTGTCTTGAATAAAATGCCTTGTTGATAGTTTAGCCGCCCGTGGACATTTAAATTACAGACAAGTTTACCGTTTGTATTTGCGAAATTATTATACATTTTGCCATTTTATCACATACCAAAATCTTACTTCTCTACAGAGGTTTTCAAATAGGAAGTAGTATGAACTGAAGAAAAATCTTTGCTCACCCGCGACCTTACGATAGTTACGTTTGTGTAAGAAATGCGTGTTGATGCAGTTCCTCGACCTCTATACTGTATGAGCACACACAAATCACACAAACCCTATTATCACCACCACCAAACTACACTGACGCGTTTCGAACTCAACCAGAGCTCGTCTCCAGACTAGGTGCCACAACCGTACGCGTGGTGATTGTTGGGTTTATGTGATTTGTGTGTGTTTGTACAGTGTGGAGTTGGAGGAACTGCATGAACACGCATTTCTAACATAAACGTAACTATTGTAAGGTCGCGGGTGAACAAAGTAGTTGTTTCAGTTCATTAGGACCTCCGCAAAATAACGCCTGATTCAATCTATTAGAAAGTAGGATATAAAAGTTTGTAAGAGTGTTTGTACGGAAACCAAAGAGCAAATAAAAGGCTTTATGTTATTTAGATTATCCTTGTAGCTTTTATACCTCAGGTCAATCAAATTGGCGATGTAATTTCACCTGAAACCGCGCGGGTCCCTCCAGACTAAGTGTTCTGTAGAATTAATTGAACTAGTTATCAAGGTATTAATTGCTCGGTATTCGATATCCTCCCGGCACCTGTGTAAGGTTGTGGCTCTATTAATATCTAAGAGAATGCTATAAAAGTATAAATATGACTTTTTTTTTAAAGCCAAACGACTTCCAATGCTGGCCTAAGGCAAATCTAAAAACCGGCCAAGTGCGAGTCGGACTCGTGCACCGAGGGTTCCGTACAAATTTATATGTATCTATAAACATCCAGTCTTAGCAGACCCCTGCTCCTAAGCAAAATGTGCGCAGTGTGGGATCATTGTAGATTAGTTACTGATATAGACAGACAGACAAACTAAATCTCGTTCAAATCAATTTTCGGTGGAAGTTTACATGGTAATGTACAAATATTTTTTTTAGTTTTATCATTCTCTTATTTTAGAAGTTACAGGGGGGTACACACATTTTACCACTTTGGAAGTGTCTCTCGCGCAAATTATTCAGTTTAGAAAAAAATGATATTGTAAACCTCAATATCATTTTTGAAGACCTATCCATAGATAACCACGCATGGGTTTGATGAAAAAAAATTTTTAGTTTCAGTTCTAAGTATGGGGAACCCCCAAAATTTATTGTTTTTTTTTTCTATTTTTGTGTGAAAATCTTAATGCGGTTCACAGAATACATCTACTTACAAAGTTTCACCAGCATAGCTCTTATAGTTTCGGAAAAAAGTGGCTGTGACATACGGACGGACAGACAGACAGACAGACATGACGAATCCATAAGGGTTCCGTTATTTGCCATTTGGCTACGGAACCCTAAAAACGATAAAATCTTCTTTCACCTTAATAGTACTTCTTCTAAGGAGCACTTGCATGGTTAAGGGTTAAAATATCATTGTTAACCCTGGATTAGGGGTGAAAGTTTAATATGTTTTGACACTACTTAACCCTGGGTTAGCATTTGACTTGGAGTTACGGTCCTGGTACTCTAGGGTCTTGCAATCATCATCATCATTGTTTCAGCCGAAAGACGTCCACTGCTGAACAATGGCCTCCCTAAAGGCTCGCCAAATAGATCGGTCCCGTGCCATCAGCATCCAACGCGTTCCCGCAACTTTGACCAGGTCGTCGCTCCATTTTGTTGGAGGCCAACCTACACAGCGTCTTCTCGTCCGTGGACGCCACTCGAGAACCGTTTTGCCCCATCGGCCATCACCAATTCACCATCAGTTCGAAATAAAACTATAAATTGATATACCTGTTGCTCACGCGAGCAATGACACCTATATACTGCCCTCATCATATGACAAATGGCGGTATCTGGAGTTATTGAAGTTACACTTCTAATGCGACTTTCAACAAGGTTGCGTTAAACGTTTAACGCTACCATGGAGGGGGTATGAAAGCATTAGTATATGTACTGCCGAAGTAAGTAATCTCGCATTGTATATAAATAAAAATAAAAAAAATATCACGGGACAATTCACACCAATTGACCTAGTCCCAAAGTAAGCTAAGCATAGCTTGTGTTATGGGTACAAGGCAACGGATAAAAATACTTATATAGATAGATACATACTTAAATACATATTAAATACCCAAGACCCGAGAACAAATATTCGTATTACCTACTCATACAAATATCTGCCCCGACGCGGGAATCGAACCCGGGTCCTCAAGCTTCGTAGTCAGGTTCTCTAACTACTAGGCCATCTGGTTGTATATATACTAACGGATGTTAAAAACTTCGATAGTGCGATGCAGAACTCATACTGTCTGTGCAAATGTATGAGACTTGATAAAAGCGCCATCTAGTGAGTAATTTAAACACAGATGCATAAGTAAATTTAGTTCTTTAAGTTATTGCAATAAGGTTTATATTGATGTATAAGTGCCGTTTTCATTTCCACATTACGAAGTTTCACTTCTTCCGCGCGGAGGAACTGCACGCACGATTTTTTTATACCATTGTATAGCTAGAGCAGAACACATTCTGCGTCAGATGAACTAAGCAAATTGACCATAGCATACCTCTATAACATGAATTAATCTTCAGAGTTAGAATTAACTCTCCTAAAGACAACGCGAAATCATTTTTCACATTTTCTCAATTTACTCGAAATTTTTAAAAATTAGTGCCTTCTGAGGGCAGTATAGCATCCTATAAGAAACCTATTGTTTCGCAGCGGCAGTCAGATACATGCCTTATTAAAACAATGTTATTTTGAATGAACCAATGCTTAGAAAATTGGTAATTGAAAGGTAAAAGGCAGTTAATTGATACTAAAAGTAGTTGTTGAAACTGAATATCTTGCGTTCAGATCAATTGAAACTCAGCAAATTGTGAGGAATCGTATTACTGAATTTAGTTGTGGTATTGTCTACAAAGAAATTCCTTTACCACCCTAAAGCTCAGTTTAGACCTGCAAGAAAAACCGCGTAGCTTGAATTACATTGCGTCACTCGACTGAACACTTCAAACTCGTTCGCCTTACGGCCCCGCAATGCATTGCAACTAGCACAATTTTTCTTGTAGATCTTAAGAGGGTACGATGGCTGAGAGACTTTTGAGAAATAGGTATTTTAATGAAATGTCGCTGTCTCGCCCGAACCCCTCCGTGTCAGTACAGCGAGAGCGGGACAACTGCAGCTCAGACCATTATTAGGCGCGTAAAATTGATCAAAACAGCATTTCGTAATCCCCTGTTTTCTTCTCGAAAACTGGACCAATAAAATTATTTTTTTTCAAAAATAATTAGAGTACAGATTTAGCTATGCCCCTATGTTTTCCTTTTTTTGTTTATATCAGGGATTCTTTTCTGATGAGTGTCTGAAAATAACGTTGAAATTGGGCAATTTTTTCAGTTTTTGAAAGCTCATATTTCTTATGTTAATTGAAATATGGAAAAAAACGAAACATAGGGGCATAGCTGTGGTAGATACAGATTACACAGTAAAAAAAATTGGCTCTAAAGCCATTATCCAGGGAGGAAACAGGGGATTACGTTTGTATGCAGAAATGGTGCCCATCGTACCCTCTTAACTGGGCTTAAGGTTCAATGTCAGTTGTACGACGTAAAACATCAAAGGCTATTTTCACTTGTAAGTCAGTGTGATAGTCAGCCTTATTGTTTTTATACTGATGAAGGAACTGCCATAAAAAATGGTAAAGCACTTGGTCGATTATACCTGTGTTTCTTCGGGTAAGTATAATGTATAAAATAGCTAAAAGGAAAATAAAGAGAAATATGCGTTTTGTCTAATATGACTAGGAACCATTATGCATTGTAACTATTATATATTTTGACAATTATGCATTTCAAGCTTATGCGTTTATTTAAAACTAAGGTCAAATAACTTTATAAATATTAATAATGTTTCGCGATTTTCGGCATTTTAGCTTAATGGTTTTACCTATGTATTACAATACTAAAAAAAACACAATGAGATCACATGTTATCTCAAATAAAAAAAAAATATTAATTATACATAATTGGCACCATTTTTTTTTTAATTTTTCTTAAAGTCGCACCCGTGCCAAGGAAGAGCGAGTCGCTAGTTTTGCAAGAAAAAACTGTCAGGTGCAATGTTTGAATAATTTAATTATTTTGACGTTAAATTTAAAGTACTTAGACTAGGCTCGGCAAAGTTACCTTCAAATGGCAAAGTTGCCATCTAACGTGAGAAAGAACAATTAAAAAGCAATTTGTACCGTGACTTGAGACGAAGATTTATAATTTGTCGTCATGTCGAGTTTGTTAACTCTTCAAAACATTTTATTCATTATATTAAACAAGTAATTACTTATTAATGCATATGAGTTGAAATTTCTGTCTTGGCACTTGACACGCGAGTCCCGTAAAGATCTCATCATCTCAACCTTTGTACGTCTCACTCACAGGCCTCCTCTCAGAATGTGAGGGCTTGGGCCGTAGTTCCCTTCGTACTCCACAACTTCGTTTTCCATAGCTTCATTTGTCATAATTTTGTTTGTCATATAAAACTTTGCCATAAAATATATGAAAGCGGACTCTTTTCAAGGTTTTTCTTTTATTAGAGTGCAGTAAGTAAGGATAGGTTCGTATAATAACAACTCTGAAAAAAAATACAGTTTCAAAAATAAATTACTTTCTGACAAATTAAAATTATGACCAACGATACATTATGAGTTGACATAGTGAAATTCGGGCAAACGATAAAGAAATATAAAGTTTTCCTTAAAAAATATTTGTTAAAGAAGCTTTTTGTTTGCTCCTTGAACTTCTTGAATCAAAACCATTCAATCTACAGCGTACCAAATTTCAATTCCTCCCAAACATTGGTAGCGTATAAAATTCGAAATTATGCATGAACATCGCAAGTTAAAATAAAAACCATACAAAAAAATAAGTCTACTACCTAAACCATGAATAAGTAAAACTTAAACTTACATCGTACTCCTTTCTGTGGGGGTTAAAAATGATCCCTCATGAGTCATTTACCGGGTAAATAGTGTGGAAGCTGTGAAACGGCATTATCCGGCCAAATTTATTGCCAGAACGGGTTCAACTGAATATAAATAATCACAGTGTCGTAATACGAATAATTTATGGGCTCAATTTGTTATATTTATGCTGCATATTTTCGGGAATGGAATGTCAGTGCAGTGCAGTAAGTATAATCGAGGATAAATTAATTTCGCACATAAATTCAGAAAAACTCAGAGGTGCGAGCCGGGATTTGAACCCACGACCCTCTGCTTGAGAGGCCAACCCGCTAGGCTACCACGGCTTTTTCTGCAGTACAGCCGACCAAGTAAGTGATTTACCATTTTTATGACACTTTCTATATCAGAATGAAACAATAAAGCCTTGCTGGGGCGACTATACACAGGTTTAGAATATACATATTACTTGGTAAGTAAAGATACAATAGATACGAGTTAAAACACGACCTTTCTGATTCAATCGGAGTAAACACTCGATATTCCACACCATCCTTAAAAACCAATCATCGATTTTCGGGAAATTTAAAACGAATCCATTAGTGAAGGAAGCGCTTTAATAATCAAGGGTATATCAGCACTCAATTACCTAAGGGGGTGTCATTAATCTCTGTCCAGGGGGGGACAGGTGAGTGCATTGAGGAAGCGTGAAATTTAAGTGCTATGCCTTTTTGATGGTAAGGTAATGGATTTTGATAAAAGCGATATGATATTATATTCCAACTCACGGCTTCGAACACGCAAGAGCAGTTACACTGGCGATTTGCGAACGTATTAAAAGCCTAGCGTGTTTGCTGCGAGTGCGTAACGATTTCGCTGCGAAAGCGTAACGATATCGTGACGGTCTAATTAAAAAAAGTTACATTATCAGTTCCATTGATGGAACTAGGTAGTTGGACTTTTTTTTCCGAGCAGTTACATTCAACAAAGAGAGTTTCCTTAATGGAACTAGTTGGACTTTTTTTTTCCTAGTAGTTACATTAATAATGCAGAGTTAATTTAATGGAAGTAAATAGAATGTACCCGAGTATAAATCATTTTTTTAATAAGCAAAGGAATTTAAATTAAGTACCTACTTTCTTTATACTTTTTATTATTATTCGTTTTTATTTTATATTAAATGTTTTTATTTTATTTCGTTGAATGTAACTACTCGGAAAAAAAGTCCAACTAGTTCCATCAAAGGAACTGATAATGTAACTAGTCGGAATAGACCATCGTACATTAAAAAACAAAAACAAAAAAAAACAGTTAAAAACAGTTTAGTAAAGAATCGATGAAATGTAAGCACAAAAATCGCACATTTATAAATACTGACGTACTTTCATCATTTATCATCAGCATTCAGCCAAAAGACGTCCACTGCTGCATAGGCCTTCCCCAAGGCTCGCCGAACAGATCGGTCCTGCGCCATCCGCATCCAAGTCTTTGACCAGTGTGTGTTTCCAGTGATGACTTATGGCACTGAGACTTGGCTGCTAACGGTGGGTCTCACAAGAAAGCTCAAAGTCACTCAGGGGGCGATGGAGAGGGCTATGCTCTGAGTTTCACTGCGAGATCACATTAGAAATGGCGTAGGTACTTAATAAAGAAGAAATCATTTGCCGAATGTACTACACAAAGTAATAATTATTCAGCGAAACAGGAACTTTAAATTTGCTTGAATAAATTCCAAAGTTACAAAACTTATGATTCTCATCTCGGTCTTAAGGACTACTGTACAACAGTTAAAAAAGTTAGGACTTAGTTAGCAGGTGGCAACTCCCGTTGGTTATCTTATCTATCACTTATTTGACAGACGGAAAAGCGTTTCCATCTAATCACAATTTTTAATACTCATTCATTTTTACTTTCACGGAAATCTTGAAAGCAATAAACGCTCACAATTTTACCCTTAATTAACATTTGCAAGAAAAAAAAAACACTGAGCAAGACGAATTTTATTCTGATTTCTCATTTCGTTGTTTTACATAATTGATTATGGTGATTTGTTAGGTTACGTATCAAAATATCTAAAATTAAAAAAACCTAACGTAAAATAACCTACGTTCAAAATACCTTAAATCTAAATACCTAATGATTTTTTCACTTATATTCAAAATACCGAAAGCTTAAAATGCCTTCGTATTGCAATGTCTAAAATTAAAAACCTAACGTAAAATAACCTACGTTAAAAATACCTAAAATCTAAATACCTAATGATTTTTTCACTTATATTCAAAATACCGAAAGCTTTCGTATATCCTACCCGGTATCTCGCTGGCAGCGAGCGAGCGAAGCGAGCGAGCAAGACTTTTTAAGGCAGAAGCGACTCGGATAGGTTAGGTTCAGAAGGCTAAGGCGGGAGCGAAGCGTAGCGTAGCTCCCGCCTTAGCCTTCGATGTTAGGTTTTTTTTTGTAACAGCACAGAAAATGATTATTTCCATTAGGTATTATTGTCTTTAAAATTATGAAATGTACCTAAATGTAAATCATATACCAAATTTTATCAAACAAATTAGATTTTTCACGTGGTAATAAAAAAAAATAAGTAACACCAAAGGCTAATGCGGGAGCTTCGCTCCGCTACGCTCCCGCATTAGCCTTTGAACCTAACCATTCCGAGTCGCTTCCGCCCCGAACCGTCTTGCTCACTCGTTTCGCTCGCTCGCCGAAAATTAAGCGACGTTCGTTTCATTTAGGTATTTTGACCATTTGGTATTTCAAATGTTGGTGTATCAAACTTAGGTGTCATAGCTGTTGATATTTTAAACATTAGACATTTACTCCATTAGGTATTTTAAACTTAGGTAATTCGTAGGTAGGTGTTAGTTGCTTAGGTATTTAAAATTATTAGGTATTTAGATTTTAGGTATTTTGAACGTAGGTTATTTTACGTTAGGTTTTTTAATTTTAGATATTTTGATACGTAACCGATTTGTTAATATTATAAAGATAGGAACTAATAACGTGGCCGTTCGGCCGAATGGCCGTATCATCAGTTCCAACCAGGTTTTCAAATTGAACTGGACAATATTCTATAGGTATCGCCACGAGAGTTGAGGTCACGCACACAACAACATGTCATGTAATGACAGCAGGATTTTGACATTTATTCGTACCGATAGCAAGTTCAATAGACTCAGCAGTGAATTACAAGATTGACTAAAAATTTGTTCAACCTATATCGTCAAGAATTATTTAGGAAAACACATCTAGCTCAAACAAAACAGAAAATAAAATATTTTGATCAATTTTATTTAAATCAGATACTTAAGCATAATTTTTTTGCTGTTTATGGAATACCGTTTTTTTTGTTGCGAATATTTCTTATCAGTTTTAAATTGTTTTATTTCAAAAATAGGTTATATATAAAAAGGAAAAATAATAATGTGCATAGTATTGCATAGTATTTCATAATTATGATCATTATAACTCGCATTTTCATTCACTTAGTTTACCCATTTCATTCAAGATTCACTACTTTTTTGCAATCAGTACAGTAAGATTATTTCCACATTGACACACGGGACGTCTCAAAATATTCATGTTTTCTCATGGAGTACTTATATAAAATCCTAGAATTTAATCATAATAAAATATCCAAACCTATTTAATGTACTTAATTAATAACAAAACCTCAGCCTAAGTATTGCACATCCGATCTCTCTCGATGTATGTCGAGAATTGCCGAGTGCCAAAGTGTAAATAATCTTACTGTACTTTATGTAGCTGTGTGTGAAATCATTCGCCTCACTTCTCGTGGCGATACCTATACGTATTCTTATAATTGTATTTTTAAATACATTTGTAACCATTTATTTCTATAAACATTTGAAGCTCAACAATTATTAAACACGACATTATGTCAAATAATTAATCGTTAATAAACATTTTCATCGTTACTAATGTTATATATAGGTTGTATCTTATACAAGCATGAGCAATAAGCGCTACCAAGGACTAAGTTGCAGGACATTTAAGTTATGAAGTTACGGTACTCAAAGACGTCAATTAGTTAGAGATGTAACGGATAGTTGGGCCCGATACCTGTTATTAAATTGCAGCATATTGCGACATCTTTGCGTTGCCAGTACCAAAAACCGGCCAAGGTTGAGTCGGATTCGGAGTCGGTTTGTTGTGTTTGTTGTCTCCCAAATCGGCCAGGTATTTGGCCGGATAGGCCAGATATCGGATAGTTACGGTTTACTAATGTTTCGCAAATAATTTTTCCCAAACTGATTCATTTGGCAAATGTTTCATTTCCCAACTGTTTATTTTTTCTGAAACTGTAAACTTTTCAGGATTGTTATAAAACTAACCTAACCAACAGAATAGTCCTGAAATATATCCTGAATAGTTTACAGTTTCAGAAAAAATAAACATTTGGGAAATTAAACATTTACCAAATGAATCAGTTTGGGAAAAATAATTTGCCAAACGAAAGTACACCAATTGTTACCGCTATATTCGTTGCATCTCTACCTTATGGTCCTAAGTCTTCAAAATCAAAGTTTGGAAACTTATTATTAGATTTATTTTAACTAAAATAAAGTCTCTCCTCATTAAAATATTTAAAGTTAACATCGATATAATTAGAAGCAATTACAATTTAATTTTATCGGCTCCTTTGAACGCTGACTCCACTCTTAATAACAGTTAATATTGCAATATCCGAAGTTCTTTAACTCTCATCAACTTTTTTAAGTTTAACTTATTTATACAATTCTTAATCTAAACTTTATATATTCTTAGTAGTTAGTTAATAATCACAGTAAGTCACTTTGTGTTAATTTCCAACAGGTTTACGCTATAATTATGAATAACTTTTTCTCATCATTAACCGACTTCAAAAGAGAAAGGAATGGATTAGAAATATGGGACCAGGGGCCTTGTTCTCTAACAAATTAACTGAAAAATTACTTTGCTCACCCGCGACCTTATGATGGTTACGTTTATGTAAGAAACGCGTGTTCATGCAGAAGTTACAGTGACAAATTAAAACATTTGTTTTGGTTTGTTAGCCTAACATTTGATAGCATAGCGTACGGTTATGTTATGGTACCTTCTCTGAAGATGAGCTCTGGTTTGTGTGATTTGTGTGTGTTCGTATAAATAGTGTTGCGGTGGAGGAACTGCATGAACACGCATTTCTTACATAAACTTAGCTATCGTAAGGTTTTGTCTGTATGTATATTTTTGTCTTTGTCTGTGTACAAATCCCTACGCAGTCTTAATACCAACCAACGTTAAATGAGTTTATAAACATCAAACTCCTATATGTCCGCGATAAATGACATGGTGATATGATCCTTAAAATGGTACAAATAAGGATTTTATCTTCATGTCATTCATTGCGGACATATTGGATTTTGATATTTATCTACTCAAATAGTGTTTACTACCCAATTATGACAGTAGTCGTAGAACGCATACAGATGAAAATAGAACTTCCTTTTTTTGAAGTCGGTTACATCTTTAATTTCGCTAGGTCTTCGTAGACATCTAAGTTACGTCTTTGCCTTTTTAATTGGTTTTATATCTGGTACTCCTTGTAGTTCCAATTCCTGGTTTTGTTCACGCTATTGTCTTCACAGACGCTCGCGAGCCTGCAGTGTTCTTTTATCTGTGAAAGATTAATAAATTGTATTTGATTAATGAATAAGTTTGGGATTAATTAATGAGTAAATGATTATTAAATAGGAATGGGATAAATTAATAAGAAAATGATTAATAAATAGGTATGGGATTAACAAGGAAGTACATGATTAACTATTTACTTATTGAAAATAAACAATTAATTGAACATTATCTAACTGCAGAAGTTCAAGTTTGCGTTTTGGATTTGTAGTTAATTTATTATTTTGACGACCGCTTTAGCCTAGTTCCCTGCCTACGAAGCAAGAGGTCCTGGGTTCGAATCCCGGTAAGGGCATTCATTTGTGTGATGAGCACGAATATTTGTTCCTGAGTCATGGATGTTTTCTATGTTTTGTATGTATGTGTATGTGTATGTATTTATTTATCTATATAAGTATGTTTATCGTCGTCTAGTACCCATAGTACAAGCTTTGCTTAGTTTGGGACTAGGTCGAGTTGTGTAAGATTGTCCCCTAATATTATTTATTTATTTATTATTTATTTTATTGCAAGTGAAAATATATCAATCGACTGAATATGAGATGTGATTAATAAATAAATATTGTGTATAAGTAGACTTGGCTACCGCCACTCCCAGGACTTATTCATACAATTAAATACTGTTAAAATTACCTTGCTTATATTATTAAGCCCCCCGCCCCTGCGTGGGAACTACGAACGGCCCAAGCACTCTCATTCTGAGAGGAGGCCTGTGCCCTGCAGCGGGACGTATATATACTGGGATGATGATGATGATTATTAAGTCTTGGGAGTTTTAACAGTGAAGCGCGATATCTCAAAATTATAATTATAAAACTAGAGGACTTGGAGCAAATATTTAAAAAGTTTTCTTACATTAAAGTGCCCATAACCATTCCCCGCTTTTTCGTACTCCGAATCTGGAACCGCCACTGTTGGCTTCAGGGGTTCATACTGATCAGAAACCCCACTGTCTGTGGATTCTGGGGAGGGGATCGCATTCATGTAGCCTTTTGGTGGATGCGATTTGTGGACGCAGTAGTCTCCAGTGAAGGGGTTTTGGTAGGCTACTACACTTCTGAAAAGTGCAATCTAATGTTAGTATTCTGTAATGCATATTTGAAGGATTACCAGTGATGAAAAAAACATGTATTTTTCAATTATAATTGTTTTTGTGTAGGTTTATGTTCATCGATGTTTCAGCCTATTCGTGGAGCGTTTTTTTTTTTCAAAATTTTTTTGAACATTTTTTTCTGAAGATTGTATGTTTAATGTCAATTTTATTTATTTTTTTAAATTATTTTAAAGATCTACCTTTAATCCAAAGAGCAAAATAATGTATAAGCCATTAGTGGAAGCTGTTTTGGCTAATGTATTATTTAGATTAATTATTTTAAATTGCTTCTTCTCTTCTTCTTATGCTGTATGTATGTTTCCCAAAACAATAAATAGATAAATATTATTGAATACTTCACTATTGCTATATTTGAGACGACCAGATGGCCTAGTGGTTAGAGAACCTGACTACGAAGCTTGAGGTCCCGGGTTCGATTCCCGTGTCGGGGCAGATATTTGTATGAAAAATACGAATGTTTGTTCTCGGGTCTTGGGTGTTTAATATGTATATAAGTATGTATCTATCTATATAAGTATGTTTATCCGTTGCCTAGTACCCATAACACAAGCTTTACTTAGCTTACTTTGGTACTAGGTCAATTGGTGTGAATTGTCCCGTGATATTTATTTTATTATTTAGTTTTAGTTTAAGTTAGTTTTATTTTATTTTATTTATAGTTATAGTATTAATTTATTATTGTTATTTTTTCTTAATATTTGTATGTGTTTAATAATAATAAATATTTTTGTCTTTTTATTATTTATTTATTTATTTGACACGTATTTTATGCTCTTTGGCAGTTTTCACTCGAAACTGTACTCTATAACTGCTACTTACTAATGCCATTCGCGGCGAGCTAATAGACTATAGAGTCTGTCAAATTCCAGCGTCACAACTTTACGTCGTAATAATTTATAAATTAATTCTATTATCATTAAAATCAATAGTAACACTCACATGCAGTTTCATACAGGAACAGAAGTGCGAAAATGCTCGTGATAATAAGTTTGAGCCAATACTCGTTTGTGATTCCATCACAACGAATTTAAATGGTGGAAATTTAAAAGCCTTGTATGAATAATGATGAGGACTAAATATGATTCCAGCCAGGAAAATTGTTATGAACATAAATCATTCGTGTAAATATATCCATTTATATAGATTATTTTAATAGCGAAACAAAATACCTGAGTTCCTCCCTGCCGCTTTCCTCGTTTTTGTGAGAGAACAGCACTTTAGTCGGTTTCAGTAAAATAGTAACCTGAAACGGGCAAGTATTACATGAATTGCTAAAGACCTCATTTAAAACCGTCAGGTTTCGAGCTCTTTCCAAAAAGATTGAATTAACTAGAGCTGCTGTTGAAAGTTTCAATTTATTCACACAGTACATGAGAGATAATGATGCATAAGACTAGAAATAGTTAGTTGTGTGTATGTTTTCATCTGCGTGACGGTTTTGTTTTGTTCAACCGTTCGGGTCAAACGACATTACCATGCCGTGATTATAACCATAACAAAAGGACATGTCGCAACAACTTTGATCAATCTAAATATATTTACTATAGTTTCTCTTTTTTGTTTTCATAAAAAGTTAATTAATTCTGAGACAATATTTCTTGAAATGGTATTATATTAGTATGGTATTTTGTAATGCGGTTTACTATCGACGTGTGTCGTGTAAAAAATTGAGACATGATTGTTCTACGGGTATACAAAACGTATTACAAAATATAAGCTGAAGATAGTTGTCTGCTTGACGTTTTTAATGAAGTCAAGATATATTTTTGTGGCTCATTCGCCTCTAATCAAATAGGTTCAGCAGTTAATGCGTGAAGAAGTAACAGACAGACAGATAGAGTAACTTTCGCACTTATAATATAAGTAAGGAAAAAGATTTGATACTTATATAGCAAACAATTATGTTTTATCATAGACAAATATAGGACGATTTTTAATAATTTATTGAATCAAGCGTTACTTTGCGGAGGTCCAAGGAGGAGGAGGTTCAAGGTCAGGGGTGAGCAAAGTAATTGTTTCAGTTCATTGTACGATTAAAAAAAAAACATTGCTATTACCTGCCCAGTTTGTTGCAGGCTGCGTATCCGAACAACGCAGTATGTGCACACGCATAATATCATGCCCAACTGAAACAGCGAGATAATGATTTTAAAATAATGTAGCATGCTATCGCACTATTTACTTCCTGAAGCACCATAGAACGTTCTTACATTGTGTTTTATATTGAATTCCCTTGTCAAGTAAAGCCCGCTCCACATTCTCGACAAAACTACACGACACTGGTTTTGTAGAGACATTTCCCGAGATCGGGCGAAACCGAGAGCGACCCACTACATTCTTGTCTTGCGCAGTTGTAGTTGGACTTTCACCCGAGATGGACATGTTCGAAACTTCTGTCGCCGCAGTTTTATGCGCTGTGGCTTATTACAATTATTTTCTGATACGTGAAAAAAAAGTAATCAAAAGGCGCTGGAATAGGCGAAGATACTGGATGACTGCGATACATCGCAACAGAACAAGGTAAAAAAATATATCTATCTTTATAAGTTATTTCTTTATATTTCCTACTCAATTACATGTAGTTGTTAAAATCATGCCCATTTTCACATTCAAAGACCGCACATGCGCTTCCTACGGTTGCCGTCGGCCGACTGACGGGAGCGCAGCTAGAGTGTGGAGGGATAGTTTCGCGCAAATACGAAACTACACGAGAGCCCTTTGATGTTTGACCATTTTACCGACATGAAACGGAGACAACACGAACATGCGCGAGACAATACGAACATAGACGAATACTCACTCCACATTCTCGTATTCGGCAAGTCTCGTGTAGTTTTGTCGAGAATGTGGAGCGGGCTTTATTATCATGATGCTTTGGGCGATATTAGCATGACATTTGTTGTGTAAAGATTCTGTAAACAATCATAACGGGTCCGAATTATTAAGTGAAGATGACGTCATTTAGCTAGGTCCTTTAAATTACAGATTCCCAGAATCCACCAAAATGAGGTGAAAGAGGAAAACTATCCGGACTGACTTCAAATTTGGTATACTTATATAAGTTGGATAACAACGCAAGTAGGTGGGTATGTATTACAATACCGAAGTACGAAAGACCGAATGTATTAAAACATCGAATGGGTCAAAAGACCGACACGATTTTTTTCTGAAACCGTTAACTTTTTAAGATTGTTGTAAAACAAACCTTACCTAACCTAATGGGTTCTGTATGATGCCGTTTTAATAAATTGTGAAATGTTTACGGTTTCAGAAAAAAATCGTGTCGGTCTTTTGATCTATTCGATGTTTTAATACATTCGGTCTTTCGTACTTCGGTATTGTAATACATACCCAAGTAGGTACGTACAGTAAACAAAAAGTACAGTCAGCGAAAAAACTTGCATTACAAATTAAGTTTTTAACAAAAAATTATAACTTTGGTAGCAAATTATCGCGAGCAAATGTTATAAAGACGGGCAGGTTTTTACATCAAATCTAAAACTTTATTTTTTCGTCGGACTGTTGCTGTTACCCTTTGATGGCTTTTGCAGCTTACCGGAGAAAAGGCTAGCTGCTAGACGAGCAGCTCGGTAAGGGGGAAATTTATCTTATCATGCTAACTTAGCATGCTAAAGGGTGCTCCTATTGAGCCGACCTCTAAAACTCGTATAAGTAAAATACCTTTAATTAATACAAAGGTCTTAGCTCTGAGTATAACGTTGTTCCATTCGGGGTCGAGACCTTAGGCCCGTGGGGCCCCAACGCAAAAAGTCTTTGCAAAGACTTTTTTAAACTGCTTTGTGATGCCACAGAAGACCGAACACAACGTATCAGCAAAGCTAGCGAGGTAATGCTTGCAAGGTGTTTGGGTCCATGCCGCCGGGGCAACCTTTTGTTAATTTAATCTAGTTGTAGTAAGTTTTGTTAGTTTTTTTTTAATCATAGTGTTAATTTATATAAAGTTATAATTGTAAATTATAGCCTAAGTATGTATATTAGTATTTTCATTCATACATTTTCGACCATGTTAATTACTCTTACATATTTAATTAAATACAAAAATTATACATAAATACATAAACATAATAACATAATATTACATAAATTATATTTGTATATATAATACACCATTTCAACACCAAACGCTATCCCAAACCAGAATTACACTTCCGTCCCTAATAATCGGTCGGCCGCATTTTCCATAACGGCTCTAGAACTGAATATCAAAGTCGAGATTTAGGCCAGACTCAATCCCCGTAAAATACTTCGGCTAGCCTCAGAGTTCACGAAGTTTTTCGGGCATACGTTTACCCAAATGGTATGAGCATTTTGAAAAGAGGCTTTTTCAGTGCTGTGGAAATATGTCTTAAGCAAAACACTAATAGAAGTTAACCGCGTATTAGCGGCTGACGTTTAAGACTTTCAATTACACGTGTAAGTGGTGACTCTTTATAATATACGTAGTGTTCAGCCAGGCCGAGAATTTTTAGTTTTGTGAGTTTGGAAATTATTTCTGTGTACTGCAGAAAGTACATTCGGGAGCTCCTCTTGTAATACGGATAATGACCATATAAAACAAACATAAAACTATAATAATGATGCGATTCTAGCAAAAGCATATTTCAAATAGTTGAATTTTCACTTGGAAAATTAGATTTTTAGGTACTTTTTAAATGATTACTTAGTCGATTGAGTTAGCATAGAAGGCATCTATAACTGGCAATAGCCATAAAACATCTATGGGAGAGTTGTGTTTAGACAGCTCGTAATAAGTACGTCAATCTATTGATAGTAAGTACCATCATCGTCATAATGAGATTAATTCCAATTGTGCAAGTTTGTCGAATACAAGCCGGCAAAAGTTGGGAAATCTGTAGCATCATAACTCTTAAACGGGTAAACCGATTTGGATGCGGTGGGATTTGAAAGCGAATTTCTTGGCAATAGTTCTTAGACATGTTTTATCAAAATTGGTTTGGGCGTTTCAAAGTTATCAGCTCTTTTGTTAGCCGCGGGAGTGATCTTAGACGCATAATGGGCATTTACTTTATTTTCAAACATTATGTGTGACCAAATTGTGTTGGGGTTTTAATTTTTTTAATTTGTAGTTATAGTGACCCACACTACAATTATTTCAAAGCAAATGCCAAAAATTGCGACGTCATAAAGACATTCATAATGAAAAGGTACGTATGTACGTAGGGTCGTAGGCACGTATGAAGGCCATGTTCAAAAATATGGACTAATTAACCGAACAATATTTAATATTGTATTTTTAAACTTCATTTATTACTTTTAACCCAAAAATAATCCCAAAAGAAAATAAATAAATAAATAAATATCACAGGACAATTCACTCCAATTGACCTAGTCCCAAAGTAAGCTAAACAAAGCTTGTGTTATGGGTACTAAGCAACGGATAAACATACTTATACATACTTAAATAAATATTAAACACCCAAGACCCGAGAACAAACATTCGAATTTTTCATACAAATATCTGCCCCGACACGGGAATCGAACCCGGGACCTCAAGCTTCGTAGTCAGGTTCTCTAACCACTAGGCCATTTGGTCGTCTAAAGTCACTCAATAAAATAACCAAGGAAAAAATTCGGTACCGCGGAGTATTACTAATTGATTAAATACCGGGTTCTGGGTTAATCTGGTTATCCCTATCTACCCATCTACCCCCCGGTGCGTTGGGGCACAAAGGTGATTAAGGGTCATGATAAAAAATAGAATATCTTACAGGTGAAAATATTTTTAGTCGGCCTCTGATTAAAAACCTGAGAAAAGTTTAGAGGCATGTAAAAAAAATATACCACGGGACAATTCACACCAATTGACCTAGTCCCAAACTAAGCAAAGCTTGTACTATGGGTACTAGACAACGGATAAACATACTTAATATGGATAGATACATACTTAAATACATATTAAACACCCAAGACTCGAGCACAGACATTCGTATTATTCACATAAGTGTCTGCCGCGACCGGGAATCGAACCCGGGACCTCAAGCTTCATAGTTAGGTCCTCTAACAACAACCTGGGCTATCCGGTCATCTAAATAAGAAATGTAATGTAATGAAATGTGTTATGTAAGAATAGTACCTGGGCGAGCGAGCTTCGGTCAGTCTAAAGCTCTAAAACACGCATTTTCCTAGAGATAAGACTAAACTAGATTGATTGTTTGCCTCCGAAAACCCACATGTTAAATTTCATCAATATCGCTTGATTTAACGTTGCGCATAAATATAGAGAGAGAATGATTCAATTTATTTGATTTATGTAGCACATACGACATGTGACGTACACAGGTATTATACCGGGAGCGCATATTATAAGTACATGGTTGGGTCGGTATGGGTAACTCTGAAACTAAAAGCCATAGAAAGATCTGTTCTAAGGAACCATATCATAGATTTGAGTGACAAAACACTAACAAGTTAGGTATGAAGTATCTTTTTGTATTTATTTTTTCAACTTCATTTTTTTCAGCACGGAATGCTGAGGACCTGGGTTCGATTCTCAGCATTGGTCTTTTTTCTGGGGTTTTTCTGTGCATCTATATTTCAGTTTGTATTTAGTTTGACAAAACACTGTATAGTTTCAAAAAGAAATAAGATCTGGCAATCTAACCAAGTCGTATTACTTAGAGCTAAGTTTTAGTTTCAGAGATACTAAATATGCCTGGTAAAATTATGTAAGTAAGTGTTATAACAATTTTAGTGATGTAGGTCATTGTCGTACACAAAAAGCTATCAAACAGACCATGGTTACTTAATTGGTAAAAATAGTAGGACATTTTAATATTCATTTAAAAACTTGACGAACAAAATTGTTGCAAGTACTTACCACAACTATTACAATATGTACCAAACAAGCAACCAACTCGTATTTGATTGTTATTGTATATGCTGGAGAAATTGCTTTCAAAATCAAAAGGAATTGACGTTTATATTTGCTACGTGGACTATATTATGTTCGTTAGCCTACTTTCTTTAATATGTATCAGACTACCACCGGAAGAAAACAAGTTATTACTTACCAAAATCATCAAAAGCACAATATCCACATACATTATCACCATATTTGTTAACACACTGAACATACTTAAATAACATCACCTTTTGAAAATTCCAAAAACAGTCAAAGTATGTTAAAACAGATTATATCTGAAAAAATAGTTTTTTTGCATGAACTCTGCGCAAAAATTCATATTTTGAACAACAATGGTCGTAAATGGTGCATTTGAAAATTCAAACGCGTGCTGATTGGTTGTTTGGAAACTGTAAGACATCTGATTGGTTGCTTTGGCGCGAAGGATGCAAGATATACCAATGAGAAGTTGTGCGTGGATTGAGACAAAATAGCTACGGTGCTTGTTGCAAAGAATATGAAAGTAAAACTGATATGTTTTATGCCTATTTCCAAATAGTTAAACTTCTTCAAGAATTTGAGACAGGTTCCTTTTGTTGTAAGATTGGAAATCTTTTGATGATGACCAAGACTGTAAGTTTCACAATACAAATAGAGATCCACCCACTAGTATATTTTATGTTACACACGCAATATAAGACACATATTTGGTAGCGGACGAATCATCACTACCAATCATCATCCCCACCTCCACGTTCCAGTGCAGGGAACAGGCCTCTTCTCAGAACGAAAGATCTGAAGAAAAAGATTATAACTCGGGCCCGGTTCGGATTGGGAACTGTACACACAGCATTGAATTTCTTTGCAACCGTGTGTAGGTTTGTTCATGATTTCTTCCTTACGGTAAAACTCATCGCGAATTTAAAATGTAATTTCGCACGTAAATAAAGAAAAACTCAGAGGTGCGAGTCCGGGTTCGTATTCACGATCTTCTGTTTGAGACTATTGGGCAAACCACTAGGCCAGGGAACATCAATTAGTTTCTTCAGGGGTCCGGTTTTTAAAATTATATATGTGTATAAATTATACATATGGTAATTACCATCGCGGTCCGGTTCAGCTTGATATTATTAAATAACAAAATGTAATGTAAAAAAGTAACAAGATTTTTTTTACATAGGTATCAATGTGAAAAATGTATTTTTTTGTCCAAAGTTTGGAGTAAAGTTGGTGCAAGCTATTGTCATTAAATCCTGTAGATGTTCATCAGTAAAATGATCAAATTGACAGCAACACATAAAAAGCGCGGGTTTTTTTATTGAATTACATACTCAGTAATACCATCAGTAATACTTGTGCCTACACAAGTTACTGTTCACTTAAGGTCCGCAAAAAATAGATACGACTTTTTTGCGGAGCGGTGGAATGTGGTAACTTTTTTTAGTAAAGAATGCGTGATTTACTATCTGTGTCTATTGTAATCTTTGCCCTGTTGTCGGCTGCTGGCGCCAGAGCTGTCGCGCCGTCTGCCGCGGCATCTCGATCCATAATTATACTACGCACGTCCCCGGGTTTGTTCGGGCACTGATTTTTAACAATAAGGAGAAAGTTGCGAGCTGATGTAGATAATTTTAGTTCGTATTTGGACACAATGCACAAGATTTGCTTACTTTGGGGCTTGGTCAATTGGTGTAAATTGTCCCGTGATATAATTTTTTTTATTTATAAATGATTTCATAAGTTTTCTTAAATTCCCAATCCGCACTGTGCTGATAGGAGGCTTGAGCCCTGCAGTGGGACGTATATAGGCTGGTCACATACCATACTGCCTTGTCACGCACAACTCATCTATCTTTAAAAAGTGAGTTTTGAGAAAAACGCCCAAACAACTTTTTACAAACAAAAGATGGTAAAATTGTTATTTTAATTCATTCGCACATTATTTCTAGCTAAATAACTTCTAAATAGGGTTTAGAACAAGAGGTCTTTAATTTTTTTTAAATTATTGTTTTATTTACCTTTTAAATTCAGTTAAACGAGTTTACCATAACCACTGCTCCATACAAAGGTGGTTACGCGTCATGTGTTAACTTGAGTTAAAAGAGTTACGCGTTACTAAATGTAAACGAGTTCTGTACCTCTACCATGAGTTTACACTAGTTTACGTGACCGTACTCGCTAGCGACGGCGTAAATTATTTGTATGGAGAATTGTACAGCGCCTCTAGCGGTCACTTACGGAAGTACAATTCTCTATACAAATCATTTACGCCGTCGCTAGCGAGTACGGTCATTGTGAACTAGTGTAAACTCATGGTAGTGGTACTGAATGACTATCTACGTTTACTAATAGTTATAAGCGATATGCGTAACTTGCGATGCGCCTATTTGTGACAGAAATAATAGTAATATATTGAGGATATTAATATAATAATTAGGTACGTCATGAGGAATATAAGGATAAATAATAACAATTAAATAGCAAGTAGTATATATTTTTTATTTTTAAAATAATATACATATCTTTAAAATGAATTAATTTGGCTTAAATTTAAAAAATATAAGTACTAAATTAAAATTAATGAGATCAGAATCATTTAAAATGGTAAAAAAAAATACTTTGTTTTACCATTTTAAATGATTCTGATCTCATTAATTTTGATTTAGTACTTATATTTTTTTAAATTTAAACCAATTCAAATTCGTTTGAAAGATATGAATATTATTTTAAAAATAAAAAATATACTACTTGCTATTGTTATTATTTATCCTTATATTTCTCATGACGTAATTATTATATTAATATCCTCAATATATTATTATTTCTGTCACAAATAGGCGCATCGTATATATAATAATTACGTCATGAGGAATATAAGGATAAATAATAACAATAGCAAGTAGTATATTTTCTTATTTTTAAAATAATAGGTATTCATATCTTTAAAACGAATTAAATTGGCTTAAATTATAAAAAATATAAGTAAAAATTTAAAATTAATAAGATCAGAATCATTTAAAATGGTAAAAAAAACTTACTTTGTTATGTCAAACTAAACACGCAGGTACGGAATCCAAAAGCAATGAAATTATGGACAACATAAAACATGTATTGGGATAAAATCAATCTATCATTTAAAAAATTAAATTGACTGAATTAAGAAAAATAAGTCCTACTAAAGTAAAATTAATGAGATCAGAACCATTTAAAATGGTAAAAAAATCTTACTTTGTTTTGTCAAACTAAACACGCAGGTACCTACGAAATCCAAAAAACAATGAAATTATGGACAACATAAAACATGTAGGTATTGGAATAAAATCAATCTATAATTTAAAAATAAACTAATTATCTGTAACAGTAGTATCTAAATCGCAAATATTTTCATTTAAGTACATTCAGTTCAGTACCTAGTGGTCACGCGTATCTCTTCTAACTCTACGTTAAACGATAAGTTGGCAGCGTCGCGAAACTGCGAGTGGCCACGCGCAACTATTGTAACTTAAAATAGATGAGATGTGCATGACAGAGTTACTAAAAAATGTAGTTGAACGAATTTGCCATATCAAATATCTCAAAAACTAACGATAATTTTTACGTGATTGTTTGTGAGCCATATAAAGCATCCAAAATAAGACCATTTCACGGTGGTTAGGCGTAACTCGTCTAACTCAAGATAAACGAGTTGTGCGTGACACGGCAGCATACCACTTTTACCATATCACTTTTGGTGTTAGATATTTTCGAAAAAATGTTAACTAGGGCTAATTTTTATTTTGTTGTACATACGTTTTACTTTTTTTTTATTTGGATACTTAATCGTATGTGATTTCTCCTCAGAATCACGATCTTTTTCGATCCTACTAGGGGAAAAAACCGGCCAAGAGCGTGTCGGACACGCCCAAGATAGAGTTCCGTAGCAGGTACGAAAAAATCTTTGCATACTTTATTAATATGGCTGTTTTGGTCCCAACGTCGGCGGTACAGCGCCATCTATCGGCGAATTGGGTAACTAATATGCAGTCTACTAGATCTAGTATGTATGTATGTTGATTGTTTTTCAGATGTAATATTTTTTTTATTTGAAAGAAGATACTGTTAGCGTGATCTTATAGGTACTTAAAGAAAAAAAATGCTTGCAATGCGGTTAAATTACAATCTTAGTTTAGAAATATTTTTTTATAAAAACTTAAAAACTGCTCAACTGATTAAGTTGAAAATAATTTTCCTCGAAAGTTTTTATTAAGTTTAACTAACAAGATTTTTTTCATATTTTTTAGACGCGCGTTTCAAAAGTTAGAGGGTGGGGACACATTATTTTGAACTTTCGGAGTGAATATCTCCGAAAATATTAACTTAATCAAAAAATGGTTTTAGCCAACCCCTATTTATTTGTAAATACCTACCCAATGATACTCCACACTACAGGGTAAGTCGAGAAAAAAAAACACCCCCACTTTTCGTCTATGGGAGGTCCCTAAAAAAATTTTTTTTAGTTTTTTCTTATTTAACCACTTTGTCGGCGTGATTGATATATATATTCTTGCCAAATTACAGCTTTTTAGTACTAACAGTCTCTGAGCTTAGCCGCGGACAGACAGACTGACAGACATGGCGAAACTATAAGGGTTCCTAGTTGACTACGGAACCCTAAAAAAGTGCGTAAGCTACAGCAGCAAGTAAAAAAATCATTGTTTCTAAGTGCTCCATGTGGGCACAGACCTAATAGAGGTAGAGTCAGACCAAGATAAGTCTGCAACGATTTGATAGCACCCGCAGTGCATGTGTTATTTATACGTCATCATTTCATAGAAGTTTCACGCTTAATATACTTAATACCAGGGAGTTTCACTCCGCAGTTTAGATATTAATATTCGGCCGGCGCGCCTCATCGGCAGGCGTATGGCAGTAGGTTGTCGCTCGGCTTTAGGTTCGCATGCTAGCCGCGTCAACAATGAATTTATAACGATTTTATAACCCGTATAAAAGATACTGTTGCATTAAAAGGTAGTTTACTGAATTAATACATACTGTTATCTTTCTTGATTTATATACCTACCTAAATATCGGCGGGTGGGAACCCTGTGCTCTTGGTTTCGGGTCAGCGGTGCCCAACGGAATATGAACGCTCGTATCACACGATAAGTTTCAATTTCGCGTGCAAGCAGATAACGGGAAGGCAAATTTTTATAACTTAAAGTTGACTTTTTCGAGAGTGATCTTTCTGTACGTCAGTACTATTAGTTATTCTGTAATAATAATTGCACTGCGTGTGCTATCAAAATCGTTGCAGACTTATCTTGGTCTGACTCTTAGTCCCTGTGACCCTTATATGGGGCACTGGACTGTGAAAGTGTTAATGTACGACCTCACCATTTGAAACCTTAGTTCAACTCTATCCAAGCACCAACAAACCACATGAAACAAACTTATGCCAAACATAAGCAAAAGAGCGATTAAATTCCCAAGGCCCGGAATCTCCAAGACAAACTCGGTAATTAGTGGCTTTGTGGACTTTGCACCTTCAATTTGGTCACAGTACAGAAGATAGGAGCAGTAGAACGTCTTCATAGAAACGGCCGGAACGCGAGTTATACCTACGCGCCACGAATTCTCAGCATACCTCGGCAACCATCAGTTGCGAGTGCCCCACGGCTACGTACGGTCGGCGCGGGACTCATGCGCATTTATTACGTACCTACCTAATTATGTCACGACGATATAAACAGTAGGTATTGTTCGATGTACGGATTTTAAAATTCATCTATATAGGAATCGTAATTGTCATTTTTTAGATTACCAACTCAGTCGGAATTTATAGTCTTAAATTCAACAATAAAGCTTTTCGCACATCCCAGAAGAGGCGCAGATATTTCTCCGTAGCTTGGTAATTTGTAGGTAGCAAATATACAAGGTGATTTTAATAAAACCGTTTAAAAACATAATACGTTTTGTGGTTTATTAAAATAACGTAATATGTATTTTATTAAACACCACTTAGTCCATTCCTACCATAATTTCCTAAAGCTCCTAATCCTTTTCCTACTTTAAATTTCATGTGACATTATCAAAACATAACTGAAGAGTGACTGTTAGTAGGCAGCCCTAACGCGAGTTTGTGTACCGAGCCGGCGTAGGTAATTATTATAAAGGACGCTGCCGAGACGTAATACTGACCCTTTTTTCTGTAATGAACTAAAACAATTACTTTGCTCACCCGCGACCTTACAATAGTTACGTTTATGCAAGAAATGTGCGTTCATGCAGTTCCTCCACCTCCACACTGTACGAACACACACAAATCACATAAACCCAACCATCACCACCACCAAGCTACACTGACGCGTTTCGAACTCAACCAGAGCTCATCTTCAGAGTTACCACAACCGTATGCTATGCTACCAAATGTTAAACTTTTTTCTGTACTATGCTTTGGTTAGCTTTGGCATGACGCCGGCTGCGCTAAGGGATGGGTAGTGTGAAAAATGAATGACCAACTATACTACACTCGTGGTCAAACAATTTCGCTCACATTAAACATGAAACTACCGTGAGACTCGTAGTGAATGTATACGGATCATCGTCATCATCATCACCATCTCAGCCTATACATATACGTCCCAGTACAGGGCACAGGCCTCCTCTTGAATGAGAGGGCTTGGGCCGTAGTTCCCACGCGGGCCCACTGCGGATCGGGAACTTCACACACACCATTGAATTTCCTCGCGATGTTTTCCTTCACCGCAAAGCTCATGGTAAATTTCAAATGTAATTTTGCACAAGAATTCCGATAAACTCAGAGGTGCGAGCCGGGATTTGAACCCACGACCCTTCTAAGCCATAGGTAGCCGCTAGGACGTCGGGGCTTTTTTAATAATAATTATTAATTATTGATGATCTTCTAAATTCCTATCATTTTTGTACAAACTTAAATATAGTTGACTCCTTCAAATTATGAACAACAGTGCGCTATACTCCGGCAACTCTAATTTAGATCTAATCTCTTTTAATTGTAGTTAGTTGTTAGCCAAGTTTTAATTAGTTGCTTTGAGTTGCTTTAAGTTGCTCCGCTAGCTCCGACGGGATGCTTAAATGATTGCATTACCCGAACAATTAGTTTATTATAGTTATATGTTTAACGACCGCTTTAGCCTAGTTGGTAGTGACCCTGCCTACGAAGCAAGAGGTCCTGGGTTCAAATCCCGGTAAGGGCATTTATTTGTGTGATGAGCACGAATATTTGTTCCTGAGTTATGGATGTTTTCTATGTATTTAAGTATTTATTTATCTATATAAGTATGTTTATCGTCGTCTAGTACCCATAGTACAAGCTTTGCTTAGTTTGGGACTAGGTCGATTTGTGTAAGATTGTCCCCCCCTTATATTTTTTTTTTATGTTGCGTATACGGGTTTGTAAGTTCACGGTTTTCTATTACGCTTATTGTCTAGCACGCGGCCGCTTGCTATCGCATTAACTATTGCTTTCTGACAAACAGTACTAGATGGTGACAAAAAGAGATGATGAATGGGATAGTAAGCGCCCGACAATATGTCCTGTCATGGCCACTGCAAGGTAGTCAGTTGAAAAGCGTGAAAGTTCGAAATTTACTATGGGCTTTACGGTGAAGAAAACATCGTGAGGAAACCTGAATACATATGCGAAGAATACATATGCCAATCCGCACTGGGCCAGCGTGGGAACTACGGGCCAAGCCCTCTCATTCTGAGAGGAGGTTTGTGCCCTGCAGTGGGACGTATATTGTTGGGATGATAATGATGAAGTCGGTGTCTGTACATTGAAGATATTATTATTTGAGAAAAAATGTCACTAGGGCTACTTAATAGCGTAAGCGTCTGTTTGTCTGTTTATCTGTGTGTTTATGCGCGCTTATCTCAAAAACGGCTTAACCTAGAAGGATGCGGTTTTCACTGATGTGTTAGTATTTTTTTGAATTAACATTTAATGTTTGTTTCATTTAAATTGCTTCACAAATAAAAAAAATAGAACATGGGGAATAAACGGTATTTATATATTCATTAACTGATACCGATAATGATGAAATGATGATAATGATGTATGTTTAGATGTTGCCGTTGCCGGATTTTTATTTAATTCGATGAAAGAGATGAAGAAGCTTTACAACAAATTGTAATTCTTTGCAGACGAAGTCGCGGGCAAAAGCTAGTTTTAAAATAAAAAATAACCGCTATCTTGAGTAAAATTCGTAAGTTACAATACTGATTTTAATATCTTAAAGCTTTCGCAGCGAGATATTTCTATCAATCAAATCTGACGCAGCGCGTAACATTTTGTTTTAACCAAACCCGACTTCTCTGCTTTCATATAATCCGAGAAACAAGCGAGTGAGTTACAGTTTTCGAGAAGGGTTCTGTATATCGACGGTTAAAAGGCAAAACGCATGAAGCGACAATTTTTGAACTTTGCATGAAACCCGGCTCAAACGACGAAGAAAAATTCGCTGATTTCAAATATGTATATAACTCATTTTGACAAAAAGTGTCGCTTCATGCGTTTTGCCTTTTAACCGTCGATATTATTATCGGTCGGACAGTTAAATCGCTCACTTGAAAAAATTATGCAAAGTTATTTTATGACAGTTAAAGTTATAGTTATGTTACCAAAGAAAGAAAGAAAAACATTAATTCGTGACATTTTTAAAAACAAGGAAAACGGAAACTGAGACAAATCGCCGGATGACAAGCAAAACTCACTAAAATTTGTCACTGCTCTTCAAAAAGTCGTATCTAGTTAGTAATTTCATACTGAGATTCGAGCTTTGTTTTAAGTAGGTATTTGGTACTTAGTGACTTTTGCTTGTCACCCGACGATATATTGTCACGAAATGGTCTCAATCCCAACTCAGCATAATGGCGGCCTTGCAGCCGACGCTGCTCTTCCGTTATGCATATTTCAAATATACGGGTTGCGTTGGGATGCGGGTTGGATTGAAGGGGGGATGAAAATTTCATTGATTTTGCCGTAGGATGCACCGTTTTCAAGATATTTGACAAAACACCGGTTCTCGTCCGATCACCGAGGTTAAGCAACGTCGGGCGCGGTCAGTACTTGGATGGGTGACCGCCTGGTTTCAAATTGTTTTTTGAATGTTTTGTTATGATGTTGTCACGTTAAACTAACGTCCGTAAACCGACTTTACAGACTACCGGTTTTTTTTTTCATTTTAATTTAAACGGAACCCTCCCATTATCCTTTGCTTTAATATGCCGCGATGGCTGTCAGACGCACCGAGGGGAGACGCGGGAAGAAATAATTAACCGCCGTCTTTCATGTACCCCGATCTCCCCTAACGCCCCATATTTTCTGTTATTGAATCATATTAAGTAGGTATACTACTAATGTTACAAACAGGAAAGTTTGCAAATGTGTGTGTTTTTTGCTTTAAGCTCTAATCCTTAAAAAGCTTGCTGGGACTGAGATCATCATCATCATTATTTTAGCCTAAAGACGTCCACTGCTGAACATAGGCCTCCCCCAAGGCTCGCCAAACAGATCGGCCCTGCGCCACCCGCATCCAGTGCGTTCCCGCCACCTTAACCAGGACGTCTCTCCATCTTGTTGGAGGCCTACCTACACTGCGTCTTCCGCTCGAGAACTACGACGAGCGATGTGCCCTGCCCACTGCCACTTAAGTCTAGCGATTCTTCGAGCCATTTGACGACCAGATGGCCTAGTGGTTAGAGACCCTGACTATGAAGCTTGAGGTCCCGGGTTCGATTCCCGTGTCGGGGCAGATATTTGTATGAAAAATACAAATGTTTGTTCTCGGGTCTTGGGTGTTTAATATGTATTTAAGTATGTATCTATCTATATAAGTATGTTTGTCCGTTGCCTAGTACCCATAACACAAGCTTTCCTAGCTTACTTTGGGACTAGGTCAATTGGTGTGAATTGTCCCGTGATATTTTTTTTTATTTTTTTTTATTTATGTCCTTGACTTAGTTCTTGCGCGGATTTCATGAGTGACTTTGAGCTTCCTATGAGGCCCATCGTCGAGATTGTGATCAATACAATAAAATGACTCAAATATTATTTATTTTATTAGCAGTTACGTCTGCTCACCGGCGCACCCGGAAACTTTTTCGCTTTTAAATCTTAATACAATGACTCCTTATTGTCACCACCATGGGATTTGAACCCACGACCCTCTGCTTATGAGGCCATAGGTAAAACCGCTAGGCCACCACGGCTTTTAAGTATTACTAGCTGTTGCCCGCAACTCCGTCTACGTGGAATTAGTAATTTGGGCAGTTTATTTTTTTTATTCAATTTGCTTTTTCATCAATTATGGCTCTCCTTAGTTCCTCGATATAAAAAAATTACCCCCCCCCCGAACCCCCCCGCACACACGCGTTCACATTCACCACAAGTCAAGCGTGCCTATAGAAGTTTTACTTCAAAAACCCCCGATTTTTTTTTTTTTATTTTTTTTTTTTTTTATTTATTTAGGAAACAAACAGTCACAATTCAACATTAATCAACTTAAGTAACAACAAACAGACCTTAAGTTCCATAGAAAATAAAACGAAATACATAGTTAATTAACAAATCGAAACGGTAGGTGTTAGGCACCATCTTAAACATCTTATCTGTCACCATACAGGGACTTGAAAACATCGATAAGTAAATAATACTTGCATGATACGGTAGGGAATTTAAACTGGTGTACAAAAACAATATAAAATATTGTCGCTACGGAAGTTACATTAAAGTTTACATGCAAATAATGTATAGTTGCTGGTTACTTAGAAGAAACATACAATATATTTACTAAGAAAAAATTGAACTTCGCAGAATGCTAGAGTATTTACCAAATGATAGCGAAAAAATATCAAGATTAGAGAATTTAACATTATAATCACGACATGCTCGTCGGAAGAAAGTATGTTTGGCAAAATTTGAACCACAAAAACTTACATGGAAAGTTTGGGGATAGCGAGTGGGAATACGGCGAGGCAATTTAAAAATAACCCTTTGAAGAAGATTAGGAGAATCAATATAATTATTTAGAAGCTTGTATAAAAACATTTGGTCTATATATACACGGCGTTCGACTAATGGGGCGAGACCATGACCACTGCTGGTATTATCAGACAGATTCAGAACATGGCGGAAATTGAGTGACTTTAATAATTTACTTTGAATTCTTTGAATTTTGAAACATTCTTCCGCTCCGCTCCGCTCCTATTGGTGTTAGCGTGATGACTATATAGCCTTCCTCGATATATTGGCTATCTAACACTGAAAGAATTTTTTTAAATCGGAGCAGTACTTAGTTCCTGAGATTAGCGCGTTCAAACAAAAAAACCTGTTCGATAAATTCTTAAAATAGACGTATCTTTCTTATTTGTGAACCGATTCAAATGAAACTAACACTAAATGTTAATCCAAGAAAATGCAAGTGAAAACCGCATCTTTCTAGGTTAAGCCGTTTCTGAGATTAGCGCGCACAAACGCACAGACAAACAGACAAACAGACAATAATTCTAAAAATCATTGTTTTGGGTTCTATTGCGCTAATAAATAGCCCTAGTGACAGTTTTTCTCAAATATCTTCAATGTACAGACACCGACTTGTTACAGATTTATTATATGTATAGATAGATGACACATGAAATTCGAGTAAACGATAGTTTTTGAGTACTACGTTGAGAATTTGGTAAAGTTTAAAGCAGCGTACGGACTGCGCGCACATTATGCATACCCGGGTACGCGTACCCGGATACGCGTGTCCTGGATGGAACGCCATGTCCGTACTTGCAGCTACGCGCACAGTGTACGTGCAGTGTACGCGTACATGGCGTACGGATATGGCGTTCCAGGACACGCGTAACCGAATACGCGTACCCGGGTACGCGTAATGTGCGCGCAGTCCGTACGCAGCTTTATGATTTTAATTAAACTTCTACGGGCACAAACCATTATAATTATAATGCTTTGTGCGAGCACAGCCGCAGGGAGAGGCTAGTGGTACCATGAGAATAATATGTTAAAGGGGAAGTTTGTTGGAGCGACAAGTTTTATATTAGCTTGTGTTAGAATTATACGTGATTCTTTTGGTCGGATATTAAAATTTATTTTTTTAGTGTTCCGTTTTAAAAATGGCAAAGCAACCCTAATCTTCTCTTCTTTTCTCTGTATATATAAAAGGCAACCGTTACTGACTGCTGATACCACTGATCGGATTGTGATGAAATTTGGCTATTATGACGTAGGCATCCGCTAAAAAGGGATTTTTTGAAATTCCCACGGGATAGGGATAGGGATTGGGACTTATATATTTTCAATTCAAAGTGGCCCTATCTCCGTAGGGGAGACCGGGGACAAACGTAACGGCGGGTAGAAAGTAACAATTTGCTCTCTAGATTTATCCAACGGGCGAACACCGCTTCGCAGCCGACAGCCGATAGCCGGGAGCGCCCCCCTCACTAGCATTTAGCCGCCGCGTGTGCCACGCGCTGTTAGGTTGTGTGAGAGGTTGTTACGTGTTTTTACAAACCAAAAGTAAGTTTTTCGATTTTTTCTTATTTAATGTTTACGTAGTCGTAAAAGGATCCCCGTAATGGTTTAATTACCTACATAATTTTTATGTGTGTTTTTGCTCACAGAATGCCGCGACAACGCATAAGAACTACTTCACGAGGAACTTCCGACACAGAAGTATATAGAAAAGCGGCTGAAGAGCATTTCAAAGATGGTGCAAAAATTAGAGCCCTGGCTAAAAAATATGATGTTTGCCATGTAACATTATACAGAATTATAACCAAATTATGTGTGCCATAATTGCGAGTCTGAGTAGGAGAATAATACTGAATAGTCTGATTATAAAAGAATGATTAACAAAATATAACAATTAATATCATTACTTAAACTAAGAATAATTTCTATTGATTTGTTTTTTTAATGTATAATTTATGAGCATTTAAAATGAAGAAGTTTACTTGTGTTTTTATTTTGATTTAACAAAACTTTTTAACAAAAAATTAAACCGCCGATAAAACTGAAAAGCAAAAAATAATACCTTTTTTGTTTGACCTTAATCTAGGTACCAGTTTGAAGTCGGTGCCTCAGCACTTAGCCAGGAGGAGTGGACCTATAATCGTCTACCTGATTGGCTTCTATCACTCCTCCTGGCTCGTGCTGAGGCACCGACTTCAAACTGGTACCTAGATTAAGGTCAAAAAAAAAGGTATTATTTTTTGCTTTTCAGTTTTTATACTTTTTTTCCATCCTTTTTTTCCATCCTTGGGGTAATTTTTTTTCCAAATTTATAATACCAACTTCAAGGTATACCCTATCTATCCAATAAAAAGAATTATGAAAATCAGACTACTCTGTAAAATGTTAGTCAATCAACCCCTGTTTTCCTACCCTTAGGGTAGGAATATTATTTCCAAATTTCAATGGGACCACCCTTGGGGTATACGCTTTCCAATAAAAAAAGAATCATCAAAATCCGACTACTCTGTAATAAGTTATGCGTGGTCATATAGTACAATCAGTAACTGAACAATCAATCATCCCCTGTTTTTCGACCCTAAGGGTAGGAATATTGTTTCCAAATTTAAATGGGACCACTCTCGGGGTATACGCTTTCCAATAAAAAAAGAATCATCAAAATCGGACTACTCTGTAAAAAGTTATGCGTGATCATACATAAAAAAAAAATAAAAAAAATATACACGTCGAATTGAGAACCTCCCTCTTTTGTTTTCGTCGGTTGACAAAGTCTTTAAATAAATAATTGTTGATTAAACATAATATTGTATTAATTACCAGTCTGGTTCTTTCGACCCCACACTGCAATGTGCTACTTTCGACCTGCCTACGTACGTTTTTAACTCTCTGTTATTCACATAAAACACACCATTATAAAATAAATCGAGCTACTAGTTAAAGAACATAAATTGAATTTATATATGGTTATATTAATTTATTGACAATATTAAAACCTACCCAGAAATCAAGGCAAAACTTACGTGCCTGTACTTTTTGTTGACTGTACATGCATTGTCATCCAACCTACATAAGTATACCGAATTTCAGATGAATCCAACCACTGGAAGTGGGTCAAATTCGACTTCTAAGATTTGACCCAAGAAGAATAAAACAAACGGGGTGAGCTAAATAAAAGCTTGTTATAAAAAAATGTGATAGTCTATGGTGGGTCGAATTAGTTGTCTCGTTCGCTCTCTCTGACTCAAGATGGCGTAAATTATGTAGTGACTTGTTGTTATTGAGCACAATAAATCCATTAATTAATTAGAAGCTTTTATTTGTAAGATATTACAATAAACATCTTGATTTTGACTATTTTAGTGGCCGTAAATCATTTTAAGATTGGTTCATTCACTTTTAAATCTTGCTACCTTTTCGTCTGTTAAATTGTAAACTTCAGAATATAATATAAGAGTTATATGAGAGTTACTTAATAGCCTTATCATAAAGTTTACGAGGCAGTAAAAGTTGATGATAACACATTGTTAATAACACCCCAGGGTTGAGTCGCGAAGAAATTTCATATTTCACTTTTATAGACTACCGCTAACATAAATTTGTACTGAGATTTTTATTTCAACAGCAAAAAATAAAATGAAAGTGACTACATCGTGTAACAGCTTTGGAGCTGACACGTAGACGTTTTGCATGCGTATGTAAATCGGATGACAGTGCTATATTTTTATGACATGGATCCATGATCTGATGATGGAGCTGGAAGGTGGCCACAAGAACTTAGTAATAAAACGACATGACCGCATCGAGGTTGGGCTCGTTTGATCCGTCTTGACGAGAAATTTGGTAAACAGAGGCAAAAAGTAGCAGTCAACAAAAAAATAGCCTGTAAGTATTAAAAATATAATTTTTAACAAAACTTTATTTTTTATTGTGCCTATATTTTCAGTATACGCAGACTAAAACTCAAAAGGTGACATTGGTTGGAGGCTAGACATTGGTTGGGACAAAAAAGTTCACTAAGAGCTCTGAAACATCATTTCTAATTTAATCCCATCTAACGATGTCGTCAAAATAAACGTGCCCCCAAAATATCAACGGTCTCAAACAAAATGACTTCATCGCGAACAATTTCATCCTTCTGCGACAATTTATGATAATCTCGCCAAAATGAGGACCTGAAAGCAACATTATGTTCGCAGTATCTTGCTGTTTCTTGCGGTGTAAGGTATCGGTCACACCCAAAGAGTATTGTAATATTATATGAACAAGAGTGGCAACTCTATGGTCAAATATGCACGTACGGAAGGTGCTGCTGCCCTACGCCCTGGTGAAGAACTAATGTGACGTATCTATAGATGTATACCTATCTACGAGTATATGTATATGTTGGTAGTGATGTACAGCTATAATTACGCGTAATTTTAATTGATAGGCTAATTGCCACTATTCGTATTTTAGCCGTCTAATTCAAATCAGCATATACGAAGTATAAGCGGCTAAACCCGATTTGCACTATACGGCTAAAATACGAACATTGGCAAGTGGCCTATCAATTAAAGTCCTTGACCGTACAATTTGGTACGCCATGGCCATGACCGATGAATGACAACTGACAAGTTTGACAAGTCAACCAAGATGGCCGCTAATTTAGTTCTTTACCAAACAACCAGAGATCGCTGTAGTCGCATGAAAAGTGTGATATATGTAAGTGTGCCCCCCCTGGTCACACCGAAGGTTGCAAGTGATGACGTGGCGCAAAGATGCGTCTAATCGCAGGAACTTGTTTCCTGGGATTTGGACTTGAGTACGCGTAATTACATTTACATGCACACATTTTTTTGTAGTGGTAGAGTTATGTTGTAGCTAGCCGCTGCATCAAGAATGGGCCGGCTCGTCCGGGGCAGTACCACCCTCTCACAGGACACCGGCGTGAAGCAGCAGTACACCTGCTGCGTTTCGTACGGTCAGTGAGAGCGACCGAGGCCCAATACCTCTCCCCTATTCCCTCTCCTTTTTAAAGGCCGGCAACAGATCAGTGACTCTCTTTAAGTTGTTGATATTTATGGGCGGTGATGATCATTTTCCATCAGATGACCCGCTTGCTCGTTTGCCTCCCTCTCATCATAAAAAAAAACATACACGCGTGTTACATTTTGACGTCAAGAGAAATAATGAAGGTGTAACACGCTTTTGTTGAAAAAATTGGGATTGTGATAAAAACGAAAATATTTAATGCATGCTCTATTTTTCATCATCCGAGCCTATATATACGTCCCACTGGAGGGCACAGGCCTCCTCTCAGAATGAAAGGGCAAGGTCACAATCACAATTAAATTATTTTTAGCTTTTTAGTTCTTTTTATTAAGAGGGTACGATGAGCACCATTTCTCCATACAAACGTAATCCCCTGTTTCCTCTCTGGATAATGGCTTTAGAGCCAATTTTTATTTACTGTGTAATCTGTATCTACCACAGCTATGCCCCTATGTTTCGTTTTTTTCCATATTTCAATTGACATAAGAAAGATGAGCTTTCAAAAACTGAAAAAATTGCCCAATTTCAACGTCATTTTCAGACACTCATCAGAAAAGAATCCCTGATATAAACAAAAAAAGGAAAACATAGGGGCATAGCTAAATCTGTCCTCTAATTATTTTTGAAAAAAATAATTTTATTGGTCCAGTTTTCGAGAAGAAAACAGGGGATTACGAAATGCTGTTTTGATCAATTTTACGCGCCTAATAATGGTCTGAGGTGCAGTTGTCCCGCTCTCGCTGTACTGACACGGAGGGGTTCGGGCGAGACAGCGACATTTCATTTAAATACCTATTTCTCAAAAGTCTCTCAGCCATCGTACCCTCTTAACGTCTACGTAATAAAAGCTTGTTATTAAAAAGTTTTATTTTCTTTTAATTTTATTTACCGTAAATATAGGTAATTTATTGAATCAGGCGTTACTTTGCGGAGGTCCATATCAATGTGTTCATTGATATGGCTGAAAAAATTACTTTGCTCACCCACGACCTCGGACCTCGGTCGGAGATCGCAGGTGAGCAAAGTAATTGTTTAAGTTCGTAAATATGGGTATTTTCTTTAATTTACCCCCTGTGTGACCGCTCCCTTTATCTGTGACGAAGTCATTCCTGTCCGGTTCCAGTCAAATTCACTGAGTAGAGAAACAAATTGTAATAAATATAGGAAAACTTTGGCTCTGTTTGCGACGGAAGCAGGGAATTTTGCATACATTAGCAGCGTCTGACGAGGAATAATCTTGGTCGTTTGCTTTGGTGGAATATAAAAAGCGTAGACTACCATTTTTATTATCATTTTTCCGGTCCTCCTAAGGCCCGAAGTCCTATTTTTAGGACTGTAAAATGTTAGTCTTTCAGCCCAAGTAAATGTTAAAATTCATCAAATAGTGCCCCGGTGTCCCAAAATAAGGACACGCACTAATTTACATTTACAATCTTGTCTAAAATATATTAAAGTATTTAATGATTTTGTAATAATTAAAGTCCTGGGCTGCCAGTAAAAGTGCCTATAAATAGGACACGGGTCGTTATTATAAACATCCTCAGAAGGCTCTAGTATAATAATGAACTGAAACAATTAGTTTGCTCACCCGCCTTAAGTAAGTTTGCGGGTGAGCAAAATATTTTTTATAGAATAATTTATTGAATCAGGCGTTACTTTGCGGAGATACATATATCAATGAACTGAAACAATCACTTTGCTCACCCGCGACCTTATGATACTACGTTTATAATAAGTAGCTCTTAGATTGGTTTGACTAGAATAAATCGCTGTTGTTCTTTGTTCTATGTTTCGTTATACTTTGATACAGCAAACGCAGCAGTGGCAGCAGTGCATCGATTGCTATCCCCGAGGCGATGCTTCTGATTCTACGCTATCTAAATGATACTTGGGAATTGTTTGCAAGCTGTGTATCGAAACAATCTAACTTCTATATGTAGTAGAGTTTGATTCATAACAGTCGGACTGTATTCAAACTAATATACATAGGAATATTAAGGGGGTGTTTCACCACCTTATTGTCAAACTGCTGGTTACGTAACCAATGAATAAACTAAGTACTGGACAAATCTGTCAGCTAGTGTTTTTTCAGTTTCACCACTCCGGTCCTGTGCAAACTAAGTACCACTTAACTAATCGTGGGTTTAACAAAAAGTCGGAATGGCAACGTCGCATTTCACGACCACGCGTTCCTGTTCACGCACTTTCGTTCAAAGAGTCACTCATTATTAAAGCAAAAGAAATGGTTAACTATATAATTTTTGAATACATCTATTTTTTTTGCATAAACAAATATGTAACATTATAATTGAGGCAAAAACGGTATTTAATTACGATACTTTGTTAACAATAACAAAGAAAAATAAAATCATGTAAAACGAATCGAAAAGTGGCGCCAAACCATTTGACAGATAAACTTTTTTTTAATGGCGACATACAAGTTCAGGTAGAACAAACGATTGACCCACTGAAAAAAAGTTTGTTATTAAAAAATATTACGAAATTTTGGATTTATTTTTACATACTAAAAGTGTACCTACATTTTTTTATTAAAATCTTGATATTTAAATTATTTTATGCAATTTAGCATGACCTCTTTCTTTAAAAAATAAAAAATACTTTGATTTATTTTTCTGAAACCGGCTGAAGGGCTCTCCAACCATGGCCACAAAAAAATAAACTAACTTTATGTGACGGATAAAAATGCTAAATGCCTCCTGATCTGATGGTCAAATTAAGAAACAGTTTGTCCGTCACTTAGCGCTAATCGAGACTGGTGAAACAGAAATTTTAATTCCATCTGTCAAATAAGGTTATGTTTAAGCTAATCCGAACTTTAAGAAAAGTGGTGAAACAGCCCCTAAATGAAATATGTCATCATCATTTCAGCCATAGGACGTCTACTGCTAGAGTTAGGCACAAGCCACATAGAAGAGACGTGGGACGGAGTTACGTCGCAGTCGCGGCGCCTCTAGAATAATTTTCATAATCCAGATCGTGATCCAAAGCAGACAGAAGAGACGGGGCGGAGACGCGGCCTGCGAACAAACGACGCGGACTACGACACGCCCCTGTCCCACGTCTCTTCTGTGCGTGGCTTGCGCTTTAGACCTCCCTCATTGATACCCATTCTTCACAGTTGGAAGCGGCCTGCATCCTCCGTAAACCTGCTGCCTTCACTAGATCATCCGTCCATCTCGTTGGTGGATCGTCCACGCTGCGCATGCCAGTCTGTGGACGCCATTAGAGAACCTTTTGGCCCCATCGGCCATTAATACTACGAGCGTTGTGCCTTGCCCACTGCAACTTACCTAACTAATAAACATAAGACGTATGACTATATCATGGACACTAGACAAGAATGTATAGTAATAGTGTTTCTGTTGTGTTAAATATTTTAGTTGTATAGTTAATTAAATAACAATAGATCTGTTTGAAAAAATCTACCTTGTTGAGTTTCTTGCCGAATTCTTCTCAACAGGGTTTATGAAATTACATTTGAAATTTGCCGTGAGCTTTTTACGTGCGGAATCCTGTAAGTATACAGCTGCGAAGAAGTTTAATGGTGTATGTGAACTTTTGCCCCCAAGGGTCTCTACTTTGCATTGAACGCCACATAGGGCAAGATGATGGCATATTAATTCATAACCCTACATTACTCGTGTTCCGGTAGACACTTACTCGGTTTTTAACTAAACCCAACCCTCCTTTGCAACTGTAACCCGTTGCTTTCCGAAATAAATGGCCGCCAACAGTCAGGGGTAAAAGTGTCCCGGAATAAACAATGTCCAGCCAAAGTCCCGAAGTCAAATGATCCCAATTTGTCCCTGCTGCGATATTTACGTCGGATGGATTACTGGTGTTGTCCGGGATGGATGTGTTGTTTATTTAGATGATATTTCATTTGTTTATTGTGATAACTAGCTGTTGTCCGTGACTTTGTCTGTGTGCAGTGGGAACTATGAAATTATCCGGGATAAAACTAAATTATGTGTTAATCCAGATTGATGATGGGATAATGAAATCCGCGCAAGAACTAAAATTACGGACATAGCTCGACGAATTGCCTGACTAAAGCCCATCACACACAGCGCAGATGCGGTAAGATATCTGTATCTGAACGGATATCTGTCAATATCGCTCCCTATACAATTCAATGGAGGACCACACACAGCGCAGATACGGTAAGATTTTTACCTGCGTATCTGTGAGCACCGACATAATAGGGATGTTTCCTAGGTAAAAAAATAATAATTCTTATTAGTCCGTATTTTACATTATCAAAAAATATTAGACACGTAATTTTTCTTTTGACAATTAAACAAAAAATGACGAAGATATGGCGCGTTGAAGTTCCGCGTGACGAGGCGTGACGTCACTTGTTCCTAAAACGCTCATACAAAGTGTAGTAACAAGTGACGTCACGCGAAACTTCAACGCGCCATATCTTCGTAATTTTTTGTTTAATTGACAAAATAAAAAATACGTGTCCAATATTTTTTGATAATCTAAAAGACTGACTAGTTAGGAAAGTAGCCAATTATATCGACAGATGTGAAGATTTTATCTGCAGATAAATACAGGTGGTTGCGCAGAGGCACACTTTCATCATCATCATCATCATCATCCCAGGCTATATACGTCCCACTGCAGGCATAGGCTTCCTCTCAGAATAAGAAGGTTTGGGTCGTAGTTCCCACGCGAGCCCAGTGCGGATTGGGAACTTCAGCGTATAATAACATAAATATAAAAATTACGTACTACTTAAGCAAACAACAAGTCATCCTTGCGTAGAAATGCATTTTCGCATTTTTTTACATTTTGTCGTGAAGAGAAATAAAGAAAGTGTAACGCGCTTTTATTGAAAATTCATTGTAGCCTAGCTATCTCTCAAGGGGCCGGCAACGCACCTGTGACACCCTTAATGTTGCGTGTGTCCATGGGTGGCGGTGATTGCTCCCCAACAGGGGACCCGCATGCTCGTTTACCCCTTTTATATAAAAAAAAACACCCTGTATAAGCAATCCGCACCACAAAACACGTCTACTCAGCTCAGAAATTTTAGAGTGAATGTATCACCTCGCACCTGCGCTGTGTGTGATACCTGCAGACGGATAAGTTTTTATTCGCAGATAAAATCTTACCGCATCTGCGCTGTGTGTGATGGGCTTTAAGTGGCAGTGGGCACATGGCTCGTAGAATCGACGGCCGATGGTGCGGAAAGGTTCTCGAGTGGCGTCCGCGGACCGGAAGACGCAGTGTAGGTAGGCCGGTCGGTTAGGTTATGGAGCGCGTTGGATGCGGATGGCACGGGACCGACCTGTTTGGCGAGCCTTGGGGGAGGCCTATGTTCAGCAGTGGACGTCTTTCGGCTGAAATGATGATGATGATTTCGCGGGAATTGTGCAACTTTCTCGGATAAAAACTATCCTTTCCAGGTTATTAAATTGTCTCCATACTGAATTACCTGACTATGAAGCTTGAGGTCCCGGGTTCGATTCCCGTGTCGGGGCAGATATTTGTATGAAAAATACGAATGTTTGTTCTCGGGTCTTGGGTGTTTAAATATGTATTTAAGTATGTATCTATCTATATAAGTATGTTTATCCGTTGCCTAGTACCCATAACACAAGCTTTCCTAGCTTACTTTGGGACTGGATCAATTGGTGTGAATTGTCCGTGATATTTATTTATTTATTTATTTTTAATTAAATCACGGTCGATTTAAAATTTACAGCGTAATAAACCGTCAAACAAACGGAGTTATTTTCATATTTTGTAATTTAGCAAGGGTAAGGATTTAGGATTATTGCTGAATTTCACTATATGTGCGTGCGTACGTGTGTGTGTATATATGTTTGTGTGTGTGTTTGACGAATTTAAGCTTAAGTTTAGTAAGCCAATTACTCCAAGTCGGAAATAATATTGTTGTTTATTTTGTGTATTTATTTATATGTTATAATACTTATAATATATTCCTTTCTTCTCTCTGTACATAAACTGTTCGCTTATCTTAGTTTTTAAGTTTTTCCTTTCATATCAAGTTAGCCTGAATAAGCGGTGGCCTAGTGGTGGCCTAGCGGTTTGATCTATGGCCTCTCAAGCAGAGGGTCGTGGGTTCAAATCCCGGCTCGCGCCTCTGAGTTTTTCGGAGTTTATGTGCGAAATTACATTTGAAATTTACCATGAGCTTTACGGTAAAGGAAAACATCGTAAGGAAACCTGCATACACCTGCGAAGGAATTCAATGGTGTGTGTGAAGTTTCCAAACTGCACTGGGCCCGCGTGGGAACTATGGCCCAAGCCCTCTCATTTTGAGAGGAGGCCTGTGCCCTGCAGTGGGATGATGATGATGATGATGATTTATTTATTTACTAAAATCCTGAAATTTTATTCCAACTGCTGAATATAATCGTTTACATTTACGAAGCTAAGGGTTTGCCCGATATAAAATAAAATTAATATCCAAATGATTTATCATCTTCAAATCGCAATAAGCTGCGAGACGGTTCGAGGTAAGCTTGGCCCCGACCGACGCGAATTATTTTGACAAACACACGGCCGTGAATCATCGGTGAATACATAGCTGACTGTACATTAGTCAGCTGGGTAGGGTTGTGAAGTTGTACATTTCTTTTTTAATTATGTTAATTTTTGACGTGACTACGTCTAATAAATCGATGAACGCCAGCTGCACGCTCGAAAAAGGATGACTCAGTGTAACGTACATAACGCATTGTCCCGTTACGCGTCCCGTTACGCTCGAGCCGATGAACGATCGGAGCGAGAGCGCGGCACGAGCGAGCGAAAGGCACAATCGGCAAAAGTATGCAATCATTTTATTAATGTTTTATTATGACGTTGTCACGTTAAACTAGTAAACCGACTTTACAGACAACTGGTTTTTGGTTAATTTATTGAATCAGGCGTTACTTTGCGGAGGTCCATATTAATAAACTGAAACAATTACTTTGCTCACCCGCGACCTTACGATAGTTACGTTTATGTAAGAAATGCGTGTTCATGCAGTTCCTCCACCCCCACTCTGTATGAACACACACAAATCACACAAACCCAACTATCACCACCACAAAACTACACTGACGCGTTTCGAACTCACCCAGAGCTCATCTTCAGAGTAGGTACCACAACTGTACGCATACAACAAACATAATAACCATACTACCAAATGTTAGACTACAACCCACAGCTAACATTTTGCTGCGGACATCAGGCACTCGGAGGCACAGTGGTTGACACACTGAGAAACAGATGTCGGTTGTCAATGTGTTAACCATCATGATGCCTTAATAATGATTTAGTAATGTAGCTTATTAGATACTTGTGTGTGTAAGTGTCATTTTATTTTATTTTTGAATTATATATGAGTCATTGTACTTCAAATGGATGCATATAATTTTAATTTGATTTATGGGATAAGTTCGCACTTTGTAGATATGTTACTGTTAACTTCATGTTTGTACAAAATACAGTTTTACATGGGTACATACTAAATTGCACCCAAATCCGTTCAGCACGACGAAGTAATAACAAACTTACATTACAGGCACGCACGCATGTAGTCACAAACCAAGCTGATCCTCATACTCATTCCCATCTCCACACTCACCCGCATTCTCGCCCTACTCGTTATCTCCATGATTTACTCGCGGGTTTCCCGAGATAAATGAAAAACCTCTGTGAACCGTTTCTATGGAATGATATATAGCGTGCTCTTGAATTTGCCTGCTGGGCCGGAATACGATTGCCTGGTAGATAGATTGTGTAAATACAAATAGTTGGGAAATGGAATATCTGACGCGATAAAGCAGTTATGACTTGGAAGGTTTCGTTTACGAACTGTATTCACGGGTCTTCGTGTTTTGTTGTTTTTGCAGGTCTTCCAGTAGCTTTGTTTAGTAAAAATCAGCTAGTATCAACTTCCTTTGCTGTTGATTTTTTATTTAATTAACGCACTAGTAGGAGAGATCAGAAATGTATATCACTCCACGATTGTTCAATAATATTTTTACGGAAAGTGAATGTCATAGGCTGCAAATGTATATTTTCTAAAATCTGTATCAACCCCCCCCCCCCTTTAAAATAACAAGTCGAGTCCCGGCCAAAAAAAAAAGAAGTGAATTAAGCAAAAGTATCATCGGTAAAACTTTCCAAAGGGCTATAACAAAGCTCCAGATCCGAGGAGCAAACAACCCTTAAATGTTAAGGGGAGGCCAGGAGTTTGAATTTTCCACTTGAAAGTTGGAAGTCAAACAAGTCATATTTATTCGCGCGAGGGGGTAAGTCGAGTTTGAACACGGCTTCCGATTTTGTGTACTTAACTTAATGAACTAAAACAATTACTTTGCTCACCCGCGACCTTACAATAGTTACGTTTATGCAAGAAATGTGCGTTCATGCAGTTCCTCCACCTCCACACTGTACGAACACACACAAATCACATAAACCCAACCATCACCACCACCAAGCTACACTCACGCGTTTCGAACTCAACCAGAGCTCATCTTCAGAGTTACCACAACCGTATGCTATGCTACCAAATGTTAAACTAAAAAAAAAAAAGTTAAAAAAAATTAAAAGTTTAACATTTGGTAGCATAGCATACGGTTGTGGTAACTCTGAAGATGAGCTCTGGTTGAGTTCGAAACGCGTGAGTGTAGCTTGGTGGTGGTGATGGTTGGGTTTATGTGATTTGTGTGTGTTCGTACAGTGTGGAGGTGGAGGAACTGCATGAACGCACATTTCTTGCATAAACGTAACTATTGTAAGGTCGCGGGTGAGCAAAGTAATTGTTTTAGTTCATTAATATGGACCTCCGCAAAGTAACGCCTGATTCAATAAATTACTTAACTCAATACTTTTTCCTATAACAACAGGTATTTCACCGCAGGAAGGGGCCCTTGTAAAGAGTTTGGTCTCGAGTGGCGTCCGCGAACCGGAAGACGCAGTGTAGGTAGGCTTCCAACAAGATGGAGCGACGACCTGGTGAAGGTGGCGGGAAAGCATTGGATGCGAATAGGCTACTTTCCTAACTAGTCAGTCTTTTACATTATCAAAAAATATTGGGCACGTATTTTTTATTTTGTCAAATAAACAAAAAATTACGAAGATATGGCGCGTTGAAGTTTCGCGTGACGTCACTTGTTCCTACACTTTGTATGAGCGTTTTAGGAACAAGTGACGTCACGCCTCGTCACGCGGAACTTCAACGCGCCATATCTTCGTCATTTTTTGTTTGATTGTCAAAAGAAAAATTACGTGTCTAATATTTTTTGATAATGTAAAATACGGACTAATAAGAATTATTATTTTTTGACCTAGGAAACATCGCTATTGCGCAGGGCCGGTCTGATTGGCGATCCTTGGGGGAGGCTTACGTTCAGCGGTGGACGTCTTTCGGCTGAAGTGATGACATATTTAAGGGGAGCTCCCAAACTACAAACATATTTTTTTTGCCGTTTTTATAGAGTTCTGTTAACTTTAAGGTTATTCAGGTCAAATAAAGTTAATTTATCGAATAAAACTTAATTATAAACTAAATATTACAAACTAAATTAAAAACTAAACTAGATCTAAACAAACAAAAATAATATTATTACAAACTAAATTTAAAACTAAACTAGATCTAAAAAAGGCCCCTGCGGCATTGTGCCGAAGATGCTGGCAGCATTACCTCGTTGAATCGCTAGGCTAATTCTTTGAGCGAGGTAGCTGCCAGCTCTTCGGTCACCGGTAGCATCTATAAGCCTCTTCGAAATCTCTTTGAAGAGGCTTAGTGCTCCTGGGCCCCACGGACCAAGGGTCTCGACACCGAAAGGGATGAAATTATATTCGGCGCCGAGACCACTATATTTGCCAATTTTAGCGGTTTCAGCCGCCTCTGCTGCGGCTGCTGCCCTTGTGGAGGTCCTGTGGATATGAGAAGGGGCTAGTGTGTCTACACAGGTTGCATCCCACACCAGAACCCTTCCCATACTCCACGGGATCAACGACATACCGTCTGAAGAAACTTGTGTGTTGACTCTTACTATTTTTGAGATATTCAATAATTAAATTTAATGGCTGAACCTGCGTGTGTCCTTTATTACTATAAAGCCGCCTAGCCTACTTTTCCTAGCGGTTTGACCTCTGGCCTCTTAAGCAGAGGATCGTGGGTTCAAATCCCGGCTCGCACCTCTGAGTTTTTCGGAATTTACGTGCGCAATCACATTTGAAATTTACCATGAGCTTTACGGTGAAGGAAAACATCGTGAGGAAACCTGCATACACCTGCGAAGAAATTCAATGCTGTGTGTGAAGTTCCCAATCCGCACTGGGCCCGCGTGGGAACTACCGCTCTGCCCTGTGCCCTGCAGTGGGACGTATATATAGGCTTGGATTATGATGATGATGATGATGACTAATCTATGTGTTGGCATGTCCTGTCATGGATGAAATTTAACCTTTGTCTTTGCCATTGACGACCAGATGGCCTAGTGGTTAGAGAACCTGACTATGAAGCTTGAGGTCCCGGGTTCGATTCCCGTGTCGGGGCAGATATTTTTGTATGAAAAATACGAATGTTTGTTCTCGGGTCTTGGGTGTTTAATATGTATTTAAGTATGTATCTATCTATATAAGTATGTTTATCCGTTGCCTAGTACCCATAACACAAGCTTGCCTAGCTTACTTTGGGACTAGGTCAATTGGTGTGAATTGTCTCGTGATATTTATTTATTATTTATTTATTTATTTATTTATTTATTGACACTAACTTTTGTGTACCTCAAAGGGACCTTTTGCAAAAATCTGTATACCAGGCACGTTTTGTTAATGTACCGAGCATCGTGCAGAATTTAATGGAAAACAAAAAAAAAACAAGTTACATAATGGCCGGCGTTAAATGTATATTAAACACATCAGCTTTAGAAATACACATTTTGCATTCATTTAAGCTGTCTATCTGTATCGCTTGAGATCTGTATCTTGTGACAGACACACAGACATAGCGACATTATTAAGATACCGTTTGTCACCATTCAGGTACAGTCAACGTCATAAATAAGTGATCACTTTTGTACCTTGTCGCTTTCAGTCATTACAATAATTTCGTATGACTTTTCTAACATGACGTTAAAGTGACAAGGACCACTTATTTATGACGTTGACCCTACATACGGAACCCTAAAAACCTTGTTCATCGATATATCCACAAAGTAACGTCGGAATCAATAACTGTTAAAATAAAATACCATATGCGACCACCCTTTTAAAATAACGCCTCACTAATTGCACGGGTTCGCGTAAAACGTCCAAATAATTGATGTAAGTACCTACGTTCATTATGGACACGGTTACGTCCATGGACGTGCAGGGAAAACCGAATTCATTGAATTTTAAATATGTCCTCTGTCCTCACTGATAATAACGCATCGAGATAATGATGAAACAACGCACTAAATAAAATAACATAACAGTCGTAAATGATTCACAGTTTATAAATTATTCAATGTTCTTCTCATCGATTTTACTCGTTAATATATCGACGGTTAAAAGGCAAAACGCATGAAGCGACACTTTTTGTCAAAATGAGTTATATACATATTTGAAATCAGCGAATTTTTCTCCGTCGTTTGAGCCGGGTTTCATGCAAAGTTCAAAAATTGTCGCTTCATACGTTTTGCCTTTTAACCGTCGATATAATGTAATGGTGCCGTGGTGGCCTAGTCGTTTGACATATGGCATCTCAAGCAGAGGGTTGTGGGTTCAAATCTCGGCTCGCACATCTGAATTTTTCTGAATTTATGTGCGAAATTACATTTGAAATTTACTATCAGCTTTACGGTGAAGGAAAACATCGGAAGGAAATCTGCATACACCTGCAAAGAAATTCAATGGTGTGTGTGAAGATCCGAATTCGCACTGGGCCCGCATGGAAACTACAGACCAGCCCCTCTCATTCTGAGAGGAGGCCTGTGCCCTGCAGTGGGACGTATACAGGCTGGAATTATGATGATGATGATTTTGATTCTACTTCTTCCAAAATTTACTCAAAATCATTTACTGTGCAATCTGCTAGACTGTGGAATCGATTACCCACCTCCATTAGGCAATCTCCCTCCGTGGTGTCGTTCAGGGAAGCTTTGAAGAAGATGTGGCTCACACCATCACTTTAATATATTGAGAACACTGCTTATATATTATATGTATTTTGCATATATATGTTGTATATGGTAGTATATTTTTATTAGGTTTCTTTATATTATGAGTTTATGTATTGTATTTACTAAAAGTTGTATTGTAGCCTTTGCTTTGTCCGACTGTATTATTTTGACTTACTCTTTGTCGGTCCCTTACTAAATGCTCCTTTCATCCACTCAAGGGTTGACTGGTAGAGATCCCTTAAAGGGATAAGTTCGCCTTTGTACATGCATTTCAACGGTTGTCAATAATGTATTTCTTTTTTTCCTTATTTTTGTACAATAAAGAGTTTACATACATACATATGATGATGGTGATTAATGTATTTGTATTTAGAAGGGTTTCTTAGAGGATTACAAAAGCCTACAAATGACGACCACTTTAGCCTAGTTGGTAGTGACCCTGCCTACGAAGCAATAGGTCCTGGGTTCAAATCCCGTTAAGGGCATTTATTTGTGTGATGAGCACGAATATTTGTTCCTGAGTTATGGATGTTTTCTATGTATTTAAGTATTTATTTATCTATATACGTATGTTTATCGTCGTCTAGTACCCATAGTACAAGCTTTGCTTAGTTTGGGACTAGGTCGATTTGTGTAAGATTGTCCCCTAATATTTATTTATTTTTTATTTATTTTATTTTTAATGAACCATTTATATCGCCTACATCTTTTACACCTCTGAAGCGCATCCAGCATTAAGGCCCTACCGAGCTTTTGGCGCTAATCGATTTTAGGTATTCTATGCACTCGTTTATGTGTGCGTGAGAGCGGCTAGAATCAAAGCCGTGCGTTAGCGCAAGCGACACGAGTTCCCCGACCGATGGCCGAAAGAGGACTGACGCAACTGATTATCGGACAAGGGGGAAAGACGATGGCTCAAGATAGGTTGGTTAGACTGCTCGTGTATTTTAAAATAAATAAAAGGTATTTTCATCGTTTTCTGAGAGGAGGCCTGTGCCCTGAAGTGGGACGTATATAGGCTGGGATGATGATGATGATTTTAATCGTTTTAATAAAACTATATATATTAAAAATGTAGTAGCAACAATACGCCCTAGAAAAAGTATTGTTTTATTAAAATTCAAAAAGTCATGACCTACCGTGCAGTATTTACGTCGTACTACGAATTTATTTTATGTTTTAGAGACCTTTTTGGATATTTCTATCGAGCGAAGTACAAGTAATCTTGTTTCGATAAACACTAGTCACTAGAGTGAACCTTCAAATATCTTACACATTAATTTCAGGTCTAAAGCTTTACACAGCACGAGATTAAATGATTTTTTTATGTTAGGGAGGCCAGACAAACGAACTAGTAGGTCACCTGATGTTAAATGATCACCACTGTCCATAGACACCCGAGCGCTTTACGCGATGCCAGTGCGTTGTCGGCCCTGCAGAAAATTGCAAATAAATGCGCCAAAAGCTCGGTAGGGCCTTAAACGTTTCACCCTTGTCATCCAAATCCAATATGGCTGTCGTAATCATCGCCATTTTTAACACGCAGCACTTCCATTGATGCAGAATTGACACCCGCTAACTCGATTTTAGCTACAAAAGGCGTACTTTCACAATCGACGTCGTGCACTTTATTTCATCAAGAGCTGAGAGCTTTTATTGCTTTAGTGATGTGTCGGTGCACGGGGCGGCTATTACTGGAGATGGTAATGCGCTTGCCCCTACACCAATAAATATGACTCGCAAAATAACGGATGACGTCCTATTATTTTTAATGTAACTGGCAAAATAACGGAGGACGTCCGACACACTTACTATATTACCAATTCTGTCCTAAATATATACATCTTTACATTAAAAATAAAAGTGCTGACTGTTTTACTGGCTGATTTACGCCCAGGTTTTATGAGGAGGTTACTTTATACTGTACTTAGTAAAAGAATTAAGATTTTTTGACGTTGCGGAATAGGGAATAAGCGGGATCAAAATTATAAAATTTGTGATTTATGTCGTGAATCAATAAAGGATTTAAATTCCTAGTTTCAAAAAGCGCATCTACCGTGTAAAAACAATAGTTGTATTAAATATTATGTACTTATGTAAGTAATTAAATGACTTTGTAGATCTGTTTTCAAAAATATACCTTGTCGAGTTTCTTGCCGGATTCTTCTCAACCGGGTTTTCCCGAACCTAAATTAAATGAAGAAATAGACTTAGACAAAAAATTAACAGAAAAAAATTAAATGAAATTATGCCTTTTGTTGCATATGGTCCCATTCGCAAATCATCCCGTTCAGCAATTTGTCCTGTTTGCAATGCGTCCCGTTGGCAATTCGCCCCGTAAGCAAATCGTCCAGGAAACGCACCTCGAATTTGTACAATTTGCTAACAGGACGAATTGCCAATGGGACGACTTGCCGAACTGGACGATTTGCGAACGGGACCATATGCGACAAAAGGAAATCAAGATGACGTCAACTCCTGTTGTAAGTGGTCCACGGTCGAGGGTTGTGGGCGACGCAATTTACGCTAACTCGATGATAATGCCGAGGAGACAGAGTTACGAGTTGCGGGGCAGTGTAGTTAGGCCCGTAGAGGCTATACATCTGAAACGTTAGGTAAGTATGTATTTAACTATGGGCACTACATATACAGTGGCGCGAAGGGGACGTTTCAAAATATGCCGGGTGTTACATTTAAATTGGGCAGTATGGGCAACTCTGAAACTATAAGACATAAAAAATTCTGCGTACAAATACCATGTCATCGACTTTAGTGACAAGAAAAACACCGTTCAAAAATTTAAAAAAAAAAATTTTTTTTGCTGACTACTTTTGCTAACTGTATTTGTATAGAAACATTTGAATTGGTTACCGACGAACGGGTATGGACTGGATGTAAATATTTTGCTCCAAAATGGTTCGATTCCCGAACCAAGTAAGATTTTTTTATTCTATGAATGCAGATTTTCTTGTCACTAAAAACGATGACATGGTTCCTTAGAACAGATCCTTCTGTGTGTTTATAGTTTCAGACTTACCTATGTATACTGACCGATTTAAATGTTACACCCTGTATAAAGTTAGAAAATAAGTATAGTCTACCAAGTAAGTGCTTTACCTCAATGACAGTTAATCCATCAGAATTATGACAATAAGTCTGACTGTCTCATTGAATCCGCACCGATGGCAAATATAAAATTTTAAAGAGTGTTGTTTTAGGAAAATTTCAGTTTGAGTCGATTTAACAAAACAGGACAGGTGCTCATTATTAGACATGTTTTTTTGCGGTTTTTATAGATAGATAATGGTACGGAATTGCCCTTTTATTTTATTTTTCCAGAACTGGTATAACTTAACTCCTGGCCCGCTACCAAGATATCGTTCCCAAACGGACACCCTGGATAATCATAAATTTTATAATACGCCCTCGATATTAATATCTTCTCGACAATGGATAGATTACCAAACCAACCAGCGTCTGTTTAATCGTTGCCGATAATTCCACGGTCTGTTTTAGCAATTCCTAGACACAATAAGAGAGATAAGTAACAGACCTTGAAACAATCAATTAGGAGCAGAACGACTCCCAGGACTGTTATTAGCCACCCGATACACTGAGATGGGCTATCGGTTACGTAATTTGTTGTTACATCGCGAGAGAACAGCTGACTCAATCTAATATATCTATCTATCTATCTATACATATAATAAATCTGTAACAAGTCGGTGTCTGTACATTGAAGATATTTGAGAAAAACTGTCACTAGGGCTATTTATTAGCACAATAGAACCCAAAACAATGATTTTTAGAATTATTGTCTGTTTGTCTGTTTGTCTGTGCGTTTGTGCGCGCTAATCTCAGAAACGGCTTAACCTAGAAGGATGCGGTTTTCACTGATATGTTGGTATTTTCTTGGATTAACATTTAGTGTTTGTTTCATTTGAATCGGTTCACAAATAAGAAAGATACGTCTATTTTAAGAATTTATCGAACAGGTTTTTTTGTTTGAACGCGCTAATCTCAGGAACTACTGCTCCGATTTGAAAAATTATTTTAGTGTTAGATAGCACATTTATCGAGGAAGGCTATAGGCTATATAATCATCACGCTAACACCAATAGCAGCGGAGCGGAGCGGAAGAATGTTTCAAAATCGGGGATTTTTGAAGTAAAACTTCTATAGGCACGCTTGACTTGGGAGTACGGTGTTGAATGTGAACGCGGGTGTGCGAGGGGGGGGGGCGGGGGCGGGTATTTGTTTTAAATACCGAGGAACTAAGGAGAGCCATAATTGATGAAAAAGCAAATTGGATAAAAAAAAAAATAAGCTGCCCAAATTACTAATTCCACGCGGACGGAGTCGCGGGCAAAAGCTAGTATCGAATAAGTATGTACTTTAAGAGCGCGTGCAGACAGAGAACGGTCTGGAGTTCCGAGTTCCGCGTTCAGAGTTCTATGTTTTGACCGCTCGAGAGTTCCGACCGCCTGCTGTGTGCGTTATCGTAAGGGAGTCTACCTCTACCATGAGTTACACTAGTTTACAGTGACCGTACTCGCTAGCGACGGCGTAAATGATTTGTATGGAGAATTGTACACTTCCGTAAGTGACCGCTAGAGGCGCTGTACACAATTCTCCATACAAATCATTTACGCCGTCGCTAGCGAGTACGGTCACTGTAAACTAGTGTAACTCATGGTAGAGGTACTCAATACATTCGAAAGAACGCAGAACTCGGAACTCGGAACGCGGAACTCCAGTACCTCTACCATGAGTTACACTAGTTTACAGTGACCGTACTCGCTAGCGACGGCGTAAATGATTTTGTATGGAGAATTGTACTTCCGTAAGTGACCGCTAGAGGCGCTGCACAATTCTCCATACAAATAATTTACGCCGTCGCTAGCGAGTACGGTCACGTAAACTAGTGTAAACTCATGGTAGAGGTACGGACCGCTCTCTGTCTGCGCGCGCTCTTAAACGAGAAATAATAATTACGTTACTACGGCCCAAGCCCTCTCATTCTGAGAGGGGCCTGAGCCCTGCAGTGGGACGTATATAGGCTGAGATGATGATCATGATGATGATGACGAATCCACTCTATACCGCAATTTCTCAAGTCAAAATTCTTTGACCAGTGTTTTCCTTAGTCGCTTCTTACAACATCCACGGAAGAAAGGTGTGTTGGATGTTGACACGACCAATCAACTGACGTACTTTTAATGAGCTGTCAAAACACATTCTCCCATAGAGTTTGAATGGCAATAGCAACTTATGACGTCACTTGGGGTACGTATCAAAATATATAAAGTTTAAAACAAATAATGGACGAAATACATAATGGTCGTTTGATATAATGTAATTTTCTTGGAAATTCTCAACTTTACAGGATTTTCATAAAATAAACCTAACCTAACCTAAACCAATCTGTAGATTACACGATTAAAAAAATTCGTTTAATCAAGAGTTTCATAGAAAATTTTAGTATGTATTATGACCATTATGTATTTCGTCCATTATTTGTTTTAAACTTTATATATTTTGATACGTACCCCGTCACTTGGTCGCCAACTCAATCAACTAACTATTTATTTGTTTTAAAGCAACAAAAAATCTAATTTTGCAGTTAATCGAAAACTAATCTGGTTATCAGGGTTTCAAAGCGTTTTTTTACTGGAGTCGCGTCTTCTAATTATTTTTTATTGGCGTCAACATCCCTATTCTAAACATGAAACTACACAGGTATTGTAAGTGGGTACTTGACGAAAAACCTGTCACACACCTATTGAGTTATCTGCTGCTTTCTGTGACTAATAAACTAATCAGACGATCAGAATACTGAATTGGTGATTGTATTACGGCAATTAGTATTACAAACGGAGTTCTGGATCTTAACCTCGAATAACTACTCCATTAATATGCTTATTGAGCACTGCCTTAGCACGCACTGCGACTAGACGCACTGCGATTATACGCACGCGTTTAATCGCACCGTCTGCAAACGCGATAAATGTAACAAATTGTACTGGCCTCACTCACTTTAGGTGATGCACGCAATATTAAAAGTGTTATATTCAACAATATTCAGTGACGTAAAAGACCTAATTTTATGATGTCTAAAGCAGATAGGTATTATTCAAATTCAAATTCAAAAATATGAACAATATTCAATTATTGTACCTATCCACTACTTTGACCTTTTTAGGGTTCCGTAGTAAACTAGGAACCCTTATAGTTTCGCCATGTCTGTCCGTCTGTCTGTCTGTCTGTCTGTCTGTGCGTTCGCGGCTAAGCTCAGAGAAAGTTAGTCCTAGAAAGCTGTAATTTGGCATGAATATATATATAATCACGCCGACAAAGTGATTAAAGAAAAAAAACAAAAAAAAATTTTTTTAGGGTACCTCCCATAGACGTAAAGTGGATGTGATTTTTTTTTCCCGACTAACCCTATTGTGTGGGGTATCATTGGATAGGTATTTGAAAATAAATAAAGGTTTGTTAAAACCATTTTTTGATAAAATTAATATTTTCGGAGATATTCACTCCGAAAGTTCAAAATAATGTGTCCCCCCCTCTAACTTTTGAACAGCAAGGCTAAAAATATGAAAAAAATCACGTAAGTTAAACTTAATAAAAACTTTCTAGGAAAATTATTTTCAACTTAATCAGTTGAGCAGTTTTTAAGTTTTTGTAAAAAAATATTTCTAAACTAAGATTGTAATTTAACCGCCATTGCAAGCATTTTTTTTCTTTAAGTACCTATAAGATCACGCTAATAGTATCTTCTTTCAAATAAAAAAAATAAAATTGAAATCGGTTCATATAATAAAGAATTACATCTGAAAAACCATCAGATTAGTTACCCAATTCGCCGATAGATGGCGCTGTACCGCCGACGTAAAAATTCTGCGCGCGGTGGGAGTTGGGACCAAAACAACCACATTAATAAAAGTATGCAAAGATTTTTTCGTACCTGCTACGGAACCCTATCTTGGGCGTGTCCGACACGCTCTTGTTTATTTATTAGCGCAAGGAAGCTCTGTAGGTATTTGTTGGCAACCCCAACACTAATGTACGACACTATGTCGACTCTATGGTTCCGCCCTTTCTCTTCTCTGTACACCTGTGCGAGCGCAGTACACGATTTGTAAGCTAAGCTGAATTTTATTTATAAAAACCCCTTAGCACGCCTAAAACGAGCCCCTATTATTAAATACAGTGCCAGCTCAACAGTCCTCAATCGCCACAGGCGCGCGGCGATATCGCTATAAATTTTCACTTTTCATACTTTTTCACATTTAGGCGCTGCATGAAGTTCGTTGCGTTGTCAAGCAATTATGACTGTCTAGGGAGCCTTTAAAACTGGACAGTGGCTATAAAAGCTTACATCTAGGCAGTGGTTTTCATCACGATGTGTCCCCGGGTCGCATCCGGCCCGGAAGGGGACCGAATCTCGCTCCATTTCTGCCGGACTCGGCTATAGGTACTTGTAAGATATTTGCGTTTTACGAGTACACTCAAGTAAATAATGTGTAACCGGCCTACGCGTTAAGTAAATGTATGTTTAATAGAAGTTTGTGAGTGTTGGGTTTGATCAACTTCGGCCTATAAGCCCACCGCTGGGGCCTTCCAGAGTAAAAGCTACGACAGACCGCAGCGCGGGGCGGGCGCGCGACGCCGACAGAGCGGTCCCAGCGTGTTGTATAACACTGAATCATATACGCTGTGCCGCACTGTCGGTGTGTGTCAGCGTATATGATTCAATGCGGATTGGAAACTTCACACACTCCATTGAATTTCTTCTCAGCTGAGAGCAGGTTTCCTCCCGAATGTTTTCCTTCACTGTAAAGCTCTTGGTAAATTTCAAATTTAATTTCGTACGTATATTCCAAAATCTCAGAGGTGCGAGCCCGGACCCACGACCTTCTACTTGAGAGGCGGCAGGTAAAGTTCATCATCATCATCATTTCAGCCGAAAGACGTCCACTGCTGAACATAGGCCTCCCCCAAGGCTCGCCAAACAGATCGGTCCCGGTGCTATCCGCATCCAACGCGATCCCGCGACCATAACCAGGTCATCACTCTTGTTGGAGGCCTACCTACACTGCGTCTTCTGGTTAAGTTAATGGTAACTAAAAAAATATGGTGTTTACATTTTTGGGAAACTTCTCTCGCTAATTATAAAGAATAACATTTTCCCTGAGAGATGTTCCGCGAAGCGCCTCATTTGCAGAGTAAACAAGTTTACGGAGATCATATTTATATAATTGAGTGCTTTAAAAGGTAAACATGTCAAAGAGTACGTACCGCTACATCCCCAAAACATCGGTCAAGTGCGAGTCCGTACAATTTTTTAAAAATAGTTCAGTTAAAACCGGCCAAGTGCGAGTCGGACTCGCGCACGAAGGGCTCCGTAAAAAAGGCAAATCACGTTTGTTGTATGGGAGCCCCCCTTTTAATTTAATTAGGTATTTATTTTTAAAGTGAATATATAACTAAATTTTCTGTGAATATTTCAAGCGTTTGTTGCCGCTATCAATATCAAGCAAAAACGAGAAGAATAAAACACGTTTGTTGTATGAGAGCCCCCTTGAATATTTATATTATTTTGTTTTTTAATATTTTTTGTTATAGCGGCAACCAAAATACATCATCTGTAAAAATTTTAACTGTCTAGGTATCGCGATTCATGAGATACAGCCTGGTGACAGTCAGTCAGACAGATAGACGAACGGATAGCGAAGTCTCAGTAATAGGGTCTTTTACTTTTTGGGTACGGATCCCTTAAAATGTGTCTTAAAAGCTACTGCTGGCTGAACTGTGTTCCTAAACTTTTCCTGAGCTTTCTATAAAAATAATCTTGTTTTAACCCAGCGTTTCTAGAAGTAACAGCTCTGTACAAAATGCTCTGCAAACCATTACATGGTTTGCCCGCGGCTCACCTTTGTACCTCGACATAATTAAAAAAACTTCACGTAGATCGTCTCTAAAGGTGTTCAGCAAAACGCCCGAGGCCGATCTCGTAACGGTTTTAGACGAAATCTAAAACTTAAATGCTTTAGTCTTCGAACCAGAAAATGTGTTTCGTAATTATAGTGGCCTTTATGAAAATTTTCCAGAATATACTGGCCTTTTTAAAACCTAGATACAGCTGAAAAATTTCGATGGTTTGTGTGAAGTTTCCCATCCGTACTGGCTGGCTTTGGCCGGCTATATATATTTTTTTTCGAACTCCAAGATAACAACGAACTGGCAACGCATCCTAAATACTAATGACGTTGGTCTGATACAAAAAGACTTTCTAGGATTGAAGAGTGGCAACGTTGCTTATCATTAGCGTGTGTTTCACTGTAGAATTTTCAAAATATTTTGACGTGACGTCTAATAAATCGATGAACGCCGGCTGCATGCACGAAAAAGGATGACGTAACGTACATTACGTACATGTCCCGTACAGAGCAGTGAAGGCCAGGATGTACAAGAGAGCAGCGCGCGCCAGGATGTAGGTACAAGTACTAGTGTTCGGGTAATTTTTTATGGGGGGGAGGTTTGGGGGGGGGGGTGCGGGGGCCTTAAAGGTAAACCGACTTTACAGACAACCGGTTTTTTACATAAAATTAAATATCTCACAAAGTAAGACAAATCGACCTGCCCTTAAGTATACTTACCTACTACAATTTTACTAGCTCGAAATAACCTGAGTTTTAAATCTGCTGAATTACTTTTCGGCCACGTTGAATATAACTTAAGAATCAATAAAAAAAGATTATATCCTTCAACTTCTTATTCTTTACTTAGTAAGTTGAGACATATTTAAGTAATAAGATCCGGTAAAAGTATGTTCGCAGAAAAACTAATGATCTTCAATAGCTCTAAGGATTTGTTTACTTAAAGTTGACTTTACTTTCTGGAAAAACCGGCAAAATGACAGTCAAACTCGTACTACTACTACTCTACTACTACTCGTACTAGAAGAGGCGTCCCTAATACCTAACTTTTATTGCCCTACTACCTAAGTTTCTCGAGTGTTATAATATGTCTATCTCGTTGTTGACCTCTGTAATCTGAAGGGGTAGAAGAATAACAACATTTGAGGTATCATTAGATTAATCTTACTGTTGTGTTTTTTTTTTATATCTATCTAGGTATCTACATATCTACAGCCATTATCCGTCCACTGCTGAACGTAGATCTCCCTCATACTTAGCCAAAATTCGCGATCCTGGGCTTCTCTCATCCACCCATTGCCAGTCGTCCTCCTAAGGACATCAGTCCATCGACAACTCTGCCGTGTCAGGCCTAAGTAACGTATCTCCAAAAACGACGATTAGAGAAAAACGCGATCAAAGTTTTTGTTTTTGTTCATCTCATTGCTTGTTTACTAATGAAGTTTAAAATTTGAAATTTACACAGTAGGTTAGAAATATTATTGTGACGATGTATTTTTAATTTTAACACTGTGCTACGAATCAATTGGAAAAAAGACGGTTGTTAAAGTTTACACGGCCTTACTTTTCATACAAAATTCTGTAACGCAAAGTTGCGTATCTGAATATACGTTAGTTAGTTAAGCGTGACCATGCTCTTTTTATTACCCAAAACTGTGTAATGGCTATGACCTGTATCTTTACTTACATTACTTTTGGGAACCAAGAAACAGAACATTTAAGTAAATTAAAAGTGGGTAGACTCTTTTATCTAGCTAGTCCCGTTATTTTATTTTATAGATATACAAATAGGTAAGAAGGTTAATAATAAGTAAAGTGGAAGCTAGAAAACTTTTTATTGAATTTTATCACAGTAACAGGATTTCTATTAATTCTTAACTTGTAGGTATCTTTTTTAATAAATAATACTTATAAGGTCTTATAACAATATATTATTATCTTTTCTCCCACTCCCTCCCCTCTAGTTAAACATACTCTTAATCTTAATATATAAAAGAAGAAACTGACTGACTGACTGACTGACTGACTGACATATCAACGCACAGCCCAAACCACTGGGCCTAGAGATTCAAAATTTGGCATGCAGGTTCCTTATAAGGTCTAGGGGTGCACTAAGAAAGGATTTTTCAAAATTCACACCCTAAGGGGGTGAAACGGGGGTCCAAAGTTTGTATGGGGAAACAAGATTAGTTCAACTATTTTATTCGAAACTTCACAAAAGTACTCCTAATGATAAATGAGTAAACACGTGTTTCAGGTTTTTTGAGAATTCAACCCCTAAAAGGGGGGAAAGGGGTAACAAAGTTTGAAAATCAACATGGGTGTTGTTTCTATGGTTTATCGGGTCGCTGGTTATGAAAACAACAACGGTTTTAAAATCCGACGTGGCAGACGTAAAATACCATCTCCCTGGATGGGGTGCGATGGGGTTGAAATGTCTAAATAAACTAAATGACTGTTGATATATCAACGCACAGCCCAAACCACTGGAGCTAGAGACTTGAAATTTTGCACATAGATACCTAATACAATGTAGGCATCCACTAAGGAAGGATTTTTGGGAATTCCCTCGGGAACGAGAAAAAACGGGATTTATATATTCGATTCCGAGTGACCCTATCTCAGTCACTATAATAACTAGACTCTTCAAATTTGATACACAAGTAGGTATTACATTAGTTAAAACATTAATTTCAGGATTTTCCACAATTCCTACGGGATAAGGAAAAAACGGGATTTATATATTCAGTTCAACGGGATCCTATGAACTATAATTACTAGATTCTTCAAATTTGGCATAGAACTAGGTAATTATAATAGTAAAAAACAGTTTTAAGGATTTTCGGAAATTCCCACAGGTAGAAAGCTGAAATTGGGCATGTAGGTTGCTTGGGGAGTGTAGAGGAGCATTGAGAGAGGACTTTCCCAAATTCCCACGGGAACGGGAAAAAACGGGATTTTTCGTTTTACTGGTCGTAGAAAGCTGAAATTCGGCATGTAGGTTGTTTGGGGAGTGTGGAGGAGCAGAGAGGACTTTCCAAAATTCCCACGGGAACGAGAGAAACGGGATTTTTCGTTTTACTGGTCATAGAAAGCTGAAATTCGGCATGTAGGTTGCTTGGAGAGTGTAGAGGAGCATTGAGAGAGGACTTTCGCAAATTCCCACGGGAACGGGAAAAAACGGGATTTTTCGTTTTACTGGTCGTAGAAAGCTGAAATTCGGCATGTAGGTTGTTTGGGGAGTGTAGAGGAGCATTGAGAGAGGACTTTCCAAAATTCCCACGGGAACGAGAAAAAAGGGATTTTTCGTTTTACTGGTCATAGAAAGCTGAAATTTGCCAAGTGGGTTCCTTGGGGAGTGTAGGGGAGCATTAAGAAAACATTTCCCGAAATTCTTACGGGAACGGGAAAAAACGGGATTTTGCGTTTTACTGGTTGTAGAAAGCTAAAATTTCAAGATTCATAAGTTTATACTGTAAGTAGGCCGCAAAGGGCTCTTTAACCGACTTTTAAAAAAGGAGGAGGTTATGCATTCCACTTTTTTAATTTATGTAGGTATGTTCACCGATTTCTCGGTAAATTGTGGACCTGCTTGCTTGCTTGCCTGTATGCTTGCTTGCCTGATATTTTGGTTCTTTGTAATACTTATAGTACACGCGAGCGAAGCCGCGGGCAAAAGCTAGTAAAATTATAATCAATATAGCTCTCCTTGGTTTCAGAGGGTAGGTACGTATCAAAATATATAAAGTTTAAAATTAATAATGGACGAAAATACATAATGGTCATTTGATATAATTATTCTTGGAAATTCTCAACTTATTACAGGATAAACCAACCATAATAAACCTAACCTAAACCAATCTGTAGATTACAAGATTAAAAAAGTTCGTTTTATCAATAGTTTCAAAGAAAATTTTAGTATATATTATGACCATCATGTATTTCGTCCATTATTCGTTTTAAACTTTATATATTTTGATACGTTCCCGTTTCAGAAGGTGTTACGTATTATGAAATATAATTAAAATGCCTATTTAACATATAACAACAACCTGATTTGAATTAAACTGCACCAAAAGATTTTTCAATTTCGATTCTGCGGGCGAGTTCTGTCTGACCTATCTAACGTATATGAAATACGGGAGATATCCATTACAAGTACGTACAAAAATCCTAGATACGTTAGTTCGGCTATCGGTGTTTTTATTGAATTATGGCATAAAATGAAAATCTTCGATATGTATCAGATAGTATAGCATCAAAAATGACGATTTAGCACTGTTAAGCGTAACTAACGTATCTCAAGTTACGTTACTTAGGCCAGACACGGCCGAATTATAACAACACCACCAACTACACAACACAACAGCAACACCTATTTTTGATATATAACTATAAAATAAATAATGGCTAAATGATGGAATGAATATTATGATGATGATATTTATGTATAAGACCCTTATGTAATCCATTAAGTGCAAATTAAATGAGTTTGAGTTTGAATAAAGTCTTAAATCGCGGGGCAATTGACACCAATTACATTAACTCTGTGCCGGCAACAGATCAGTGACTCTCTTTGAGTTGTTGATATTTAAGTATTGGCGGCGGTGATCATTTTCCATCTGATGACGCGCTTACTCGTTTGCCTCCCTCGCATAATAAAAAAAAATCCGTCGAAAACAATTTTGAATTTAAAAAATCATGCAGCAGCGTTTCTAAATTAATGGAGCGTACGTAACTTTAATTAAGAGTTATTCGCCGGTGTACGATGAAGTTACAATTTCCGTGTCCACTGAGCGCATTGTTCGTTCAACTAAGTTACGAGTTCGTTGTGGACAGCCGGTGGTGAGCGTCCGAGATGAAGTTGTAAGTTAAATTAAAAGCAGTCAGGTGCAACGTTGATAATGCTAGTTCATAAACTAACAATGGGCGAACTGAAACAATTACTTTGCTCACCCGCGACCTTATGATAGCTACGTATGCAGTTCCTCCACCTCCACACTGTACAAACACACACAAATCACACAAACCCAACTATCACCACCACCGTGTGGAGGTGGAGGAACTGCATGAACGCACATTTCTTGCATAAACGTAGCTATCATAAGGTCGCGGGTGAGCAAAGTAATTGTTTCAGTTCATTGACATGGAGCTCCGCAAAGTAACTCCAGATTCAATAAATTACTAACGATGGAGTTGGAAATCTTGTGAAAGCATGCGGATGACACGGGGCCGATCTGTTTGGCGAGCCCTGGTGGGAGGTCTATGTTCAGCAGTGGACGTCTTTCAGCTGAAATGATGATGATGAATTATTATACAGACTGTGTCTTCGTGAGACCTGTCGAGTGCATTTTTGAGAAGTACGTATCAAACTCTACTTTACCTTCCCCCTTTAATTCTGTCCCCGTCACACTTTCGTTGCAATTTGGCTAAATTATATTAACAAGTGCCAAAAAGCACCAGTTAAATTTAACGAGGAGGACTAACTGCCTCAGTTTAACGGTAATTGATGTCGTTAACTCACTGATTAACTAAACGCGGATTTAATTTAAGCGTTGACGTGGTTTAACCGGTTTTCAGTCCATTTTTGTAATAATAATTAGTATTTAGACGACCAGATGGCCTAGTGGTTAGAGAACCTGACTACGAGAACTTCAAGAACTTTTCAGCCCTAATGGCCATTTTTAGGGTTCCGCAACCTGAGGGTGAAAACGGAACCCTATTACTGAGACTTCGCTGTCCGTCCGTCTGTTACCAGGTTGTATCTCATGAACCGTCATAGCTAGACAGTTGAAATTTTCACAGATGATGTATTTCTGTTGCCGCTATAACTAAAAATAAAAATGACTAAAAACAGAATACAATGAATATTTAAAAGGGCTCCCATACAACAAACGTGATGTTTTGCCGTTTTTATAGATATGGTACGGAACCCTTCGTGCGCGAGTTCGACGCGCACTTAGCCGGTTTCTTATCTTTTAGCACCTAATTATGCCTTTGTTATTTTGTTTTATTTACCTAATCAGACTATCTTATCATACTAATTATTATAAATGACAAAGTTAGTTAAAATGTTTACACGTCTTGATGCTTGAACCAAAGTCCCAAAGTCGCGGGCAAACGGCACTTCTTCGTACCTATATGAGACAGAGAAAGATGGGGGGGGGGGGGGGAGGGGAGAGGTAAAGACATTTATTTGACTTATTTATTTAAATGACTCATCATCATCATCATTTCAGCCACTGCTGAACATAGGCCTCCCCGAAGGCTCGCCAAACAGATCGGTCCCGTGCCATCCGCATTCCGCATCCAACGCGATCCCGCAACCTTAGCCAGGTCGTCGCTCCATTTTATTGGAGGCCTGCAGTTCGTCTTCCGAACCATGGACGCCACTCGAGAACCTTTTTGTCCCATCGGCCATCAGTTCTATGAGCGATGTGCCCTGCCCAAATTCATTTAAATGACTCATTTCAATTAATAAAATTTAAACAGCTGTATTCATTACGCTCAGCAATTTAAAACACGTACCTTTATTATAGACACGACTATGCAAATGGTACCCGTGTTGAAATAATTTGATTCCTCTTTAAAATGTGCAGTGCATTTTAAAGCCAACGCTGGCATTTTCCCTTTTGAGCTTCATGTTAATTGTCAAAGGGTTTGAAATTGAATGTGGATGTTAGTAGATGCAAGGACGGATAATTGGGTTAAATAATGACACAGCAAATTGTAGCACTTTGTTGTCATAAAGTAATAGTGAAGTGTTTCGTAAATGAGGGTTACATCTGAATCGTTTTATGTCGCTTCAATCTTTAGTGTTGCGGAGACGTTCCTGGCTGGAGCACCAGAATTTCACTACCTTTAGGTAAAGCGTCTAAATGAGTCCTCGCTCGCGCGCTACAGGGGATGGGGGGTAAGACGCCAAAGGAGGCCGGGAGAGGTGCGCGCGGTAGGCACACAAGGCGCGGTCGCCGCCCGCACCTCACTTGCAAATTTTCAAATTTACTTGCTTTTTTTTTTTTTTTATGATATAGGGGGCAAACGAGCAGACGGATCGCCTGATGGTAAACGATTACCGTCGCCCATGGACACCTGCGACACCAGAAGAGTCACAAGTGCGTTGCCGGCCTTTTAGGTAGGAGTACGCTCTTTTTTTGAAAGCTTGAAGGTCATATCGGTCCGAGAATACCGCAGCAGGAACCTCATTCCAGAGCTTTGCTGCGCGAGGCAGGAAATTTCTGGAAAAACGCACAGTAGAAGACAACCAACCATCCAGATGGTGAGGATGGAAGTGTTGTCGCGTAGGGCGGTGGCGGAAGGATGCGGCAGGGATCAACCCGAATAACTCCTTGGAGCACTCTCCGTTGTACATGCGATAGAAGATGCACAGTGAAGCTACATCTCTACGCAGCGCCAAGGAATCAAGCCCATCAGAAGTTCGTTGGCAGCCGACTATTCGAGTCGCTCTCCGTTGTATGCGATCCAGAGGGAGAAGCTGGTACCGGGGAGCCCCCGCCCACAGATGAGAGCAGTATTCCATATGTGGGCGAGCCTGCGCCTTGCTTGCCAAATTTGGCATTTGTAAATCTTGTGACAAAAGAATAATCTCGCGCGCCTCGTGTGGTTACCGCCCGCACCTCTCTCGGCCCATTTGTCGTCGTAAAACAGCTAAACGGTTTAGCTTTAGATTATTCTTTTGTTAAAAATGAAGTTGAAAAAAAAAAATACAAAAAGATACTTCATAGCTAACTTGTTTAAAGTTGCACAGTAGCGCCATCTCTTGTCCAGGTGAGCGGTTAGTTCCGAAGGAGTGTTAAAATCTCTCGATAGAGGGTGTAACATAGATGTGCGCTTGTCACTGCATAAGGTGATGATTTAGCAGACTGAAATGTATGATGTATAGGAAAAATTCGTGTCTAATCTCTAGACCAGTGGTGGTGTAGGGGTATGGCACACGGCACGGAATGCTGAGGACCTGGGTTCGATTCCCAGCATTGGTCTTTTTTCTGGGGTTTTTTCTGTGCATCTATATTTCAGTTTGTATTTAGTACGAAATATATTATTCTTTTGTGACAAGATTTTACAAATGCCAAACTTTAACTCAATCTGATCCTGAGAGTGGTCGAAAGTGGCTTAAAAAGTGTGAAATCACAATTTTACATCCAAACCAATCGCACGTTTCCTTTATGCAGTGCCGGGGCGTGAAAATTTTCGCAAGTAAATCCGGAGCAAAAAACCTGAAACCCCATTTATCCTCTTCTTGAAAGTACAGTAATGCAAAAGAGAGATGTTTGGTATTTCAAAAGTTTAGTCAACGCGGGAGGAAACGGGTAGTTAGTACCCTTCGCTACTGTGTGGTTGCAAATTAACTGAAAAATTGTAAAAATAATAAAGAACTTGTTTAATAAAATTGAAGCAACAAAAATACAACACCTATGTTACTGAACACCTGATATTTATTGAACACCTATGTTACTGTAACTAAATTCTTCACAATAAATTGATTTTGATTTTGATTTTGATTTTTGATAACATTCCACCGACTTAACCAAATATTTAAAAAAGTTTATATATCGTGTAATAAATTTTCCTGATAAAAAAGCCGCAAAAAATCGCTAGTTGAAAACAGTGCTGAGATATCAAAGATGAGCTTAATATCATAAAATATTCTTTAACTTAAAAGCTTTCGCGAAAGCCCAGATCAAGTGGGTCCTTTGGGGATCGATGTCCATTAGAACTTTTTATCGTAAGATATATATTTTCTTTAGGTTGTGCGCCTACACCGTAACGACGAGTAACCCAATGGCTTTAGAACTCTTTAGAACTATTTTCTCGAGTGGCGTCTACGGCCGAAAGACGCAGTGTAAGTAGGCCTCCAACAAGATGGAGCGACGACCTGGTTGCGGAACGCGTTGGAAGCGGACGGCGCAGGACCGATCTTTTTGGCGAGCCTTGGGGGAGGCCAGTGTTCAGCAGTGGACGTCTTTCGGCTGAAATGACGGTGATGAAATGTTGAAGATTATAATTATTTCTACATCTACATCTACACTAATATTATAAAGAGGAAAGATTTGTACCTATGTTTGTATGTTTGTAATGAATAGGCTCAAAAAGTACTGGGCCGATTTAAAAAATTCTTTCACCAATAGAATGCTACATTCTTCCAATTTGACATAGGCTACATTTCATTTTGAAAAAATTAGGGATCCTTGGTAAAATTTGAACAATGTAACCGAAGGTGTAGAAAAATGAGTCTTAAAATGTCTTTCGTCGAATGCGCTGCCGAAACTATTAGCGATAGAACAAAATAATGTACAACAATATTGAAGAACATCATAATGTCTACAAAAAACTCCGCGGTAGCATATGTCCAACTATTGTAGTTATGTCACTACAACAACTTTTTTCATTTTAAACATTAATGAAAATGCTAACCAAATTCAAACCATGCTATTTATGTGTTTATATTAATCCTTATCCAAATAAATTATTTAATGGTAAAGACCATTTAACTACCTATAAAATAATTTTTAAATTATTTAAATTGGACTTTCCATTCAAAAGATATTACGAATTAAAAAATTCAAACAGTAAACAAAAATGCCATAGCGCCGTGGCCGTTGTTTGCGATGCAGTCTGAAAAGCGCGCCGGGCATCGCGGCGGACGGGGTGGAGGGGGCACTGATATACAGGAGTGGGGCGTGCACGTCTGTAATAATTAATAAATAATAATTTTTGAATAAATAAAAATATTTGTGAAAAAAAGTGTTTTATATCCGAATTTCCAAAAATAAATAATTGTCTACCCCGTGCGAAGCCGGGACGGGCTGCTATATTTTATAACGGACTCGAGAAGATAAAGATTTTACTCGATTGTCATATAATATAGACAATTTAAGGAGTACTTACTTCACTGTTAATACGGTACAATAAAGTTTAGCGTTTGAGCCGGATGACGTCACTTTGCCCGGAAGCAAACGTCACTGCTAAGCCGGATTATACCTCCGCCGTATCGGCTTACATGTGCCTTCACGTATATTTTTAGACAAATTTGAAAATACAGGTCACTAAAATTTATACTGGTAACTCCATCATTTCATACAATAGACGAGCGATATCACACTGGCGATTTGAGAACGTATGAGGCCTTCTACACGGTCGGGACCAACCGCCGACCATCGTGTCCTTGGTCGGGTTGATTTAAAAATGGACAGTGTAGAAATCGGTTGACCCGACCGATATTTGGTTGATGTCAACGGCCTTGGTCGCGAGTGCATCCCTCGCGACAGGCTGCGTCCGTGGTCGGTTGCGACAACCGCCGACCGTGTAGAACGAATACAAAAGTTTGCTGACCCGACCAAGGACACGGTGGTCGGCGGTTGGTGCCGATCGTGTAGAAGGCTTTTCAGAAGCGCAGGGAACGCGCGGCGTATTCGCCGTGGGCGCGCAACTGATTCGTCGCGGGCGCGCAGCGGGCTCGCCGCGGATGCGTAACGTAACTATTCGCGCCGAGCGCGCAGTGGATTCGTTGCGTCTATTAGGGCTGGGACGCCTCATGGCGTACAAAACTGCAGTGGATAAAGTAGATTTCAGCTGAAGTACATGTATTTATAGTGTATTACTTAAAGGGTCATTGTATTTTTTGAAGTTAATATGTTTTCACTTCTCACAACCACGACCAAATCAAGCACTCTTACAGCTTACAAGAATAAAAATACATAAGCCTTTATCGTAAAATTGACTACTTACATATTTTCCTTGGAAATTTCAAGAGTTTCCTTAGCTTTTGTGAGAAAATGCAGCAAAATGAAGGAAATTTGTGAAATTTGTTCGCTGCACGGGCCGAGAGCTAGTAGCGCTAATGACTGCGCCCGTACCTCTTCTAGTTTACTGGCCGGCCTTACCACGGGTATGATAACCAACTTTTATTTATTCCTCTTGCGGTGGAGACGACTGGTTTAGACCGATAGCGCTACGTTTTGAGGTTTAAAACAAACGACACAAACTGGGTTTCCATACTCCGCAGGATAACCTGATTGTGCCAGTTTAAATTTGAAAAAAAAAACAAAAAATCATCGTATATCTGAAAATGCAAGTGACAGATGTGACACAAAACGCAATAATGAACTTTAGAAATTTTCAAACTTATGACCTCAAATAGCCTGGCGTTTTCGGTCTAGTTGTTGGGGTTCCGAGGCAATACTTTTTTTGAAAGAAGTGGGGCGCTGTCTTCGTTAGAGAGGTCTTCACTATCTCTCTGGGTCGTTTCTTGCAAAGGTTGTCTATCGCGGCTAGTGTGGTTGGGCACCGTTGCACCTGGTACGATCCGGGGCGGTTTATGCGACTGATTTTTTAATTTTATTTTGTTTTGTTTGTGCTTTTATTTTACAAATTTGTTTACTACTATTTTTTTGCCAACTTTACTTTGCTACGAAAACTGCACGTACGTGGGTAGCTACCAGTTGTGTGGCCGCTATCAGTTTTGTCGAGCAGTCGCCGTGGCGTGCGCTCCATAATGTTGGGCTACGGATAAGCCCGAAACAATGTGTCGAGCCAAGCTCGATCGTAAACGTGAGTTATCCGTATTTTTTCACTATTGTATGAGTCTCACGTCTCCGTGACTAGATCCTCTGTGGAGAAGCTCACAAAGATTTGGAAGGACTGCAGAATAACCAGGAATACAAAAGTTCGGATAATGAGATGCCTAGTCTTTCCAATCTTTCTATATGGAGCTGAGACGTGGACGTTGAGGAAACAGGACCGTCGCAAAATTGACGCTCTGGGAATGTGGTGTTGGAGACGCCTGCTCAGAATTCCGTGGACAGCGCACCGCACCAACGTTTCGATCCTTAAAGAACTTAACATTCAAGAGAGATTATCGTCAACTGTGCAAATACGAATCCTCAAGTTCTTTGGACATGTCACCCGTAATGAGGACTCCATGGAACGGCTTGTGATGCAGGGGAAAGTCGAGGGCAAAAGATCTCGCGGGCGCTCCCCGACACGGTGGACAGACCTCATCAAAACTGTGACGCACTCTAGCATAAACGATTGCTCCCACTCTGCCAGACAACGGGCTACATGGCGACGCGTCGCGAGAGCAGCGGTGGCGCAGGAGTTGATCGACCGAAGCATGACCACGACCACTCTGTCAAGAGTGCACGACTAAGAAGAAGATGAGTCTCACGGTACTTTTATGTTCAAATTATGCCTCCCTCATTGATACCCAATCATTACGATTGGAAGCGGCTTACATCCACCTTGAACCTGCGGCCTTTACCAAATGGTCTGTCCATCTCGCTGGTGGACGTTGGTGGAACGAACAACTTGTGGTAAAATGACAAATGTGATTTTGCACATAAATTGGGAATGTCTAAAAAATATTACCAATGGTTTTTACATTTTTATTGCATAGAAAAGTCAATTAAGAAACTTATTTAAAGATTTTGTCATTTAGTTCACTACTTTTAAAAAAAATAATTATTGTAACTTTTTTGGTTAATAATGTCAGATTATAATTGAGGGAACACAGCCACATTTCTAAATATATCTAAATGTTACGATAAGGCAATCCCTTTAATTATTTTTTGCGTAGTGGTACACTGCAACTAGTGTCACTTCACTGGCGCTGTCAAAGTGCTAGATGTCAGACAGCGGGTCCAAATCAAACTCCGTAGTTTAATACACGCGTAAATTGTAAAGAATTCTAAATACTGCTATTCAACACCGATTAAAGTACAATTTGGACCGTCAACGACATTAACTTCAATGTCAAATGAAGGTCATTGCTAATTTGATATGTAATAAATGCATTACATTATATTAAAATTAAATAAATACAGAAAACGATTTAAAAAGCATTTATCTCGAAATGGTTTTCGATTTACTATACATAACAAAAAAATAGACATCCCCAATTCCGACAAACTCACGACGTCCATCAGGGCTTAAACTCACGACTTGATAGCCTTAGGGGGTGTTTCACCACCTTATTGTCAAACTGCTGGTTACGTAACCAATGAATAAACTAAATACTGGAAAAATCTGTCGGCTAGTTTTTTTTTCAGTTTCACCACTCCGGTCCTGTGCAAACTAAGTACCACTTAACTAATCGTCGGTTTAACATAGAGGGGTATGACAACGTCACATTTCACGATCACGTGTTCCTGTTCGCACACTTTCGTTCAAAGAGTCATTATTAAAGCAAAAGAAATGGTTAACTATATAATTTTTGAATACATCTATTTTTTTTGCATAAACAAATATTTAACATTATAATTGATCCAAAAACGGTATTTATTTACGATACTTTGTTAACAATAACAAAGAAAAATAAAATCACGTAAAACGAATCGAAAAGTGGCGCCAAACCATTTGTCAGATAAACTTTTTTTTTAAAGGCGATATACAAGTTCAGGTAGAACAAACGAATGAGCCACTGAAAAAAGTCTGTAATTAGAAAATATTACGAAATTTTGGATTTATTTTTACATACTAAAAGTGTACCTACATTTTTTTTATTCAAATCTTTATATTTAAATTATTTTATGCAATTTAGCATGACTTCTTTCTTTAAAAAATAAAAAAAACTTTGATTTATTTTTCTGAAACCGGCTGATGGGCTCTCCAACCATGGCCACAAAAAAATAAACTTAACTAATTAAAAAGTTATGTGACGGATAAAATTGCTAAATGCCACCTGATCTTATGGTCACTTTAAGAAACAGTTTGTCCGTCACTTAACGCTAACCAAGACTGGTGAAACAGAAATTTTAAATCCATCTCTCAAATAAGGTTATGATTAAGCTAATCCGAACTTTAAGAAAAGTGGTGAAACAGCCCCTAAAAGTGTTATATCTTTCGAGCGGAGAGTTGCTTGCATAATATTTATCGTGCACAAAATTTCCTGAGATAACCAGTGGTAGGGGCGCATAGTTTTTCTTCTGCACGTCGCCATCCTAAATTCCAGAGTTAATGGAAAGGCGACGCGTGCCACCTCCCTGTTTACATACTCACATACCCTGTATCAGATTACGGGGGAGAATGCCCGTAACCAGAATTCACTGCCACAACTGACTCCTTGAGGAGCCCTCGGTGCTATAGTACCGGGATGGGTTTTGAGGACGGAATTTTAATTGGCATCTTAAGGCTTAGAGCCAAAGGCCTTTAAATTAAGTCAGTGGATTAACACACGTTATTACGTTAGTGTGTTCAGATTGCTGGGTGCTTTGGTAGTTCCTTGGCTTAAGTGGTTCAATTAATATATTTCATACTAAATACAAACTGAAACATAGATGCACAGAAAAAACCCCAGATAAACCGGCCAAGTGCGAGTCGGACTCGTGCACGAAGGGTTCCGTACAATTATCTATAAAAATCACGTTTGTTGTATGGGAAAATAAATAAATATTAAACCCCCACCCTTAAATATTTTTTTATTTTAATTTAATGATTTATTTTCAAAGTCAATACATAATTAAATATTCTGTGAATATTTCAAGCTTCTACCTGTTGCCGTTATCAACATCGAGCAAAAACGAGCAAAAAAATCACGTTTGTTGTATGGGAGCCCCCTTAAATATTTATTTTATTCCATTTTTAGGGTTCCGTAGTCAACTAGGAACCCTTATAGTTTCGCCATGTCTGTCCGTCTGTCTGTCTGTCTGTCTGTCTGTCTGTCTGTCCGCGGCTAAGCTCAGAGACTGTTAGTACTAGAAAGCTGTAATTTGGCATGAATATATATATCAGTCACGCCGACAAAGTGATTGAATAAAATAAAGTAAAAAAAATTGTTTTAGGGTACCTCCCATAGACGTAAAATGGGGGTGATTTTTTTTTTCTCGGCTAACCCTATAGTGTGGGGTATCGTTGGATAAGTCTTTTAAAACCTATTCAGTGATCTGTTTGCGAAATATTCAACTTTAAAGTGAAAATTTTCATTAAAATCGGCCGTCCCCCCCCCTCTAAAATCTAAACTGTTGGGTGGAAAAATTTGAAAAAATTCAGAATGGTGTAAATATATCAAATTTACTAGGAAAATTATAGCGGCTAAGATTGCTTGGAAATTATTTGTAGTTTAAGAGTAAATAGTAGCCTAAGGTATAAAACATACCTAAACTTGGATGATTCCGTACACATATACGAAATCCTTAGAAAAATATTACTTGATTTTTTCGTAATGGCTACGGAACCCTACCTTGGGCGTGACCGACACGCTCTTGGCCGGTTTTTTTAGTATTTGTTGTTATAGCGGCAACCGAAATACATCATCTGTGAAAATTTCAACTCTCTAGCTATTACGGTTCCCGAGATACAGCCTGGTGACAGACGGACGGACGGACGGACGGACAGCGGAGCCTCATTAATAGGGTTCCCGTTTTTACCCTTTGGGTACGGAACCCTAAAAAAGACCAATGCTGGGAATCGAACCCAGGTCCTTGGCATTCCGTGCCGCGTGCTTACCCCTACACCACCACTGGTCAGGAGTTTACACGCCAATTTTTCCTATGCATCATACATTCCAGCCTGCTATCATCCATCACTTTTGCAGTGATACAGCGCCATCTATGTTCAGCTCTCATGGAGAAACAACAATGGTTCAATTAAGTTGATAAATAATAAATATCACGTGACAATTCACACCAATTGACCTAGTCCCAAAGTAAGCTAAGCAGAGCTTGTTTTATGGGTATGTACTAGGCAACGGATAAACATACTTGTATAGATACCAAACAAACATTCGAGAACAAACATTCGTCTTTTCATACAATTATCTGTCCCGACACGGAAATCGAACCCGGGACCTCAAGCTTCGCAGTCAGGTTCTCTAACCACTAGGTCATCCTGGTTCACAAACTTTCACACTTATAATATCAGTAGGATATTGATTTGTAAAATAAAAAATAATAATGCATGGTAACAGAGTGGCAGCTCCATACAAATAGTAACAGAGTTTTGCGCAAAATTTTCAATTGACCTAATTATGTTTTATTTGTTCAAATTTCCACGGAAAAGGGAATAAGTAAATGGAATTTATATAATTCGATTCAGAGTGACCCTATTCGTAACTAAGATTACTAGACTGTTCAAATTTGACATGCAGGTAGGCAATATGCTATACCATATAGATTTTTGATATAGATTTTTTGGTTTTTGCTTTATTTGATGAAAGAGGTGAAGTCGTTTTACCATATATTTGTGTTCTACCCAGACGAAGTCGCGGGCAAAAGCTTTTACTTTTACTTTTACTTTTCGATATATTTTATCTATATTTTATCTATCCGTTTATCAAAATAATACTTTTATTATTACGTACAGTCAACCAATTTGAATCCTAGGCCACTGTAGAACCTTGTCGCATTAACTTTTAGATAATTACAACGTCAGTGCGGGTCAAAGGATTATCAACTTTCCGATCACAAAATTCAATAACATAAACGTTTTCGCTCCATGACATGAGAGAAAAAAAATCGTGCGTGCAGCTCCTCCGCGCGGAAGAAGTGAAACTTCGTAATGTGGAAATGAAAAATGCACTTCTACATCAATATGAACCTTATTGCAATAACTTAAAGAACTAAATTTACTTATGCATCTCTGTGTTTAATCAAGGCGCTTTTATCAAATCTCATACAAATTAGCGAAACAAGTTACATAACTCGTCGCTAGATGGCGTTGCTCCTCGTGCGCACGTTATTTTCAATAATTTTTCTTGATTTTTCGTAATTCTCAAAGATATTCAATACTTTTTTTTTACTAAATACGTTTAAAATACTTTATTCTACGATCTACCATTAAAATACTTTTGATTTTTACAAGGTTTCATACTAAACCACGCAATTGTTTTGGATCGCACTGACGAAGTTTTTAACATCCGTTAGTATACATATATACAATGCGAACGTCTCGTAAACGCCAACTTGCGTTGCGTTGCGTTGCGTTGCAACGTTTAACGCAACGCTTGTTGGAAGACGCATTAGAAGTTTCACTTCAAAAGAAGTTTTCACAGACGGACAGTAACAGCTATTAATACACAACCAAACTCCTTTCCTATCCTATTCATTATCGTTAACACATGTTCGCAAAAGTCGAGATGTCATTACGACATAAATCACGCAATAATCACTGTCGTAGAAGATAAACAAATTGATTAACTAATTATGACTTGGTTTTGTAGTGGCCTAGGGATAGGACTACCTACTTCTCGACGTCATTTACATTGAGTAAAGACACAGTCACCAGAAGATGAACAGTACAGAGCACACACACACACTTAAGAATACGTGGCCAAAAAATAATACCTAATAACGTTGTGGTAGCCTGGTGGTTTGAGTGGTTTGACCTATGGCCTCTCAAGCAGAGAATCGTGGGTTCGAGTTTGGGCTTGCACTTCTGAACTTTTCGGAATCCATTACCCTTACAGTGAAGAAACCTACATGGTTTTTAGGGTTCCGTAGCCAAATGGCATAAAACGGAACCCTTATGGATTCGTCATGTCTGTCTGTCTGTCTGTCCGTCCGGATGTCGCAGCCACTTTTTTTCGAAACTATAAGAACTATGCCGTTGAAACTTGGTAAGTAGATGTATTCTGTGAACCGCATTAAGATTTTGACACAAAAATAGAAAAAAAAACAATAAATTTTGGGAGTTCCCCATACTTAGAACGGAAACTCAAAAATTTTTTTTTCATCAAATCCATAATACGTATTTATGGATAGGTCTTCAAAGATGATATTGAGGTTTCTAATATCATTTTTTTCTAAACTGAATAGTTTGAGCAAGAGACACTTCCAAAGTAGTAAAATTTATCCCCCCCTGTAACTTCTTCTATACCTATATCTATCTATACATATAATAAATCTGTAACAAGTCGGTGTCTGTACATTGAAGATATTTGAGAAAAACTGTCACTAGGGCTATTTATAAGCGCAATAGAACCCAAAACAATGATTTTTAGAATTATTGTCTGTTTGTCTGTTTATCTGTTTGTCTGTTTGTCTGTTTGTCTGTGCGTTTGTGCGCGCTAATCTCAGAAACGGCTTAACCTAGAAGGATGCGGTTTTCACTGATATGTTGGTATTTTTGTGTATTAACATTTAGTGTTTGTTTCATTTGAATCGGTTCACAAATAAGAATGATACGTCTATTTTAAGAATTTATCGAACAGGTTTTTTTGTTTGAACACGCTAATCTCAGGAACTACTGCTCCGATCTGAAAAATTCTTTCAGTGTTAGATAGCACATTTATCGAGGAAGGCTATAGGCTATATAATCATCACGCTAACACGAATAGCAGCGGAGCGGAGCGGAAGAATGTTTCAAAATCGGGGGTTTTTGAAGTAAAACTTCTATAGGCACGCGGGGGCGGAATTTTTTTTTATATCGAAGAACTAAGGAGAGCCGTAATTGATGAAAAAGCAAATTGGATAAATAAATAAGCTGCCCAAATTTCCTGTATTTCCTGTGTATCGAATATGTGTAAATATACATCTCTCTCTCTCTCTCTCTCTCTCTCTCTCAAATTACTAATTCTACGCGGACGGAGTCGCGGGCAAAAGCTAGTCTAAAATAAGAGAATGATAAAACTAAAACAATATGTATGATGTATATGACGGCGCGCTGCCGAAATAATGCTAACTAGACCTAAATTTATTAACACGATTTGATTATGTGTTTCACTTGGCACTTAGTTTTGATTGTTAAACGTCAATGATTGATGCAGTTAATTGTAGTAATAGTAAGGCGGTAGTATTGAAACGAACGTTGACAGTTATAAAATTATAGAAGGTAGTGTAAAAGAAAAGAGCGGGTAACCCCGAATAGGGTAGCAGGTGGCCGCCAACTGACAGTTGGTCATTCTTTTTGACAACCTCGCGCGGTGGTGCACGCGTGCTAACCTATTGGCTCTTTAATCCGGCTATATTTCATTAATCACTTGTGATTTTAATTTAAAGTGTTTTTGAATTAAATCGGTAGTGTTCGTATGTGACGTAAGTGCTTTTATTTCTGTTCTTCAATCATCTGTACGCCCCAATGGAAGGTGCAGCTAAAGACTATCCCGCCGAGCCTCCTGATGCTTCGATTTATATATACCATGTAAACTTCCACCGAAAATTGGTTTGAACGAGATCTAGTAATTCGTTTTTTTTTAATATGTCATAAATCGTAAACCGCATTTTTTTATAGATAATGGTACGGAACCCTTCGTGCGCGAGTCCGACTCGCACTGCACTTGTCCGGTTTTTTTGCTCTTTGATTAATGCTCTAAGTCAGAATCTTAGACATTATTATTTTGAAAAGTGCCTTATACATTTACTATCAGTTGAGGATTTAAATATTACGTGTACAAAGGTAAAAAAAATAGAACAAAAGAGATATAACAAGAAGTTTTTGTGAGTTTAATAAGTGATATGTTGGAAGCCATAAATGTTTTCACCCGACTGTCGAAGGAGGGTTATGTTTTTCGAGCGTATTTATGTATGTAGGTATCATTCTTTGGCATACCCTGCAGCCTAAACCGCTCAATGGATTTTGAAGTGTGAGGTGTCATTAGATTCGTCTCAGTTCCGAAAGAGAATCAAATCAAATCAAATCGTTTATTTGTTAACATAGGTAAGTGTTACAGATGTTACATAAAGTTTTGTGTCGCTATGCTTGCCATAAGGCATACAAATATCTAGACTACACAAGCAGCATAAATATTCATTAATTTATACATATTTTTACGGTAATTATAATGTTAAATACGTAAAATCAACTAATCTAATAATAACAAATAATAACAATCAATATCAATAATAATTAAAATATTAATAATCCTTCCTTGAAATACGTTACAAAACAATATACAATTCATTTAAATTTAAAAAGAGAGCACTTGTATATACACAAGTGGTATGTCTGGCGGACCCCAAACTAGGCTGAGCCTGTATCTTGAGGCCCTGGAGTGCATTATGTGAGTGGATTTAGAGTTAATAATCTTGATACATTTGATTAATGACTTGAGTATTATAAAAAGGACACCAAAAACAAATAAAATAAAAGCAAAAATTAAAATTAAAATAAATAAGGATAAAAGCAAAGAAGCGAACAGGAATTTTGTGTGTGTGTGTGTGTGTGTGTGTGTGTGTGTGTGTGTGTGCGTGTGCGTGTGCGTGTGCGTGTGCGTGTGCGCGTGCGTGTGCGTGTGCGTGTGCGTGTGCGTGTGCGTGTGCGTGTTCGTGTGTGTGTGTGTGTATGTGTGTGTGCAAGTGTATGCATATGCTGAGTACCGGCGTAATAATAATAGACATAGGATACTTATATTATTTTACCGGAATTCCCATTTGATCGGGAATTATATAGGCGGGTTTTTTTCATCTAGTATTGAAATTATATTTATTAGCGTATATGATCAGATCTACAGACCACCTGCCGTGGTGGCCTAGTGGTTTGACCAATGACCTCTCAAGCAGAGGGTCGTGGGTTCAAAACCCGGCCCACACCTCTGACTTTTTCAGAATTTATATGCGAAATTACATTTGTAACTTACCATGAGCTTTACGGTGAAGGAAAACATTGTGAGGAAACCTGCATACACCTGCGAAGAAACTTAATGGTGTGTGTGAAGTTCCCAATCTGCACTGGGCCCGCGTGGGAACTACGACCCAATCCCTCTCATTCTGCAGTGGGACGTATATAGGCTGGGATTATGATGATGATGATAACATCACTCTACTTTACTGTTTTCCAGTCTGTATGCTGTGTATCTATCAGTTCCAATAACTACATCGGATGTAGCGCATCAGTCCGTCTCACATTCGTTCTGTGACAAGTCTTCATTGCATCGTTACCTAGACCAGTACGCTTAGTATAAGTTTTACTTCACCAAAATACTTCTCGATTGCGTTTACGTAAAAAAATCAATTACTAGGGAAACATGGAGAGCGTCTCCGCGGCCGCGCGTCCATGTTTCCATAGAATTGAAATTTTTACGTAAACGCGATCGAGAAGTATTTTGGTGAAGTAAAACTTATACTAAGCGTACAGAGTTCGTTATTTTCTTTGTTAACATTGAATTAAAATTGCCATATAGACCGCTTTCTTAGGATTCTCGTATCGAGATTTTATCCAGTTAAATCCGAAGGTAAGCATACATTCTACTAATCTTCATTCTAATACATATAAAAATCTCGTGTCACGGTGTTTGTTATCGAACTCCTCCGAAACGGCTCGACCGATTCTTTCATAAACTTTTTGACGTGACAACGTCTAATTAATCGATGAACGCCGGCTGCACGCACGAAAAAGGATGACTCAGTGTAACGTACATAACGCATTGTCCCGTTACGCGTCCCGTTACGCTTGAGCCGATGAACGATCGGAGCGAGAGCGCGGCACGAGCGAGCGAAAGGCACAATCGGCAAAAATATGCAATCATTTCATCAATGTTTTGTTATAACGTTGTCAAGTTAACGACTTTATTTCGGTTTTCGGTAGGTCTGAGGATAGGTCGTAGGCTACTTTTCATACGGTATTCTTCGCAGACGGAGTCGCGGGCGACAGCTAGTTATAAATATGATAGTTTGTGAAAGATGCCCGAATGTTTGGATGTTTGTTATTCAATCACGCAATAACGGCTGAACGGATTTACATGAAATTTGGTATGGAGATAGTTTAAGACCTTAGGGATAACATATAGGATAGTTTTTATCTCGGAAAATTGCATAGTTCCTGCGGGATAGCGATAAACGAATTCTTTGCAGACAGAGTCGCGGGCAACAGTTAGTAAATAATAATAAATCGTTTATTTGGACGACAAAAGCAGTTTTAACAATGGTCAAAGAGACATTTCTTAAGTATTTATACAGGATGTCCCAGAAGTCGACGTCAAGCCGAAATCAAATGATAGGCCAATTTTATTTAACATACACCTACCAGTAAAAATCAAATTCCTTCTAGGTTAAACCGTTTCTGAGATTAGCGCAAAAAAACGCACAGACAAGCAAACAAACAGGTAATAATTCTAAACATTATTGTTATTGCGCTACTAAATAGTAAGAACGCGCGCAGACAGAGGGCGGTCTGGCGTTCCGCGTTCCGAGTTCCGAGTTCTGCGTTCTTTCGACACACTAGGTCCCTTACGATAACGCACACAGCAGGCGGTCGAAACTCTCGAGCGGTCAAAACACAGAACTCTGAAAGCGGAACGCGGAACTCCAGACGGCTCTCTGTCTGCGCGCGCTCTAACAGTTTTTCTCAAATATTTTCATTGTTAGAGCTCGTTCCCACTATGCCGTGTGTCGGTCCGTTTTTTAATCGGGCGTTCCAGTGGCAGAACATTTTATATGAAGCTATTTACACTCGTCCGACAGCGATTTTGTGTCGGATCTGACAGAAAATATCGTGTGTTTTGTCAGCCCTTGTCCGGAAATCGTGTACAGAAGCCTCGAAATGACTGTGCGGTCGTGGCCGACAGCCGAATAGTGTGAACAGAGGCGCCGACACCCGATTAAAATCGAAATCCGACACACGACATAGTGGGACCGAGTTCTTACAGATTTATTATTTGTAAAGCTTAAATATAATTTACTTTTACGAAAAATCAGGCAAAGACAGAGAGTCATGGAAGAAGTTGCAGGAGGCCTCGACCCAAACAAGAGCTTATAAATATATAATTTCAATGGATTAAGACTAACATTAATTTAAGGTAGTTTTAGTAATTTTTAACGAACAACGTTCAAAATGTGAAATTGTCACTTAATCCAAATACACGATCAGGGTTTTTCTTCGCCAGATGTCATACGGGGTGGTGACAGGTAGTCCGGCGGCTGCTCAGCTTTATCTGGACGCTGTTTTCGACGACATCCTCAAAAGTGGCAGGACCCGGAGCGGCGTTAACAAAAGGGAGGACCTCAACTTAGCGGAGGTCATGTTCCACTGCTTGAGCAGCAACCCTAACGGTATTCAAATGGTAAGTTTATACCTAAAGAACTTCCGTTGCAATGTGGCTAACCCTAGAGGTACCTAACTTTAACAATATAAAAAGAGAAAGAATAAAATAGGCGCACATAGACGTCGAGTTGCGATAAACAGCCCACTAATATCTAGTGTAAGTAACTTTGATAATGGTTTTATTTTACATACTTAATTACTTTTCTTACCGCAATGAAATGGCTCAAGTCAAAAGTCTTTAATCAGTGTGTGTTGCCAGTGATGACATATGTCACTGAAACATGGTCGTTAACGATGGACGATGGATGGATGGTAAAGCTTAAAGTTACTCAGATGGCGATGGAGAGGGCTGTGCTCGGAGTTTCTCTGCGGGACCGCATAAAATCCGAGTAAGAACTACAGTCACCGACATAGCTCGAAGAATCGCTAGACTAAAGTGTCGGTGGACAGAGCATATCGCTCGTAGAACTGATGGCCGATGGGGCAAAAAGGTTCTCGAGTGGCTTCCACGGACCAGAAGACGCAGTGTAGGTAGGCTTCCAACGAAATAGAGCGACGACCTGGTTAAGATTGCGGGATCGCGTTGGATACGGATGGCGCAGGACAGATTTGTTTGGCGAGCCTCGGGGGGGCTTATGTTCAGCAGTGGATGTCTTTCAGCTAAAAGGATGATGATGATGATGAATTACGGTATCACGTGGTACCAACCAATATTACAATGTATCCATATCAATGAACTGAAATAATTACTTTGCTCACCCGCGACCTTATGAAAGCTACGTTTAGTAGAAATGTGTGCTCATGCAGGTTCCTCCTCCTCCACACTGTACGAACAGACGCAAATCACACAAAACCATTTATCATCACCACACTAACTGACGCGTTACGAACTCAACCACAGTCATCTTTGGAGCAACCGAAAAATTAGTGTACATAAGTCACGATTTATCTTTAGAAGTCCGTTGCCGACAGGGTGATCCCCTCGGACCTGCCATTTTCAGTTTAGCTATTAACCCTATAATTCAAAATCTAAAATCTAAGATTAATGTATGGTATCTTGATAATGCGGATGGCGCGGGACCGATCTGTTTGGCGAGCCTTGGGGGAGGCCTATGTTCAGCAGTGTATTCGGCTGAAATAAATGATGATGATGATGATCTTGATGATGGGACTCTTGGAGGTGACGCAAATACGTTACTTTCAGGTCTTTCAGAAATATTAATTTAATTTGAAGTCATTGGTTTAGATTTAATAATAATAATGATAAAAAAATGGCTGTATCCTTTGTTGATCTTGGTTACTTACGTATAGTCGACCAAGTAAGTGCATTACCATTTATAATAACAGTTCCTACATCAGAATAAAAACAATAAGGCTGATTGTCACATTGTCTTATAAGTGAAAATAGCCTTTAATGTTTGAAGCCATACAACTGATATTAAACCTTAGGGTAGTAAAGGAATTCCTTGGTCGACTACGACTATACATTTGCTATCCAAAATTTCTAGGCAATTCTATCATTAAGAGCGGTTGGACTTTGGCTTAGAAGATTTGGCCAAAACAAACTACATTAGGTCCCGTGCCATCCGCATCCAACGCGACCCCGCAACCTTAACCAGGTCGTTGCTCCATCTTGTTGGAGGCCTACCTACACTGCATCTGCCGGTCCGCGGACGCCACTCAAAAATCTTTTTGCCCCATCGGCCATCAGTTCTGTGATCGATGTGCCCTACCCACTGCCACTTGAGTCTGGTGATTCTTCGATCTCATCATCATGTCAGTCGAAAGACGTCCACTGCTAGACAGAGGCCTCCCCCAAAAAGTTCCACAACGGTCCACGGTCCACTCCTACGCTGCCTTCATCCAAGTACTTCCTACGATCGATCGTCGGTCCATCTTGTTAACGGCCTTCCTAGGAAACCACACAGAAGGTATATTTCAAACTAAATACAAACTGAAATATAGATGCACAGAAAAAACCCCAGAAAAAAGACCAATGCTGGGAATCGAACCCAGGTCCTCAGCATACCGAGCTGCGTGCTTACCTCTACACCATCACTGGTCTAGAGGTAAGCGACGAATTTTTCCCATACATCGTACATTTCAGTCTGTTATAACTTATAATCACCTTATGCAGTGATAAAGCGCGCATCTATGTTATGCCCTCTATCGAGAGACTTAACACTCCTTTGGAACTAACCGCTCACCTGGACCAAGAGATGGCGCTACTGTGCCAACTTTAACAAGAAAAGCTTGTATGGGAAAAATTCTTCACTAACCTCTAGACCAGTGATGGTGTAGGGGTAAGCACGCAGCACGGAATGCTGAGGACCTGGGTTTGATTCCCAGCATTGGTCTTTTTTCTGGGGTTTTTTCTGTGTATTTCAGTTTGTATTTAGTTTGAAATATATGGTTTCACGGGATGACTGTAAAAGTAATAAAAAATTAAGTTGAAAAATAAATACAAAAAGATACTTCATACCTAACTTGACACAGAAGATAATACCTCAATACCTCCTCCTTCCATTTGACCGCATTCAACGTAGAGCAGCTCGACTTGTCCGTGATCAGTCATTGATTTCCGATCGTTTGGATTCCTTGTCGATGCGAAGGGTCGTAGGTCTCTTTGTGTGTTCTTTGTGTGCGTGGAGATGGCGTGGCGAGTGCTCTGAAGGATTATTTAATTTGCTGCCTGCTGCAAAATTTCACCATCGCACATCACGGCGAAAGTCTAAGTTCCATCGTCACCATCTCGATGGATGGCAGTCTACCACTGTACGTTTTCTTCGGCCCTTCCTGCCACGTACGGTGAAACTGTGGAACCAGCATCCGGCAGCAGTGTTTCCAGACAACTATGACATTGGGGCTTTCTAGAAAAGGGTTTATACTTCCTTTAAGGGCCGGCAACAGATTGGTGACTCTTTTTGAGTTGTTGATATTTATGGGCGGTGGTGATCATTTTCCACCAGACGACCCGCTTGCTCGTTTGCCTCCCTCTCATAATATAAAAAAAGAAGAGACGTGGGACGCGGTGCAGTCCGCGTTGCTTGTTCTCAGGTCTCTTCTGTCTGCTTTGGAACGCGACGCTTCTATACATTTAGTATGAAAACTGATTCAAGGGTCGCCGCGCCTGCGACGCGCCCCCGTCCCACGCATCTTCTTTGTAGCTTGCGCCCTACTCTAAGTCTTTCATTTCGCGGTTGCTACTATTGAAACTTTCTGCCGCAAATGCCGTTGGTTCTAAGACCATTGTGCTTCCCTAGTGTCATTTAAATATGGCGACTCTCCAAGCTAAGTGACTAAATTTGGTTCTCTTTCGGAACTCGTAAGGAAATCGTTGTTTCGAGAAAAATGGTGACTGATATATACAACATAAAAACAGGCCAAGAGCGTGTCGGACACGCCCAAGATAGGGTTCCGTAGCAGGTACGAAAAAATCTTTGCATACTTTATTAATGTGGCTGTTTTGGTCCCAACGTCGGCGGTACAGCACCATCTATCGGTGAATAATAATTGGGTAACTAAGAACTAGTATGTATGTATGTTGATTGTTTTTCAGATGTAATATATTTTTTTTATTTGAAAGAAGATACTGTTAGCGTGATCTTATAGGTACTTAAAGAAAAAAAATGCTTGTAATGGCGGTTAAATTACAATCTTAAATTAGAAATATTTTTTTACAAAAACTTAAAAACTGCTCAACTGATTAAGATGAAAATAATTTTCCTAAAAAGTTTTTATTACGGTTAACTTACGTGATTTTTTTATATTTTTTAGACGTGCGGTTCGAAAGTTAGAGGGGGGTGACACATTATTTTGAACTTTCGGAGTGAATATCTCCTAAAATATTCACTTTACCAAAAAATGGTTTTAGAAAACCCATATTTATTTTCAAATACCTATCCAATGATATCCCACACTATAGGGTTAGTCAAGAAAAAAAAATCAACCCCACTTTACGTCTATGGGAGGTACCCTAAAAAAAATTGTTTTAATTTTTTTTATGTAATCACTTTGTCGGTGTGACTGATATATATTTTCATGCCAAATTACAGCTTTCTAGTACTAACAGTCTCTGAGCTTAGCCGCGGACAGACAGACAGACAGACAGACAGACGGACAGACATGACTATAAGTTGACTACGGAACCCTAAAAATGAACAACGTCATACCATTATTCATATACCTGGCATTCTCCGTTCTGTCGTGGTTTAATTAAAATAATGAGATAATATATACATAAATAGATTATTCAAGTTATCAGACTGCATAAAAATCAATTTGCATCATTATTGTGATGTAAATTAACCATGTTAATGCAAGCAAAGTCAACCAGGAAACACGATAGTTAAATACTAATGGCTTTGTGAGCTGTGGAAGTTGCGAGTATTTCAAAATGGCTGAAATATTATGTACAAGCTGCTTCGCTTGAAGTAGAAAACATTTAAAACTTTAGAATTTCGCCTGAATAAAGTTACAGTGCGGCGTGCCATTAAGGCCCAGTGGTTTGATCTATTGGCTCTCAGTTAGAGGGTCGTAGGTTCAAATCCGGACTCGCACCTTGGAACTCACCTCATTTATGTGCGAAATTATATTTTTCCTACGTCCAGTTTACCTAAGTTTAAAATGTATAAAGTGCGACGAACGACATTTTGTCTTATAATTACGTTCAGCTGAAAATCTCAACCACAGGAGCTGGGAAGACCGATTATGATACAACTTATAAGCGGAGAAGTAGCACTAGAAATTTTGAGTTTAAAAGTAATAATAATGTCATTAGGCATTTTGTACGAAAAAATATTGATTTTTGAAAATGAGATCATTCGTTTAAAATTGCTTTAGGACATGCACCTTTAAGAATTTCGTACATAAGATATTGTGATTTTCGAAGTTCTATCTTTAGGAATTTCGTATTTAGGATGTTTGATTTTAGACATCGCTACGGACCCCTCTATCCTTGTTTAGTATGTTTTTTATCCCATGGGAACAGTCTAGATATTTGTCCATCTGTAAGCTAAAGTTCATCTTAATCTGTTCAGCCCTTATTGCGTGATTGACTAAAAAACATTCAAACATCCAAATATTATACAATACTAGCCGCTGTCCGCGACTCCGTCTGCTAATAAAGCCTATTTATTCTCAGACCACCAATTACAAAAAAAATATTTCATAAAAATCGGTCAAGCCGTTTCGGAGGAGTTCGATAAAACAAACACCGTGATACGAGATTTTTAATATATTAAAAGACTAGCTGTTGCCCGCGACTCCGCCCGCGAAGAATAGGGGTATGAAAAATAGCCTACGACCTATTCTCAGACCTACCGATTATGGAGAAAAAAAGTTTCATAAAAAATGGTCAAGCCGTTTCGGAGGAGTTCGATAACAAACACCGTGACACGAGATTTTTATAATATATTAGAATATTAGAACATTAGAAAAAGATCTTCACAAATTTTCTCACTTATAATTTAGTGTACTTATTTTTTTAACATCCATATTTGCCTAAGTTGAAGCAGAGACGCTTCGCTCGCGCTTCGTGCTAGCTCGGTCAGTAAAAGCACAAAATGCCAATTAAAAGTATAACGGATTAGTATGTACTAGGGGCGTTCAATAAAAAGTGAGAATGAGTATGTTATAAACAACTTTTACTAAATGTCATTTTATTTTTCGACATAGTCACCTTTTAGCATAATACACTTAGTATATCTTTTTTCTAAACTTAAAATTCCATTTTTAAAAAGGTCTCATCTTGAGTACTTAAAAAATCTTGTACTGCAGCGACTACCGCGTCGTCGTCTTCAAATTTCTGACCTCTCAGGTATTGTTTCAATCTCGGAAATAGGTAGAAATCACTGGGAGCGAGATCTGGTGAATACGGAGGATGCTTAAGGATATCGAACCCAGCATCACGAATTGCAGCCATTGCAACGGCGGACTTGTGTGCCGGGGCATTGTCCTGGTGGAACAGCACAACTTTCGAGAGTTTACCTCGCCGTTTTTCGCGGATCTCATTGCGCAATGTTGCTATTTGTTTGGCGTAAAAAGTGCCCGTAATAGTGGCTCTATGTTCGAGATACTCAATCATTAATACCCCTTTACCATCCCAAAAAACAGAGCCCATGACCTTACCGGCAGATGGGCTCACCTTGAATTTCTTCGGAGTTGGAGATGATGGCCTTTTCCATGTCATAGACTGCAGTTTCGTTTCAGGGTCGTAATGATGGAGCCATGTTTCGTCCACTGTTATAAATCGCGCCAAAAAAAGTTCCCGGTCTTGCTGCATCAGGTTCAAAGCTTCTTGACAAATCTCTAGTCTAGTTTGTTTTTGCGTGTCAGTAAGCATTCTTGGTACCCAACGCGCAGATACCTTTTTCATACCCAAGCGTTCATGTAAAATATTATGCACGCTCCCCGTTGAAATCTTTACATTTTCAGCAATAAAACGAACCGTGACACGACGATCCGCCAAAACTGAGTTTTCGACTTTTTTCACAATTTCTTCAGTTACTGCTGTAGTAGGGCGTCCGGAGCGGGGGTCGTCCATTGTGGATGTTCTTCCACGTCTAAATTCGGCGCACCAACGTGCGACTGTCGAATACGGAGGAGCATTAGACCCTAAAGTGTCCCGCAAATCCAAATTGACTTGGTCCGTAGAAAAATTTTTCAAACACAATGTATTTGATAACGGCGCGCAGTTCAATTTTCTCCATTTTCGCTAACGTACTCAATAGCATTGCAAAGAAATTACCGTATATTTTTTTAAACAAAAGACAGTTATTTTTTTTTTTCATAGCAATCAGCTAGATAGATTAGCTTTACCGGCCAGTATTTAATTTCGTAATATTAAAAGAGTTTGCATCTCGTTCTCACTTTATATTGAACGCCCCTCGTAGGTCATGAGTTTTTAATGGACGAACTAAAACAATTACTTTGCTCACCCGCGACCTTACAATAGTTACGTTTATGCAAGAAATGTGCGTTCATGCAGTTCCTCCACCTCCACACTGTACGAACACACACAAATCACATAAACCCAACCATCACCACCACCAAGCTACAACTGCTGGTGTGGAGGTGGAGGAACTGCATGAACGCACATTTCTTGCATAAAAGTAACTATTGTAAGGTCGCGGGTGACCAAAGTAATTGTTTTAGTTCATTAATATGGACCTCCGCAAAGTAACGCCTGATTCAATAAATTTTTAATGGACGTTAAGAACCGATAACGTACTAAGAAAAAACAATTATATTGATAAATGAATAATGACGTACTTAATAGTACAATGAGCGTCGTGTTACGAGTAATGTGTTCTTTATTGATAATTGAAGTAATTTATGTAAACATTGCGAAGAAAAATATTACATAATATATTTTTTTATTTATATATTTTAATATTTTATTACTATTTTTACTGGGTTTTTTTTCTGTCCATGTTTCAGTTTGTATTTAGTAAAATATTATGGACTTCACGGGATGACCGTAAAAGCAAAAAAAAATAAGTTGAAAAATAAAAATACAAAAAAATACCATACCAAACTTTTTAAAGTATGGCTTAGTAGCGACAAAATTTATATTTATGATTTATAATATTTATAATAATGCATAATTTATAATTATTACAGATCAATGGTGCTTCGGATGAGAAATTTACCAACGCGCAAATTCTTAAGCGCGCTGTTTCGCTCGCTCGAGCTGTCAGAGCCGTATGCGAGACAGAGACAACTGTAATTTTAATGCTACGGAATCACGAACACATGTCAGCATTGTACTATGCCATGTTTATTGCCGGAGTTGTTCCGTTCATGATGGAACCGAGTTCTACTGAATGTAAGTATGTTTATCGGGATCCCTTGGTTTCCCATAATTTAATAAGTCATATTTGGTCATAATGTATCATTCTTCATAATCAATGATAGTCATACCATGATTATTTCCGAAACAGTATTTTTTCAGGATTGCAGTAATGCAGATATGCAGTAGGTTAGGTTTGTTTTATAACAAATCCGATAAAAAAGCGCAGTGCGGGTAGGCCTCCAATGAGATGGAGCGACGATCTGGTTAAGGTTGCGGGATTTGCGGGAAAGCGTTGGATGAGGATGGCTCAGGACCGATCTGTTTGGCGAGCTTTGGGGGAGGCCTATGTTCAGCAGTGGATGTCTTTCGGCTGGAATGTTGATGATGATGATTCTTTATTCAATATTATATTTTATACAATCATCTTGTGTATTCATCTGCTGCTGCTCACTTCTTTGTAATGCCTGCCCTGGATCGAATCCTATAACGTCTACCTGAGAACCTATGGCCTCAAACCACAAGGCTTCTATTGATTTTTCCTTTCTTTAATATCGTCAGATGAAATCCAACATTTCGTTTCCCTGATCCAACCTCGAGTGTTCTTTTGTGAACCTGAGCGTCGGGACGACGTCAGCGAAGTGGTGCGTCAGTCTGACGTCACGACTGACGTTGTCGTTGCTGACGGGCCGTCATTGGATAAATTTGTCGAAGGATACAGCGACGACATTGATAGTTTCAAGTAAGTATTTAAACTCCCAACGCACAGAGAGCAGAGCCGTGGCGGTGCGGTGTCGGTGACGGTAGTAATAACCCTTTACACCCGAGAGAAAAAAATCTCTAACAGGTCCGTGCGACATTACGTAACTTTATTATTACTTTATAAGGAGTCAAGGAAAAATAACGAAAAAAATCCTGACTGAGCTGGTCTTCCACAATCAGACCCTCACGTTCGTGTGGCTCAGGAATAATATGTAACTCGCACGTTCGTGAGGGTCATGATGTGACTGTGTATAAATTTTACATTTAAACGGTTATTGAAGAATTTAAATGAATAAAACACAGTTATAGAAATAAAAACTAAGTAACTCATAATTTAGGCACTGAATCACAGCAATTTCTCAGGCAGCATTACAAAATATGGGGGTAAAACGGGGGTCCAAAGTTTGTATGGGGAAACAAGATTAGTTCGACTATTTTATTCGAAACTTCACAGAAGTACTCCGAATAATAAATGAGTAAACACGTGTTTCAGGTTTTTTGAGAATACAACCCCTAAAAGGGGGGAAAGGGGTAACAAAGTCTGAAAATCAACATGGGTGTTGTGTCTATGGTTTATCGGGTCGCTGGTTATGAAAACAACAACGGTTTTAAAATCCGACGTGGCAGACGTAAAATACCATCTCCCTGGATGGGGTGCGATGGGGTTGAAATATCTAAATAAACTAAATGACTGTTGATATATCAACGCACAGTCCAAACCACTGGACTTAGAGACTTGAAATTTTGCACATAGATACCTTATACAATGTAGGCATCCACTAAGGAAGGATTTTTGGGAATTCCCACGGGAAAGTGAAAAAACGGGATTTATATATTCGATTCCGAGTGACCCTATCTCAGTAACTATAATAACTAGACTCTTCAAATTTGATACACAAGTAGGTATTACATTATTTAAAACATTAATTTCAGGATTTTCCAAAATTCCCACGGGATAAGGAAAAAACGGGATTTATATATTCAGTTCAACGGGATCCTATGAACTATAATTACTAGACTCTTCAAATTTGGCATAGAAGTAGGTAATTATAATAGTAAAAAACAGGTTTAAGGATTTTCGGAAATTCCCACGGGATAAGGAAAAAACGGGATTTTTCGTTTTACTGGTCGTAGAAAGCCGAAATTCGGCATGTAGGTTGCTTGGAGAGTGTAGATGAGCATTGAGAGAGGACTTTCCCAAATTCCCACGGGAACGGGAAAAAAACAGGATTTTTCGTTTTACTGGTCGTAGAAAGCTGAAATTCGGCATGTAGGTCGTTTGGGGAGTGCAGAGGAGCATTGAGAGAGGACTTTTCAAAGTTCCCACGGGAACGGGAAAAACGGGATTTTTCGTTTTACTGCTCATAGAAAGCTGAAATTTGGCAAGTGGGTTTCTTGGGGAGTGTAGAGCTGGATTGAGAGAGGACTTTCCAAAATTCCCACGGGAACGGGGAAAAACAGGATTTTTCGTTTTACTGGTCGTAGAAAGCTGAAATTCGGCATGTAGGTTGCTTGGAGGATGAAGAGGAGCATTGAGAGAGGACTTTTCCAAATTCCAACGGGAACGGGCAAAAACGGGATTTTTCGTTTTACTGGTTGTAGAAAGCTAAAATTTCAAAATTCATAAGTTTATACTGTAAGTAGGCCGCTAAGAGCACTTTAACCGACTTCTAAAAAAGGAGGAGGTTATGCATTCCACTTTATGTATTTTTTTATGTAGGTATGTTCACCGATTTCTCGGTCAATTGTGGACCTGCTTGCTTGCTTGCTTTATATCTTGGTTCTTTGGAATACTCATAGTACACGCGAGCGAAGCCGCGGGCAAAAGCTAGTTTAATATATGTATTTCATTCGAATCAATGCAGATTAATTAAAATATATCACACAAACAAATACTCTTTGCAATCCGATAGTAAATTATGAAGATATTTAATGGTAATTAGTAAAAAAAATCCACTTACGATAGTGAGTCCGACGTTCAAAGAACACATCGATCTCCCACGCCACGTCAATGAGACTGACGAGTCCCGACGCGTACGCATGAGCCTTTTGTATTTCTTGTCTCATTCTAGCATAGCCGCACGATCGATCGACATCGGTTGTGTTCGCAAAAGCGGTTCGCCATACGAGAAATATTTTTTCAAAATCAACACTTACGATCGTGTCAAGTCGAGTGTAAAGGGATATTCTAACTTGTATGAACGGTTTTGCGGTACCGTACCGCGAACTCGTCTGTGCATTTGGAACTATAATAAACGCGCTGCGTTGCATTGTTGGATGATGACGATGACTTAATAAACACAATGACGTGTACTTATGCGTCGGTTTATCATCGTTTCTTAAACACCATTTCATAAAAATGATCATTTTATAAACAAAAATTCACTAACTATGAAATGAATAAATTTCATAAATCACTTTTGTAGACTTTTCCCCATTCCGGGCCATTTTTTCCGGTCCTGTCTTGTAGTGCACAATCGCCCTATCGGCAAGGACTTGCACGCTCACGCAAGTCAAGCCAAACACCCCTGTTCACACGTTTGTGCTTGCAAAAGATTGACAAGCTTGACAAGCGTGTAAATGTAACGTAATATTGTTTTAATTTGGTTGATAAATAAAAATCAATATCTTCTAGGTTACCAGACGTGGATCCAGAAGGAACCGCCATGCTGCTGCCCACCAGCGGATCCACCGGTCTTCCGAAAGCCGCCAAGCTCACGCACAGAGGTCTCACGCTGCAGTTGCCTTGCCCTTGGTAAATTCAGAAGAATAAATCATATATAATCCAACATCCCAGAGCTGCCAGACGTTACTTATTTTCTCGTAGTAAAAATTACGGGATAATAATAGTGTTAGTTTGTACTTAGCTTAGGGATACCTACTATTTACCTTGGGCTGACGGCCAATCTATTACCAGGTGTAAAGGTACGTGAAAGCATTAGGTACTCACTTTTTTTGAATTCTCATGGCTGATTTTAATGTATCTTTTAGAGAATATTATTAGAAATTAGTATTTAATACTGCCAGACTCCTCACACAATGCAGGCACATAAGCGCACGGCGCACGGTTCACATAATTAATCATTGCTTTTCTAAACTTGTCTACAGGTTGTGTCACAGTCAGTTTCCGAAGCCAACTAGGCTAATACTCCTTCTGTCAACGGGACAATGGATGACGCACACCATATCAATGACGAGCAGCGTCGCGTTTGGAGTACCAGTGCTCATCAGTCCCAACAAAATGACTGCGGAGTACATAGTAGAGCTGATCGATAGATATCAGGTAAAACTAAAACAGAAGAAATACACTTGGGACGAATCTTACTAATATTATAAACGAGAAATTTTGCGGAGATGTTTGGATGTTTGTAAGTCAATCATACAATAATAGTCAAACAGATTGGGATGGAGCATGGCATACAGATAGACAGAACTAGGCAGGACGAACATACCTAAACTGAGGAGTGAAACCCCCTGCTTTTACAAAAAAAAAATAATACAAGGCTCCCAAGGCTTCGGACAACCGCTTCTTAGCATTCATAAGGTGTAAGCACTTATTTGCAATTAAATGAGGGCTCCTGTTAAAATATTCATAAGTAATTTAAAATTTGACTTTACCTAAAGGCCACAAGTACTGGACAAGAAGGAAAAGCATGTCAAATAACGGATATGACTCTCATACAAGGATAACAGTTTTTGTAATTGAACATTAAGGTTTCTTATCCAAATTCCTACTAATCTTATCTTTTTCCCCTCCGTTACGTCATCACGTGTGAACGGCTGAGCCGATTTCGCTGATTTTTGTTGCATTTGTTATTGTCAGGAGAAGGTTCTTATGAAAAAAATTTTACTTAAAATAAAACGGGGGCAAAGACGCGAGCAACAGTTAGCAATATTAAATAAGTTTTGTTAAAATTTCATTTTAAATGCAAGCTTTTTCGCTGACTGCACTTTTGGTTGACTGTATTTGCATTGTCATAAGTCACCAAATTTCAAGTGAGCTCGACCACTGGAAGTGGGTCAAAGTCAAATTCGACTTCCAAGATTTGACCCGTACATACATAGATATATTGCAAGTTAATAAAAAGCCTGTAAAATGAGAAAGTTTACGGACATGTTTAAAGTTATCTCCTGACTCAGGACTTCTTTCCGTCTGTTTGGGATCTTATGTTTAATAAATAAATAAATATTAGGGGACAATCTTACACAAATCGAACTAGTCCCAAACTAAGCAAAGCTTGTACTATGGGTACTAGACGACGATAAACATACTTCTATAGATAAATAAATACTTAAATACATAGAAACATCCATAACTCAGGAACAAATATTCGTGCTCATCACACAAATAAATGCCCTTACCGGGATTCGAACCCAGGACCTCTTGCTTCGTAGGCAGGGTCACTACCAACTAGGCTAAAGAGGTCGTAAGGTAAGGTTGTGTTCCAGCCAACTTGGTCCTTCATAAGTCCGGCTCTGACGTCTGCTCTGGGACAGCTGGCGTCTGCAGCGCAGCTTTCGTCTTTCGAGACGGTTGTTCTCGGCGGCTCCCCATTTACAGAAGAAAGCGTGGCTCAATTTAAGGTAAATTACAGTACAGGTGTCCCAAAACTCTTAACTACATAAATTCGAATGTGCGATGAAATTGGAAAGTCGCAAGACAAGTATTGCGACAAGGTCTGGTTCAAGGCACTTGCTGACAACAGACAGAACCGACATCAAAGTGATTCTGTACATTGGTTTGACCTATTGCCTTTCAAGCAGAAAGGCTTGTACAGTGTTCGAGCTCTGAACTTTTTGGAGTTTACGTGCAAATTTACATTAGAAATTTACCGTGAGCTTAACGGTGAAGAAAAACATCTCTGCACAATTGCAAATCAATGGTGTGTGTCAAATTCCCAATCTAAATATACTGCGCCCGCCAGGTAACTATGACCCAAATTCTTTCAGTCTGAACGGACCTGTGCTGGGCAATAGGACGTTTATAGACCGGATAATGATGACCATTGAAGATGTGGAAAGGCTACTGTTAGAAAGCCACAATTTTTTTTCACAGGAAAAACTGTCGAGCAACGCCGAATTGATAAATGGGTATGGATTGACAGAGATGCAAGGAATGGTAGCGTCGGGCAATCGATCCACACCACTGATATCTATTGGCAACATCTTCAATGTTATAGAGTATAAGGTAAGTTTTACAATGGAACACATCCTGTGTGTATGTGATTAAATATAGTATTTCAGATGATTTTATTTTATATCATGGATAGAATTATTACGCCTCATGTAAGATGTTTTTTCTCTTAATTTCTTTTTTTTCAGCTAGTGAATGACGATGATAAAGAAGTTCTAGGAACAAAGCAAAAAGGAGAACTGTATCTAAAAAGCTTGTGTATCTTGAAGGTATTATTTTTAATTATTCGTATTGTTCCGCTGTCAAATTTGAAATTCAAAAGTAGGTAAGTAGGTACGTAGTGAAATACAACAGTTATAATTTTTCCATTTATTTTATTAGTAAAACCAGCAGAACATTACTCTACAACACTTATTGACGTATGCAAGCGATCACATTGTTCAAGTGGTTAGGTCGAAAATGCCATGGCTTTGCACGCTCAGCCAGCCTAGCCAGACTCAAATTCTAGCTATTAGAGCACCAAAAAACATTAATAATAAATAATAATAATAATAATAAATCTCTATTTGGAACAGTAACATTTAGGTGCGTGCATTACAAAATATGAAAAACGATGTCACCTGCAGAAGTTAAAAACTGTGTCGAAGGTAAAAAAAATTCCGTCTTGGAAAAAGTTAAAAATTATTTCTCAATTCTCCGATATGTTGGCGTTAACTTACTTACGTGATTCACCTGAAGTCCTATTGCTCGTGTGCCAACCTAATAAATAAGAAAAAGACGTGCATTTGCATAAAAATTGTTAAAAAAATTTGAGCGTATACCTTTGGTCATGTTTACAGTCTACGTGGACTAAATTCTGTTAATTCAGCTAACATTAATTTGCAGGGATATGTCAAAAATGAAGAAGCTTACCACGACACCATCACCGCCGACGGCTGGTTGAAGACCGGAGACATATTTTACCGCAACGAGGAAGGCCATCTCTTCTTCGTTAACAGAACTAAGTTGGGTTTCAAGTATATGAACCACCATGTAAGTTTTTATTATTTTAACAAAGTAAGACTCACCTAAGATTATTTAAAAGCGAAAAATTTTTTCGGGTGCGCCGGCGGGATTCGAACCCACGTCTCCCGGGTATGCGCCCCAACGGGTGTTCTACCAATTGAACCACGTCGCATCCAACCGACTCCCCCGAAATTCTTAATCGCTTACATACGCCAACAGTGGCGTGTGGTAACATCCATCGCAACTATTAGAAGCTACGACTCCTACGTTCCAAATTACATTGGAAATGCGTAAGAAATGATGTACCACATCTATTTATTCAAACATTATTTATTTTATTAGCAGTACGGCTGCTCACCGAATCTAAGATTATTTAAAAGCGAAAAAGTTTTTCGGGTGCGCCGGCGGGATTCGAACCCACGTCTCCCGGGTATGCGCCCCAACGGGTGTTCTACCAATTGAACCACGTCGCATCCAACCGACTCCCCCGAAATTCTTAATCGCTTACATACGCCAGCAGTGGCGTAACAATGCCAACAGTTTTAAATAATCTTAGATTCGGTGAGCAGCCGTACTGCTAATAAAATAAATAATATTTGAATAAATAGATGTGGGACATCATTTCTTACGCATTTCCAATGTAATTTGGAACGTAGGAGTCGTAGCTTCTAATAGTTGCGATGGATGTTACCACACGCCACTGTTGGCGTATGTAAGCGATTAAGAATTTCGGGGGAGTTGGTTGGATGCGACGTGGTTCAATTGGTAGAACACCCGTTGGGGCGCATACCCGGAAGACGTGGGTTCGAATCCCGCTGGCGCACCCGAAAAACTTTTTCGCTTTTAAATAATCTTAGATTCGGTGAGCAGCCGTACTGCTAATAAAATAAATAATATTTGAATAAATAGGTGTGGTACATCATTTCTTACGCATTTCCAATGTAATTTGGAACGTAGGAGTCGTAGCTTCTAATAGTTGCGATGGATGTTACCACACGCCACTGTTGGCGTATGTAAGCGATTAAGAATTTCGGGGGAGTCGGTTGGATGCGATGTGGTTCAATTGGTAGAACACCCGTTGGGGCGCATACCCGGGAGACGTGGGTTCGAATCCCGCCGGCGCACCCGAAAAACTTTTTCGCTTTTAAATAATCTTAGATTCGGTGAGCAGCCGTACTGCTAATAAAATAAATAACATAAGACTAACCTCACACTTCCATAGTCCATGTCATCAGCTTTATCACAGTTCTTGGCTGGATATGGACTTCTTTCAAAGAAATTATTTATAAGACCAATATTGTACACTGTTTGAGCAATAAATGATTATCTAAATATCGATCTATCTATAATTCCGTTGAGCTCAGTATTCATCTCTCTCTGTAGCCTGCTATTGTCAGTAGCTTTACTTCGATCTTTGCTAAATCTAGATGAGTCCCAGTCTTCTGAAACGCAGTCTTAAGTCATACTCGTCTACTCTTTATCATCATTTATCAATTTTGCGTTTAATGTAGCCAGTCCATTGTCATTTCAGTTTGCTAATAGGTATTTTGAGCATGTTGATCACTTTGTTTCTTCTGTTTGGGTTTTCACCAAGTCATGCTATTATGCCCAGTCTTTCGCTCTCCTCACTGCCAGCTTCCCTGCACCGATTGTCGCTCCATCTTATCGGGGATCTTTCACACAAGGTCTTCCAAGACACGATCTCCACTCAAGAACTGGTCTACGTGGTCTACTGGTCAGGTGGTGGTTATCAGTTCTGTTAAACTATTGCCACTTCTGCTTCTTAAACCTGATCACTTTGGTTTTATAAAGTATCTCCCTCATGTCTGATTCGATTTATCACAGATACTTCCAGTATAATTTTGTCCGCAACGCACTGAGTGACTTTAAACTTGTGCATTTATTTATAGGAGACTTCTCCAAGCAAAGATTAAAAATGATAATCTCCGCACTTGACTTATTATTCCATGTTATATTCCTAGGTATACCCTGAGGAGATTGAGAGTGTGATTGGCTCGATACCGGGAGTGCAGCAGTGCGTGGTGTGCGGCGCGGACGCAGGGCCCGCTGCTGCCGTGGTGCTGCGGCCGGGCTGTGACGTCACGAGGGACCAGATACACCAGGCTGTTGAATGTAAGTTGGTACTTTCACTTTAAAAGGCGCAGAAAACTTTTTTAATCAGGAAATTTTGGTGTTTTCTTACTCAGAATCAAGAGCGCTACTAATTTTTGTAATAAAAAAGTGACCCTAATTTTCAAAACAATTTTTTTATGTCCGTTTCGTAACGAGCCATACAAATTATTCACAGCGACATTGAGTGACCACAAGCGACTGCGTGGGGGCATCGCTTTCGTCAAGGCGTTCCCGCGCACTCATAATGGCAAGATCAATCGAAACAAATGCCTGCAGCTTGTCGAAGACCTGACCAGCACAGGAGAGTGCTTCTGAGATATTTATTTACCTACCAACTTTTAATCGCCGCTTCGTAGGTACGCGTAGTCTCAGTCGAATTGAAATTCCCATGGGATCTCCTAAAAAACTACATCACGGCGTTTATTTTAGGTTGTTTAGGTTTGTATTTAGCTTTTGCTGTGACACGTTCCGCTGTCGTTCGCGCGCGTCGTCACAGTGTGTATTTTTGTACAGTCGAAAGCATAAATATGTATACAGTCATTGCGTCAAAACATGTAAACATCAACCTTAAGGTTAATGACATAGAGTTGTATAGATATTATTGACACCTTGTTAACGTATAAATATATTTTTGCACGTGACCGTACCTATTAAGTTTTTTTTAAATAGGTTCCAACTGAAATACAGCTTTTGTTAAACGTGCACCCATGCAAAATTACATGTCTCGCTTTAGGATTTTACATAAATCCCGTGGGAATATCGTGATAAAAAGAAGCTTAAGTGTTATTCCAGACATGCAACTAGTTATAAACCAAATTTTATTCAAATCTAATAGCTATTTTAGCGTGAAGGAGTAAGAATAAAACACACAGACTTATACGCGCGCACATACTCACTTTCTGCACACATTTGTAATATTAGAAGTATTAAACATTATAGAATCTTTAATGTTTTATTGATTACTCTTTGTGCTTCCTGATTTACCACCGTCATAGAATTCCTTATCCAGATTTACGTAAAATGTATCTTTTGATCTGTTGCCGGGGCATCTGGCCGAGCTGCGTGGTGTAGCTAAAAGGTATGTTTGATGACGCAGGGACATAAGTAAAAAAAAATATTTGTGATATTATTAAGGAGAACCAAAAGTTCTCGATTAATTTTTGTGAGCACCTTCTGCACCAACTGAAATCAACAAGGGAGTAGGAAGTCATTTAAAAAAAAAATACACAATTAAGAAACTGTTATGTAGTCAGGGTCGCGTCATCAAAATCCATGTGGAGGAATATAAATATACTATGGAAGTAGGTATATGAAATATATCCCTGTTGTCCTTAGTCAGGGCATAACTTGAGAACAACTTCACCAATTTCATTCATCTGTAGCGACTACTAGCGCCATCTAGTCATCACATGAGAAACTAATTACTAGATTCTCCATCGCACTATCGAAGTTTCTCAACTCAGCTGCATAAATTTAAACTCAATTTAAGCTACAATAGAGAAATATTTCTCTAGGCAGATGTTATGTATTTATGTTACTGTTTCTGCATCAATAAAATATTTCATTTCATTTCAAATACAACTTCCAACTTTCATCTTTCGGACTTCGGTCCCCAGGCATAACATCTGCCTGGAGAGAGATCTCTGAATTGCAACTACCCCCAAATTGGTGATCTTTCATGAAAGAATTTTAATACTACGTAAAAGGGTATATATTCGATTTAAAGTAACCTTATATTTGTAATTATAGTCGGAGCTGTTATAGAGAGTTGATAGTTGGCAAATATTACGAGTATCCTTAAGGATCTGGGAGCTGCAGCATTAATATGTTTTTTTACAATTTCACGCGTAATAGAAAACTGGAATTAAAATTAACAAAAGTCTGCGCGTGAACAAAGTCGCAGGCTAAAACTAGTAACTAAATAAATTGCTTAAATATCATATTTTAAATATATTTTCGCCGTATTCTAATGTATGTGGGAACCAGGCTCGTGAATTAAAGGTAGCGATCGTTTAAAGCCTTTATTGGCAAGCGGAAATAATAAATACTGACACAAATCGTAAGAATTTCGTAAAAAAAATACACACACACACCGTTTACTTTCGTCGTACGTCGTCAACTGCCATAGCATCTCATTTGTTCTTCACTCAAACTCGGTATTCATTCTTCGTCCAAATTCAGACTTACATCATCTCATCACGCTTCAATACATTTCACATGTATTTGGTATTCAATCGCGCCTGTAACATATCTGGTGAGATTAGTGGGATATCATCAAATGCTTCGACTGAAAAGGCCAGAGCGTTGGGCTATGCAAATAGCGGTTAACGGATAAACATACTTAAATAGATAGATAAATACTTAAATACATTTAATTAAAACACCCAAGACTAGAGAACAGGAACAGGACAAAATCGGCTCTGGCGCGGGGATCGAACCCGAGTTCTCAAGCTTCGTAGTCAGGTTCTCTTACCACTAAGTAGGCTAGTTTAATCCGAAGCCATTCAACCGTTACGACTTTCGCGTGATTGAAACAATGACCCTAGCAGACTTAGATTGCTTCCTTTCTTTAAAAAAAAAACGCCTGGAGGGGCAGGACGTACCTTGATACACCGGAATGTGATGCTTGCTTGCTTATATTTGACACAACACAAAAGTTATTTTTAACAATAAAAATGTTCACCAGCACGACATTTTACACTTTAACGTAGTTTTTCACAATTTTGGAGTACCTAATTAAAGTTCATTTTGTGCGTTAGAGCGTCACTCGCGAGTCTCTTGTTTTCTTGTTCGAAATTCGGTGCACTGGTATTCTAGCGGGATGGGAAAGGAGGGATATCTGTTGCCAGAGTGTAAGTGTGCTTTCGAGTTATGTGTGTTTCGTACTGTAATGCGTTCAATAAAAACTAAAACTAAATAAATAACATAAATGGTGCAGCCAACGCTCTTAATATCCTTCTGTTCCCTGGCCTCTACGTTACATCACCATTGGAATGCCATCAATTTCAGCAGGCTCTGCTTAACCGCCGCTAAGTTACTGCAGAAGTGGTCCTCGCTAAGTGTTCCTAAAGACCAAGGCAAGTGATTTTTTAATTCCAAAACAGGAGGAAGTTCTATGTTGTATTAGCATTTAGATTTGCTGGTAATTTTACTCGCTACCCTACCTGTTAATTTTAGAGTTGCCAGCCACTTAAACACTTACTATTTAATATTATACATGCCAAAGTAACTTTTTGTTTTTGTGTGCTCCTCTTTCCGCTAAAACAAATGAACTTAGTTTTAATTTGATATGGAAATAGTTAGAGACCCCGAGAAGTTCATGAGATAGTTTTTATGTAGGATATAGGACAGTGAGAAAGTGATAAAACAAATTTTTCGCAGACGGAGTCGAATTTCTTGAATAATAAAAAATACGAGCAATTGTTTGTACCGAATTTTGTTTTTTTTCTCTGTTTTTATAAATGAGGTTATAAATTCTTTTGTTTGTTGAAAATGACGCTTTAGTCAATCAAACAGTATAGGTACCATGTACCATAAACTGTACGTCTCAATGCAGGGAGCAGGTCTCCTTTTACCCGACTACGGCAAAGCCAAAAGGAAGGGTAATAATTTTAGTAGCTAGCAGCATTTTAGCAGTAGTTAGTAGTGACTCCTTATCCGATTACGATAAATACCTAAGGTGTTTTATTTTGAAAACAGATCTACAATATTATTTTCTGTATTGCATAGTATATGGTATTTAAGAATCATTGCATTGTACAGGCAAGAAGCCATGTCGTGGGTCACCGCACCATATCCATAATCGCCGTTGAACAATGACGAGCAGTCAGCGCCAACTGCCGCAGCCGCAGCAATTAGAGGATGCCTCGTTAACAGTGATTCATGTTTGTTGCGATATCGCTGTATTGCACGATTCAATGAACATCCTACTGCTGTGGTGAGGATGTTCCCATGGGACACAGACACTTTTAAAGTCACAAGACACAAATTCACAGCTCACACAACCACACGCGAGCACGTGTCGTATCATTTGTCTGTCAGTCAGTGCATTACTAGAGAATGGAAGAGGGGTGAGCAGGGGGGGGGGCTGATGGTGGTGGTGGTGATGCTGAAAAGTTTATCGGTAGGACCACATTAGAAATGACGGAATTCGCGCCAAAACTAAAGTTATCGACGTAGCTCAAAGTTCGCTGTCTTAAATGTATAAAACCAATCCAAAGTGGAACGGAATTGTATTAAACATTCATCTCTTTTGGGTCATTAGCACTCAATTAAATTAATGCTCCGAGAGTTGCTGAGAAACAGTCTTATAAAAGTTATTCAGAGGACCATAAAATTAATGAACAAAATCATTAGGAGTGCAATGATTTAAATTAACGATCCGGCAGTAAAGCGCTTTGAGTGATTGTTTTTTAACCAACTAAGGAGGGAGAGCTTATGGTTTATAGGCGACTACGAAAAAGGAAGAGGTTGTCGATTTAGTTGTATATATATACAGGGTGGATGACGACGGGGACCTTCCCAAAAACAAGTGATAGGTAGTGTTGCTTAAACTGAACAACTTTCTCCAATGAACATAGGTCGAAAACGAAAAAAAAAATTCAGACTCCCATACAAAATGTATTGGTTAGCTGACCGAAGAGAGAAAATTCCTGTTACCTGTTTACGGGAAGGTCCCCCGCCGTCATCCACCCTGTATGTATATAATATATTTTTCTCAAACATGCTATGAAATATTGACGTTATGTTCCTTAAAATACGCCACGAACTGTCACGTTGCAGGTGCGGCTAGACGAGAGGTCAATAATGGAATTTCATACAACATTGCTGGCCAAGGCCAGCAAAGTGATCGTCTATTGTTTTATGTGACACAGCACCATGACGTTTAATAGGTCGACGTGGTCGACGTGGATGGATGGATGGACGGACGGATGGACGGACGGACGGACGGACGGACGGACGGAGGGATGGATGGATGTTGATGGATGGATGGATGGATGGATGTTGATGGATGTTGGTTGATGGATGTTGATGGATGTTGGTTGATGGATGTTGATGGATGTTGGTGGATGTTGGTTGATGTATGTTGATGGATGTTGGTTGATGGATGTTGATGGATGTTGATGGATGTTGGTTGATGGATGTTGATGGATGTTGGTTGATGGATGTTGGTTAATGGATGTTGATGGATGTTGATGGATGTTGATGGATGTTGATGGATGTTGATGGATGTTGGTTGATGGTTGTTGATGGATGTTGATGGATGTTGGTTGATGGATGTTGATGGATGTTGGTTGATGGATGTCGATGGATGTTGATGGATGTTGGTTGATGGATGTTGATGGATGTTGGTTGATGGATGTTGGTTAATGGATGTTGATGGATGTTGATGGATGTTGATGGATGTTGATGGATGTTGATGGATGTTGGTTGATGGTTGTTGATGGATGTTGATGGATGTTGATGGATATTGGTTGATGGATGTTGATGTATGTTGATGGATGTTGATGGATGTTGTTGGATGTTGATGGATGTTGATGTATGTTGATGGTTGTTGATGGATGTTAATGGATGGATAGATGGATGGATGTTGATGGATGTTCTTGTTCATGGATGTTGACGGATGTTGATGGATGTTGATGGATGTTGATGGATGTTGATGATGTTGTTGGTGATGGTGATGGTGATGGTGATGGTGATGGTGATGGTGATGATGATGGCGGTGATGATGGTGGTGATGATGATGATGCATGTTTGAGAAAAACTCTATACAAGCCTTGGCCACGAACAGGGATTGCCGGCCTCGTATCTCTAGATGGCCGAGTGTTATCGAGATAACTACTCGGCCGGCAATCCCCTATTTCGCGGCCGCTGCAGTAATGTACTATTTCTCAAACATGCTATGAAATATTGACGTTATGTTCCTTAAAATACGCCACGAACTGTCACGTTGCAGGTGCGGCTAGACGAGAGGTCAATAATGGAATTTCATACAACATTGCTGGCCAAGGCCAGCAAAGTGATCGTCTATTGTTTTATGTGACACAGCACCATGACGTTTAATAGGTCGACGTGGTCGACGTGGATGGATGGATGGACGGACGGATGGACGGACGGACGGACGGACGGACGGACGGACGGAGGGATGGATGGATGTTGATGGATGGATGGATGGATGGATGTTGACGGATGTTGATGGATGTTGATGATGTTGATCATGTTGTTGGTGATGGTGATGGTGATGATGATGGCGGTGATGATGGTGGTGATGATGATGATGCATGTTTGAGAAAAACTCTATACAAGCCTTGGCCACGAACAGGGATTGCCGGCCTCGTATCTCTAGATGGCCTCGTTAAAACTCGGCCATCTATAACTACTCGGCCGGCAATCCCCTATTTCGCGGCCGCTGCAGTAATGTACTATTTGTTTGTTACTTCAGAACTCCGTTAAACACTTCTAACAAAGTCCCGTTTTATCTGAGCCTTATTTTTTTTTGCTGGACCGATGAGTGGATTTTGGTGAAATCGAGGGAACTCTTCAACTGTTCTTTGGATACCTCTAGTAATTTGGGTATATTTTGTAGTATTTCTACCATTTTCTCTAAAAAAATATCATTTAGTGAAATGGAACTGATGATGAAGCTCTAAATATTATGTGTGTGAAATTCTTATATCCTAAGCTAATTTTATACATAGACTTGAGAACTGCTCCTCATGAATCGATAAAGAAACCAAAACCGATTAAAAATGTGTTTAGTAATGCAGGTAAGAGATTAGCTTACTATTTAACCACCGACACAAAAAGAGGGGTGTTATAAGTTTGCCCGCTATGTGTGTGGCATCATAGCTCTGAAACGGGTGAACCGATTTGGATGCGGTTTCTTTATTTGAAAGCCGGTTTTTTGGCGATGGTTTTTAGACATGTTTCATTAAAATTGGTTCATCCGTTTCAAAGTAATCAGCTCTTTTATCTGCGGAAGCGATCTTAGACGCATAATGGGCATTTACTTTATTTTTAAACATAATGTGAACTCATTGCGTTGGGAGGTTTTAATTTTTTTTAATTTATAGACTCCTCCAATAATTGTAAAATGATTGCTTGCGTAATACTTGAATGCCCCAAAGGTCTGAAGGTCATGATCAATAAAAACATTTAAAATCGCTGATTTAAAGTGACAAGTTGACATCTATAAAATTTAAGTCCCGTTTTACCTTATAGGTGTCTCAAAGAACGAAGTTATATCAGAAAGATATCATTCACCTATAGGTAGCATACTCAAATGCGCTCCACAAAGGCCCGGGTCTTTGATCTCGTATCTCCCTGTTTGACAGCTGTCACGCGTTTTGACAGCCTGATTCAAACTTTGACATTTCGTTTACAATGCTTAAGATATTTGCTTACGAACGGCACATCAAAGGGAACGTTTTGCGTTTATGAATTACATTGTTACGTTTTGATGTTTCGGTATACTCATTATGAAGAAAAGTGCTATACTTGGCGTTTTATCACAGGAATGTACTGTGGGTACTGAACTCTAATTTAGGTAGATAAGTACGGGAAACGCGCGTGATGCTAAACTAGCAGATAATAAGTTATTCAATTTTCTTCTATGTGGATTTATTCATTAATTAAAACTATACTTTTACAAACTTAGGCCCAGCACCTTCGGCTGTCCGGAGCAATCTGCCCTGGCTCGTATACCGTTGACAATTCTATTTATTTAAAATCAAGTTCTAGAAATTATGTCTAAATTTATACATAACAAACTTAGACTAACCTGCCAGTTGGACAACATTTACCACTGGCTAGCGGTATAGAGCCGTGCCTACAGCACCTATTTTGGAAAGCTAGTAAAATTGTTCGTCTCGGCTTATTGACGTCTCACTGCAGCGTACATAACAGGCCTTCTCACAGAATAAGTGGGTTTGAGCCATAGTTTCCAAACGGACTCAGTGCGAATTGGAAACTTAGACATAGACATAGACATAGACATAGACATAGACATAGACATAGACATAACTTTATTCGACATCAAAAAACAAAAAACATAATTGCAGATGTCGAAAAGGAATTTGACTCAGCATAAGCTGTAGTAGATGCCTGCTACAGCGCTGATTTTCAGTCAAACCCTTCATATCCGCGTCCGTCCGTACTTCACACACACAGAAGTAAACTTAACAAACGCTTGATCAAACATAACATTGGACCCAATAGGCCAACCTGATCCTAAGCTATCCGCACGATGCGTGATAAATCGACCAAGTTCACTAATGCCGGCCTTTATGCGGAACCGCCTATCGCTGACTAGACGATATAACTTGTTTAATCACCTCTGACAGCGGGCTGTGGCGTTGGCACAGGAACCAGCGAAAATCAACCAAACCAGTCAGTTCTTTGAGGTGACAAATGAACAATTAGATTTCCTGATAGTGACCATCAACCATGGACATCCGCAACATCAAAGGATCCAAATTGTCCAGAAAATATCAAATGATAAAATTTAAAACATGTTTAAAAAACCGGACAAGAGCGACTTGGACTCGCGCACGAAGGGTTCCGTACCATTATCTATAAAAACGGCAAGAAAATCACGTTTTTTTTGTATGGGAACCCCCCTTAAAATTTTTTTTCATTTTAATTTAATTGTTTATTTTTAAAGTGAATATTTAACTTAATATTCTGTGAATATTTTAAGCGTCTACCTGTGCCGTTACCAATATTGAGCAAAAACGAGCAAAAAAATCACGTTGGCTGTATGGGAGCCCCTTAAATATTTATTTTATTCTGGTTTTTAGTATTGTGAAAATTTCAACTGTCTAGCAATCACGGTTCAAGAGATACAGCCTGGTGACGGACGGACGAACGAACGGACAGCAGAGCCTCAGTAATAGGGTCCCGTTTTCACCATTTGGGTACGGAACCCGAAAAGAGCTGGCACAATGGCTGAAGCGGCCGAGAACAGGAAAGTATTAAAATTACTTACAATTACGTTGCTATCGGTTTTGAGACCCGCTGGTTCCTTGCATTCCCGATGCACACAACTTGATTAAAGAAGTGCAAAAGCGTCTGGTCGACACTACTTAAGACCAAAGGGCTGACAGCTATATCTCTCAACGAATCGCCATCGCCATTCAAAGAGGGAATGCTGCCAGCCTTTTGGGTACAATTCCACGAGGGCCTTTTTAGGGTTCCGTAGTCAACTAGGAACCCTTATAGTTTCGCCATGTCTGTCCGTCTGTCTGTCTGTCCGCGGCTAAGCTCAGAGATCGTTAGTACTAGAAAGCTGTAATTTGACATGAATATACATATCAGTCACGCCAACAAAGTGGTAAAATAAAAAATAAAAAAATAATTTTTTTTAGGGTACCTCCCATATACGTAAAGGGGGGTGATTTTTTTTTTCTCGACTAATCCTATAGTGTGGGGTATCGTTGGATAGGTCTTTTAAAACCATTGCGGGGTTGCTAACATGATTTTTCTATTCAGTGATCTGTTAGCGAAATATTCAACTTTAAAGTGAAAAAAAATATTAAAATCGAGCGTCCCCCTCCTCTAAAATCTAAACTGTTGGGTGGAAAAATTTGAAAAAATTCAGAATGGTAGTAAATATATCAAATTTACTAGGAAAATTATAGCGGCTAAGATTGCTTGGAAATTATTTGTAGTTTAAGAGTAAATAGTAGCCTAAGGTATAAAACATACCTAAACTTGGCTGATTCCGTACACATACGAAATCCTTAGAAAAATATTACTTGATTTTTTTGTAATGGCTACGGAACCCTACCTTGTGCGTATCCGACACGCTCTTGGCCGGTTTTTTATTTAGTAGACTTAATCTACGTTTATTAGTTTTTGGGTCATTCTAAAATTTTAGGCAGAACACTCTGTTACTATTTGTATGGAGCTATCACTCTGTTACCACGCATTATTACATATATTACAGAAATACTAAGAATCTTTTTTGATTCCGATCGTCAATTATTATCTGTGATATATTGCTGATTGCAATCATCAATCATTTCACTTAAATAACCGCAGAAAATAGACAGTGTAACCGGAAACAACTTTTTTTAGGGTGGGACAAGTTTACCTGTGCAAAATTTTAGAATGACCCTTTTAAGTTAGATATTTAGTTTATAGTTAAGTTTTAAGTACCTATTGTTATTTTTTCTTAATGTATGTTTGTAGTTTCAACAAATATAGACTAAACGTATTACTTCGAAATGATTTTCGATTTACAATGTAAACAATTTATACAATGTAAAAAAAAATGGAGACAACTCCAATTGCCGATGTGTTGCTATCCTAGGGGGCTAAGTTAGTAAAATAAGCTTGTACGGTCAACGTCATAAATAAGTGATTACTTTTGTACCCTGTCACTTTAACGTCATGTTTGAAAAGCCATACGAAATTATGTAACGACTGAAAGCGACAAGGTACAAAAATGATCACATAATTATGACGTTTACTGTACAAGGTTCTTCGGTACATTGACATTCATATCAATTTATAAAGACTTGACTCGACAGAAAGTCTATATTTAACATCAAGTAAAACACTTTTGGGGTTACACCGAATTCATAGTCGCTCAAGCAAAAAAGTGCTTCCTAAAATAGAAATAATGAGATGAAATCAAATCTCATAATGTAAGGGTCAGGATGAAAGCAGAAGCGGTATTATTCGTACAAGTAGGTGCTTATATTGTGATACACAGAAGAACTAGGTATCTCCTAAATCTAGGTAAGAGTAGCTTAAGAACTATAACTGGTATAATTACTGGCCATAACTTGTTAAATAGGCACTTAAGCGTAATAGGTATAAAAAGTGACCCCTCCTGTCCACATTGTGGGAAGGAGGAAACGAGTGAGCACATCCTAACCGAGTGTGTCATGTACGCGGCAGCGCGGCGTGATGTATTCGGGAGTGACGAGCTGAGGGAGGAGGAGCTAAAGGATGTCTGTCTCAAAGATGTCCTTTTGTTCAGCAGGAGAACAAGAAGATTCGAGGAGAATTGCTGTGTGGGAGCGCTGCTGGGACAGTAACCTGTCGGCTCCAACCACGGGGAACTGGGCTGAATGACTGTGCAAACGATCGACAGCCCGCCTGACTCAGCAAGGCGTCCCCTCACACATCATCATTATATTGTGATAAAAATAACTTTGGTACAAAATACATGAATACTAAATTGAATCACGTAGGTTCACGGTTGACTTTCTGTTCAAATCAACCTTGAAAAAGAACCACAAATTGGTATAAAGATGTCGGTCCTATCTCGACTACTAGGTATATACGTGAGTTACATCTAAGCACGTGGCACGAACTAACACGTGGGCAGGGCACATCGCTCGTAGAACTGATGGCCGATGGGGCCAAAACGTTCTCGAATCGAATCGTGGTCGTTGTCCACGGACCGGAAGACGGAGTGTAGGTAGGCCTCCAACAAGATGATTTGACGATTTGTTAAGGTTGCGGAAATAAAACGCGTTGGATGCGAATGGCTCAGGCCCAGTCTGTTTGGTGAACCTTGTGGGAGGCCTATGTTCAGCAGTGGACGTCTTTCGGCTGAATTGATGATGATTACGTGAGAGACCCGTGTTTCTTATTTTTAACCCCCGACACAAAAGAGGGGTGTTATAAGTTTGACCTCTATGTATTGTGTGTGTGTCTGTCTGTGGCATTCATAGCTCTTAAGCGGGTGAACCGATTTGGATGCGGTTTTTTTTATTTCAAAGCGGGTTTCTTGGCAGTGGTTCTTAGACATTGTTTAATCAAAATTTGTTGAACGGTTTCAATGTTATCAACTCTTTCGTTAGCTGCGGAAGGGATCTTAAATAGACGCATAATGGATATTATTATATACTTTATTTATATGTGTGACCGAATTGCGTTGGGGGTTTTTAATTTTTTTAATTTATAGTTATAGTAATTTATTTATTAATTTCTGAGTAATTGGTTGTCTGGAAGAGATCGCTTTTTAGCGATAAGACCGCCTATTGTCTACCTGAATTTTTATTTTTGTAATGTCACTGTACTGTTTTTGGTGATCAATAAAGAATATTTGTATTGTATTGTATTGTATTGTAATTAAGTAGACTGTAAAGTGACTAAGTATCAAAGTTTGCACCTTTTTAAATCGAAATATAAAAAAATATTACTGCAGGTGACCTGGTTAAGGTTGCGGGATCACGTTGGATGCGGATGGCACGGGACCGATCTGTTTGGCGAGCCTTGGGGGAGGCCTATGTTCAGCAGTGGACTTCTATCGGCTGTAATGATGATGATGGTGGGCATACCGATCCCGTAATATACATTTACTCGCAATTGTAGTAGTGTGATTGCGAATTGTCTAGCTTTGAATGCATAAATAAATAATAAATGGCATCAAAAGGTAACAGCCCGGCCAGACATAATCGCCCGGGGAAATATTCCAAATTGGACTGTCTACTGTAAGTATCTACTCAAACAGAATGCTTCATTTGCTTTGCTAACTTATTAGTTAGCAGCTTTTCCATTGATATGGAAATCATTGTTTATTATAACTAGCTTTACTAGCTTTTGTTCGCGCCTTCGTCGTCGCAAATAAGTAAAAATTTAGCTCCTCCTCCAGCTGCTTCTATTATAACAATGAAACATTGTCCATGATTGTAATCATTTATTTCATAGTACGCCTTAGATAAAATATTAGTGTCTGAGTATGTATTATAATACCGAAAAATCATAATACCTACAATGTAAATATCGCCGCTTAACACAACAAAATTCAAAATATCGAAAGTACAACCGAAGGTCGAAATATCTATTTTCAAATGACCGAAAGTACGAAATCCCAAAAACAGAAGATCGATTATGATTGACCTATGAGAGGAGATCCGAACATTAAAAAGTGGAGTGAGAATCCAAATATAAAAGATTTAGATTTTTTTTAAAGTTGAAAAATTAAGCTACTAGTAGTTCTGTGCTGTTACAAAAAAATACCTAACATCGAAGGCTAAGGCGGGAGCTACGGTACGCTTCGCTCTCGCCTTAGCCTGCTTAACATAACCTATCCGAGTCGCTTCTGCCCCGAAACGTCTTGCTCGCTCTCTTCGCTCGCTCGCTGCCTAAAAGGAGATTTTTATAGTTTTTCGACCTTTCGTGTGAATTCGAGATTGTAATCTTCGAGCGTTTAGGCTTTCAGTCAAACGTATTTTCGGGACTTTGAACTTTCAGTCATAATAATGCCACAATAGAGGCACCCCCGCGCAAGGCCGTTCTGTTTGGCGAATAATGTATGTATGTATGTAAAACTCTTTATTGTACGTAAAACATGAAAATTAACAGTTAACAAGAGAAACAGATGTACAAAGGCGAACTTATCCCTTAAAGGGATCTCTTCCAGTTAACCTTTGAACGATTGACAGACAAGAGTAGGCATACAATGCAGAGTAAAAAGAGTCGAAATCAAAAGTAAACCCAAACCAATAAACTTAACATAATCAATACATAAACATACAAAGAATACACGCAAGTACACACTAATATAATATATCATGAATACAGAAGACTAATACATATCATATCAACATAAATAGACTAACTACATAAAAATTACATAAATACATTAATATACGCATATACACTAAACAGAGAATACAATAGAGGTTGTCTCTATTTAAGAGGAACCAATAATGGGGGAGGCCTTTGTTTACCACAGGTATTTCGGTTAAAATGATGATGAGAGTGTAATTTCTCGCTCCGCTACAGACTGGTTAGATCAATTTACCAAAATCGGTATTTCCTAGTAGCAAAATTTCCATTCGCATTTATTCCCAAATGCTTTTTTTTCACTATAGTTTTTACTGAAGTTTATTTTCACAGTAGCATTTTTACCCAATTGGGAATGTCTAAAAAAAATTACCAGTGGTTTTATATTTTTTTTTGTATAGAAAAGTCAATTATAAGAAACTAAGTAATTTCAATATTTTGTCATTTAGTTCTCTACTTTTTTCAAAATTTATTATTGAAACTATTTTAGTTGATGACGCCAGATTATAATTGAGGGCTCCCACAATGCCAAATTTCTAAATCTATATAAATGCGTACGATAAGGCAACCTCTTTAATTATTTTTTGCGTAGTGGTACACTATACACTGTGTCATTTTACTGGCACTGACAAAGTGCTAGATGTCAGACAGCGGGTCCAAATCAAACTCCGTAGTACAATCCACGCGTAAATTGTGAAGAATTCTAACCACACAGAATAAAGTACGACTTGAACCGGTCACGCAATTTACACTTATGTCAAATGAAGGTCATTGCTTATTTGTTATATAATAAATTTATTACATAACATTAAAATTAAATAACTACAGAAAACGATTTAAAAATCATTTATCTCGAAATGGTTTTCGATTTTCTATATATTGCAAAAAAATATATTAGCGTTTTAAAAGGAAAAACCACCATGATATGTCAATACGGTATATTGGACACGAGTAAAGACTAACAGCGTTGCTAGGACACAGTAGAAGAACACAATACATATTTAAACACAAAGAGGTTTACAATCTCTATATGTTTCGACCTACCATGAAACATAGTATTTTTTGCTAGATTTATAGCCGACTGATTATCATTGAAAATTATTATATCTACTTGCTTACCTATACATTCATTGAGGAAAGTCTTTATAAACAATGCCTCCTTACATGCATCAGAAAGTGACATATACTCCGCCTCGGTAGTTGATAACGCGACGGTACGTTGTTTCCTACTTTCCCAGCAAGTAACAGAATTTCCAATTTTGAAGACATAGCCCGTATAAGACCGTCTATCAATCTCATTAGAAGCCCAGTCTGCGTCTGCAAATCCCGTCACAGATAAACGACTGCTCTTCTCATAGGTAATGCTGTAGTTAATTGTACCTCTGAGATAACGCAACACGCGTTTTGCCGCTTTCCAGTGGACTTCAGAATAACAGTTATTGAACTGACTCAACACGCTGACAGCGTGACATATATCAGGACGCGAACAAACAGCAACATACATAAGACAACCTATCAACTCACGATATTCTAAGCTGTCATCTTTCCCTTCAGCTTTACTTAATTTCTGACACTGCATCGGAGTCTCAACAGGCTTACAGTCTTGCATTTTATACTTTTCCAGTATCTTCTGGATGTATGCGCTTTGATCAAGCTCAATATTGCCATTCTGTTTCCTGATTCTTAATCCTAGAACTCTTTCTACAGAACCAAGATCTTTCATCACAAACTCTTTCATCAATAATTCTTTAATCTTGACTTTTTCCGCATTATAATTGCTAAATATTACTAGATCATCGACATAAAGAGCGATGATTACAAGCTTATCGCCATTTCTCTTAATGTAGACGCATGGTTCCGAGATCAATCTCTTGAACTTTAGTTTATTTACAAGTACGTGATTAATCTTCTCATTCCATGATTTAGGCGCTTGTTTTAGACCATATACAGCCTTATGTAGTCGATACACTTTATTCTTGCCTTTTCCTGCTTCGAAGCCTTCTGGAATTTCCATGAACACAGTCTCTTTCAAGTCTCCATTTAGAAAAGCTGTTTTAACGTCCATGTGGTCAATCTCCATGTCGTACTCCGCAGCCAAAGCTAATAACATCCGTATGGTTTCGTATCTCACTACAGGCGAAAATGTTTCAAAGTAATCCACTCCATACTTTTGTGTAAATCCTTTTGCCACCAGACGTGCTTTGTACTGTAACAGTTCACCATTAATCCCTCTTTTCTTCTTAAAAATCCATTTAGTCTTTACCGGTTTTGCTCCTTTCGGTAAATCAGCTAATGTAAAGCACTTGTTATCCAAAAAGGATTGATACTCGTCTTTGATCGCAGCTCGCCACTGCTTAGCTTCAGGACCACTTAACGCTTCCTTTATTGTTCTCGGCTCGTCAGTACAGCATGCTTCACCTGTCAAAAATGCACACAGGAAGGAATTATCATCGGCTTCCTCAAACACAGCTCTCGAATCATCTGTATCAAATGAAACATCCGGAACATACGTGGCATCTGACAATTGATCTGCGACGTCACTACTTGTCGTAGACTCGGTGTCATCAGCATTATCTATTCTCTCAGAAATTTCTTCTGACTGTACACTGACCTCAGGAACAGAAGGAATCTCAGGTTGGAAAACTACAACAGATTCTTCTTTCGATAAGTTAAGATGCTTGAGGAATTTGTTCTCTACAAACTTAACATTTCTTGCGATTGTACTCTCAACGTCTAAGAGTCTGTACCCTTTGGTATTCTCACAATACCCTGCGAATATATAAGGTTTCGCTTTCCGATCTAATTTCTTTCGGTTATTTTGAATAGCGTACGCCAAGCAACCAAACACACGTAAGTTATCTAAGCTCACCTTACGTCCAGTGTAACGTTCTTCTGGCGTCTCACCTCTAACTGCTTTTGTAGGAGAGCGGTTCTTGATGTACACCACAGTGTTCGCGGCTTCAGCCCAGAAGCGTTGATCCAAACCAGCTTCCAGAAGCATACAGCGAACCGCCTCGACAATCGTACGGTTCGCGCGTTCAGCAACAGAATTTTGCTGTGGACAGTGAGGAACAGTAGTTTGATGACGAATTCCACACTTATTCAAATACTGCTTGAATCTTGCACTAATGTACTCGCCTCCGTTATCACTTCTCAAGACTTTAATTTTTTTATTAGTCTCGTTCTCCACAAGAGCTTTAAAATTCATAAAACACTCAAAAACTTTGTCTTTTGATTCAATTAAAAAACAAAATGTCTTCCTCGAAAAATCGTCAATAAAAGTTAGCAAATATCTCGCGCCGCCTATCGATTTCACCGGCATAGGCCCGCACACGTCAGTGTGTATCAAGCCTAATAATTCAGTTGCACGTGAAAAAGATTTCTTAGGAAAGGGTAATTTAGTTGCCTTACCTTCAATACAAGAGATGCATTGCTCATACGTTGATACATCATAGTCGATACCAGTAGCCATACCACTCTTGAGTAAATTCATACTCCGACTGTTCAGATGTCCAAGCCGACGATGCCACAAACCCTGGGTTTCAACCTTCACTTGGGTTTCAGAGGAGACGTTCACCGGCATGCCGTGTTCACGCGTAACGGGATTAACAGACGCACCCCCGGATTCTAATAAATAAAGACCGCTAGTGCCCCGTTTCGCAACAGCAATTACCGTACCATTATCATAAATATTACATAAATTCGATGTAAAATTTACTTCAAAACCTTTCTGTGTCAAAATACTGACAGATAACAAATTACATGACAATTTCGGTATAAAAACTACATTACTGACAGTTATCAAACGGTTTTGTAAAAAAAGTTTTACATTACCACGACCCGCAGTAAAAAGTTTTTCACCGTTCGCTACGCTAATTTCTTTCGACGTATCGGACACAAAATCATGCAAAATGTTTTTATTGTTCGTCATATGACACGTTGCACCACTATCGACGTACCACTCATCTGGATCCAGCTTCACCGCCAATGCCGACAGCATGGTCTTGTTATCTGGAGCTTGAGTTTTCTGCGCACCCTGATGACTGGGACTAGATGGCGAGTCCTTACCCGGCGCTTTCTTCCTGCAGTTTTTAGCATAGTGACCTACTTTGCCACATCGAAAGCACTTAGAACGCTTTGTAGTCGAACTAGCTAAGGCATTCTCTTCCGTACCACCTGCAACTTCTTCACCTCTTCTCTGTGCTTCCTGTAATAATTTCATCTTCACCAGATCACTAGAGAGAGAAAGGTTGCTGTGCTCTAATGCCATTATGAGGGGATCAAAATCTTTGGAGAGCCCACTAAGCATTATTATTGCAACGAACTCGTCGTCCAGAGCAGCATTGATATCCTGCAGTTGTTGGGCAATATCTAAAATTCTTGTAGTATACGCCTCCATACTATCAAACTGCTGTAGGTTCAAGCCAAATAACAAACCTTTGTCCTCGAACGACTTTTGCAAGTTCTTCCAGGCATCAAACGCTGTGTTGCAATTTCTGACGACTGAATAAACAGCTGGCTGAACACTGAGACAAATTCGTGCTAGCGCTTTCTCCTGTTTCTTCCTGTCTTCGCACTTTGGTTTTCCTGTCTTGAGATCCTCAACGACGCATTCGAACAGCTCTTCGTGTATGAGTATCATCTTCATTTGAAATTTCCAGGTGGTGTAGTTGCTCACCCCGGAGAGTTTTTCAACATTTATTTGACTACCCATGTTCGTGAACTTTTTGATTACGTTTTAATTATTATATTGTAATCACATGCGTGTTTTTATACGCTCTGCTACCATATTAGCGTTTTAAAAGGAAAAACCACCATGATATGTCAATACGGTATATTGGACACGAGTAAAGACTAACAGCGTTGCTAGGACACAGTAGAAGAACACAATACATATTTAAACACAAGGAGGTTTACAATCTCTAACAAAATAGACATCCCCAATTTGAATTGACACAGAAACAGTCGACGGAGCTCGGCTCACGTGCTCTGTGTGCTTTTGGCCCTTCGGGCCGATGCAAACTTAACATAACCTAAACCTAACCTATGTTTCTGTGTCGATTAAAGTTGAAAAAAACGCGATTGTGAAAATAGACTTCAGAAAAAAGCCATAGTGAGAAAAAAGCTTTTGTGAAAAAATGCGAATGGAAATTTTGCTACTAGGAAATAAAGATTTTGGTAAATTGATCTAACCAGTCCCGCTACAACCTAAGCGTGTCCTTACGCAAACCGCTCGTCCATTTATATGAAGTTTAGTAACCGAGCCATTGATGCAGGATGCGTATTACCTGTCACAAACTAATTCAATTTTACCCAATTTGCATGTTAGCTTTAGTCATAATTAATATTGTTCGGAGATGATTAAGCGGCTGTCATATATTTTAGAGACTGGTTAGAACCGGGATAGTTGCCCCACTTTTTGAAATCAATCCATAATTCTTAGTAAAAAAAGTAATTTTCTTTATTTTTGAAACCGGCCGGTACTTCGTGTTTTCATCGACCAGTTTATAAAAACTGAAAAAAATTATCTTTGATATTTTCAGAGTATTAGCAATTTTTTCACATCAAATATTTCAAATAACACTAAGAAAAAATTAATCAGAGCATTTATATGGAGTATAGCGTTATATGGTTGTGAGACCTGGACCATGACACAAAAGGATAAGCAAAGGTTGGAGGCATTCGAAATGTGGTGCTGGAGAAGGATGGAGAAAATTAGTTGGACGGAAAAAGTCACCAATGAAGAGGTTCTGGAAAGAGTGAAAGAGAAGAGAACATTAATGAAAACAATAGAGAATCGGAGAGGGAAAATGATTGGTCATCTAATAAGACATGATGATTTCATAAGTGTCATCTTGGAAGGAAAAGTAGAAGGGAAGTGAAAAAGAGGGAGGCCGAGAATTGATTATGTAAAGCAAATAAAGGAGAAGGTAGCCGTCATGTCTTATAAGGAGGTCAAGGAGGCAGATTTGAGGAGAGAGAAGTGGAGAGCCATTCATCGGCTACAACGACAAGAGTGTAATTCTTAAATAAGAATATATATAGCAATTTTAGCGGACCTTTTCATTTTGTAACATTTATCCTATGTATGGGATAGTGTCCTGATTCATATCAATGCCGTATAGGATAGATGCCCTCCCCTGAAACGGGACAGCTATCCCCTAAAAATCCCGCTGGCGTTCGTGTCGTCACAGTGTGTACGTATGTTTTTGTGTTTAGTTATAAATTGTTCCCACTGAAAAACAGCGATGTGGCTTGCCACAACATTATGCTGAGTGGGGCCCAATAATTATACTATTCGATATTTTTTATTTGTCTATTTTCCTCTCAAATGTATTTTTTTTCTGTGTTTGTATCGAATATGTGTAAATAAACATCTCTCTCTCTCTCTCTCTCTCTCTCTCTCTCTCTAAAAACTCTGATCGCATTTTGCCTTCCCATGCGACTCAGTCAACTAAGTGGTAGCTGGAAAGTCTCTCGATAAATAATTGAAATAAAATACGATTCATTTGCAAAACTAAAGTAATTATAATCGGGGCAACTATACCCCTGGGGAAACTAGATTGGTATATAAACAAGTCGCGGCCTAGTGTTTTGTTTTGCCTCTCAAGCAGGGAGTCGTGGGTTCAAGCCCGAGCTCACACCTCTGAGTATTTGTTTGTGCGAAATTATATTTAAAATGTGCTATATGGTGATGTAAAACATCGTGGGGGAAACTTCACACATTTGCAAAAAAATTCAATGGTGCGTGTGAGAAGTTTCCAATACGCATTTGGCTCGCGTGGGAAGTGGAACTATAGCTCAAGCAAGCATTCTGAGAGGAGGCCTGTGCCGGGCTGTGTGATTTATATAGGCTAAGATGATGATGAAGCGCTGTGCTACTTATATAATCTTTTAAATCCATTTTTCAACATATTTTACGATTCTCGTGTAGGTATAGTTTAAAGTATCGTGTTTTCAATTTCTAAACTACAGTACCTCTACCATGAGTTTACACTAGTTTACGTGACCGTACTCGCTAGCGACGGCGTAAGTTATTTGTATGGAGAATTGTACAGCACCTCTAGCGGTCACTTACGGAAGTACAATTCTCCATACAAATCATTTACGCTGTCGCTAGCGAGTACGGTCACTGTAAACTAGTGTAAACTCATGGTAGAGCTACAGTAGGGTTGCCATAAGTGTGGGGACTCAGACCGGGACATTTAAAGAAAAACTAGTAAAGGTAGAAAAAAATAAACTTTTATTACAGCAATAGGTAACTTTAAAGATTTAGTCCTTGCCTAAACACAAAACAACTTTTAACACAGCCATTCAATGCCAGCGAGTTTTTTACTTTTTTTTTATGGTTTTCTGTTTGTTGGCGCTTTTCGCTATATATTGGTGAAAATGCACATTATCGGCTACGAGCGCAGCGTGTAGCATGCGCTGCCGCTAGGTATATTAGTGTTTACCAAGTCCAGCCCTCTATTCAATTACTATGATTTTTAAACTGGGACAATTTGCTTATCGGCCGGGACGCCGGGACACCATGCTTCAAACCGGGACATGTCCCGGCGTACCGGGACGTATGGCAACCCTAAGCTACAGTCATATTATATGTATGTTTGCTAAGTCAAAAATATGATTTGAATATAAAAAGTTGAACCAATGATTGATTTATCTCCAATAACCAGACAAACAAAACAAAAAGCGAACCAAATAGATTGTCAATGGAAAAACGATATGACAATTTTGTGCTACGGAATTAAATAAAGCGGTTGAACCATTCCGCCGTGCAAATGATACAGATAGTCGATTATTTGTTCACGTATTGTGGTACTGTGGTGTTTGTACACGTATTGTGGTCGTGGTTTCATTGGTTTACGACTATTATAGCTTACTATGAACTTTTGATACTGTAAACTAAAGCCTTTGTTATATATAAAGAGGCAGTAAGAACCGGAAATTATTTCAGTTCATAGAGCAGTTCATCATTTCATAGTAATGTTAAAAAAACCTTCTTGAGTAGAATCCGGCAAAAAATAACAAAAAAACGTCTTTTTTTAGGGTTCCGTACCCAAAGAGTAAAAACGGGACCCTAATTACTGAGACTTCGCTGTCCATCCGTCTGTCCGTCTGTTCGTCCGTCCGTCTGTCACCAGGCTGTATCTCACAAGCCGTGATAGCTAGACAGTTGAAATTTTAACAGATGATGTATGTTGGTTGCCGCTATAACAACAGATACTAAAAAACAGAATAAAATTTATATTTTTTAGGGCCTCCCATACAACAAACGTGATTTTTTTACCGTTTTTATATAATGGTACGGAACCCTTCGTGCGCCAGTCCGACTCGCACTTGGCAGGTTTTAAAGAAATATGGTTACCATTTTAATTGTTCGTGATGGATGATTAACTTTCAAAGCTAACTAGGGCGTTCAATATAAAGTGAGAATGAGATGCAAACTCTTTTAATATTACGAAATTAAATACTGGCCGGTAAAGCTAATCTATCTAGGTGATTGCTATGAAGAAAAAAACTAACTGTCTTTTGTTTAAAAAAATATACGGTAATTTCTTTGCAATGCTATTGAGTACGTTAGCGAAAATGGAGAAAATTGAACTGCGCGCCGTTATCAAATACTTGTGTTTGAAAAATTTTTCTACGGACCAAGTCAATTTGGATTTGCGGGACACTTTAGGGTCTAATGCTCCTCCGTATTCGACAGTCGCACGTTGGTGCGCCGAATTTAGACGTGGAAGAACATCCACAATGGACGACCCCCGCTCCGGACGCCCTACTACAGCAGTAACTGAAGAAATTGTGAAAAAAGTCGAAAACTCAGTTTTGGCGGATCGTCGTGTCACGGTTCGTTTTATTGCTGAAAATGTAAAGATTTCAACGGGGAGCGTGCATAATATTTTACATGAACGCTTGGGTATGAAAAAGGTATCTGCGCGTTGGGTACCAAGAATGCTTACTGACACGCAAAAACAAACTAGACTAGAGATTTGTCAAGAAGCTTTGAACCTGATGCAGCAAGACCGGGAACTTTTTTTGGCGCGATTTATAACAATGGACGAAACATGGCTCCATCATTACGACCCAGAAACGAAACTGCAGTCTATGACATGGAAAAGGCCATCATCTCCAACTCCGAAGAAATTCAAGGTGAGCCCATCTGCCGGTAAGGTCATGGGCTCTGTTTTTTGGGATGGTAAAGGGGTATTAATGATTGAGTATCTCGAGCATGAAGCCACTATTACGGGCACATTATACGCCAAACAAATAGCAACATTGCGCAATGAGATCCGCGAAAAACGGCGAGGTAAACTCTCTAAGGTTGTGCTGTTCCACCAGGACAATGCACCGGCACACAAGTCCGCCGTTGCAGTGGCTGCAATTCGTGATGCTGGGTTCGATATCCTTAAGCATCCTCCGTATTCACCAAATCTCGCTCCCAGTGATTTCTACCTATTTCCGAGATTGAAACAATACCTGAGAGGCCAGAAATTTGAAGACGACGACGCGGTAGTCGCTGCAGTACAAGATTTTTTAAGTACTCAAGATGAGACCTTTTTTAAAAATGGAATTTTAAGTTTAGAAAAAAGATATACTAAGTGTATGATGCTAAAAAGTGACTATGTCGAAAAATAAAATGGCATTTAGTAAAAGTTGTTTATAACATACTCATTCTCACTTTTTATTGAACGCCCCTAGTATATATAACTCAAAATGTTCCTTAGTTGACTAGATCTTTCCGTGTACATCCCTTCAATTTGCACTCTAGTACATGTTTGGTGTATGTAGACCTAAGAAATAGACTATAATTTCAGTAAGCCAGGTGTACCAAGGTAATCTGAGCAGTGCATAAAATAAGTTTAACCAATAAACACCTGTGTAGTAATCGATCATCGTGTTTTATTTATAAATTCTTCCATCCTTACAAAAGTGAATTCCAAATAATCTACATTATCTTAATATATAAAAGAAGAAACTGACTGACTGACTGACTGACTGACTGACTGACATATCAACGCACAGCCCAAACCACTGGGCCTAGAGATTCCAAATTTGGCATGTAGGTTCCTTATAAGGTCTAGGGGTGCACTAAGAAAGGATTTTTCAAAATTCACTCCCTAAGGGGGTACAAAGGGGGTTCAAAGTTTGTATGGGGAAACAAGATTAGTTCGACTATTTTATTCGAAACTTCACAGAAATACTCCTAATGATAAATGAGTAAACACGTGTTTCAGGTTTTTTGAGAATTCAACCCCTAAAAGGGGGGAAAGGGGTAACAAAGTCTGAAAATCAACATGGGTGTTGTTTCTATGGTTTATCGGGTCGCTGGTTATGAAAACAACAACGGTTTTAAAATCCGACGTGGCAGACGTAAAATACCATCTCCCTGGATGGGGTGCGATGGGGTTGAAATATCTAAATAAACTAAATGACTGTTGATATATAAACGCACAGCCCAAACTACTGGACCTAGAGACTTGAAATTTTGCACATAGATACCTTATACAATGTAGGCATCCACTAAGGAAGGATTTTTGGGAATTCCCACGTGAAAGGGAAAAAACGGGATTTTCATATTCGATTCCGAGTGACCCTATCTCAGTAACTATAATAATTAGACTCTTCAAATTTGATACACAAGTTTTTCAAAATTCCCACGGGATAAGGAAAAAACGGGATTTATATATTCAGTTTAACGGGATCCTATGAACTATAATTACTAGACTCTTCAAATTTGGCATAGATGTAGGTAATTATAAATTCCCATGGGATAAGGAAAAAACGGGATTTTTCGTTTTACTGGTCGTAGAAAGCTGAAATTCGGCATGTAGGTTGTTTGGGGAGTGTTGAGCTGGATTGAGAGAGGACTTTCCAATATTCCTACGGGAACGGTAAAAACAGGATTTTTCGTTTTACAGGTCGTAGAAAGTTGAAATTCGGAATGTAGGTTGCTTGGGGAGTGTAGATGAGCATTGAGAGAGGACTTTCCCATGTTCCCACGGGAACGGGAAAAAACGGGATTTTTCGTTTTACTGGTTGTAGAAAGCTGAAATTCGGAATGTAGGTTGCTTGGGGAGTGTAGATGAGCATTAAGAGAGGACTTTCCCATATTCCCACGGGAACGGGAAAAAACGGAATTTTTCGTTTTACTCGTTGTAGAAAGCTGAAATTCGGAATGTAGGTTGCTTGGGGAGTGTAGATGAGCATTGAAAGAGGACTTTCCCATATTCCCACGGGAACGGGAAAAAACAGGATTTTTCGTTTTACTGGTCGTAGAAAGCTGAAATTCGGTATGTAGGTTGCTTGGAGAGTGTAGAGGAGCATTGAGAGAGGACTTTCCGAAATTCCCACAGGAACGGGAAAAACGGGCTTTTTCGTTTTACTGGTATGTATGTATGTATGTATGTATGTATGTAAACTCTTTATTGTACAAAAATAAGGAAAAAGAAAAGAAATACATAACTGACAACCGTTGAAATGCATGTACAAAGGCGAACTTATCCCTTTAAGGGATCTCTACCAGTCAACCCTTGAGTGGATGAAAGGAGCATTTAGTAAGGGACCGACAAAGAGTAAGTCAAAAAAATACAGTTGGACAAAGCAAAGGCTACAATACAACTTTTAGTAAATACAATACATAAACTCATAATATAAAGAAACCTAATAAAAATATACTACCATATACACCATATATATGCAAAATACATATAATAAATAAGCAGTGTTCTCAATATATTAAAGTGATGGTGTGAGCCACATCTTCTTCAAAGCTTCCCTGAACGACACCACGGAGGGAGATTGCCTAATGGAGGTGGGTAATCGATTCCACAGTCTAGCAGATTGCACAGTAAATGATTTTGAGTAAATTTTGGAAGAAGTAGAAGGACAGGCCAAAAGAAGATTGGTACTCGACCGCAAACGATGCTGGCTTCCTTCAGCCAAGTAGCTGAAACGCTCGGAAAGGTATAAAGGGGCGGAAGGATTAAAAAGAGTGTTGAAAAGCAATGACAGAACGTGGATGTTCCTACGCTCCCTGATGGGCAACCAACTCAGCTGTGCGCGAAAGTGAGAAACGTGGTCGTATTTACGGAGACCAAAGATATACCGGATACACACGTTTTGAAGGCGGTCAAGCCTGTCAAGCAACCCCTCAGCAAGGTCCAAATAACCAACATCACCATAGTCGAGCAAAGGAAGTAAAAGAGACTGAGCTAGGGTAATTTTGGTTTGGAGAGGCAGGAAATTTTGCAAGCGTCTGAGCGAGTGAAGTGAGGCAAAAAGTTTCCGACTGACCTCAGCAACCTGAGCTGACCAGGAAAATGTCTGGTACATGATAATTCCCAGATTTCTGACGGTCATAGAAAGCTGAAATTTGGCAAGTGGGTTCCTTGGGGAGTGTAGGGGAGCATTAAGAAAACATTTCCCGAAATTCTTACGGGAACGGGAAAAAACGGGATTTTGCGTTTTACTGGTTGTAGAAAGCTAAAATTTCAAAACTCATAAGTTTATACTGTAAGTAGGCCGCAAAGGGCACTTTAACCGACTTCTAAAAAAGGAGGATGTTATGCATTCCACTTTATGATTTTTTTTATATAGGTATGTTCACCGATTTCTCGGTCAATTGTGGACCTGCTTGCTTGCTTGCCTGTATGCTTGCTTGCTTGATATCTTGGTTCTTTGGAATACTCATAGTACACGCGAGCGAAGCCGCGGGCAAAAGCTAGTCTCATATATAAAAATCTCGTGTCACGGTGTTTGCTATTGAACTCCTCCGAGACGGCTTGACCGATTTTTATGAAACTTTTTTCTCTGTATTCGGTAGGTCTGAGAATAGGTCGCAGGCTATTTTTTATACCTAACTATTCTTAATTAATAAACTAAACGGGACTTATCACGCACTAAATAAAAGTAAGTATAAGTGCGGGTAGTTCGAAAGACTCGTGCGGCTAAACGAACTTGACACCCTACACTTCAGTTGACTCGTGACCACGGTTGCTGCAATGTGGCCGAAACGTCGAGGTAAATAAATAAATATTTAGTGCGTGATAAGTCCCGTTTACTTTAGTAATTATGTCTAACTATTCTTCACGGACGGAGTCGCGGGTAACAGCTAGATACTTAATAAAAAACCTTGAAGGCATAATTGTGCCTTCTTTTTTTTTACACAATTTCTTTACACCATCTTCATCATCTTTTTATTGTTACATCGTGACTAAGTATCAAAACGACAGTAACTAATTTTGGTGTAATGTAAAACCCATACAACCCGAGCATCACTGGTGTAGAGTGGAGGGCGGGAGGGTTTCCAAACAAGCGCCACATTCAGAGCCATGTTGTAGCTAGCCGCTGCATCACGAATGGGCCGGCTCGTCCGGGGCAGTACCACCCTCTCACAGAACACCGGCGTGAAGCATCAGTAGTCCTGCTGCGTTTCGTACGGTCAGTGAGAGCGCCGGGGGCCCAATACCTCTCCCCCTCCTCTATTCCCTCTCCTTTTTCCTCTCCCTTTTGGCTGACAAAGCACTGGCATCGCGTAAAGCGTTGCGGGTGTCTATGGACAGTGGTGATCATTTAACATCAGGAGACCCACTAGTTCGTTTGTCTGGCCTCTAACATAAAAAAAATAATAAAAAATAAAACATTTTTTTTCAACAGGTTCTTTTTTTAGTTACACTATTTTTTGTCCCACTGATGGGAAAAGGCCTCTCCTCTTCTTGCTCCACTCCTGCCTATCAAAGGCGAGCACCCGCCATCCCACGTGATAGATATCCTAGGTCGTCCCTTCATCTCCTCTTCGGTCTGCTTCTATTACGATATTCGTCGCTAGGGACCCATTCCTTGGCAACTTTGGCCAAACGTTCTTGGTTCCTTCGACAGACATGTCCACTCCAGTCCCAATAGGAATAAATATTTAAAAAATCTCGAAGATATTGGGTGAAATTTCGGTTGACCCTGGACAAAATCATCATCATCAAACCGTCCTATATACGTATCACTGCAGGGCACAGACTTCATCTCAGAATAAGAAGGCTTTGACCGTAGTTCCTACATAGGCGTAGTGCGGAGTGGGAACTTCATACACACCATTGAATTAATTCTTAGGTGAATGCAGGTTTGCTCACGATGTTTTGCACAAAGGAGCAGGGCGCTCAAAATTACCATTCAACGTGTAGCTGTAATATAAATGTAATGTAACACGATCGGCCCGAACGATAAATACATTACAAGCGAATATTACGAGTCAGTTTACCACCTTTAAAATGTCCAAATTTCATTTCTGTCGATGTAATAACAGATAGACTTGTCAATTAGCGTGGGCAAGCCCTGAATATTAAAGACTTGCGGACCTTCATCATACTTTATCTATTCGCAAATTAATAATAGCAATTTGCGTAAATTGCTTTTTTCGGTGTTGTAAGACGTTGAATTTTTAGGTTTGGAAAAGGTTATTGCTTCAGCTTTTTCTTAAAGTGTTGATATTAAATACGTTTTAAGTTTAAATTTTAATTTTAAGGCTCAGAGTCGCTCAACGAGTCAGATCCGTAGAAGAACAGGGGTCATCGACATAGCCAAACGGATTAGCTCGTTGAAATGGCAATGGGCAGGCCATATAGCATGCAGTACCCAAAAGTTCTCGAATGGAGACCACGGACAGGCAAACGCAGGTGGGACGTCCACCAACGAGATGGACGGACAATTTGGTGAAGGCCGCAGGTGCAGGGTGGATGTAACTCGCTTCCGTCTGTAATGATTGGGCGTCAGTAAGGGAGGCCTATGGCTAGCAGACGTCCTACGGCCGAAATGATGATGATGATGATGATGTTCAATTTAAAATGACATATGTAATTAAAACTTAAGCAAGGCTCTTGCATGTACTCGTAGTAATTAATTTCTCAAAATTAATTAATTTCCATTTTAGTTTTGTACCCCCATCACCTTCTCATACGTCGCACTGCAGTACACAGGCCTCCTCTCACAATGAGAGGACTTGGGCCGTAGTTCCCACGCGGGCTCAGCGGATTTGATACTTCACACACACCTTTGAATTTCATCGCAGGTGTGTGTTGGTTTTCCGACAATGTTTTCCTTCTCCGTAAAACTCATGGTATTTACGCGTATTATAAGGTATCTTGTCCTAACTTAAAACTGTGTAAACAGTATCTGCTTGTTAAGTGCAATGATAAGTGCAACGCCTGGCCCAACAACAGTCAATAGGTCATTACAATTTATCTTCAGTCATTCGCAACGCATTACGAAATTCGGATTAATTAATTAGTTCCTGTAAAAGTTTATCACTAGCTCCATATTGAATTTCTTTTTAGGTTTTTCGATTTCAACTAACACCTCATTCTCGATTTCTGAAGCGATTACCGCGACTATACTTTTTAAAATATTTCGTAATTCTAATCGTTGTTCGTCCTACATTTTGTTCGACACTTTGCACCTGAACAAAACACAACTAAGCAATGTGTAAACAATTTCTTAACACTTAACACTTACCATCGTAAAAACATGTTAACTAATCAATTCTAACCTGCACTTGTTACTCCACAAAGTGTAAACAAGCCCAGACAAGCATGCAAGTGGCCGAAGCATCCACCGACCGTGATGCAAATGCTTGTAAACTGCGCCGCGGTGCCAAGTTTATAGTAATTTGCAGACTGCAATCATACGGGAACTGTCTGTATCCATGACCGCAAGATATGTGTGGATATAGATTTTAGTAGCTTCCTTAGTTAAAAGCTTTATTTTCGACAATAATGGTAATCCTACAATAGCTAATAAAATTGCTAAAGATAAAACCTCTTTAATTGTTAGGGTAGTATTTTTCTTCTTTGATCATGGAGAAAATAACAGTCACATTTCGAACTGGAAGATTCGAATTTAACGGGGATTCTATACATCAGAAAAAAAAATAGTTTGTTATGTTTAAACCACAGCACAAATAATATTGAACATAAGGGTGGTAAAAGACATTCTTGGTATTATACTACGTTCAATCTTCAAATGCAAATATCCATATTTAGCAACAATACAGGCCTCGTCTGCCAATCTTTATTAATTCATCAAATGGAAATGGCGAGAGCAAGAAACCTTCGAGATGGACAGAATATATTACAGCATAATTATGCACATTATTCATCAGGGAAGAGCAACCATTTTGACACCTAAAAATACAATGTCTACTCCCGTGCTTTTAGGTCAGGGTATTAGTAGCAGAGTGAATGGAATGATGTTGTTTTTTAGTCAAAGTAAATAGTTCTACCGTCCATTCTAGGAACCTAAGTAAAGAGAGAAAAATCCAGACGCAGTACATGTTAGGGTCCTCTGTGTCTATCGTCATAGAATTTAAATTAGAGCGAAAATTTACTCTGATCGAGCAAGTCTGGCTTAGCCGATGTTTAATAGCCTCCTATGGCATTCAGGTACCTAGGTAATTATAACGGTGAAAAACTGATTTCAGGATCTTTGGAAACTCCCACGGAGTAAGACTAACTGACGAAGAAGTTATAGTTGTTACAAAGCCTTGATACTTGGCAAATATCTTGTAGGATCGTACAAGTGAAGTGAGAAGGGATTTTTGGAATTTCCCGCGTGATTTGTCCGTATTATGTATGTAGAATCTGCGCGGACGAAGTAAAAGAGAAAAGATTGTGTAATATTTTCTAACATCGCAGGATCAAATATATATTATACTGACACATTTCAAAAATAACCCTATTTTATTAAACAAAGTTCATTTTTGAAGTGTGAATAATTTCGTTTAGTGTCAGTATCGTTATAAACGTGCGAATATAAAAATCTCGTGTTACAGTGTTTGCTATTGAACTCCTCCGAAACGGCTTGACTGATTTTTATGAATTTTTTTCTCTATAATTGGCAGGTCTTAGATTAGATCGTAGATAAGTTTTTATACCCCTATTCTTTGTAGACGGAGTCGTGGACCATAGCTATTAATATCTAATCATATCTTACGGACGGTTTCGATCAAAAATCTTTCTCGTATATTTCCTTAATGTGGAACTAAGCAGGGTTTCTTGGAAGGGTCCAAACCTGACTGCAACTGCGGTTAAAGAAGCATTAGCGATCGATGCTGAGGATTCTAGTTTGCCCAGATTTAGTAATTACTTATTTAATTACCTGCATAGCGTGCGGCTGCTCAAACAAGTTGTACGCCTTAACGCTGGTAGTTAAAGTAACTATGAAAGTTTTCCGTTATTCACCGATACAAAAGAATTGGCAAATGCGAGTAGAACTCGTACATGGAAGGTTACGTAACTCCGTACAATGTTTTAAAAACAGTTCAGTTAATAAATCGCCGAAATAAAAGCACAAAAAAAAAAAAAAAATTGTTTATTTCAGATATCGTAGATCCATATTATGTTAGTAGCAAAGAAGTCCTTATTTTATAACTATGTTAGTATAGACATTATTTAAATGCATTTTGGCCCAGTGCGCGGCAATAACACCTACCTAAACCGCCACTACTAAACTACTACTAAAATCGCCAACTTTTCATCAAATGGACTACAATCTTTCATTTTTTATTCCACTTAAGTAGGGAAGTCAAAATATAACAAAGAGATAATAAGAAACAAACAACAACAAAGAGATGATAAAAATTAAGAATCTCCGTCTACCGATCATGATGCGTGAGACAGAGACGAACAATCGGTAGCTACTTAGCTTAGTTGTTAGAAAACCTGACCACGAAGCTTGAGGTCCCAGGTTCGATTCCCACTCGGGTCAGATACTTTGTGTGAAAAATACGAATTTATTATTAACTACCTTTTGCCCGCGGCTTCGTCCACGTGGAATTAGTAATTTGGGCAGCTTATTTTATATCCAATTTGCTTTTTCATCAATTTATGGCTCTCCTTAGTTCCTCAATATAAAAAAATCACCCGCCCCTGCACCCCCCCCCCGCACACATTCACCACCACTACCGTACTCCCAAGTCAAGCGTGCCTATAGAATTTTACTTCAAAACCCCCCATTTTGAAACATTCTTCCGCTCCGCTCTGCTCCTATTGGTGTTAGCCTGATGATATATAGCCTATGTCCTTTCTCAGGCTCTAGACTATCTGTGTACCAAATTTCATTGAAATTGGTTCAGTAGTTTTAGCGTGAAAGCGAGACAGACAGACAGAGATACTTTCGCATTTGTAATATTAGTTAGGATAGTTAGGATTAAAGGTAATCGTCACGAAATGGATGCCAGCGGGCAGCGGGGCGGGTAGCGGAGCGGTGAGCGTTTTCAGTGTTCATTGCGTGTGCTACCAGGCAACCACTGTGCGGAGTGTGCGGCGAGCGTCTCGGCCGGCGCAATGAATAGGAAAAACGCTCGTCAATCCTCGCTGGTCAGTCCACGACAATATACGACTAACTACATCTTCATTGCTCCAAAAAGTATTCCACAAACAACACACCAAAACCTCACGCAGCACTTAGCACAATATTAAGTGAATCCCTTCAATTAAAAGATCCATTAGCACACAATAGGGATGTTTCCTAGGTAAAAAAATAATAATTCTTATTAGTCCGTATTTTACATTATCGAAAAATATTAGACACGTAATTTTTCTTTTGACAATTAAACAAAAAATGACGAAGATATGGCGCGTTGAAGTTCCGCGTGACGAGGCGTGACGTCACTTGTTCCTAAAACGCTCATACAAAGTGTAGGAACAAGTGACGTCACGCGAAACTTCAACGCGCCATATCTTCGTAATTTTTTGTTTAATTGACAAAATAAAAAATACGTGTCCAATATTTTTTGATAATCTAAAAGACTGACTAGTTAGGAAAGTAGCCTATTAAGCCAAAAACGGCAAATACAAGAAAATGGCTGATAATGGGAAAGAATCTAAATTCTGCGGGAAATTGTTCAAAGCGACTTAATTACGTTGCCACTTGTGGGAACTTCTTTAACACTGAAGTGTAAGCGGCAGAAAATAAAATACAACCTATGGTTTGATATTCCCGCATTGTATAAGTAATTATTAGACAGTTCTTTATGTTTAACAGAAATTGCGCCTACATTTTCTTTGTTTTCTAAAAAACTTTGACAGCTGCCGATAACTCCCCTACCATAATGGCGTGGCTTGCCGAATAGGACCATCCCAAGCTCAGCCCAAACCTCTCGGGAAACAGTGACTTTTTGCGTTCCTGAATAACTGTTCATCCCTATCCTCTCGCAAAGGATCGAATTATCGCCGTCTTGGGCCGTTCCTGAATTTAGCCCCTGTATCTACCGCCACCCTTAACATATCTCAGTCAAAGACACCGTGGCCCGTGGTTCTGCTTTTGCCAAAATGTTAGACTCCAATAGTTTAACATTTGGTAGCATAGTGAACGGTTGCGATACTCCGAGGACGAGTTCTGGATCTCCGCAAAGTAACGCCTGATTTAATAAATTATTCTACAGAATCTTAAGTAGTAATCATGGGTATTTGCGAAAATATCATCATCATCATCATCATCATCAGCCTATAAATAATAATAAATAAATCGTTCGTCCACTGCTGGACATAGGCCTCTCCCATGGCACGCCACTGAGCACGATCCTCGGCCACTCTCAACTGGGGGTCGTGGTTCGTGGTGCGAAAATATGGTTACTGTAAATCGAATATTTTAATCCAGTTTATTCTTTATCCCGAAGGAATTTCAACAAATCCGTCTTTATACCTTGCCAACGTCGTAAGGACAATCTCTACGCAAAATTTCAGCTTTCTGGGGCTAAGGATTTAGGCTGTGCGTTGATGAGTCAATAATAATTGACAACTAAATATTTGCAAATAAATCTATTCTATTCTATTCAGTAAGTGAGTCAGTAAGCCAATCAGTAAGGACTTTTCTTTTTACATAAATAAATAAATATGATGGGACAAGTCACACCAATTGACCTAGCCCCAAAGTAAGAAAAGCTTACATTGTGTTATGGCTACAAGACAACGGTTGAACCAACTTAAATAGATATTAAACATTCAAGACTCGACCACAAACATTCGTATTTTTCATACAAATCTGGCCCGACCGGGAATCGAACCCGGGAGCTCAAGCTTCTTAGTCAGTTTCTCTAACCACTAGGCCGTCTATGTATTGGATATGTGCGAAGCGGGTGTTAGGTAGGGGTACAGAAAACGATCGCAGCTCACAACATGGCAAAAATTGAAAGTAAATTCGGAGGAAATGTTGTCAACGCTACGCGGCGCCACCGTCGTGCACGTAGCCATGGCTATGTGTTAAACGGGTGTTAGGGGTACAGAAAACGATCGCAGCTCACAACATGGCAAAAATTGAAAGTAAATTCGGAGGAAATGTTGTCAACGCTACGCGGCGCCACCGTCGTGCACGTAGCCATGGCTATGTGTTAAACGGGTGTTAGGGGTACAGAAAACGATCGCAGCTCACAACATGGCAAAAATTGGAAGTAAATTCGGAGGAAATGTTGTCAACGCTACGCGGCGCCACCGTCGTGCACGTAGCCATGGCTATGTGTTAAACGGGTGTTAGGGGTACAGAAAACGATCGCAGCTCACAACATGGCAAAAATTGGAAGTAAATTCGGAGGAAATGTTGTCAACGCTACGCGGCGCCACCGTCGTGCACGTAGCCATGGCTATGTGTTAAACGGGTGTTAGGGGTACAGAAAACGATCGCAGCTCGCAACATGGCAAAACTCGAAAGTAAATTCGGAGAAAATGTTGTCAACGCTACGCGGCGCCGCCGTCGTGCACGTAGACAATAGATAGATTAGATTACACTTCGGTGTAACAGGCTTCATCTTCTCGTTGAATATTGAAGTCGTTTATTTTAATTTATAAGGTGTTTCTTTGAGGAAACATTAACAGCCGACCGGCGTTGCATAATTAACTTGGTCATAGTCGCTTCTAACTACGTGCAGGAGTTTAAAATGAGCTCAATTTCCTAGTAAAATTTGGATTCAAAATAGACCATGTCAAATTTTGAGTTGCTACGTTTTTGGTTAGCCATAGTAGCTTATATAGTCACTTCATCTTTCCAGCGGTATCTTGGTCGAGCAGGAAGGAAGGAATGGCGCACTTTGATGTCGGAGGCCAAGATCCACTTCGGGTCGTTGAGCCAGCGAAAGTAAGTAAGTAAGTAAGTAAGTATAGTAGCCTAGTGGTTGGACCTATGGTCTCTCAAGAGTGTTGGGTTCGAACTCGGGTTCGCGATTCTGAGTTTGTTGGAAGTTGTGTGCGGAATTACATTCGATACTTACCATGAGTTTTATGGTGAAGGATAATGTACACGCATCTGCGAAGAAAATCATTGGTGTGTGTAAAGTTCCACATGCGAACTAAAGCTCAAGTCAAGTTATATTGCTTGTTTTAACAATTCACTTAATTGTTCTCTCTCAATCTGGGTATCGTAGTATTTTAATATTATTATTATTAAATAATCTAGTTTTTGCCGTGGTCAGGGGCAACGGGGGGGGTCAGTTGGTAGGTATAGTCGGCGCGTATAGCTAAAAGATATGGTTTCAAATCCCTTCCAGCGAACCTCAAACCCCTTTTCATTAAAAAAATAATAATTTTGGATTAAGTTTAAAACAACTTGAATTTTTTTGTATACATTCAAAGGGGCTGCAGTTTTTTCCTTATTAAAAAAACGGGACCTTTTCTTTTTCATTTGATCGATGTTTCATTTCTGTTTCTATAGCAGCCGTCAATTGATTGTTTGGATCATATTTGTCTTTATTGATTAAAATTGACAAGTTTTTAAAAATAATTATTTGTACCTTGTTACTACGGCTTTGTCTAAAACACGAAATAGGATAAGAATCAATCTCATGGGAATTTAAAAAGTCTTTTCGCTCTTCTACGATCCGCAGGGAATTTGTCTCCGAAATGTTAAGTCAAGAGCTCCATTAGTTTATTTATTTAGCTGTCGATCAGAAAGTCAGTCACGTTACTAACTGTTCACAAGGTATTACTTAAATGATAAATAAAATAGGTACATTATTTCTTTTAAAAAGCCATAACAAATCTTGACTTAATTTGTTACGGTTTAAAAGTTAAAATGCGATTAAGCCGATCAAGTGTTGCTATACATACTTCCGGCTTCTAATTAGGTTTTTGTTGCGAACTATTCTTTCCGCTGGCGTTCGTGTCGTCACAGTGTGTATGTTTTGTTTTTGTGTTTAGTTCTAAATGGGTCCCACTGAAAAACAGCGTTGTGACTTGCCACAAAATTATGCTGAGTAGGGCCCAATTTATACTATTCGATATATTTTTATTTGTAAATTTCCTGTCAAATGTATTTTTTTTTCTTTGTTTGTATCGAATATGTGTAAATAAACATCTCACTCTCTCTCTCTCTCTCACACACACACACACACAAAAATATGTAGTATTAAACACGTCAAAGAAAATTAAACAACCAAGCTTTGCATGGTTGTGTTTAAAATTGTGCTGTGGAAGACGCAGAGTAGGTAGGCCTCCCAACGAGACGGTCTTCGGTCTGGTTAGGGTTTGAGGAGTCCGTTGGATGCGCGTGGCGCAAAGTCTGTTTGACGAACCTTGGGGGAGGCCAATGTTTAGTAGTGGACATTTACGGCTGAAACTGAAGACGATGAATAAAATTTATAAAAGAAATACAGCCTATAAACGTCCCACTGCGGGGCACAGGCCTCCTCTCAGAATGATAGGGTATCCTCGCGATGTTTTCCTTCACCGTAAAGATTATGGTAAATTTAAATTCGCACACAAATTCCGAAAAACTTAGAGGCGCGAGCCGGGATTTAAACCCACGACCCTCTGCTTGAAAGACCATAGGTCAAACCGCTAGGCCACCACGGCTATATAGATAATTGAAATGCCGAATTAAAATTTATATCCATACCAACTGTAGGCTGTGATTGTTTGTTTGTTTATCCTGCTTTCACGTCGAAACTGAACGACGGACTGGCGTGATTTTTTGTATGGACATAGTTGAAGGGCTGGAGAGTGACATAGGCTACTTTTTACCACGAGAAAATATCTCATTCCCACGGGAAAACACGTTTTAATCTACATCAGCGGAGGCGCAGCCGTGGGCATCAGCTAGTCAAATATAAAATCAAAATAATAAAAAATCTCTTAACAATGCAATAAAATTTAAAAGTAGATAAACCAAAGCTAACAATGAAATATGTAAATTTAATTTGCAATAAGAATTTGCGTGAAAACCACACAGAGAATGGTTATTCTGCGGCGATAGGGAACATGCGCCAAAATAATAATATCATTGGTTTATTACTGAACATTAAATTAAACTGTGGTAGCCTAGTAGTTGAACCTATGGTATCTCAAGCAGAGGGTAGTAGGTTTGAGCCTGGTCTTGCATCTTTAATTTTTTGAAATTTATGTGCGTAATAACATTTGAAACTTACCATGAGCTTTACGGTGAAGGAAAACATCGCGAGGAAACCCGCACACACTGAGAAGAAATCAATGGTTTGTGTGAAGCTCCCAATCCGCACTTGGCCCGCGTGGTAACTACACCCCACGGCACGGCACGGTCCAATTGCATTTTATTATGAAATTGAGAACTATACAGGATTTATTTCAAGACCATTTTATATACCCCTATAGGCTAAATAGGTTTTCATCACACTTGCTCGTCAATAGTGTTTTTATTTTTTATTTTTTTTCTATCGTCTACCTCCAACATAATCGGAGTCCTGTCTTGGCTAGCTACATCTTTCAGTTTAATCCAGTTCTATCATGTGCTACTGCTCGTACTGCCATGCTACATACGATATCTTTCTTGCTTCCTTCCTCTTTTAGTCTTTTCGGGTCATTGCCCCTGTAGGTGATTGACGTCGTTAAAGGAGAAAAAGTGACGTTGTCTATAGAGACGCGACCATAAGGTCAAATGTTCTCAAAAGAACAGTTTTTATTTGTTTCGTCGATCGCAGCATTTTCCAATCTTCAAGCCTCGAGGAATCTTCATCTTTGTCGTCGTACTTCAGATCGCGGAGTGCAGCGGAGACACACGCTGCATCGGAGCGAAGTACGGAGCTACGACGACATGTTCCTTCCTCGACGGCCGCGCGATGAAAAAGATCGCAAGCTTTGCCGCGCCGTATTTATAGACGCGAGCGCGAGAGTTCCGAGCGTTCTGTAGTCCGCAACCGTCTCGCTCACTTTAGAGCGAGAGCGCAATGATCCACGCCCTCTTGCGTGATCCGCGGACCTAGCACTAATTGCGCCCTGTACATATTTTATATACACTTGTAAATATTTTTTAATAAACATTCTTCACCTATTCTTCACTTATACAAATCTATTAGGGAGTTTAATTTATCACAACCAAACATCCCTAAACCCCTATACTATTCCAGCTAATCTAACTACACTTCTACTACTTAATCCGTTCATTCTTTTCTCTTTGTCATTCAATTCCATCATTTACTATGCCGTCCTCTTTGTAACTCATCATCTTTCTTATTTACAACTTATGTAATAGTTCGGGAATGGGTGGGTTTCGCCAAAACACAGTTTATTTTATTAATACATGACCAAAATGAAGGTATATTACATATACTTCTTCATCTATCTTACATTTAACTTATATAATTCTATTTACTTAACAGTATCTTAGCTAAAATTTTATCTATTTTACATTTTGTACAAATTTTACGTATGCTAAACAATAATATACAGCATTATATCATCCTAGCATACTTTTATCATCTATTCCTGTTCCTTGCTATTACGCTTTTAGCTATTTTATATAAATATATAGCTATCCATGCCGTAATCGGCAACGGCGACCCTAGCTACTTAATTACGAGCGTGAGCTCTAATGTGGCTGGCAAAGCCAAACTTACTTTTTTTTCGACCGCGTTAATTCGATGTCCAGACGCCCGCGGTTTGGCATCTGGGTGAGGGGTGAGACGGACTATGTTTAGGCCACCTTTTCTAGGCCCTTCCTCTGATTGGGGAAAGTAGAGCGATCCTAAATAGGGCTGCTTTGCCGCCAGACGTGCTGCCGAACCTGTCCTCCCGCCTCTGTCGAGTCCAAGGAGCGACCACTCTCGTCTGACCGCCTACGTGCAGAATGCCAACTAAGGCCCGGATACATCGGAGTCCGAAACCCCACCGCTGACATCCCATCGCCGGAGGACTTTTGTCTCGATGTCAATTGAGAACTTGTCAGGGTCATCTGCGCGTGACTAGATTATAGTGGGCAAATAGTTGCGCTCCTACACGGGCCCACTCTCTCGTTCCCAACCTCCTGGCACCAGTGGACCGTGTAACCGATACGACTGGCAGAGACAGGGAATGCAGTGACTTGCCAACGCTCAGGTGAACGTATGAATTATGACATATCACGTAAGGTCCATTAGTCGCCTTTTACGACACCCACTGGAGGATAGGGGGTGGTGACATTCTACGCCGGCACCACACGGCACATATAGCTATTTTAATACAATAATGTATCGTCAATAGTGTTATTCCATGCCTGTATACTAAATGGCAATGGCCTAAATTCTTCTTAAGGGAGTTATGGATTTACGTACAGTTTTTCTTCCCAAGGGAGTTCTAACTTTAGTTTTTTAATTTGCAAACAAGTTTGTTGGTATGTCATTGCAGACTAAGGAGGTTTCTAGTCAGCCAACGTTTTATTTATATCTTTAAAACTTAGCTATAACCCAATTTTACAACACAAAACTTATCCACGCTTCATGAAACTTCGTTATTTTTATATTTTAAATTTATATCAAATGGTTTTGCAATAATTTTAGTGAGTATTTTTTTAATCTGGCCGTATGAACATTCGAAGTACTAAACACAGTTTACATTATCGATGGTAGATAACTCGAAAAAAGTGACAATCTGTATTGTTTAGAAAAAAAAATATTTTTGATTTTTTTTGTTCGGAATGTGATGAAAATCATTGTGTGTATCACGGGTAGAAAGGGGATTACAAACTCGAGTCATTAAAAGCCATTAAATATAATAAATTTTCTGTAATCTGAGATTTCAGCATTTGTAATATCTCCGACCATATTACGAGTACGTGTCTAACGCAAATTCCCTATCCCCTTTGCGACCCTCGGGATTAACGCACTAACCGCGGATTGCCTTATAATTGCATTTAAAGCCTTTATAAAACCCCTGTAGCATCGTTCGTCTCTTTCCGACCAGTCAAGAGAGACAGAGATAGCGAGATGTTTTAACACTTTCAAAGGCAGTGGTGACAGCGGATTAACCCTTAGTTTTCGCAAATGAGGTGGATTTTGTTGAAATTTCGTTTTAATTGTGAAGTAAGGTTTTCTATCAGATTGGATTAGGTTAGATCGTTATGTTTTTCTTGATAATTATCATCATCATCATTTCAGCCGAATGACGTCCACTGGTGAACATGGCCCCCAAGGCTCGCCAAACAGATCGGTCCCGTGCCATCTGCATCCAACGCGATTCCGCAACTTTAACCAGGTCGTCGCTACATCTTGTTGGAGGCCAACCTACACTGCGTCTTAGATTCCGGTCCGTGGACGCCACTCGTTTTTTATTACCAAACTTATATTTGCCTTTTAACTAACTGGGCTCCGCTCGGGCTGAAACTCGGTACCAAGCGTTTTTCCAGAGATAAGACAAAGCTAGATCAATTTTTCATCCCCGAAAACCCCTACATACCAAATTTTCATCGAAATAGTTGGAGCCGTTTCTGAGCTTATGCTTATATATATATAAGAATTGCTCGTTAAAAGGTAAGTATTAGATTCTTGAAATCTTCGCACTTTAGGAGTAAATTTACTATTTATGCTAATTTACTTATTAGAATTAACTAATAAAAATAATCACATTAATCTGCTACAATAATTTAATCAAAACTGAAAACAATTGCTTAAAAGTTAACCATTTTAATGTAACAATGATGTGTACCCAAAGCAAACCCTTTAAAACTCAATCACCGCAATTCCGAACCTTATTACGTACTACATAAATACCGCAGCAGCAGCAAACTGCGTCAAATTTGTTTGACAATAAAATTTGCATTCACAATCAAATTTGAATCGTAAAGCGTGAGTGATTGGGTTTAGATTTGATTGTAACTAAAAGGTTTGCTCCACTTTGCTCCCAAATTTATCTGAATAATTTATTTTCTTGCAAAGTCCGCCGCGTTCGACTGGATGGGTAAATATTATTGGACTAAAGTTAGGGGGATTTTATTAGGCGGTAAAAACCTCAGTTTTTATTTCTACGGTGAATTTAGCGGTGATTTTTCAGTGGAACAAAGTCGCGTTTAACGTTCTTGACAATCTGTGGGGTGTTATTTTGTTTGTTGTTTTTCATTATTACGACGTGAAATAATTTAAAAAAATGTGGCAGTCTCGTGATTTGGCCTATGAACTTTTAAACAGGAGATTGTGGATTCAACGTCGGACTGGCACCTCCGAATTTCCCAGCCTATAGACGTCCTACTGCAGGGTACATGCCTCCTCTCAGAATGAGAGCGCTTGGACCGTAGTTCCCACGAGGGCACAGTGCGGATTGGGAACTTCTCACACACCATTGAATTCCTTCTCAGGTGTGTGGCAGGTTTCCTCACGATGTTTTCCTTCGCCGTAAAGCACATGGTGAATCCAATATATAAAAATCTTGTGTCACGGTGTTTGTTATCGATCTCCTCCGAAACGGCTTGACCGATTTTTATGAAACTTTCTTCTCTATGTTCGGTAGCTCTGAGAATAGATCGCAGGCTATTTTTTATACCTACTCCTATTTTTCACGGACGGAGTCGCGGGCAACAGCTAGTTTTAAATACCTCTATAATTCCGCACATAAATTCCGAAACACTCAAAGGTGCGAGCCCGGATTTGAACCCACGACCCTCTGTTTGACAGGCAATAGGTCAAACCTCTAGGCCACCACGGCTTCCTATATTACAGGTATTAACGATACTAAATCATAATTATTAAAATTTGTGCTCTGATTAAAATTACACTGTGCAGGGTGATTAAAAGAACACTCTGTAAGTCAAAAATCCCTGTCGGCCACTTTGTGCTATCAACTTGTAATTTTGACATGTGTGCGTGACTGCGTGTAAGCCCGCGCGGTGCCAAAGGCGTTTGGGAACTTTGGTATAACTTATGTCAGTATACAGAACGAGCAATCTAAATGTAACTGGTAAATAATCCATCTCAGCTTATACAGGCTGTTAACAAATTAGGTAAGTATCAATATTTCTATGGCTTAATATACTCATCAAAACAAGTCACTTTTATTATCATCATCATCATCATCATCGCCGAACAGATCGGTCCCGTGCCCTCCGCATCCAACGCGATCCCGCAACCTTAACCAGGTCGTCGCTCCATCTTGTTGGAGGCCTACTTACACTGCGTCCTGCGGTCCGTGGACGCCACTCGAGAACCTTTTTTCCCCATCGGCCATCAGTTCTACGAGCGATGTGCCCTGCCCACTGCCACTTGAGACTGACGATTCTTCGAGCTATGTCGGTGACTTTAGTTCTTGCGTGGATTTCATAATTTCTAATGCGATCCCGCAGAGAAACTCCGAGCATAGCCGTCGCCCTATGAGTGACTTTGAGCTTCCTTATGAGGCCCATCGTAACATCGTATCTTATATTATAATATCTTAAAATTTGAAAAAAAAAACTCGATTTTCCGTTACTAAAGCAGTAATCCATTTATTTCGTACTAAATACAAACTGAAATATAGATGCACAGAAAAAACCTCAGAAAAAAGACCAATGCTGGGAATCGAACCCAGGTCCTCAGCATTCCGTGCCGTGTGCCATACCCCTACACCACCACTGGTCTAGAGATTAGAGACGAATTTTTCCTATACATCATACATTTCAGTCTGCTAAATCATCACCTTATGCAGTGACAAGCGCACATCTATGTTACACCCTCTATCGAGAGATTTTAACACTCCTTCGGAACTAACAGATCCTCTAACGGATAGAGGGTGTAACATAGATGTGCGCTTGTCACTGCATAAGGTGATGATTTAGCAGACTGAAATGTATGATGTATAGGAAAAATTCGTGTCTAATCTCTAGACCAGTGGTGGTGTAGGGGTATGGCACACGGCACGGAATGCTGAGGACCTGGGTTCGATTCCCAGCATTGGTCTTTTTTCTGGGTTTTTTTCTGTGCATCTATATTTTAGTTTGTATTTAGTACGAAATATATGATTTCACGGGATGACCGTAAAAGTAATAAGAAAATGAAGTTGAAAAAATAAATACAAAAAGATACTTCATAGCTAACTTGTTTAAAGTAATCCATTTGTATGGATATGTATGATAAGTATGCGTTTTTTTTAAATTTTGAAAAGTTGTCTTAGTGAAAGTGACTTGTTTTGATTGGCATCAGGTATCCGGCCAAACAACTATCCATTACATCTCTATAATGAAAACCGTCTAAGCTGATTTGCTCTATGTTTTGTTGGCTAAGCCGTTTTTGTATCACAATGTTTTGTAACTTCGCTGAAGTCGGCGTGTTACGACAAAGATTTGTGTTACACAACATAATGTATGACAACAAAGACTGAACTCGATTGTAATAAAACATCCTGTGTTTCAGGAGAGAATTATTTTAGAACTTCATTTCTCAGCATATTACCAGAACATGAATGAAATAAACTTTATACAAAATTAGTGTTTGTTATTAGCTAAGCTAGCAACAGTTCGCGACTTCATTTGGGATTAGATTGTTGCTATCCCGCGGGAACTTTGAAAATTTCTGGGATTAAAACTATCCTATATCCTTTCCAGAGTCTCAAACTATATTCTTACCAAATTTCGTCTGAACTGGTTTAGCGGCTTAAGTGTAAGGAGGTGACAGACAGACAAACAGACACACTTTTGCATTTATTATATTAAATTAGTATAGATATCTTTCCCTTCTTCTTTTTCTTTTTACTTTTGATTTTTTCGGAATTTATGTGCATAATTACATTTGAAATTTACCATGTGGTTTACCATGCTTGACTGCGTACAGTGAAATTACATTTAAGTTTACCACTGACAGATGGTTTGCCTTCATTTCATATTCAACTTTAACGACCTACAAATAAAGCCAATTTTAGAATACTGTTACCCACGTTTGCAGATTTTGTAATAACTACTTTATTTGTATGGTGTTAAAGTTGGAAATTAAATGAAGGCAAGCAATCTGTCAGTGGTAAACTAAAAGTAAACGTATTGTAATGTGATTAGTTAATGAACTGAGATGTGAGATGTATGGGATTGTTTTTGTCTAAACTCCTGACCAGTCGTGGTGTAGGGGAATAACACGCGGCACGGAATGCTGAGGACCTGGGTTCCATTGCCAGCGCTGGTCTTTTTTCTGAGATTTTTTCTATGCATCCATGTTTCACTTTGTATTTAGTTTGAAATATATGTAAGTAAAGAACGTCAATACCTCTGACCAACAACGCCAGTTAAACTCAATGTACGGGTACATTTGTGTCCCAAAACTTCCCCTGTCCCCCGTTTTTTAATGCTTTGTCAAACTGAATATGCAAATGTTGCTCCGCATTTCGGCGGAACTTCTAAAGTTGACGTAACGCAAATTTACGCTCCCCCGTTTCCCGTAAGACATTACGTACTTCCGCCATACTGGTCCCGTTGCGGTTGAGTTGTGTTAAAGTGTAATTACGCGAGTTCTAAATAAGGCGACAGCATTTGATTGAGATGGAAGGCGAAATTAATAACGCGTTTGTGAAGCACGTGTAAAGTTAAACAGTAATAAATACAAGTGTGTTTGTTTTAACAAGGTTTAACTTGACTTAATGTTCGTACGCTTGTTTCCGCGGAATTAAAATTAATTTCGCCTCCTCTCTGAATGAGTGTTAAGGGCATAGGTTCCCATGGGTGCTCAGTGGTGATAAGAAATTTCACACGCACCGTTGAATTTATTTGCAGTAATCTGCGGGGGTGGCCTAGTGGTTTGACCTATGGTCTCTCAAGCAGAGGGTCGTGGGTTCGAGTCCGGGCTCGCACCTCTGAGTTTTTCTGAATATATGTGCGAATAACATTTGTAATTTCCCATATGCTTTACGGTGAAGGAAACCTACACACACCTGAGAAGATATTCAATGGTGTATGTGATGTTGCCAATCCGCACTGGGCCCGCGTGGGAACTACGGCTCAAGCCCTCTCAATCTAAGAGGAGGACTGGCCCTGCAGTGGGACGTTACATATAGGCTGGGATTGGGTTTTCTTAAGATGGATTCTTTCGCCGTAAAGCTAAGCACCTAAACGAATGTTATTTCGCATATCAATACTAAAAACTCAGAGGTGCCAACATACGAGCATCTGCTTGAGAGGCTGAGACCAGTGATAGCGATTGAAACGTTAGTAGAACTACACATACCTACTCGTATATGTTTCAAGAGCTTGGAGGGAATATTTTCGTTTTGTCACCATTGCTGTGTTACCATACTAATCGATCGGTATAGATTTGGCTGATCGATGTCGGCGGTGACGGCAATCGATAAACGTTTGATTGATAGCCGACCTTAAGGTGTAAACTTAAGAAAACTCCCGTTTATCCGAAGTGATCGGGCGGCAGCCGGTTCGGTTAACGTGAATTTCGGATAAACCGAAGTACCGCGTGAAATACCCCGAATGGCGTCAATACCGCGAAGTGTGTATGTGCATAATGCCATTAATATGGTAGTGAATAAGCCTCTACAATTTTGATTGAAAAATTAGTGCCGACGTATTTAAAAGATTTCAAAGTACTCGCGGGTGGCGGCGACACGAGCGGCGCGGTTTCCTAGACAGCGCCGCTAGAGAGTCGCGTAATTCACGTGGTTGGTAGATAACGTATATTTGCACTTATATGAAGAGGTCTCACGAGTAAAATATAGGTCGAGATGGTAGGGATTCGGATAAACGGGTTTTACTGTAGCGGGCTTTGATTAGATTGTGGTGATCGACGTCGGGCAATCCATTCTACTATCAATCGATGACATCGTTCGATTGGTGTAATAGAAACTGTCGATCGACGTCGACCAATCCAGTTTACGTAGTGGCAGAGCCATGTTGTAGCTAGCCGCTGCATCACGAATGGGCCAGCTTATCCGGGGCAGTGTCACACTCTCACAGAACACCGGCGTGAAGCAGCAGTAATCCTGCTGCGTTTGTACGGTCAGTGAGAGCGCCAGGGGCGTATAATCTCCATTTTTAAAGGCCGGCAACAGATAAGTGACTCTTTTTGGGTTGTTGATATGTGGTGATCATTTTCCATCAGATGACCCGCTTGCTCGTTTGCCTCCCTCTCATAAAAATAGTGTACCATCGATCGAGGGTCAATCGATTGGAGTAATAACACCCTCAGGGAACCCGAAGTGAGCAAGCGAGATTTAGGTATATCTTCGAATGCAACACCTTGCAGTTATTGTACAAGTTTTGACATATTTATCATCCTTGATGTCACGTAAAAGATTCAGGTAACCCGTTGGGAATAGAGTTTCGGAGCCGCACCTGTGCTGATATGTAAGTTGTCTTCAAATCTAATAGGAAATAGAAATTCACTCGTTTCTTTTGTTCGGTGTCACTTGAAATTTCAAACAAAGAAATTAGTGTCCGACCGAAGTTTCGGTTTCGGTTTCGGTTTCGGCCAATTTCGGCCAAAAAAGTGATTTCGGCCGAGGTTTCGGTTTCGGCCAGAATCCGGCCGAAACCTTCGGCCGGGCCGAAATTACTTCGCGGCCTCTCGCGGCTCTCGTATCGGGAGCGCTCGGCTTAATTCGGACACGCTCGGCCGGGTAGGTATAGGTAATGCATCGGTGGCCGGCCCAGCTGGGACCAGCGACAGTAGTATGTATGAGTGTTGTTTATATATTAAATTATTATTTACTTTTTAGAATCTGTTTGGCGACCGCTTTAGCCTAGTTGGTAGTGGCCCTGCCTACGAAGCAAGAGGTCCAGGGTTCGAATCCCGGTAAGGGCATTTATTTGTGTGATGAGCACGAATATTTGTTCCTGAGTTATGGATGTTTTCTATGTATTTAAGTATTTATTTATCTATATAAGTATGTTTATCGTCGTCTAGTACCCATAGTACAAGCTTTGCTTAGTTTGGGACTAGGTCGATTTGTGTAAGATTGTCCCCTAATATTTATTTATTTTATTTGTTACTGCATTTTATGCTGTGATTAATGAACAATACGTTTGATATTAGGATTGTGAATTTAGTTTAGACGTGATAAGAATAGGTTGTTTGTTTTGAATAATATAATACCTATGCCAAGACATTTTTCATTAAAAATAAACGTTTTTTATTTTGTTTAACAAAAAAAGTAACTGTTCTCATATAAGAAATCCTTGCAATAACCTTTACCTTACGATCTGTACAGTAATTTTGAATATTTTGTTTGATATTATACGTCTTCAAAAATTTCGGTTTCGGTTTCGGTTTCGGCCGAAATCAGAAAAAAACCGAATATTCGGTTTCGGTTTCGGTTTCGGCTAAAAATCGTGTTTCGGTCGGACACTAAAAGAAATATATTTTTTTACAACACAAGACACAGAAATATATTATTACAAATATACAACACGAAACCAAACACGAAGTCATTGTGGCTGCAAATCGAACACTGGCTGACCGTAATGCTGAGGCGCTTATAGCACCCCAGCGCTAATGATTTCCAATCAGCACCGTTGGTGACACTCGGATCGCCATATCTATATACCTACTGCACTCTAATAGCTACAGGAATAGACAGATAATTTTTAGATTATGTAACGCTTTTGTTACGGATAATATGTACGGTTCACTGTTGTTGCCAAGTTTAACTGTCGGAGGGTAAAATGGTTCCAACGGAAGACCAGCGTCGGTTGCAAGGCCGACATCATGCTGAGTTGGGACCATTTCGTGACAATATTATATAAGTAACTAAAAGTAAAGTAAAGTAAATTTTTATTAACCATATGAGAAGAAAACATACAAAAAGAAATACCAATGACTACTAGGCTAGGCCTGTATCGTGGCAGCCAAAAGACCATAATAATAATTACACACAGGGATGCGGTCTGAATCTTAATTACAAAACTGTTAACTGTTTCCGTTTTTTCTTTTTCTAATTTTTTTTGTCACGAATAAATGTTTTTTTTTCTTTATTTCATGTAGTTTGAACTTTAGTTCTTACAAGAATAACATCATTTTCTGATCTGATCGTTAGCAGCTACATCTCAGTGTCATATTATGATGTCATCAATAAAAAAACACACTCGCCAAAGACTTTTAACTTGATTATATTTCTTCATATTTTATAGCCGTGGTAGTCTAGTGGTTTGACCTACGGCCTCTCAAGCAGAGGGTCGTGGGTTCAAATCCCGGGTCGCACCTCTGAGTTTTTCGGAATTTATGTGCGCAATTACAGTTGTAATTTACCATTAGCTTTACGGTGAAGGAAAACATCGTAAGAAAACCTGAACATGAACCTGCGAAGAAATTCAATGATGTATGTGAAGTTCCCAATCCGCACTGGGCCCGCGTGGGAACTACGGCCCAAGCCCTTTCATTCTGAGAGGAGGCTTGTGCCCTGCAGTAGGGCGTATATAGGCTGGGATGATGATGATGATATTTCTTCAACATTAATTGAGGTAAAATGGCCTTCAGCTATAACCTAGAATTCCTAAGCTCACAGTCGTAGTAAGGCGTGAAAGGCGCACTTAAACTAATTGCTGTGGGACAAATTGGCACAGACCCTTGCACTTCGAGAAAATGGAGCGAAGAACGAGAACTCCTGGAAATACCTACAAGAAGTTTTTAAATCGAGGAAATAAAAGAGAAGGTACGGATGAAATTGGGAAAGTCTAACAAAATGACCTATGCTTTTTTTATACATTTCATACTATACAAACTGAAACGTGGACGCACAGAAAAACCCAGAAAAAAGACCAGCGCTGGGAATCGAGCCCAGGTCCTCAGCACAGCACCACCATCGCCACCACCCCACCGTGCACTGTGGGTGAAAAATTTGGACTTAAAAAATAAAAGAATACAAGAAGACTCCTATAAAATCTTGATTATGGTTTTTATATTTTTCTTGTCTAGAAAAGTCAAATTATAATAATAATAATAAAGTCCAGGAACACCTCTCCATCCTTAGCCGTTCACACCAATGTTGCCGCCTCGTTGCCCCGAGTGGGCAATAGTTTGAGGGGCCCATTTAGTGAATGGCGAGTCACCGCCTACCAAAAGTTCAGTTTATGAGATATTGAAATGGTAGGTGTCCGTTATCTCACTCCATAGCCCGGTAATCCTGTCCACAACATCCCAACCCCATAGCCAATTCCATGTCGATTCCTACCTGGCAAAAGATTGGCAACTGTGGAGGACTGTCCTCTTGCACATCCTCATGGTGTATTAGGGGATAGACCTCCATAGTTGCGCCCATCTCATTTATATTATATGGTACCAAAGGCCTCTTCATGTTGGCTTCGGCCCCATGAATGCCTTTCAAATGACCGGGTCCCCATGGGCCCGTGATCGGAAATCCGTACCAACATAATAATAATACTCATTTATTTTCTCCTCACAAAAGTACATAGGTAACAGCAATAGTAATAAATAATACAACATTATGGTAGTTCAGTTAGATACTAGTAACTTTTGCGAGGGACTGGAGTCTGAACTAGGTAAAACCTGTATTACAGATCTCCAGGCCCCCAACCCGGAAACTCACCGATAAGTGCTGACAATTTCAGTAGGTACAATTTTCAAATTAATAACTTAGGTACTCGTATTATGAGGTTTATAGGAGGTCAACAAGCTATAAGTAAACAAATCAATAGTAGCCTATACATACTAACATGCAAACTCATGCAAACATGCATGCGTGCATACATGTGTGTGTGTTTGTGTGTATGTGTGTGTGTGTGTGTGTGTGCGCGCGTGTATGTGTGTGTATGTATAAGAAACAAATTTCAATATTTTTCATTTGGTTCACTTTAAAATTTAAATAAATTCACCATCATCGTCATCATTAATTCAGTCGTACGACGTCCTCTGGTGGGCATAGATCTCCCCTCATTGATGCCCAATCATTACGGTCGGAAGCGCCTTGGATTCTAATTATGTAATTCTGTTCCACACAGAATAAAGTACAACTTATTTCGGGGAGGTCGGTTGGATGCGACGTGGTTCAGTTGGTAGAACACCCGTTGGGGCGCATACCCAGGAGACGTGGGTTCAAGTCCCACCGGCGCACCCGGAAACTTTTTCGCTTTTAAATCTTAGGTTCGGTGAGCAGACGTAACTGCTAATAATAGTACATTACTGCAGCGGCCGCGAAATAGGGGATTGCCGGCCGAGTAGTTATAGATGGCCGAGTGTTAACGAGGCCATCAAGAGATACGAGGCCGGCAATCCCTGTTCGTGGCCAAGGCTTGTATAAAGTTTTTCTCAAACATGCATCATCATCATCACCACCATCATCACCGCCATCATCATCACCATCACCATCACCATCACCATCACCATCACCATCACCAACAACATCATCAACATCCATAAACATCCATCAAGATCCATCAACATCCGTCAACATCCATGAACAAGAACATCCATCAGCATCCATCCATCCATCCATCCATCAACATCCATCAACAACCATCAACATCCATCAACATCCATCAACATCCAACAACATCCATCAACATCCATCAACATACATCAACATCCATCAACCAACATCTATCAACATCCATCAACATCCATCAACAACCATCAACCAACATCCATCAACATCCATCAACATCCATCAACATCCATCAACATCCATTAACCAACATCCATCAACCAACATTCATCAACATCCATCAACCAACATCCATCAACATCCATCAACATCCATCAACCAACATCCATCAACATCCATCAACCAACATCCATCAAAATCCATCAACATCCATCAACATCCATCAACATCCATCCATCCATCCATCCATCAACATCCATCCATCCCTCCGTCCGTCCGTCCGTCCGTCCGTCCGTCCATCCGTCCGTCCATCCATCCATCCACGTCGACCACGTCGACCTATTAAACGTCATGGTGCTGTGTCACATAAAACAATAGACGATCACTTTGCTGGCCTTGGCCAGCAATGTTGTATGAAATTCCATTATTGACCTCTCGTCTAGCCGCACCTGCAACGTGACAGTTCGTGGCGTATTTTAAGGAACATAACGTCAATATTTCATAGCATGTTTGAGAAAAATTAACAATATTTACAACTTATTTTTCACAACATATTTCAATGTCGTCATTGCTAAAATTTTCACAGACAAAGAAACACAGTTTAAATTTAGAAAAACACAGATAAAGAAAAAGTTAAGCTACAGTGGCAGATACTTCAATGGTTTGAAGTCAATATACTCCCATGAAAAAATTGCTCATGATTGCAAAAACAGAGTTACATCCATTTTTACTTGTGACTCCGGTCTACTCTCGGATGGTGCGTAACCACGACTTCTTCCTACGGCCGACGGCTGTTTCGTCTGCCACATTGCCCATCATTATTAGTTCCAGGAGTTCATGTCTGGCGTGTCTAAGTACGTAGCCTTTAACTGTACGCTTTTTGATGATCTGCATAAGTTGGCGTTTCTTACTTTCTTCTTTATTATGTTAATTAATGCTGGTTATAACTATACCTAGTGCTGATTAAGTTTAGTTAAACACAAGAAAAAAGAAAGGTGAAGTTCGATTTAGTTAACGAAGAAACTTTCTTTATTATTGACTTTAGTAAATAAGTTGAAAGGTCAAACGCAATCAGTTGAGAAAAAGCTGTCAGAGAGAATATTTTGCTATGAATCTCACGGAGTATTATTTAAATCTCAATGTTAGTTTGTTTCGTGAAAGTTTAATGAAATGGAATCACTTCGTTTTCTATAAAATGCAATTATGGAACCGTTGCCATTTTAAGAATTTTTTTAAAATGTGATCTACTTAGTAGTTTTTAAGTTAGATTCTTAATATTTGTATTCTTAGTTTCAATAAAAAATATTGATTGTGATCATATCATAAGTATATTATTATGTAGAATACAGTAAGTCAGGGTTAGGTCTATGTACTTAATAGTAATTCTGAAGAAACACAAATGAAAATGATAGAAAACGATACATTATGGCGTATACATGAAATTTAAAAATGAAAATGAGGTAAACAAGCATTACGGCATATACATGGTATAATTAAGTATTGATTTTTTTTTCAGTCATATTATAAAATTTATAATGTCAGCGAAATGGTATTAAATTAAATTATTAATTTACATTACTTTTTTATTTTTAGTGACTTAAACCAGAAAAGATAAAAAATCTTAAAAAAAAACACGGTAGGTAAACGACAATGTTATGTGTCCAAACAGCCTATCTCTATACAGCTTAACTCCTTGGTTCAAATTGGTTACTTACTTATTTTACAAATAAATTTACAAAAATACCTACTTTATCTACTGTTTTCATTGATTATCATATTGAACATTTTAAATTTTGTTAAATTAATTATTGCTTAACAATAAACTCTATTGAAATATTTTACAACGATCATATTGACCAGTTTCTGACATTTTTATTTATTTATACTTATATTTTTTCTTACTTTCCTTGTAATCAAAATGAAAAGCAGAGTGTTTAACTCGGGGAAAACACCAATATCACCCACGAAATATTGTAATAAAGTAACCTCGTGTAATATTCGTTATTTTCCACCCGTGTTGAACAATCTACTATTAGCAATGTATTAAATTTGATAGAAAAGTATTTTCATCCATTAAACAGATGGGTGATTGTTGCCCCTGGTACGGATCTTAGATTATTAATTAGTCGAGCGATAGAGAACCTAAAGCAGTATTTGAAATAAATACGAGCAACATTGTTAAATCGACTTTTAATTCAATTAGTTGTTAGATAGTACCTAATTAAAATTAATTGATGGATAGCCCAAATTTAGTTAAACAATATCTTATTTAACCTATCAGTATCAGGGGCTAAATTCAGGAACGGCCGAACACGGTTTGCGAGCGGTAATTCAATCGTTTGGGAGAGAATAGGAATGGGTTGAGCTTGGGATGAGCGTTATTTTCCTGTTAATTCGCTTTGTAAATAAATAAATAAATAAATATGTAAACAAATAAATAACACTCATCCCAAACTCAGCCCAAACCTCTCGCAAACCAGTGATTTTTGGCGTTCCTGAATAGCAGTTCAAACCAAAACCAACCCAAACGATTGATTTACCGCTACCAAACCCGTAAAGGCCCGTTCCTGAATTTAGCCCCAGAATCCGTCAAACCGATTTAGCGTAAAAGAGTAACAAACGTACACACATCCACCCTTCCATATAAACTAAGGTACTGTTTAAAATATTAGCAAGATTTCTCTCTTACTTAATTTCGTACCCCTTTAATCTCCATCGTCGCTAAAAAATATAATTTATCATCACTTACTGCCTTGACTGTACCAAGAGCACTTCAGACGTCATTTGTCAGTCTCTGTCAACTGACAACCCTATTGTCAAAACCCCAACTCGCTTCACCCAACTCATTTCACCTTTACTTCCCGACAATAAGGTTTTGAATTACTGAAAATGACGGTAAACATAAGTTTGTTTAATAAATGTTTTGGTGCAGTTTTGGTAGTCGTGTTGCCTTGGGGATGAGGTTGATTGTTGCGTGGGATGCGAGTATTGGAGTTGGTCGTGGAGATCATAAGTACGATGACAATGTCTTGAACAATAGCTCTGGCCTTAATGTCGTACGAGCCCTATGAGTTTTAAGGGATGGTTTACATGATAGAGTAATAATTATGAAAATAATTTTAAAATTTATTCGGAATTATTGAGTTAGTGAGCCGTGGTAGCCAAGTGGTTTGACCTATGGTCTTTCGAGTAGAGGATCGTGGATTCAAGTCCCGGGCTCGCATTTCTAAGTTTTTTAGAATTAATGTGCGAAATTACATTTGAAATTTACCGTGAGCATTACGGTGAAGGACAAACATCGCGAGGAAATGTGCACACGATTGCGGAGTATTTCAATGGTGCGTGTGAAGTTCCCACGCACCGTCATCGCCACGCGCAACTTTAACGGGCAACAACTTCACCATTTTCTGTGTAATTCGATTCCGCACAATTTATAAAAAATATAAAAAGTTAAAAAATGTAATAATTTAAATTCACTTTGAACTGACACTGCTCGTCGGTCTCAGTCACTGAGTTTGTTCACGAAACTTCGTACTTCAGAGCAAGAAGTCCGACACTTCCCAATATGGCCGACAAGCCAAGATGGATTTCACCCTTGCGGGACAAGGAGGTACCGAGATTGCGAACTTCAAGCAAAACTACTCACAAAAAGCAATTAAATTAAATCACATAAATTCAAAATAATTCTGAGAGCACACTTCCAGTCCACGGAACGGCGTAACGCAGAAAAAAAGGAGTTTTTGGAAGGTTATAAATATATCTACCTAAGTTTGTCTACCTAAGTATCCTAAGTATCCGTATATTTTTTTCCATGCTTCAAAATTTCATTTCATTTCATTATTGTTTTCTTTGTGGTGGACAATAAAGAGTCATTGTACTGTATTTTATTGTATTGTATTGTATTGTATTGTATTGTATTGTATTGTATTGTATTGTATTGTATTGTATTGTATTGTATTGTATTGTATTGTATTGTATTGTATTGTATTGTATATTGCCAGGTATTCTGCTTTCTTGCCGAAAATTATTACCCAAATGATTCATTTGCCAACTGTTCCATTTGACAACTGTTTTATTTTTGGATTCATTCAAATTTCAGGATATATTTCTGTAGGTTAGGTTAGCTTAGGTTGGTTATATAACAATCCTGAAAAGATCACAGTTTCAGAAAAAATAAACGGTTGACAGCTGAAACAGTTGCAAATTAATGAGTTGGAAAAAATATAGTTATAGGGAAAAGGCAGATAACCATCCTGCCGCCATATGAGCCCCAGCTTAACGAGAACAGCAATGTCACGGGTCGAGTGTCACCTGAAAAGACTCGGTAAGCGTAGGCACGTTTGCTCGTTATTAGCCGAGTGGACCCGCTGGATCTGTTCTAATTTCTTGCTACGTTAGGTTTTTTTACATAAAGCTGACCCTAGATTAACCTCTTTCTCGCTTGATGGAAAGTGCAGATGAGGCCAAAGGGGCATCTCAGTGGTTCAGTAACAGCTTTTCACTGTAGCCTTGAAGAGACGTACGTAGGTTGTATCTAGGGTTGCCAATCTTAGCGCACACGTTTGCGGTACATTTGCGATCGAATTGCGGGACTTGTCTAACAAATGCGGGACTCCTTTACCCGTTCCGGGCTTTGGTTAGATATATTAGCTTCAACGTATTGAAAGGTATGAAGGTAAATCAAAAACTTTCATTACACATTTTTATGACGCTAACATTAACAATCTAGTTCAATATAGATCAGTATGCTTAGTATAAGTTTTATTCCACCAAATACTTCTCGATCGCGTCCACGTTAACATTTCATTTACTATGGAAACTGTTGTCAGTCAGTATGCTTAGTATAAGTTTTCCTTCACTTCAATACTTCTCGATCGTGTTTACGTAAAAAAATCAATTACTAGGGGAACATGGACAGCACCGCCGCGGCCGCGCGTCCTTGTTTCCATAGAATAGAAATTTTTACGTAAACGCGATCGAGAAGTATTTTGGTGAAGTAAAACTTATACTAAGCGTACTGACTACTTTAAATACTTTAAGATACTGTCACAAAATACACTGACGAGCAAAAATAAAGGGTCGGTTACAAAAATGACGATAAGTAACTACAAAACCCGCTGTGATAGCTTCTTCGAGTAAAATAAGTTTAGTAAAGAGTTTTATTCTTAACAAGAAAAAGTTTAATTGAGAATAAAACAAGAGTTTAGTAAAGATACTAAACTCATATTACTTGAAGAAGCTATCACAGAGGGTTTTGTAGTTATCGTCATTTTTGTAACCGACCCTTTATTTTTGCTCGTCAGTGTAGTTTACGTTTAGAAACATAACCCTTCCTTTGTTAACTCCTTAATTAACTGTAGGCAAGCGATGCGGTTTATCTTTCCACCCTTGAAAAAAGGGAGTGATTGGACGAAGACGATTCCTCCACGGAGACGATTGTGCTCGTTCAAGTTGTCTGTAAAGAAAATGTCATCATCATTATCACCGGCATATGTACGTCCTACTACTGGGTTGGTACGTCTCAGAATGAGAATGATTGAGTTATAGTTTCTACGAGGGCCAGTACGGATTAAAAACTTCACACAACCCATTGAATGGCTTCATACGTAGCACGTCATAGGATCACTTTGTTGTCCGTCTGTTCGACTGATCTGTTTGTCAAGAATCTTTTTCTTAGGAGCGCGGGGTGGTATCAAGATGAAATAAAAATCAAATAAAAAATTTTAAATAAAAAATAAAACCGCCTTCAAAAAACACCCAAAAAAAACTTGGAAATAAAAAAAATTTAAATAAAAAATAAAACCTCCTTCAAAAAACCCCCAAAAAAACATAAAATAATAATTGATTGAACCGACCACAATAAGCATGAAAATATCTTTCTACTAATCTGTTTGAAGTTGGTGCCTCAGCACGAGCCAGCAGGAGTGTAGAAGCCCTATAATAGGTATGTAGGTAAGTTAGATTACTGGGTCCACTCCTGCTGGCTCGTGCTGAGGCACCAACTTCAAACAGATTAGTAGAAAGATATTTTCATGCTTATTGTGGTCGGTTCAATCAATTATTATTTTATGTTTTTTTGGGGGTTTTTTGAAGGAGGTTTTATTTTTTATTTAAATTTTTTTTATTTCCAAGTTTTTTTTGGGTGTTTTTTGAAGGCGGTTTTATTTTTTATTTAAAATTTTTTATTTTTTTCTTTTTAGTTGTTGCTAATGGCCTGGACTGGCACTCTTTACTGACTGTACTTTTTGCCTCTGGTTACCAAAGTACTTATCAAGACGAATCAAACGAGACCAAACTTGATGGGGTTATGTCGTTTTACTACGGAGTTCTTATGGTCACCATCCAACTTCATTGTCAGACCCTGGTTACCATCTAGGACCAAAGTACTCGTTGAGACGAGTCAAATGAGTCCGTACTCGATGGGGTAAGTGCCGTTACTTTATGGAGTAACTTTGGCCACCTTCCAGCTCCATCATCAGACCCTGGTTACCATCTGGGATCAAAGTGCTCGTCAAGACGTTTCAAATGAACCCAAACTCGACGGGGTTGTGTTGTTTTATTACAGAGTTTCTATGGCCACCTTCCAACTCCATCATCAGATTAGCTCCATGTCACAATAATATTGCATTGTCACCTGATTTACACATGCATGTAAAATATGAAATCAATCAGAAACCGGGAAGTGAGTCAAATTCAACTTGCAAGATTTGACCCGTTGAGGAGTTCCGTTGGCCATCTGCGGTCTTCTTCATCAGATCTAGTTTACCAAATGACACTTTATGAATGCAAATGCTTGATTTGTCACTAAAAATACTAAAATCGCTTTACATTTCCCTTGAACTTTTGAAGAGTTCCTTCAATTCCTCATGGGTCCCATCATCAGAACTGGATTCCGGTAACAACGGGACCAACCTTGAAGCATATGCTTTCAAACAACGAAAGTATTTTCCAAATCGGTTCATAAATGACGGAGTTCTGAGGTAACACACGTTAAAAAAAAAAAAAAAAAAAGTCTTTGAAGTCTTTGAAAGTTTTTGAAGTCGGTTAAAAAGTTATATCTGCGGTCCCTTGGAGCTGTAAAAAATAAGGCCACAATGCCTTAATTTTAAGGCCGCCGCAGACCAGAGGCCCTACCACGAAGTGCATAATTCGAACTTCGTTTTGTACCGTCCCGCTCACGCTAATATGATTTGACACGAGAGTGAGAGGGATAATACGATACGAACTTCGATTTTCGAATTTGGTAGTAGCGCCTCAGATGCACGTGCGTGACCAGTTGTAAGGGAGGCTGAGGAGAATTTGTGACAGAGGAAAGTGGTGACATCGTCGATTTTTGGGAACTTATTTACTGCTAGCAAGCTCGGAACAGCGCGTGTTTGATAGCTCGAGACTTGAACTAAAAAATGCGCGCTATTGCGCGCTCGCTAGCAGTTAATAAAAGTTTTAAAAAATCGACGTTGTCACTACTCTCCTCTGTCACAGCTGTCCTCGGTCACCCCTAATAAATTAACTGTAAGAAAGATGGCGCACTAAATGCGCGCAACGGTGTGCCATCTTTCATACAGTTTCAGTCATTACAACTGGTGCGTGACACGAACACGCATCTGGTCTGCGCCAGCCTTTAACATTTCACAGGAAAATAAAAGCCTCAGTGCGACTTGACCCAAACTTTTTGTGTTTTGCCCTGCAGTCTAGGGTTGTCTTGTTGGTGGCGCTCTTAGGCCCTGGTTTCTTAGGCCCGTCACACGCGTGACCGAAGGCGTCGGGATGTGCGTTGCCGCCGTCGGTCGCGGGTGCATGACGTTTCAGAGAAACCACCCTCAAACATTCCCGAACAAAAAAATCGAACGTCATCGGTCGACACGCGTCGTTCAGAGAAACCTCCAGGGCCTTACTTTCAATAGCCTGGTGTATCTGGTCCCTCGTGACGTCACAGCCCGGCCGCAGTATCACCGCAGCAGCGGGCCCTGCGTCCGCGCCGCACACCACGCACTGCTGCACTCCTGGTATCGAGCCAATCACTTTTTCAACTTCTTCCGGATAAACCTGTGAAATTCCATCAGGACTTAGCTTTAAAAATACCCAATGACATTTGCATTTTGCATTTGCTTTGTTTGTGTAGGTAGGCCTCCAACAAGATGGAGCGACGACCTGGTGAAGGTAGCGGGAACGCATTGGATGCGGATGGGTCAGGGTTTATCTGTTTGGCGAGCCTTGGGGGAGGCCTATGTTCAGCAGTGGACGTCTTTCTGCTGAAATGATGATGATGATTTGCTTTGTAAACAAATAATTTAGTTGTGTAATATTACTAATCGTAATATTACAACTAAATAATAATCGTAATCGGCAAACCTAGCGTGGGACGTCCTCAGACTCGGTGGAGCGATGATCTCCGCAAGGCGGCTGGCAACAGCTGGATGAGAGTGGCCGAGGATCGTGCTCAGTGGCGTACCATGGAAGAGGCCTATGTCCAGCAGTGGACGAACATAGGCTGATGATGATGATGATGATGATGATGATTACTAATCTTGACCGAGTCTTCAACCTGTGTGTGTTGTCAATTGTAACCAGCTAGCCGGTTGAAGAAATAAGAGAACTGGTAAAATAAAATAGGTACCTAGCTTTATTGCTTATAAAATGAATCATGGGACAATCGACACCAATTTGAATTAGTACCGAAATAAGCAAACCTTGTACTCTGGGTACAGACAACGGATAAACTTACTCAAATACATATTAAACATCTAAGACTCGAGCACAAACATTCATGTTTTTCACACAAAATGTGTTTTTTTATCTTTTAAGGTTTCGAGTATATTGTATGTATTGTATGTGGTACCGTTTTATTGCAAATCTTGATGCCAAGACTCCTTCGGTAAGCAAAGTACAGCTGTCCGTTCTTGTCCTTGTAGAAAACATCTCCAGACTTCACCCAGCCATCTGGAGTAACGTTGATATAGCGTTCCTTGTTTAGATAACCCTGTGAAAACAACACGACGATTGACACCAATTGACCTAGTCTCAAACTAAAGCAAAACTCGTACTATGGGTACTAGGCAACGGAAAAACATACTTATATAGATAAATACAAATTGAAATACATATTAAACATCCAAGACTCGAGCACAAACATTCATATTTGTCACATAATAGTAGATTGTTGTAGAGGCTAGAAAGTAAGCAATAGATGGACCATCCATATCACCACCCGTATCACCACCCGTATCACAACCAGTATCACTACCCGCATCAACACCCGTATCACCACCCGTATCACCACCCGTATCACCATAAATATCACCATCCATATCATCACCCATATCACCACCCATATCACCATCCGTATCACCATCCATATCACCATCCGTATCACCATCCGTATAACCACCCGTATCACCATCCGTATCACCACCCGTATCACCACCCGTATCACCATCCGTATCACCATCCGTATCTATCACCATCCGTATCACCACCCGTATCACCACCCGTATCACCACCCGTATCACCATCCATATCACCATCCATCCATCCATCCATCCATCCATCCATTCATCACATGTAGCAGACGATTACTTTTGATTCCTCCAATAATGTCGTTTCAGCACGCCGGGAATGAAATTCAGAAATTATCTTTCAAAAAGTCGTATCGTATTATGAAATACATATACTGATACGTCCTGTTTTCGATTAGTATAACATTGTTGTCGTGTTTGCGCGCCATAAATGAGTCAGCTGTTAAATGTACATATATAGGCAGTTTTGAGTACTGGATTTAGGTTATCTATGACCACATTTTCGAGCAGTGTCGTGAAAATATAATATCTGCCCCGACCGGGAATCGAACCCCAATAAAGTGATCAATAAAGACTCATTGCATTTTAGACGACCGGATGGTCTATTGGTTAGAGAACCTGACTACTAAGCTTGAGGTCCCGGGTTCGAATCCCGTGTCGAGGCAGATATTTGTATAAAAATACGAATGTTTGTTCTCGGGTCTTCGGTGTTTATTATGTATTTAAGTATGTATCTATCTATATAAGTATGTATATCCGTTGCCTAGGTACCTATAATTCAAGCTTTGCTTAGCTTACTTTGGGATTAGTCAATTGGTGTGAATTGTCCCGTGATAATATATTATATTGCCCTTCGACAACTGTTTACCATTCCATGTCGCAATCCAGATTTTTGTCTGTCTGCATGCTAAGTTTAATCTAAATCCATTCAGCCGTTAGGCCGGCCGCAGACATGCGGAATTTTTCTTCGGATTCCGTACGCAATGACGTGTGTGGGCGAGACAGGGCTACGAAAGTATATAGCGTTGACTCGCTCGCACACGTCATTCCGTACGGAAACCGAAGAAAAATTCCGCATGTATGCATCCGGCCTTAATGCGTGATAGACGAACAAACATTCAAACATCTAAATATCTAAACATCTTCACAAACTTTTTATTTTTTTATATTTTTAGGATAAATATAGGTAATAATCATCTATCTGGATACGCTGACAGGAGAAAATACCACCGAGAATTGCATTGCATATTATTTAAACATGTAAAAAGTGAAGATATAGAATAAGCAATATTATTATACCTTGATTGCGTATCTGCTTTTTAAATACAACTCTCCTTTTACATTTGGTTCTGATATCTCTTCCCCGGTTTCAACGTTGACTATCTGGAAAATAAAAATCCAACCCTTGAAAATATAATAATATATTGTACAAGTATTTAATATATACTTATTAAGAAAAAATTAAATCATTTAATTCCTGCAAAAATGTATCCGATATACCATAGACATACAAGCAAAATAGAAGTAAAAGTGTGTTATTGGAGTTTTTGAGTTAATCTAAAACAAAAATTGTTATTTAATTTGACTTTTGATTTCGATTAGTTAAATTTAATTCTGCATTTTTAATTTCTTTCCTACGACGGTTACCAATACATCTACGACGGTTTTCGATATAATATTTCTTTTAGCTTTTAGACGACCAGATGGCCTAGTAGGTAGAGAACCTGACTACGAAGCTTGAGGGCCCGGGTTCGATTCCCGCGTCGGGGCAGATATTTGTATGAATAATACGAATATTTGTTCTCGGGTCTTGGGTGTTTAACATGTATTTAAGTATGTATCTATCTATATAAGTATGTTTATCCGTTGCCTTGTACCCATAACACAAGCTATGCTTAGCTTACTTTGGGACTAGGTCAATTGGTGTGAATTGTCCCGCGATATTTTTTTTTTTAGCCTATTGTTTGTTTTACGTGAAATTGATGAAATGGTGGAAGATTTATTCGTTTTAAGCTGCTATTTTACCTTGTAATGTACGAAATTGTGGAATTCTCCCACACAGCACGGCGGCGAGGCACGAGTATTCATTGCTAGGGAACCCTGCATTTCCGTGATCCCATAATTGTTGACTATGAGTGTGGATTTAACGAACTTCTTCTGCAAAACCACATTTGTGTTCAAAATTAAAATAATCCTAATAAATGTTATAAACAAATACAGTCGAAAATAGAACCTAGTTAATTTAGAACTCTAGGGTCGGAGGCTCGAAGAAAACCAGGAAAATGAATTAAAACAAAAATAAAAATTAATCTTAAATCCTTAATGACGATAGATCGATGTGAGAACGTAAAGTGGTTTAGTTAACAATAATCTTAATTTGGTAAACGCGAGTCACGTCTGGCGTCGTCACTAGTGTGTGTTGCCAGTGATGACTTATAGCACAGAGACGTGGCCACTAACGATGGGCCTCATAAGATAGATAGATAGATAGATAGATATATAAAGACGTTTATTTGGTACTGCAAGCACACACAATCAAAATTAACAAAAATACAGATATCAGTATAAACTTAAAAGTAAAACATTTAATATTGTCTGTATGCGCTGCAGTAGTGCAAAAGGGCCGTGGCTCAGTGGTCAACATTGCTCATAGGAGCAAAACACTGATATTCTGCCACAGCCCAGAGGATCGAGAACAAAATATTACTTACTAATTTAAATAAATACAACAAAAGATTAAACAACAAAACAAAACAATAATTATTTATTTAGGCACAAGTAACAAAAACACAAAACAAGCCATTCCACCCGAGTCGTCTCTATAGCTACCCGAGCCGGTACGGCGAGGGTAGACAGAGACGTCGAGGGAAAAATGGGTCCAAGTGCTCAACACTCTGCTCTTCACTTCGATTGCAAGGAAATTAAACAGCAACCTTGAAAACCATTTTATATCGCCATACAGTTCCTTCGCCCTACCCTACGTTTTAAAATCACACTCGAAATCAAGTACCAGACAACCGCTTTGCTTCTGTAAGAGAATTAACTTATACTGTGCTTTGAAGGATTTTTTTGATGTTAAACGCCTTATCGGTGGGGGTATATTGTTCCAGCACTTGGTTGCAAGATAACGAAAACTACCGGTAAAAGCTGCAGTTCTGTGGGGGTGACATTCCAACAGACAAATAAGAAAGCTCAAAGTCAGTCAGAGGACGATGGAGCCCTCCGGCTATGCTCGGAGTTTCTCTGCGGGATCACATTAGAAATGATGATCACATTAGACGTGGGACGGGGGTGCTTCACAGTAGCGGCGTACCTTGAATCATTGTGTGAAGTTCCCAATCCTCACTGAGCCCACGTTGAACTCCCCAAGCGCTCTCATTCTGAGAACGAAACATGTGCCCAGCAGTGGGATAGGCTCGAGATGGAACAGTGATTAAATCGCTTTTTAATATTTCTACTGATCACTGATTAAAATCATTATGAAATTCGAACTGCTGCCTGCGGCTAAACTCCACTACCGCACTTCGAGGAACCGTTTGTCTTTCCATCCTCACCATCTTGATGATTGGCATTTTAAGCGAAACTTCTTTCCTCGCACGACAAAGATCTGGAATCAGCTTTCTGCGGCAGCATTCCCGGAGCGTTACAACTTAGGGATCTTTAAAAAACGAGCCTACCAATTCCTAAACGGGGTTTACGGGTGTCCATGGGCGACGGTGATCGCTTTCCATCAGGTGACCCGTCTGCTCGTTTGCCACCTCTTATACAAAAAAAAAAAAAAAATTACCTATCTCGTTCTTACCTTTAGGTGACCTATATTTTCTTCAGTGTATGGCGTACCAGCTATACCTAGCAACTCGAAGGACGATAGTTGTTCTGCTGACATCATGTTGGCCAACGCCGTTGCCATGTAAATGTTCGTGAACGTGTAGGTTGGCTAAAAAAAACAGTTTTTGAAGTGAAACTTCTAATGCGACTTCCAACAAGCGTTGCGTTGAATACGCAACGCAACGCAACGCAACGCAACGCAAGTTGACGTTTACGAGACGTTTGCGAGAGGGATGAGGTGAGGGGGGGTGAGGGGGCGCGGGGGTTTCAAAGGGGGATGAAAATTTCATTGATTTTGCCGTAGGATGCACCGTTTTCAAGACTTTTGGCAAAAACACTGGGGGGTGTGGGGGGGAATGAGGGGGTTTCAAAAGGGGGATGAAAAATTCATTGATTTTGCCGTAGGATGCACCGTTTTCAAGATATTTGACAAAAACACTGGGGTGGTGGGGGGGGGGATGAGGGACGGGTGCGGGGGAGGGGGTGCGGGGGTTTCAAAGAGGGGATGAAAATTTTATTGATTTTGCCGTAGGATGCACCGTTTTCAAGATATTTGACATAAACACCGGTTCTCGTCCGATCACCGAAGTTAAGCAACGTCGGGCGCGGTCAGTACTTGGATGGGTGACCGCCTAGTTTTTTATTTTTTATTTTGAAGTTTCATTTCTTCCGCGCGGAGGGACTCCACGCACTATTTTTTATTTCACTTAATAATATCGCCGTGGTGGCCTAGCGGTACCTATTGCCTCTCAAGCAGAGAGTCGTGGGTTCGTATCCGGGCTCGCACCTCTGAGTTTTTCGAAAATTATGTGCGAAATTATATTTGAAATTTACTATGAGCTTTACGGCGAAGGAGAACATTTTGAGTAAAGCTACCAGAGTTCATCTTCGGAGAGTGCTGCAACCGTTCACTGTGCTACCAAATGTTAGACGATGAGTGATGTGTGAGTCTAACATTTGGTTGCACAGTGAACTATTACGGTACTCTGAAGAAGAGCTCTAGTTGAGTTCGAAACGCGTCAGTGTAGTTTGGTGGTGGTGATAGTTGGGTTTGTGTAATTTGTGCGTGTTCATTCAGTGTGGAGGTGGAGGAACTGCATGATCACGCATTTTTTACATAAACGTAGCTATCGTAAGGTCGCGGGTGAGCAAAGTAATTGTTTTAATTCATTAATATGGACCTCCGTAAAGTAACGACTGATCAAATAAATTATGTGTGTTGTGTTGATAATGTTATGAAAACCTTATAATTTATGTATTTACCCTGTACTTCTCTACTAGGTGGACGACATTTTCTGGAGTGTTCGGTGTGCAGGTAGGTGAGACCAGCAGTGGCACTTGGTAGACGGGACAGCTGTTCATTAGCTTGGCGTGAGACAGCCACTGCCCCGTCGTCAGATGCAGCACGAGCGAAGTCGGATGTGGACACTTACTGCCATCTATCCTGAGTTGTACAACAGGGTATATCATAGATTTGACTAAAGCAGTAGCAGCGCCAAAGATAAAGTAGCTTTAAAAACAAAAATGGAGAGATTCGCAGGAGAGTCAAAGTTACTGAAATAGCTCAGAGAGTTGACAAGTGCTAGTTGTAGTCGGTAGGGTACATTATTTACAGAACTGACGGCCGATCGGACAGAAGACGTAGTGTGGGAAGGTTTCCAATAAGATAGATCGATGATCTGCAAAGATCTGGTAAAGGTCACCGAAACCACTTGGATGCAAGCCAGGGTTCGAAAGGATAATAATAACAAATGTATAAATTATCGATCGATAATAACAAAAAACTGTAAAGTTAACTGTAGTTTCCGAACGTGTTTTTCCGCACTTGCACGCACGAAGTGGCAACCAAGAAAAATTCAGTACGGATTATGCAAAGTTGAGGGAACTCGAGTGTCATTAGTTTGTTAAGTTAAATATTACTAACTGACTTTAATTTGAAAAATGCATTGTGAGAAAGATCCCTCTTGGCGGATGATAATGATGAGAATAATTATAATGATCTTTAGTTCATTCAATTTGTTCACTAAACTTACCATCGGTAGGGTAGTTGTGCTATGAGGCCGGCGTGACTCAACAGGACAGTACCAGGTCTGCCTGTTGAGCCGCTTGTATTTAACATCAGAGCTGTTGTCTCTGGTCCCACGTTTGGGAGCCTGCAGTTTGAAATAAGCTTAATTGATACTGTCTGTTTCTTCTGCCAAGCTTTTAATTTACTTTACTGACAGGTGGGTTTTATATAAGGTGTAATATATATTACTATCGTCACTAATATTTTCACAGAGAGCCATTTTGAAAATACGCGAATCTTAGCCACGAAACATGACAACTATAGTGCAGGCATAACACAGATTTAATTTCATGTCAAGATTAAACGACAAGTCTACAAATGTGTCCATAATACATTATTGTGTGTACATAATAATTAATTGTATTACATGTTGTAATACTTACTCGAATCTGTTGAGGTCTCTGCTGTGCCCATGAGTGAAGTCATCAATGGATGCCTTGTCAGCAATAACCACATCAGCACTGACTCTAGTTTCCAGCAGCGCTGTGACCACCTCATCGTGATTCTCTGACTCGCACAGGATCATGCAGGGCTTCGCCACAGTGATGAAGTATTGGAGATCGTCTGAAAACGATGATATCAAGAAAAAAGGTCAAGTGTCTATCTCTACCATGTTTGGTTCTTATGGTCCATCCCAGCCAGCCCCACTGCTAAATGAGAGGGCTCCTACGCTAGCCCACTGCGAATTGGAAACATCATCCACCATTGAATTGCTTTGTAGATGGTGTAGGTTTGCTCACGATTCGTGACAAATTTAGCTTTACTAGTTTATTTTTGCTAACAGATGCCCAGTCAAGGGCATCGTCTTTACCCATAATATGTAAGCTTTAAGTTGGCTCCCACGAAGCGCTGTGCTTTATTTTTGCTAACAGATGCCCAGTCAAGGGCATCGTCTTTACCCATAATATGTAAGCTTTAAGTTGGCTCCCACGAAGCGCTGTGCTTTATTTTTGCTAACAGATGCCCAGTCAAGGGCATCGTCTTTACCCATAATATGTAAGCTTTAAGTTGGCTCCCACGAAGCGCTGTGCTTTATTTTTGCTAACAGATGCCCAGTCAAGGGCATCGTCTTTACCCATAATATGTAAGCTTTAAGTTGGCTCCCACGAAGCGCTGTGCTTTATTTTTGCTAACAGATGCCCAGTCAAGGGCATCGTCTTTACCCATAATATGTAAGCTTTAAGTTGGCTCCCACGAAGCGCTGTGCTTTATTTTTGCTAACAGATGCCCAGTCAAGGGCATCGTCTTTACCCATAATATGTAAGCTTTAAGTTGGCTCCCACGAAGCGCTGTGCTTTATTTTTGCTAACAGATGCCCAGTCAAGGGCATCGTCTTTACCCATAATATGTAAGCTTTAAGTTGGCTCCCACGAAGCGCTGTGCTTTATTTTTGCTAACAGATGCCCAGTCAAGGGCATCGTCTTTACCCATAATATGTAAGCTTTAAGTTGGCTCCCACGAAGCGCTGTGCTTTATTTTTGCTAACAGATGCCCAGTCAAGGGCATCGTCTTTACCCATAATATGTAAGCTTTAAGTTGGCTCCCACGAAGCGCTGTGCTTTATTTTTGCTAACAGATGCCCAGTCAAGGGCATCGTCTTTACCCATAATATGTAAGCTTTAAGTTGGCTCCCACGAAGCGCTGTGCTTTATTTTTCTTTTATCTTCCGAGACCCTTAGTTTTAACCTAATATCCTCTGTTTAAGAGATTATAATAAGTCACACCACCTCAGTTCACACCACCTTTCATGGCAAAGACCCGTGTGTTAAATGAATTATCATCAAAATTTGATGGTTGATTCTAATATTTGATTCTATCATCACATAATCAACATCGTTTCAGGCGTAGGTTCGTTTATGCCCAATCATTACGGTTGGAAGCAGCTTGCATCCACCGTGAACCTGCGGCCTCGTTTGTGGACGTCCCGAACTGCACTTTTACACTGTTTTTATATGTATTGAGAAACCAAATCAAAAATATATCAGTCGTAAAAAAAGAAAAGCATTTGCAAGGCGTCTCATAATGATTGCGGAATATTCCATCAGGTAATCAGGTTAATTTGACTGTTCATTTATTTTCTCAAACATGCTATGAAATATTGACGTTATGTTCCTTATAATACGCCACGAAGTGTCACAATGCAGGTGCGGCTAGACGAGAGGTCAATAATGGAATTTCATACAACATTGCTGGCCAAGGCCAGCAAAGTGATCGTCTGTTGTTTCATACCATGACGTTTATAGGTCTATGGCATCATAGCATTTAGCCTTTAAAAAAAAACTATAAGCAATATTTGCGTTTTGGTTCAATATGACATTCTGCCACTACGCTTATTTAAGGTAAGATGATGATGATGATGGTGATGGTGGTGATGGTGATGGTGTGATGATGATCATGATGGTGATGATGTGATGATGATGATGATAATGATGATGACGATGATTTTATGATGATGATGATGATGATGATGGTGATGATGATGATGATGGTGATGATGATGATGGTGATGATGATGGTGATGGTGGGTGATGGTGATGATGATGGTGATGGTGGGTGATGGTGATGATGACGGTGATGGTGATGATGATGATGAAGGTGATGGTGATGATGGTGGTGGTGGTGGTGATGATGATGATGATGCATGTTTGAGAAAAACTCTATACAAGCCTTGGCCACGAACAGGGATTGCCGGCCTCGTATCTCTAGATGGCCTCGTTAACACTCGGCCATCTATAACTACTCGGCCGGCAATCCCCTATTTCGCGGCCGCTGCAGTAATGTACTATTTCCTCTATCTTTTTTCTTTTCTCTTTTTTCGCTGTCTTTTTCTCTCTAACCAAATCAGCTGTTGAAAATATTTTGGGTTAAGTTTGTAGCATCTTGTATAGTCTACCTCCATACGTGCTCGGTTCCAAACCATATGAAACGACACCAGCAAGCAGCATGCCGTAATAAAATGCAGCCATGTGTTCATGATTCCGCAACAGCGAAACTACAGTTTTCCCACTCGCTCCTATGCAGCGGTAGGCTCTAGCAATTGAGACAGCACGCTTGAGGATTTGCTCATTGGTAAATGTATCACCGGTCGCGCCATTTATCTGAAATAATTTTATGGGTCATTCTCTGGTCTCACGTTTTTTCGTGTTCTCAACTTCAAGTAGTTGTAAAAATTTTATTTAAAATACCTCATATAGTTAACACTTTGTTCTGCTTAAAAAACGTCTAACAGTTTTATATAAGCTATATCTAATGGGAGAAAAAAAAATCTAAAGTCGCTGGAGTTTCCATTTTGGCCTTGTCCCACCTCCAATTTTCACTATGTGTTACCGTTTATTTCAAATACCATGCAAGAAAACCAATAAATGTTACTGTTCCCAGCAAGCCAACTACTTTATGAATTAGATTAAATTATCTAAATATTCCTTTTTACCTTATCTTTTTTTTTAAACCATATTACATAAATGTCCCGAGAAAAGCGTCTTATCCAATTTCGTTCATAAAACTCGTCATACTGTTCTTACGCACACTTCAAGAACATTTGACGATGGCTTGCCAGAAAGAAACATCTACGTTGCATCGGCTGAACAGGGCGGACTAAAGGTTTTTTGCGTCACTGCTGAATTATGAGGGTAAGAATCACGTATGAAATTTTTGGTACCTCTGAAAGTGATATCAGTGGCAATTTTTTCTCGCTTGATTTGTTGATATATTGAACTCAAATTAATTTGACATAATAAGCAGTGTTATTACTACTTCTAGAAAAAAAAACGCGTTTCTATTGTTAACCGTTTTGAAGTAATTCGTTAAAAACTAAATTGCTCATATGAATTCGGTGGCGGTGAATTCGGTGATTTGAATGAATCCGGTGGTATTACAGTTAGTCATGGATTTTTGAAACTGTTAAGTTTATTTCCTGTACATATTTATGTAAAATAATCCGAGTCAGTTGATAATATTGGTTTAGATATTAATGATTTCAATTTGATGTATAGGTCGATAGCTGGTTCATGTAAAAATCACATAAGCTTATTTTTAACCCAACATTCCCCTGGGATCTGGACGAATTCTCGAAATTTTATTCGCCAAATTTTAGATAAATTTTATTTTAATTATTTATTTTTAAAGTGAATATACAACTAAATATTCTGTGTATTCAAGCGTCTACCTGTTGCCGTTATCAATATCGAGCAAAATCGAGCAAAAAAATCACGTTTGTTGTATAGGAGCCCCCTTAAATATTTATTTTATTCTAGCTTTCCGTATTTGTTGTTATAGCGGCAACCGAAATACATCATGTGTGAAAATTTCAACTGACTACCTAGCTATCACGGTTCATGAGATACAGCCTGGTGACAGACGGACGGACGGACGGACGGACAGACAGACGGACAGCAGAGCCTCTGTAATAGGGTCCCGTTTTTACCCTTTAGGTAATAATAAGAATAAGAATAAGAAATTTCTTTGAATCCCTAAAAAGTAAGGTATTATTTTCTACATTGTACTTATAGCTGAGCCTGTTAAATCGATTAGGCTCACGGAGGTGCGCACGCACACAGCGCTGGTTTTCAGTCCAACCCTTGACAATTGTCTGTAAATCCTTTTTTTTCAGATCTGTGGGTAAGTCGGGTACGCTTTTATTTTAATGTAAAGAATTTTTTTTACATAAATATAAATGAACTAAAACAATTACTTTGCTCACCCGCGACCTTACAATAGTTACGTTTATGCAAGAAATGTGCGTTCATGCAGTTCCAGTTGCAGTTATAAATATAAATATATAGACATCAAATGAATGCTAAAATTTGAGCCAGTAGGAATAATTTAATAGTAGACTGATAAACAAGATACCAAAACAAACCATAATGACGCGAGATGTTTAGCCTATTAATGTACATACAGTCAAGGAATTTAATTTCCTACCCACCTAAGTTTGAATATCGTACGGCAAACTGTCACCATAAGAGCTAGCTAGCAACGATGTTGCTTTGACGTGTTGCAATTGACATTTCGACCTTAATGCATTGCGAATATTACACGACATTTTTACGAAATGGGTAGGGATTTAAATTCCTTGACTGTACAGTTAATGTCTTCGCTTACCATGTGAACTGCATCAGGGTTGGTCCTCATGCAGTAGTAAACGATTTCAATCAGGTTGACTTCCTCAGGTCTCCTCACGCCAGGTCTCGTGGCTCCAGCTCTCAGAAGGTCGTCGATAACTTTATCCAGGAACAGCTGAGCTTCAGTTGGGGTTCCCCTTACTATTGTGAACGACATCTAGAAAAAACAAAGTTGATAAACTATTTCTTTGTAGTCGGTTAAAAAAATTGCTTAGGGAAGAGACTGATGAAAGATTTAGTTTCATAATTAGCCATTTTCGGCAAGGAAACGACGTACGACGACGACTTTGACGTTCGACGTTTTACGTTTTCAGTTGTGGCTATGAATCAGCCAATCCATTTTTTAACAAATTATTTTTTTTAAGTAGGAGTGTAAAACTGTTGAAAAGTTCAAAGTCTTATATGCATAAGCTTTAACATGCTATAGTATAAATCTTCCCAGGTGCATTTTTCGCTTCGAGCCCTTATCTTTCAAAACAAACGGTATCGTCATAGGATTAAGGTTCAAATTTAATGTAATGGCTCGAAGCGAAAAATTCACCTGGGAAGATTTATACTATATCAAACACAAACACACACACTATAAGGTTAAACGAGAAAAAAAATCACCCCAACTTATCGTCTATGGGAGATACACTAAAATTTATTTTCTAAATTGTATTCTACTCGCTCAAATCATATCCGCTTAACGACCATACGTAAATAGCGCGTATCTACATTACTGGATATGGTTTTAACTTTATACTTACTGATTTTAATTGGATTTGGAGTGAAAATTGGACGCGGAATTATCGTATGCCAGTTAAGCGGATTTATATCATCCTTGACAATATTTCTAACTTCGTCCTAAGTATTTGTTTGTTTATGTACATGTATTAGAGCTCAGGTATTAATGATTCAGCATAAAATCTTATGTTAAAACGTACCACAAACATTTACCTAGCTTGCTACTCCGCAACCACATTCATTCGTCATCATTTTTAGGGTTCCGTAGTCAACTAGGAACCCTTATAGTTTCGCCATGTCTGTCCGTCTGTCTGTCTGTCTGTCCGCGGTTAAGCTCAGAGACTGTTAGTACTAGAAAGCTGTGCATGAATATATATATCAGTCACGCCGACAAAGTGGTTTAATAAAAAAAAATTAAAAAGATTTTTTTAGGGTACCTCCCATAGACGTATGTGGGGTGATATTTTTTTTTTCGACTAACCCTATAGTGTGGGGTATCATCGGATAGGTATTTGAAAATAAATAGGGGTTTGCTAAAACCATTTTTTTATAAAATGAATATTTTCGGAGATATTCACTCCGAAATTTCAAAATAATGTGTCCCCCTCTAACTTTTGAACCGCACGTTTAAAAAATATGAAAAAAATCATGCAAGTTAAACTTAATAAAAACTTTCTAGGAAAATTATTTTCAACTTAATCAGTTGAGCAGTTTTTAAGTTCTTGTAAAAAAAATATTTCTAAACTGAGATTTTTTCGTACCTGCTACGGAACCCTATCTTGGGCGTGTCTGACACGCTCTTGGCCGGTTTTTTTAAAGCGACTCACATTTTTCTCGTTCGTTTTCTGATTTGTTTTTTTCACTTGTTACTTTTTGTATTCTAAGTCCTTGAAATTGATTTTGTAATTAACTTGTTGGTCTCAATGGTTTGTAATTGTTTCTTGGTTTGTCTTGTTTTTTGTGTGCATTGTAAATCCTAGTTGTTTTTTTATTTTGTAAATCGTTTTTGTATTGTAAGTCCTTGCAATTTATTTTGTAATTAATTTGTTGTTCTCAATATTTAGTAATTGTTTCTTGGTTTGTCTTGTATTTTTGTGTCCTAGTTGTTTTTTTTTATTTTGTTAAATAGTTTTTGTATTGTAAGTCCTTGCGATTTATTTTGTAATTAATTTGTTGTTCTCAATGTTTAGTATTTGTTTCTTGGTTTGTCTTGTAATTTTGTGTCCTAGTTGTTTATTTTTATTTTGTAAAATAGTTTTTGTATTGTAAGTCCTTGCAATTTATTTTGTAATTAATTTGTTGTTCTCAATGTTTAGTAATTGTTTCTTGGTTTGTCTTGTAATTTTGTGTCCTAGTTGTTTATTTTTATTTTGTAAAATAGTTTTTGTATTGTAAGTCCTTGCAATTTATTTTGTAATTAATTTGTTGTTCTCAATGTTTAGTAATTGTTTCTTGGTTTGTCTTGTAATTTTGTGTCCTAGTTGTTTATTTTTATTTTGTAAAATAGTTTTTGTATTGTAAGTCCTTGCAATTTATTTTGTAATTAATTTGTTGTTCTCAATGGTTTGTAATTGTTTCTTGGTTTGTCTTGTTCTTGTGTGCATTATAAATCCTTGTTAATTTTTTTATTTTGTAAAATAGTTTTTGTATTGTAAGTCCTTGCAATTTATTTTGTAATTAATTTGTTGCTCTCAATGGTGTGTAATCGTTTCTTCGTTTGTCTTGTTTTATCATAGACGGGCAGCAGAAAGGGATTCTTGAAATTTCCCGCGGGATAAAGAACGGAGTTCACCGTTAACTCTCTGCCCTCTCTGTGGATGAATTCGCAGCCTCGCAGGAAAAAGCAAGACGAATTTTGAACATAATGCTACCGTGAGACTCACAGTAAAAAAAATACGGATAACTCACGTTTATGATCGAGTTTAGCTTAACATGTTTCGGGGTAATCCGTAGCCCTTCTTCATCATGGAGCAATACAGTGCAGCGCAGTGCGCGTTTGGCAACAGCCACTGTGGCATGGGTTCCGTGATGAAGGGCTACGGATTAGCCCGAAACAAGTCAAGGTAAACTCGATCATAGACGTAAGTTATCCTTATTTTTACACTGCACAGCTGAGCAAGATGAATAATAAAATTATGATTAGTCTAATTTACCTACCTTGAAGTTGCGATACAAGTGTTGTACGTATGTCAGCTGCTTCGTCTACGAGCATAATGTGAGTCCTTGTGCGCATACCAAGACGGATCGAATAATCATAAAGGCGTTTTGTTTTGATATAAGGGTTCCGCACGTGAAAAATACATTAATTTATTTATTCAATTTACACGGCATTACGCCGACCCGCTGCTCGCTAGTGTACAGTCCGCGGCTAAAACATTTTTTTTCCATTTCGACTACGGAAACTTTTCTGTTAGGTAATTATTTATTACTTTAATTATTATTACTAGCTGCATATGCTGCAGCATAATGGTGTATGTCACATGTGTACATAACGTTTATTTGGAAATTGTCTACATCAATATGGGTAAGTATTAAATAAGCTCACATAAGCTACTTAATTAATATTAGTGTTGAAGAACATTTCAACTTTTGAATCGAGACGTGGCTGAATGTAAGTGTTTATTAGATTTTTCATCTAGACACAAATGAAAAAGGCCTACAAAACTGTTTTTGTTTATTTATTTAAGGAGAACCAACAGCCTGAAATACAATTTAAGTTATCGACATAGCAACACAAAGTCAATTACAGGAACTCACAAATAATAATAAAATAAATAACAAAATAAATAAATAAGGTGACACGCACTATGCACTATAAAACAAAATACATAATCAATCATCCAGTGGATCATGCATGTCAGATGGGATGCTACAGTTAAAAATGTCAATGTCCATCTCTTTCATCGGGTTGGTTTGTATTACCACTAGCGCGTCTGAGAAAGCTGTTTTGCCTGTACCTAGTCGGTGTGTGAGAAACAGGAGGATAAAACCTTTTACTTTTAAAAATAATGATAAATAACAAAAATACACAATAGCAATAGTAATTAGAAATATAATAGTAGCAATTCATTATTCACGTGACGTGACGTGTTCGTTTGACGAGGTGCTTCACTATAGGCCTGGTGATTAGGCTCAGAGTCGGCCAACGAGCTCTGCTATGGAGAAGGTTACGCTCGGGGCTTCTCTACGGGATCGAATCAGGAATGAGGAGATCCGTAGAAGAACAAGGGTCACCGACATAGCAAAGCGGATAAGCTCGTTGAAATGGCAATGGGCAGGTCATATAGCACTCAGAACAGATGGCCATTGGGGCCCAAAGGTTCTCGAGTGGAGACCACGGACTGGCAAGCGCAGCGTGGGACGTCCACCAACGAGATGGACGGACGTTTTGGTGAAGGCCGCAGGTTCAAGGTGGATCCAAGTCGCTTCCAACCGTAATTATTGGGTATGTCCAGCAGTGGACGTCCTACGGCTGAAATGATGATGAGTTCATCTCATCATTTCGTGTACAAATAAATCCATCAGTAGCCTGGCCAGTAACATCGTAGTAAGAATTTATCGAAGCAGGCGTTACTTTGCGGAGGTCCATTTAATGAACTGAAACAATTACTTTGCTCACCAGCGACCTTAAAGGTCGGAAGGTCGCGGGTGAGAAAAGTAATTATTTCAGTTCATCGTACTAAGAGTTACGGTATTACAGTATTAATGTATTAACAAGCTATGAGTGCATAACCGCATACGTAACGATTGATATTTCGGGATTAAGTATTAATACGACCGCTTTAGCCTAGTTGGTAGTGACCCTGCCTACGAAGCAAGAGGTCCTGGGTTCAAATCCCGGTAAGGGCATTTATTTGTGTGATGAGCACGAATATTTGTTCCTGAGTTATGGATGTTTTCTATGTATTTAAGTATTTATTTATCTATATAAGTATGTTTATCGTCGTCTAGTACCCATAGTACAAGCTTTGCTTAGTTTGGGACTAGGTCGATTTGTGTAAGATTGTCCCCTAATATTTATTATTATTATTTATTATTTTTACTGATTCCGTGAAATTTCGGGATTAATAGTTACGTAAGTATTATTAAAGTAAATGATGCATAATAAGAGGCATTGAAACACGAGTATGGGATGATCATCATCATCATCATCATCCCCGCCTATAAACTCATACCGCCCACTGCAGGGCACTTCCACTGAATTTCTTCTCAGGTGTATGCAGGTTTCTTTACGATGTTTTCCTTCGCTGTAAAGCTCATGGTTAATTACAAATGTAATTTCGCACATAAATTATTCCGAAAAACTTTGAGGTGCAAGCCCGGACTCGAACCCACGACCCTCTGCTTGAGAGACCATAGGTCAAAACACTAGGCCACCATGGCTTCGGGCGGCTTGCGGGCAACACCTAATTTAAAATAAATTATAATATTTTATCCTACGGAACTCTTTCCACACGAGTAACACGCACTTTTCCGATTATCTTTCATGAAAAAAATTTCTTTTAGGGTTCCGTACCCAAAGGGTAAAAACGGGACCTTATTACTGAGACTTCGCTTGGTTCGTCTGTCCGTCTGTCACCAGGCTGTATCTCATGAACCGTGATAGCTAGACAGTTGAAATTTTCACAGGTGTTTCACTTTAAAAATAAATAATTAAATTTAAATAAAACAAATATTTAAGGAGGGCTCCCATACATCAAACTTGTTTCTGTTTGCCATTTTTATAGATAATGGTACGGAACCCTTCGTGCACGAGTCTGACTCGCACTTGGCCGGTTTTTTACTCTATTCTTCGTATCGCTAGAATGTTCAGTTTTTATTTGAACTAGTGAACGGACACTTAACCCGTCAGTCTCGAGTAAAGCCGAGTGGGGATTACTAGCGACGCTTTAATAAAGCATACTAGACGGATTACAGAGGGCCAGTTGACGGTGATGAGCGGAGCGAGTAGCGGAACTCTTATAATAATAACTAGCAGCTGGTGCCGCCCGCGACTTCGTCCGCGTTAATCATTAATGCTCGGCTTCTATTGGTCGTAGCGTGATGTTACTCTAGCTTTCCTCGATAAACGGACATCTAACATCTGGTAGCATGGTGAACGATACTCTGAGGATGAGCTCTGGATGAGTTCGAAACGCGTCTGTGTAGTTTGGTGGTGGTGATTGTTGGGTTTGTGTTTGTGTGTGTTCGTACAGTGTGGTGTGGAGGTGGAGGAACTACAGAACAGACATTTCTTGCATAAATTTTCCTGTCATATAGGGTCGAGGGCCGATGGTGAGCAAAGTAATTGTTTCAGTTCATTAATAATTGAATTGTTATCCGATGAATTAAATATCATTTAGGAATATAATGTCAGCAACAACTATAAATTTAAAATTGTAAAACCCCCAACGCAATTTGGTCACACATTGAGATTGAAAATAAATGCCCAATATGCGTCTAAGATCCCTCTCTCAGCTAGCAAAAGACAACTTTGAAACGGCTGAACCAATTTTGATGAAACATGTCTAAGAACCATCGCAAAGAATTCTGCTTTCGAATAAAAAAAAAATGCGTCCAGATCGGTTAACCCGTTTAAGAGCTATGATGCCACAGACAGACACATAGACGCACACAAACATACGCATAGCGGTCAAACTTGTAGCACACCTCTTTTTGTGTTGGGGGTTAAAAATTAGCAGACAGGGGGGGTCGACTGTTCCAGACCCACCATACCTCTAGCCATACCCCTGGGTGGGACAGAACCATACCACCGTAGTGCTGTAGTTTAGAGCTTTCTAAATAAAAATAAATAAATATAAATATCATGGGACACACCACTTTCACACCACACACCACGTTGGGATTCACACCAATTGACCTAGTCCCAAAGTAAGCTTAGCAAAGCTTGTGTTATGGGTACTAAGCAACGGATAAACATACTTATATAGATAAATAAATACTTAAATACATAGAAAACATCCATAACTCAGGAACAAATATTCGTGCTCATCGCACAAATAAATGCCCTTACCGTGATTTGAACCCAGGACCTCTTGCTTCGTAGGCAGGGTCACTACCAACTAGGCTAAAGCGGTCGTTTCTGGTTTTGTTTTTCCGAATATTATGTACCCGGTGTTAATTACCATCCCATATGACGAAGTATAAGTACCTACTTATAATTCAGTCCAGAAAATAGGTAGGTTAGGTGAGCTAGGTAGTTTCTTCTGCCCGGAGGGCAAACCGCCTAGAAATAGGAGCCCCGTAAACCGGGGCTCCGTCGAATTGGGTTAATTTAAATATTTGTACCTATTACCTATTTTTATTTAAAATTTTCCATCATATTCAAGCACTACTACCGGTGGTACGGTTCTGTCCCATCCTACCCCTAGGGGTATGGCTAGGGGGGATCCTATCGATGTTTAGAAAATTTTATTTCCGAAGGTTTAGAATCCCGAAAACTTCATTTGTCCGAAAGCATTTTTTTCTGAAACTGTAAATATTTTAGGATTTATTTCAGGACCATCGTGTAGAACCCTTTAGGTTAGGTTAAGGTTGTTTTATAAAAATCCTGAAATATTTACAGTTTCAGAAAAAAATGCATTCGGATAAATGAAGCATTCGGGATATTAAATATTCGGAAAAAAATAATTATAAATTTTGATAGGTAACCGGCTAGGGGTATGGTGGGTCTGAACGGACGGCGAGACACCATCGCTATCTTTTGCACCGTACTCTCTCCCTCACTCGTAGACCCGACGTTGATTGAGCAGGGTCCAATACGGACGCCATCATAAAGTGGAAAGAGGTTAAAAACGCGTAAACTTGCCGCGCCTTGGTTTAATCTGCGGGTCGACCCCTTTTCATTCCGTTTGCCAGAGCAAAAAGGGGCTAATCAAAAGGACAACTGGTCGGGTAGTCTAAGATCCAGCCGCATTTCGAATCAACCTATTACTAAAACAAGTTTGTTAAGAAGTATCTTAAGCAGTAAAGTAGTAGTAGTAGTTAAGTAGTAGTTACTACTACTACTGTAGTAGTAGTAGTAGTAAGAATTTCGGGGGAGTCGGTTGGATGCGACGTGGTTCAATTGGTAGAACACCCGTTGGGGGGCATACCCAGGAGACGTGGGTTCGAATCCCACCGGCGCACCCGAAAAACTTTTTCGCTTTTAAATAATCTTAGATTCGCTGAGCAGCCGTACTGCTAATAAAATAAATAAAATAAGAAGTATCTTTTTGTATTTTTATTTTTCAACTTAATTTTTTTATTACTTTTACGGTCATCCCGTGAAAACCATATATTTCATACTAAATACAAACTGAAATATGGATGCACAGAAAAAAACCCAGAAAAAAGGCCAGCGCTGGGAATCGAACCCAGGTAATCGAAGGAGTGTTGACATCTCTTGATTAGGGTATAACATAGATGGCGCTGTATCACGCAAGTGGTGATCTAACAAGGTGAGATATGAATGCATAGGAATGTTTCGTGTCTAAACTCCTGACCAGTGGTGGTGTAGGGGTATTAGCACGCAGCACGGAGCGCCGGTCTTTTTTCTCTTTTTTTTTCTGTGCATCCATATTTCAGTTTGTATTTAGTATGAAATTATAACCTATTACTACTCACACTGTGAGCTTGTAGAGTTGAGATTCGCGCGTTTTTCGAAATAGCTTCAGTTATAATGTTTTTAGGGGCCTGTGTACCCGGACCCTATTTCTGAGACGCTGTCCGTCTTACACTGGATCCCGCCCATGCATTACAGCATCATCATCATCCCTGCCTATATACGTCCCACCGCAGGGCACAGCCCTCCTCTCAGAATTATAGGACTCGAGCCGTATAGTTCCCACGCGGGCCCAGTGTGCCTTGGGAACTTCACACACACCATTGAATTTATTCTCTGGTGTATACAGGTTTCCTCGCGATGTTTTCCTTCATCGTAAAGCTCATGGTTATCATCATCATTTCAGCCGAAAGACGTCCACTGCTGAAAAAAAGGCCTCCCCCAAGGCTCGCCAAACCGATCGGTCCCGTGCCCTCCGCATCCAACGCGATCCCGCAACCTTAACAGGTCGTCGCTCCATCTTGTTGGAGGCCTACCCACAGTGCGTCTTCCGGTCCGCGGATGCCACTCGGGAACCTTTTTACCCATCGGCCATCAGTTCTACGAGCTCATGGTAAATTAAAATTAAACTCAAAAATTCCGAAAAACTCAGAGGTGCGAGCTGGGATTTGAACCCACGACCCTCTGCTTGAGAGGCCATAGGTCAACCCACTAGGCCACCACGGCTTCCTATATATTATTATTTATTATAGTATAAGTATCATCGGATTTCATTACAGTGCTCAAATATAATTTGAAATTTTATACATGTTATAAGTGCCATTTTGAAAAATAACTAAAACTGAATCAACAAAAATTCCACACAATTATTAAATTTGCACACGAAACTTCGCATGGATCAGAAGGAGTTAATTTATTCATTAATTCAGTATTAATTGTAGTATTAAATTATTCACTTTAGACAAACAGAAAACCATATACAGTGACGTCTATGTATTAAGAATATAAGTAATATAATTAATACTTATAGGTATGTATTAAAAATGTAACTAATACATTGTGAAATTGTGAATGGGACTACAGTCCTTAAATAAATGATTTCATTTTATTTATTTATCAAGGGGCATACATTAGATAGATAAATTTTAGATACTTTTTTAGGGTTCTGGAGCTAAAATCGCAAAAACGGAACCCTTATAGTTTCGCCATGTCTGTCTGTCCGTCCGTCCGTCCGTCCGCGGCTTAGCCTGGAAACTTTTTTTTATGTTAGAGAAGCCAGATAAAGGAACTAGTGGGTCACCTGATGTCAAATGATCACCACTGTCCCCGCACACCCGCAGCACTTTACGCGATGCCAGTGCGTTGTCGGCCCTATTAGTGTTATTAAGCTGTAATTATGCATGGATATGTGTAATAGCAATTGTCTCGACAAACTTGTAAAACAAAATCTTGAAAAAAATTATTTTAGCTCCTCCTATATTAATATAATAATAATATCATGGTGTATTAGGGGATAGACCTCCATAGTTGCACCCATCTCATTTATATTATATGGTACCAAAGGCCTCTTCATGTTGGCTTCGGCCCCATGAATGCCTTTCAAATGACCGGGTCCCCATGGGCCCGTGATCGGAAATCTGTACCAACATAATAATAATAATAAATATAATAAATATCACGGGACAATTCACACCAATTGACCTAGTCCCAAACTAAGCAACGCTTGTACTATGGATACTAGACAACGGATAAATATATTATTACAATAGAAATGTGAAAGATTTAAAGCCCTTACAGGCAGGGACCCAAATAATGTTTAAAAAATGCCCAGATTCACTCTGGACTCCTGGCATTATTGACAAAGTTTGTCCCGAACCTAGGTCATATATAGTTAAGAATTCTGATGGTATGTACAGGCGAAACAGACAACATATTATAAGTAGACCTATGTTTATAGACCCATCACCTGATTATAGCCCTTGTTATTCTACTACTGGGCTGTCCCATAAGTAAAGAGACAAGTTTGAAATGAAAATATTTAATGAAAAAATATAATAAAAGTGCTAACATTTACATTAAGTCCAATCAAGAATATATTCAAATTTGTTATTTTATATTAAATTTGCTTGTGGAATGCCTTTATAGCCAATTTTTCTGAGGTTTATTGTTACTCGCCACATTGCAGCTTTTCCTGACCTAGTTGCCACAATTTTAGCCGATCTAGTCCATCGATGTTTAAATGCAGCCAATGATTTGGGTTTTTCCGTTTGTTTTTTATATTCGCGTTTGCATAAATACCAAAAAATTTCAATACCACGAGCTTGGGGAACATTTGGGGCGTTATTATGTTTTCGTATAAAATCTATCCCCGCAGCCTGTAAATGTTGGGTGACTTCGGTGGCGTAGTGGCATGACGCCATATCCGGCCAGAATATAATTTCTTCCCTATGGTAATATTTATCAATGAAGGGAATCAATCGCTTTATTATACATTCTCTCAGGTAAATGCGTGCGTTCATAGAGCCTGTGCAAATATATGGTTCAGACGTATTACCACTCTGGTCTATGGCTTGCCAAACTAGGTATTTATGGAAAAATTTGGCCTTTGGTATGATTTTTTGTGAATAATCTACAGCGTCCCGAACCCGATTGTTTGCATGGTAGTATTGCTTCCCAGGAAAGGAACATCCATTGGGTCCACGGGCACGTAGGTCTCGTCATCAATTACAAGAACTTTTTTCGGTGTTTTTTCATACCCTCTTCGGCATCCTTTTTTATCTCGCACTTCCTGGTCTTTAATATACTTAGGAGCAGATAATTTTGCAAACGCTTTAAGCTATAGGTCGTGTGTTTTCATTCGAGCTATACTTGACTTCGATATTTTCAATTTATCCGCAGCAACTCTAACAGACATCGAGGGATTCCGTTTATAAACTTTTTTACCTTATTTATATTTTTAGGTGACGAAACAGTACGTTTTCTTCCAGAAATATTTTTATAAATATCTCCGTGCGTTTCTTCAAAACGCTTATAATTCGATACAAAGTAGTTCTTCTGACTCTCTCTGGAGAAAAATGACGTATCGTGTCCGTTTTTCCATGACATTTATAAAATTGAAAAATTCTTTTTGTTCAGCTCTCTTTATAATTAAAACTTTAAAAATACTTTCGAAATTCCCGCTTAATCTGACTGATATAATGCCTACGGCGGCCATGACAGTTATTTTTCTTAAAAAAATGAAAATCTTTTCAACCAGTTTGAAATTTGAAATTTGTCTCTTTACTTCTGGGACAGCCTTTAATAGTGACAATCGTGGTGCGGAACAAACTATTGTTTTAGATTTAGACCCTACAAAGAAATACACACGATCTGGTCGCGAGGTTGTAAAACCAAGGTATTATCATGAAGAATACTAATGATTGTAAATGTAACATAATTTCATAAACAACTACTGGATTTTGCTTAATCAGTATTAGCATTTAAGTTAGCATGCGACTCTCATTCAGTGTTAGTTTGTTTTTTCAATTCAGTGTTAATTTAGTTTTCCTATTTTGGTTTGAGGTTATGCTCATTTTGACAGTGACACATGACATGACAGATGTCAGTCAGTAAACGTTTCGTTTCACGAACCTTGTTTCATGTTTTGTTAATTAAGTAAATTAGTTTAAGATAGAACTTTGTTGTATTATTATTTAAGTTCTTCCTTCGAGGGGAGATGTCACGATATCTCTAGTCTGTGGTTAGCAATGACTGTCTGCTCTGCGCCTTGTGTTGTCAAAGTACAAATAAACTCCAGTAAGAAAATTAACGTCTTATCATTCCAAATTGAAATACATCAACCTTCTCACCCTAACATGGACGTGTATATACACCGTGAAATTTTAGTGGTTGTGTTCCCGAAACGAGGTGATTTAGTTTCGATTGTACAATCGGTTTATAATTACTATTTTGACTAGAATCAAAAATCCAATTGTGAAAAACGAAAGTCGAAAATGACCGCAAACCAATAGTAACGCTTCGTTGGTACCTAACCTATCGTACAATCGTACGCTACTTGTACCAACGAAGCGTTACTATTGGTTTGCGGTCATTTTCGACTTTCGTTTTTCACAATTGGATTTTTGAGTCTAGTCAAAATAGTAATTATAAACCGATTGTACAATCGAAACTAAATCACCTCGTTTCGGGAACACAACCACTAAAATTTCACGGTGTATATACACGTCCATGTTAGGGTGAGAAGGTTGATGTATTTCAATTTGGAATGATAAGACGTTAATTTTCTTACTGGAGTTTATTTGTACTTTGACAACACAAGGCGCAGACAACAAGTAGCGTACGATTGTACGATAGGTTAGGTACCAACGAAGCGTTACTATTGGTTTGCGGTCATTTTCGACTTTCGTTTTTCACAACTGGATTTTTGGCTCTAGTCAAAATAGTAATTATAAATCGATTGTACAATCGATACTAAATCACCTCGTTTCGGGAAAACAACCACTAAAATTTCACGGTGTAGATACATACTTAAATACATATTAAGCACCCAAGACTCGAGCATAAGCATTCGTATTATTCACACAAATGTCTGCCCCAACCGGGAATCGAACCCGGGACGTCAAGCTTCATAGTTAATAAATAATTAACTGACTGGTGTTAACTCGTGACCACGGCTGCTGCAATGTGGCCGAAACGTTGAGGTAAATATTGTTTGCGTGATAGGTTAGTATCCCGTTTAGTATAATAATTATAATACGAAAATCAAGAAAGAAAAAGAAACAGCATAAGCATACCTTCCTATAGTCGCAAAGTGGGGGTGATTTTTTGCTCGTGTAACCTTATGGTGTTTTTCGTAGTGTCTCGCCGTGCGATAGTTCAAGAAAGACATCCATGTGTAGTGTGTGTCTCGCTAAGCAAAACACCGCGAATTTGGCTCAACAAAGACTAGTTTAGTTTAGTTTATTTATTCACTCAGACATAATAATTACATTATATAATACATTAAAGTCAGTCTATAAGAATTTATGCTAAGATCGTCAAAAATTTATAAAAAAACATAACGTAATAATATAATAATAAAAATAACCAAAGATGAAAAAACAATCAATAAAATGCAAATGTCAAAATAAATTCGTCCCCAAGTGGGAGTTGTCAAAAACAAATAATTAATTATGTCAATGAAAGTACAAAAATAACTACAAATAAAGGGTATTTCCAATAGGGATCGTCATAACAAAATAAATTAAATTAAAACATAATTACCAATATTAAAATTATGTCAAGAAAAAATTATGTCCAAGAACTCACTTAAAGAATACAGAGGGTTATCCATCAAAAGGCTTTTCACCCGGCGACCGAATGCCTCTTCGCTCAGGTCTTTTATTTCGGCGGGCAGACGTTCATAATAGACTTAAATGACTTTTTGAATGATCCCCATCAACATCACCCTTACGCGCGTATGTAATAATAAAATTTACCCAAATAACCTCCTTTAACAACGGCGGCAACAACAATAAAGTTAATTACTGCCTCCCCATCAACCCATGTGTTTAATTAATTAGCCAGATTAAGGAAAACATAGCAAGGAAACCCGCGCGGCGGGGCCCCTATGCCATAAAATGTTTAGCGCCCATAAATACACCCCGTACCGTCAGCAGACGACGTTATTAATGTTTATATGCCAGTAAAAAAAGATTTGTTTGACGTATTTGACGTATTTGTTGTTATGAAACCATTGGATGCATTTGTCGAGGACAGATTTTTGTATGATTCAAAGTAAAAATATATGTATTTAATAAGGGTATAACAAGCACTTCTGAATGCCGAAGAATCTACCATCGGTTTGGAAAAACCTTTTCAGAATAATCCGGCGAGAAACTCACCAAAGTATTTTTTCTAACCCCCGACACAATAAAAAATGTGTCTATTTGTGGCATCATAGTTCTTAAACGGGTAACTTGATTTGGATGCGGTTTTTTTTATTTGAAAGCAAACTTGGCAATGGTTTTTAGATTTATGTTTCATCAAAATCGGTTCAGACGTTTCAAAGTTATCAGGTCTTTTGTTAGCTGTGGAAGATGGGCATTTTACTTTATTTTCAAACATTATGTGCGATCAAATTGCGTTGGGGGTTTTAAAATTTTTAGTTTATTATAGTTATTTCAAAACAGTTCTACAATTTTATTTAATTGCTTTCATCCGAAGTATTTAACATAACGAAATCCGATATTTGAAGCTAGTAATTTCCATGCGGATCGGAATTAGTTCCAAACATCCCTATCCGTGATATAGTTAGTCATTAATGTTATAACAAATATCAGATATTTAGTGTCTTTTGAGAGTGAATTTGAATTTTGTATTTATTTATTATTATTTATTTATTTATTTATTAATACAGTTCACAAATTATAGGCTTAAAGTGAAAACCAAAACGCCTACATTGCTAATAAAACGTAACAAAATCACATAAAAGTTAGGGACATAAAAAAAGAGGAAAATAAAATAGGTTGAAAAATAAAATAAAATAATAATATAGGTAGGAAAATAAAATTTGTAAATAATTTATTGACTCAGGCGTTATTTTGCGGAGCTCCATATCAATGAACTGAAACAATTACTTTGCTCACCCGCGACCTCACGAAAAAGGAAATAAAAACCGGCCAAGTACGAGTCGGACTCGCGCACGAAGGGTTCCGTTCCGTACCATTATCTATATAAAAAATTGCGGTTTACGATTTATGACGTTTAAAAAAAACTACTTACTAGATCTCGTTCAAACCAATTTTCGGTGGAAGTTAACATGGTAATTAATGTACATCATATATATTTTTTGTTTTATCATTCTCTTATTTTAGAAGTTACGGGGGGGGGGGGCACACATTTTACCACTTTGGAAGTGTCTCTCGCGCAAACTATTCAGTTTAGAAAAAAATGATACAAGAAACCTCGATATCATTTTTGAAGACCTATCCATAGATACCCCACACGTATATGGGTTTGAGAAAAAAAATTTTTTGAGTTTCAGTTCTAAGAATGGGGAACCCCCAAAATTTATTATGTTTTTTATATTTTTGTGTAAAAATCTTAATGCGGTTCACAGAATACATCTACTTTCCAAGTTTCAACAGCATAGTTCTTATAGTTTCGGAAAAAAGTGGCTGTGACATACGGACGGACAGACAGACAGACAGACATGACGAATCCATAAGGGTTCCGTTTTCTGCCATTTGGCTACGGAACCCTAAAAAGGAAAGAAGGAAGGAAGGTGGCGGGCGAGCAAAGTAATTGTTTCAGTCATTCAGTTCACTACTTTCTTCTGTCATAAAAACGTATGCAATTATTATAAACACATAAGGCTTTTTCAATTAATCCGTGAAGTCTATTTATTGTTGATAAATGCTTCCATAATGTTTACCATTGTTTACGTTGTTTCTCTGTATTTTCTACGTCATAATCATAATATGCAATAAAAACCTATTGTAATTGTATTGCGCATTGTAGTCGATGGATCCACAACCATGTTTTGTTTCTTGACTATTTATTTAAATTGTAAAGTGACATCCTGAGGTCTTTGTCCTAAAATTAATTTTACTTATTATTTTTCTATTCACTATGCTTTAAAATAAAGAAAAGTAGCCATTCCTTAAAAAGTTTATTTTTGTGGTAGTTATGTTATTAAGAACCTCGACTCGACTCATCAAATCAAATTGAAACTCTCGCCTTATCAAATTGAAAGAAAAAAATACAAAATACAAAAGTAAACTTTATTGTAAATATTTTTTGTCTAACTTATCGATAGATCTATCGAAATTTCATACTCTTATCAATATCAAAATTCGCATTGACCTGTGATCAGAGTTGGGCGTTATTTAGATAATTTCTTATCTAAATAATTATTTCAAATAAAATCATTTCAAATAAATTTATTCGAAGATAAATTCAATCACAAATAGTGCGTTGACAACTTTTTATTCAGATAAATTATCTAGATGAAGATAACCGACCTCGTTTGTTATTAAAGTAAGCTTATAATAATAAATAAGCTTTGCTTAGTTTGGGACTAGGTCGATTTGTGTAAGATTGTCCCCTAATATTTATTTATTTTTTTATTTATTTATTTATTTAAATGTATACAGAAAGTCACGTCGGGTCAAACCGTCACACTGACACCACTTCTAGTTCTACATGACTGTACTACTGACATTCATCTTTTATTTAAAATCCCAACTAATTTATCTAGATAAAAATTAAACTGATCTAGATAAATTCAAAATAACAAATGACGGATTATTTAGTTACTTCAAATAAAAGATGATTTAGTTATCTTCCCGGTTTTTCATAAATAGATAATTTTTGTCCAACTCTGCCTGTGATCCGTTAGAACACAATACATCTTGACAACCACGGATTGCCCTCAAACATGTCAATGAACTGAAACAATTACTTTGTTTACGGGTGAGCAAAGTTATTCTTTCAGTTCATTAATATGGACCTCCGCAAAGTAACGCCTGGTTCAATTAATTACTCAAAAATGTCGGGCATTTATCTACAGACACGTGGAGAAAACTCGTGTTTGCTGTCGCTACATACAGGGTGCTCCAATCAGTATCGCGCCAATAAACGCAGCCGCCGCTCTCCATATTGCTTCTTGAGGTCACTAGGCATTGTTAGGGCCCCAGTCCACCGCGCTTCAACTGAACTATAGTTTAGTTTATTTTTCACTAGTCTTATATTGAAGCCGACAAACGGCCATACCGTTCATCATAATGTTAATGGGAGGTGCGGCGGTATAAAAGAGGGTTTCATTTTTGTTTTTGACGTGACAACGTCTAATAAATCGATGAACGCCGGCTGCATCCACGAAAAAGGATGAGGCAATGTAACGAACATGTACGTAACGGTACGTACAGAGCGGCGAAGGCCAGTTGCAAGAGAGCAGCGAGGGCCAGTTTCAAGAGGGCGGCGAACGCCGGGTTTGAATGTTTTGTTATGACGTTGTCACGTTAAACTATCGTCCGTAAACCGACTTTACAGACAACCGGTTTTTTTTATACAATATAGGCTTGCCTTTAATCACAATCATGCCTGATGGAAAGCGAAGGATGGAGCACACTTGCCTAGTAAATGCTCATTCACCCTTGACTTGAATTTAGGGGAATAAGCAGGAAGAAGGCAGCTGAGCGCGGTGTTGCACGCACCCCCAAGCAGTGCAAACCATACAACAAATACGGGGCACTGTAACCGGTACGCGTGCGCTGCACAACTGCTCAGACCCTTCTTCCAGAATAGCTTCTATAGGCAACAGGCTGGAACACGACGAGAGCCGCTTGGCGGCCTGGCTCAACCTGTAGGGTGGTGACCAGCCACGGCCGAAGCCTACCACCGGAGTTTTTTAGCACTAACAGCAATTAAGTTAAGCCGTGGATAGGCAAAACGTACGTGGCGGAACTGTAAAACCTCCTTGTAGGACTACGGATCTCTAAAATGATTTCACTATTATACTGATTAGTGAAACGTAATTTTCCATCTGTATACACGAATGTTGAGCAAATAAAATTATGATTTCATTTAATTTATTGCATCACATAAAATGTTTACCTACGCATAATTTATCATTTCGTAATTTATTGAATCAGGCGTTACTTTGCGTAGGTCCATATTAATGAACTGAAACAATTATTTTGCTCAACTGCGACTTTAAAAAAAGCTTAAGGTCGCGGGTGAGCAAAGTAATTATACAAGTTAGCTATGAAGTATCTTTTTTTTTTTTTGTACTTATTTTTTCAACTTCATTTTTTTATTACTTTTACGGTCATCCCGTGAAATCATACATTTCGTACTAAATACAAACTGAGATATAGATGCACAGAAAAAACCCCAGAAAAAAGACCAAGGAATGCTGAGGACCTGGGTTCGATTCCCAGCATTGGTCTTTTTTCTGGGGTTTTTTCTGTGCATCTATATTTCAGTTTGTATTTAGTACGAAATGCAAAGTAATTATTTCAGTTCATAATCATTTCGTATTTATCTTTGTTCTCAGAAACCATTAATTATTCAGAATTTTTATTAAAAAACCGGCCAAGTGCGAGTTGGAATGGCGCACTGAGGGCACAAATATTTAGGCAAACAGCTGTAACTATAAAAATCCAGTGTTAGCAGAGCCCTGTTTCTAAGTAAAATGTACGCAATGTGGGATCATTTAATACTGGTTTTTCGGGACCCTCTTAATATTTAATTTAATAATACTATTATTATTTGTTGTTGTAGTGGATACAGTAATAAACAATTGGCGAAGATTTCAAGTATCTAGTTAATTGTATTACGACCCCCATTGGTTTTAACTTTATTTTATTTGTGTGTGTGTGTGTGTGTGTGTGTGTGTGTGTGTGTGTGTGCGTGTGTGTGTGTGTGTGTGTGTGTGTGTGTGTGTGTGTGTGTGTGTGTGTGTGTGTGTGTGTGTGTGTGTGTGTGTGTGTGTGTGTGTGTGTGTGTGTGTGTGTGTGTCTGTCTGTCTGTGGCATCATAGCTCTTAATCGGGTAAACCGATTCGGATGAGTTTTTTTTTATTAAAAAGCAGGTATCTTTATCTTCATCAAAATCGGTTCAGCCGTTCCAAAGCTCATAGCTTTTTTTAGCTGCGGAAGGGATCTTAGACGCATAATGGGCATTTACTTTATTTTTCATTAGTATGACTAACAACAAACTGACTGACTAATACAAACTGAAACATGATGGATTTCACGGGATGACCGTAAAAGTAAAAAAATTGAAGTTGAAAAAAATAAAAAATACAAAAAGATACTTCAAACCAAACTTGTTAATTTACTTTATGTTCAAACATACGTATGACATAATTGAGTTGGGGGTTTTTAAAATTTTTAATTTAAGTATAGTTATTTTATTAACTAAAATGTTGTTTAGCGCCAACAGAAATTTTCATCATGTGTGAGAATTTCAACTGTCTAGCTATCTCTGTTCATGAGATACAGCCTGGTGACAGACAGACAGACAAACAGACAGACGGACAGTGGAGTCTTAGCAATAGGGTCCCGTTTTTACCCTTTGGGTACGGAACCCTAACAAACCTAACCAACCTAACCTAACCTAACCTAACCAAATGATGAATTATGCGTAAAAAAATTATGCCACCAGAAGGGATGGCCCCTAAAATGCCTTTGAAACGAGAAAATTTGAAATCCAATTTCCCGTCAAATACTTATTTATGTGGCCGATGTTCAGTGTACGATGTTCCCTACTATAATAAGCCTCGCCAAGTGTAAGTTACGCCGGTAATGGGGCGACAAATTAAGTTTCGGAAATATATGTGTAGGTCGTAGCTACGTACCTACTTATTTATTATTGAGTTACCTATAATTAAAGTGTGAGGCTAACGAAACAAGTCTATATTTGTACTAGCTGTTGCCCGCGACTCCGTCCGCGAAGAATAGGGGTAGGTACAAAAAATAAACCCCCGACCTATTCTCAGACTTACCGAATGTAGACAAAAAAATTTCATAATAATCGGTCAAGCCGGTTCGGAGGAGTTCGATAGCAAACACCAGGACACGAGATTTTTACATATTTAGATAATCTGTATCATTTGCCATAATAATCGTTTCTCATGTCATAATGAATTACATACATTACAGACATACAACAGTAAATTCTAAACTCTAAACACATAATTTTTAGAGTTGCTTACCGAAAAGGTGCCGACGGGTCCTATTACTGAGACTCCGCTGTCTGTCTGTCTGTCTGTCCACCCGTATGCCACAAGGCTCTATATCTTGATCCGTAAATACCTCTAGAAACTAAAATAATTATTGTTTTAGTTTATTAATATGGACCTCCGCAAATTAACGCCTGATTCAATCGCATAATGTTTTAAAAAGCATTTTTTTTTTTATGATATAGGGGGCAAACGAGCAGACGGATCGCCTGATGGTAAACGATTACCGTCGCCCATGGACACTTGCGACACCAGAAGAGTCACAAGTGCGTTGCCGGCCTTTTAGGTAGGAGTACGCTCTTTTTTTGAAAGCTTGAAGGTCATATCGGTCCGGGAATACCGCAGCAGGAACCTCATTCCAGAGCTTTGCTGTGCGAGGCAGCATAGTTTAACTTGCTCGCTACATCGTGCAAACCTCCGAGCCAGCATGTTACAGCATGCCAGCAGCACGTTATAAACGATTGCAAATACTATAATGCGTACAAAGTCGCGAGCACAAGCTAGTAGAAAATAAAATTGATTAACGCTCGTAGCTTGTGCCTCCTTAAATTAGGTGCGCAAATTCGCATTTTAATTTCATTTAGCCAAACGTCGTCATACAAAAACTTTTTTTTAGGGTAAAACTGGACCCTATTACTAAGACTCCGCTGTCCGTCCATCTGTATGCCCGTCTGTCACCAGGCTGTATCTTATAAACCGTGATAGTTAGACAGTTGAAATTTTCACAGATGATATGATGATGATTTTCGGTTATAGAACAAGAAATACTAAAAATAAAATAAAGTTAAAAATTAAAGGGGGTCGTCATACAAGATACGTATTTTTTTCAGCGTTTTAACTCGATCTTTAAAATGGCGTTGACTGTACACTTGCAATTTTTACTGATTATGTATTACTATGGCCGGTACAACAACAAAAAATAAAAATATAATTATATTATGCATTAAGGGGGGTCTTGACTAACAAATATAAAATGATCTCACACTGCTTACATTTTACTTAGAAGCAGGGTTCTGATAACACTGGATATTTATAGTTACTTACGGCGTATATTTAGACATACCTAAAAATTTGTACAGAACCCTCGGCGAGCGAGTTTGACTCGCACTTAGCTTCGGCAAAATACCAATTTTAAAATAAGTACCTAATAGGTACAAAAGGCTGTCTAAAGTATTAATGGCGGTGATGCTAAGCGTGAAAATTGAATGTGAATAACCTTTAATTGAATCCAAACATGAATTGAGCTGTAAATTACACTTCATTTTGCGAAACGGCTGTGTAAACGCAGGCAGACACTAAAAAAATAATTTGTTTTTGTACTAAGCTATTTTATATCTATCTTCTATACATTAGAGGAAAGATTTGATTGTTTTGTTTTGTTTGATTGTTTTTGATTGTTTTGTTGACTGACAAACATTCAAACATCGAAGTATCCAATTTTGGATGCCAATGTATCTGGCTAGACATGTCACGGCACAGAAACACTCCTCTACAACATTTTGTAATACCTACCATGTCTAAAGCAGAATAAATAATTTCATTTCATTTCAATAATTTCATTTCATTTCAATAATTTCATTTCATTTAATTTCAAACATGTTCAGAATATTTCACATTTATAACATTAAAAGGATTATTAAGTTATCATAGTAAAATAGTTTTTAGGTACAGTTTTTTAGGGTTCCGTACCCAAAGGGTAAAAACGGGATCCTATTACTGAGGCTCCGCTGTCCGTCCGTCTGTCCGTCTGTCACCTGGCACTCATGAACCGTGATAGCTAGACAGTTCAAATTTTCACAGATGATGTAAGTATTTTGGTTGCCGCTACAACAACAAATACTAAAATCAGAATAAAACAAATATTTAAGGGGGGCTCCCATACAAAAAACGTGATTTTTTGCCGTTTTTATAGGTAATGGTACGGAACCCTTCGTGCGCGAGTCCGACTCGCACTTGGCCGGTTTTTTTCCTACATCACAATAATTATGTAGATACAATAGTTAATTTAGTTAGCTTTCTGTTACATTTTGCTATGCACTTTGTTTGTAACAGGCGAGCGGCGAATTTATACGACGACTAGCTTTTTCCCGCGACTCCGTCCGCGTGGAATTAGTAATTTGGGCAGCTTATTTTTTTAACCAATTTGCTTTTTCATCAATTATGGCTCTCCTTAGATCCTTCCGGAAGAAGTGAAACTTCATAATAAACCAACCCGCTTCCACTCCGCCCCCAACCCGCTCCTAACGTGCCCCCAACCCGCCCCCTACTCGCTCTCAACCCGCCCCCAACCCGCTCCCAACCCGCCCCCAACCCGCTCCCAACTCGCCCCCAACCCTCCCCCAACCCGCTCTCAACCCGCTCTCAACCCGCCCCCAACCCGCTCCTAACCCGCCCCCAACCCGCTCCCAACTCGCCCCCAACCCGCCCTTAACCCGTTCTCAACCCGCTCTCAACCCGCCCCCAACCCGCTCCCAGTCCGCCCCCAACCCGATCTCAACCCGCTCTCAATTCGCCCCCAACCCGCTCCCAATCTGCCCCCAACCCGCCCCCAACTCGCTCTCAACCCGCTTCCAACCTGCCCCCAACCCGCTCCCAACCCGCCCTCAACCAGCTCCCAACTCGCCCCCCCACCCGCTCCCAACCCACCGCCAACCCACTCTCAAGACGCCCCCAACCCGCCCCAACTCGCACTCAACCCGCCCCCAACCCGCTCCCAATCCGCCCCCAACTCGCTCTCAATCCGCTCCCAACCCGCCCCCAACCCGCTCCCAACTCGCCCCCCCCCCCACCCGCTCTCAACCCGCCCCCAACCCGCTCTCAAGCCGCCCCCAACCCACTCTCAACCCACCCTATCTAAATGGGCTATCTAACACTGAAAGAATTTTTCAAATCGGAGCAGTAGTTCCCGAGATATAGAAGTTTTACTTCAAAAACCCACGATTTTAAAAACATTCATTCATTCATTCATTTTGAAACATTCTTCCGCTCCGCTCCGCTCCTATTGGTGTTAGCGTGATGTTATGTAGCCTATAGCCTTCCTCGATAAATGGGCTATCTAACACTGAAAGAATTTTTCAAATCCAGTAGTTCCTGAGATTAGCGCCTATAGAAGTTTTACTTCAAAAACCCCCGATTTTGAAACATTCTTCCGCTCCGCTCCGCTCCTATTGGTGTTAGGTTAGCGTGATAGTACGAGGGGCGTTCAATATAAAGTGAGAATGAGATGCATACTCTTTTAATATTACGAAATTAAATACTGGCCGGTAAAGCTAATCTATCTAGCTGATTGCTATGAAAAAAAAAACTAACTGTCTTTTGTTTAAAAAAATATACGGTAATTTCTTTGCAATGCTATTGAGTACGTTAGCGAAAATGGAGAAAATTGAACTGCGCGCCGTTATCAAATACTTATGTTTGAAAAATTTTTCTACGGACCAAGTCAATTTGGATTTGCGGGACACTTTAGGGTCTAATGCTCCTCCGTATTCGACAGTCGCACGTTGGTGCGCCGAATTTAGACGTGGAAGAACATCGACAAAAGACGACCCCCGCTCCGGACGCCCTACTACAGCAGTAACTGAAGAAATTGTGAAAAAAGTCGAAAACTCAGTTTTGGCGGATCGTCGTGTCACGGTTCGTTTTATTGCTGAAAATGTAAAAATATCAACGGGGAGCGTGCATAATATTTTACATGAACGCTTGGGTATGAAAAAGGTATCTGCGCGTTGGGTACCAAGAATGCTTACTGACACGCAAAAACAAACTAGACTAGAGATTTGTCAAGAAGCTTTGAACCTGATGCAGCAAGACCGGGAACTTTTTTTGGCGCGATTTATAACAATGGACGAAACATGGCTCCATCATTACGACCCAGAAACGAAACTGCAGTCTATGACATGGAAAAGGCCATCATCTCCAACTCCGAAGAAATTCAAGGTGAGCCCATCTGCCGGTAAGGTCATGGGCTCTGTTTTTTGGGATGGTAAAGGGGTATTAATGATTGAGTATCTCGAGCATGGAGCCACTATTACGGGCACATTATACGCCAAACAAATAGCAACATTGCGCAATGAGTTCCGCGAAAAACGGCGAGGTAAACTCTCGAAAGTTGTGCTGTTCCACCAGGACAATGTCCCGGCACACAAGTCCGCCGTTGCAATGGCTGTAATTCGTGATGCTGGGTTCGATATCCTTAAGCATCCTCCGTATTCACCAGATCTCGCTCCCAGTGATTTCTACCTATTTCCAAGATTGAAACAATACCTGAGAGGCCAGAAATTTGAAGACGACGACGCGGTAGTCGCTGCAGTATAAGATTTTTAAAGTACTCAAGATGAGACCTTTTTTAAAAATGGAATTTTAAGTTTAGAAAAAAGATATACTAAGTGTATTATGCTAAAAGGTGACTATGTCGAAAAATAAAATGACATTTAGTAAAAGTTGTTTATAACATACTCATTCTCACTTTTTATTGAACGCCCCTAGTATATAGCCTATAGCCTTCCTCGATAAATGGGCTAACTAACACTGAAAGAATTTTTCAAATCGGAGCAGTAGTTCCTGAGATTAGCGCGTTCAAACAAACAAACAAACAAACAAACAACCAGACAAACAAACAAACAAACAAACAAACAAACTCTTCAGCTTTATATATTAGTATAGATTATCTTTAAACGACAATAACTTTTTACGAGAGGAGAGGATTCTGAGAGGAGCCCTGTGCCCTGGAGTGGGGCGTATTTACATAGGCTGAGATGATGACGATGGACTTTTTTACTGTTACCCACTTTCAATGAAAAAAAAAGCCTAAATGTTACCCCAAGCTGAGTTTTATGTTTTTCATAGTAGATAAGTAACTCGACTAATTATACCTATTATAGGATAAATAACTATGAACAACCCAAATTTGAAAATGTAAAAAAAAACTCAAACATTATAATCGTGATCTATCAACGTTACTGAATCACATATCAAAATTTGTGCACTGATTTAAAAATTACCCTGTATATAAAAACGGCAAAAAAAAGTCTAGTTTTTTGTATAGGAGACCCTCTTAAATATTTGTTTTGTTTTAATTTAATTATTTATTTTTCAAGTGAATATTATAACTAAATATTCTGTGAATATTTCGAGCGTCTACCTGTTGCCGTTATCAATATCGAGCAAAAAAAAACACGTCTGTTGTATGGGAGCCCCCTCAAACAACTATTTTATTCTATTTTTTAGTATATGTTATAGTAGCAATCGAAATACATCACCTGTGAAAATTTCAACTGTCTAGCTATCACGGTTCTTGAGATACAGCCTGGTGACAGACGGACGGACGGACGGACGGGCAGACGGACAGACGTACAGACGGATGGACAGCAAAGTCTCAGTAATAGGGTCCCGTTTTTACCCTTTGGGTACGGAACCCTAAAAACAGACCAGCGAGCTAGGAAATCACCCGATTGGTCGTAAATCCATCATGGCGGCCATGTCGCCATTTTGAAGATTAACTGGCCTCATATTGGCTCACAAATCACGGGCGTACCTGCGCACTGTCAGTGGAATTTGAATTTAGTTGCGTTCGGCTATTCCTGTTGTGGCAATATTATTAATCATCCTCCTCTTCGCAGCCTATATAGGTAACGCCACGAGAGTTGAGACGAATGATTACACACACACAGCTACATAAAGCACTGATTGCAAAAAAAAAACCGGCCAAGTGCGAATCGGACGCGCGCAGGAAGGGTTCCGTCTCTATCTATGAAAAATTGCGGTTTACGATTTATGACGTATTAAAAAAAAACTACTTACTAGATCTCGTTCAAACCAGTTTTCCGTGGAAGCTTACATGGTAATGTTAATACACTGACGAGCAAAAATAAAGGGTCGGTTACAAAAATGATGATAACTACAAAACCCGCTGTGATAGCTTCTTCGAGCAAAATGAGTTTAGTAAAGAGTTTTATTCTTGACAAGAAAAAGTTTAATTGAGAATAAAACTCTTTACTAAACGCATTTTACTCGAAGAAGCTAGCACAGTGGGTTTTGAAGTTATCGTCATTTTTGTAACCGACCCTTTATTTTTGCTCGTCAGTATAGTTTTTTTAGTTTTATCATTCTCTTATTTTAGAAGTTACGGGGGGGGGCACACATTTTACCACTTTGGAAGTGTCTCTCGCGAGTCTCGCGCAAACTATTCAGTTTAGAAAAAAATGATATTAGAAACCTCAATATTATTTTGAAGACCTATCCATAGATAGGTACCACACACGTATGGGTTTGATGAAAAAAAAAAAAAATTGTGAGTTTCAGTTCTAAGTATGGGGAACCCCCAAAAATTTTTTTTTTCTATTTCTGTGTGAAAATCTTAATGCGGTTCACAGAATACATCTACTTACCAAGTTTCAACAGCATATTTCTTATAGTTTCAGAAAAAAGTGGCTGTTACATACGGACGGACAGACAGACAGACATGATGAATCCATAAGGGTTCCGTTTTTTGCCATTTAGCTACGGAACCCTAAAAAGCGGATTAAACGTGAAGATGTAACAGACAGACAGACACGCTTTCGCATTTATAATATTAGTATATGGATCGTTTTACTCATGATATTACTCGAATCGACGGTTCTTATGAACTTGCCCCGATCTAAAAATAATAAAGCATCTCTATCCGCGGACGTTGCATCATTGTATGCGATAAACCGCTTTGACTTATCCCTAACTATATATTTCAAAGAAAAACTTTAAAATTGCAACCCGGACCGTAACAGAATCTTCTCTTTCTCGTTCTAGCTTGTTGGTTGTGTGTTTGTGCGTCCTTGTCTAACTCTTTCGCGGAACGTGTCCAGAGCTAAAGGAATTGACCTAATTCAGAAAGTTTAAAGCAATGGCTCGGTTAAGTCGGATTGCAGTGGATTGGTGCATTGCGAATAATATTGGTAGATGTTTATTTTTGAGACTAGCTTTTTGCCGTCGCAGCTTCGGCCTCGTAGAAGAATAAAACAAAGTATGGTTCCCTATCCATAAACATTCTTTGACGACCGCTTTAGCCTAGTTGGCAGTGACTCTGCCTACGACGCAAGAGGTCCTGGGTTCGAATCCCGGTAAGGGCATTCATTTGTGTTATGAGCACGCATATTTGTTCCTGAGTCATGGCTGTTTTCTATGTATTTATTTATCTACTAGCTTTTGCCCGCGGCTTCGCTCGCGTGTACTATGAGTATTTCAAAGAACCAAGATATCAAGCAAGCAAGCATACCGGCAAGCAAGCAAGCAGGTCCACAATTGACCGAGAAATCGGTGAACATACCTACAAAAAAAAATCATAAAGTGGAATGCATAACCTCCTCCTTTTTTAGAAGTCGGTTAAAGTGCCCTTTGCAGCCTACTTACAGTACTTATGAATTTTGAAATTTTATCTTTCTACAACCAGTAAAACGCAAAATCCTGTTTTTTCCCGTTCCCGTAAGAATTTCGAGAAATGTTTTCTCAATGCTCCCCTACACTCCCCAAGGAACCCACTTGCCAAATTTCAGCTTTCTATGACCAGTAAAACGAAAAAGCCCGTTTTTCCCGTTCCCGTGGGAATTTTGGAAAGTCCTCTCTCAATGCTCCTCGACACTCCCCAAACAACCTACATGCCGAATTTTAGCTTTCTACAACCAGTAAAACGAAAAATCCCGTTTTTCCCGTTCCCGTTGGAATTTGGGAAAGTCCTCTCTCAATGCTCCTCTACACTCTCCAAGATGATGAGATGGCTGGGCTGGGCTTTCTACGACCAGTAAAACGAAAAATCCTGTTTTTTCCCGTCCCCGTGGGAATTTTGGAAAGTCCTCTCTCAATCCAGCTCTACACTCCCCAAGGAACCCACTTGCCAAATTTCAGCTTTCTATGACCAGTAAAACGAAAAATCCCGTTTTTTCCCGTTCCCGTGGGAATATGGGAAAGTCCTCTCTCTATGCTCATCTACACTCCCCAAGCAACCTACATGCCGAATTTCAACTTTATACGACCTGTAAAACGAAAAATCCTGTTTTTACCGTTCCCGTAGGAATTTTGAGAAGTCCTCTCTCAATCCAGCTCAACACTCCCCAAACAACCTACATGCCGAATTTCAGCTTTCTACGACCAGTTAAACGAAAAATCCCGTTTTTTCCATATCCCATGGGAATTTATAATTACCTACATCTATGCCAAATTTGAAGAGTCTAGTAATTATAGTTCATAGGATCCCGTTGAACTGAATATATAAATCCCGTTTTTTCCTTATCCCGTGGGAATTTTGAAAAATCCTGAAATTGATGTTTTAAATAATGTAATACCTACTTGTGTATCAAATTTGAAGAGTCTAGTTATTATAGTTACTGAGATAGAGTCACTCGGAATCGAATATATAAATCCCGTTTTTTCCCGTTCCCGAGGGAATTCCCAAAAATCCTTCCTTAGTGGATGCCTACATTGTATAAGGTATCTATTTGCAAAATTTCAAGTCTCTAGGTCCAGTGGTTTGGGCAAAATCTTAAAAACGACACCCATATTGATATTTAGACATTTCAAACCCATCGCACCCCATCCAGGGAGATGGTATTTTACGTCTGCCACGTCGGATTTTAAAACCGTTGTTGTTTTCATAACCAGCGACCCGATAAACCATAGAAACAACACCCATGTTGATTTTCAGACTTTGTTACCCCTTACCCCCCTTTTAGGGGTTGAATTCTCAAAAAACCTGAAACACGTGTTTACTCATTTATTATTAGGAGTACTTCTGTAAAGTTTCGAATAAAATAATCGAACTAATCTTGTTTCCCCATACAAACTTTGAACCCCCTTTTCACCCCCTTAGGGAGTGAATTTTGAAAAATCCTTTCTTAGTGCACCCCTAGACCTTAAAAGGAACCTACATGCCAAATTTGGTATCTCTAGGCCCAGTGGTTTGGGCTGTGCGTTGATATGTCAGTCAGTCAGTCAGTCAGTTTCTCCTTTTATATATTAAGATAGAAGTATGTTTATCGTCGTCTAGTACCCATAGTACAAGCTTTGCTTAATTTGGTACTAGGTCGATTTGTGTAAGATTGTCCCCTTATATTTATTTATTTATTTATTCTACAAATATTGTATCATACAAAATCAATCAAGTAACCAATGAACGTTTAAATTTATGTTTTGTTTATTATTTTTCTTTGTTACAAAACATTCTGTGAATATGTATATTTTATATAAGTAAATCCTTCGTAGCCTCCACCAAAAAAATATAACGAATTAACTTTGCGACGTCAAAACTAAGTTATAAAGACACCTTTTTAGACTCATTGTTCAAAATAATTTAGAATGACATATAGCAAATAAGAAACTGCATACCTGCGGCATTGAACTAACATGAACTTTCTATAGATATACTAGCTGTTGCTCGCGACTCCGTCTGCGAGGGTTAGGTATACAAAATATAGTCTACGAACTATTCTCAGACCTACCGATTGTAGAAGAAAAAGTTTCATAAAAATCGGTCAAACCGTTTCGGATTAGTTCGATAACTAACACCGTGACACGAGATTTTTATATATTAGAAAGAAGATAGATTAGATTGGCCCACGAAACAAGGCACTTTCCGAAATGCATTGTGAAGGTAATCATACCTTAATATCAATTTGTAAATATGTCCGTCTCTCTCTCATATTGATACTGTTCCGACTTATCGCGCCACAACACGACAAAAAAATGTGAATTATTTTCTGCTCGTAGCAGCCAAGCTAAACCAAGCGGACTGTACTTGCTAAGAGGAGCTCTCGGTCCGATACGACGCCGAGTTAGAACAAAGCTGATGTATAGTCGAACGAGAAATAGATCATGAAAAGATATTGTCCGTTGAAACTAAACTGTGTGTTTGACCAGGGGCTAAATTCAGGAACGGGCCTTCACGGGTTTAGTAGCGGTAATTCAATCGTTTGGGTTGGGTTTGGTTTGAACTGCTATTCAGGAACGCCAAAATCACTAGTTCGCGAGAGGTTTGGGCTGAGTTTGGGATGAGCCTTATTTAATTTACAAAGCAAATTAACAGAAAAATAAGGCTCATCCCAAGCTCAACCCATTCCTATCCTCTCCCAAACGTTTGAATTACCACTCGCAAACCGTGTTGGGCCGTTCCTGAATTTAGCCCCTGGACAGGTAATTTCAAAGACAATGGATAGAAAAGACATGCGAAATAGACCAAAGAATTGCCAACAACATCATAAACACCAAATTTTTACAACGTAATTTGAAATTGTCAATCATGAAAAAATATTATATTGACGTTTATACTAAATCGTATTAAATGGCCTAGTGGTTTGACCTATGGCCTCTCAAGCAGAGGGTCGTGGGTTTTAAGCCCGGCTCGAACCTCTCGGAATGTATGTGCGAATCATATTTGAAATTTTACCAATAAACCTGCGAAGAAACTCAACGGAAATTTATAGTTTTACGAACCAAAAGTAAAGATTATACCTATTGCTTCGTTTTTCAAATATACATCGTAATTTTACTGTAAGAATTTTATTTGTGGTTTTTTGATGAGTAAACACTTACGCCACCGCCGAAGCCATATTGCCTGGTGGCATTGGTGGCCTCAAGGTGGAATGTCAATAGAACGGAGGCTTTTTCATTGCTATCATTGATTTATTAATTATTAATCGTTGATTTATTAGCGATACAGATAAGGATAACACATTTGATAACACTATCAGATCCTGGGTACAGCTGGGTAAACTTTATAATTTATTGCCATTCACTTAAAATAAATCCTTTATTGTGAAACTAGCCTTGAAGCATTATTTCGTAATCAAAATGACAAAAATGGAACATCAAACAGTCTCAGTACCCCGTCATTGCCCTTTTGTTGTTCGGTTTGCACTGCTTAGGAGCGCGCGCAACACCGCGCTCAACTGCCTTCTTCCCGCTTATTCCCCTAAATTCAACTCTAGGGTGAATGAGCATTTACTAGGCAAGCGTGCTCCATCGAAGGCCTCATCTTCGCTTTCCATCAGGCATGGTTGTGGTCAAACGCAAGCCTATATTGTAAAATAATAATATAATCCAATCATTACGGTTAGAACCCTCCTTTGACAGTCGGGTGAAAAGCGGTTTACCTCCACCTTAAATCTGCGGCCTTCACCAAATCGTTCTTCCATCTCATTGATGGATATCCCACGCTGCGCTATTCGGTCCCAACGGCCATAATATTTATGTTCTGCGTGCTATTGGTATACGGTTTGACCACTGTCATTTCAACGAGGTAATCCGTTTGGCTACGTCGGTATACCTACTTATTTTATAGTATGAGGTCTATAACTGCATGTTTGCGATAACCATTTCTAATTGAGGGATCCGTACTTATAAGTAAATTGATCTTGCATATCAATCTTGTTTATTATTTATTAGACGACCAGATGGCCTAGTGGTTGGCCTGACTATGAAGCTTGAGGTCCCGGGTTCGATTCCCGTGTCGGGGCAGATATTTGTGTGAATAATACGAATGTTTGTTCTCGGGTCTTGGGTGTTTAATATGTAAATGAACTAAAACAATTACTTTGCTCACCCGCGACCTTACAATAGTTACGTTTATGCAAGAAATGTGCGTTCATGCAGTTCCTCCACCTCCACACTGTACGAACACACACAAATCACATAAACCCAACCATCACCACCACCAAGCTACACTGACGCGTTTCGAACTCAACCAGAGCTCATCTTCAGAGTTACCACAACCGTATGCTATGCTACCAAATGTTAAACTAACAAACCAAAACAAATGTTTTAACTTGTCACTGTAAATTCTCAAGTACCCACTTTATTTTTCTTATTCTCAAACTACCCCACAAAAATTAACTTTTATTGACATATTTAAAACTACCTTGAATTTTTTGTTTATTTATTTATAAGGCATATTTAATTAATACTAACTGTTCAAATTCGACCCAAGTTGCAGTAAAGGAGAAGATACTAAATTTACCTGTTCATTAATAATAGACCCCATAGTGTTGTACCTAATTATTTCCATGCATTCCAGAGCATCCAGACGCAACCCCTTGCCGCAATAATGTAACACTTCATAAGAATCTGAATCTAACAATGAATGATTTGATTCCAACAAATGTTTTGCAAAATTCGATCTATCTGGATGCTCATTCCTATATGCCGAAACATGCTCTTTAAATCTAGTATTAAAACTTCGGCCTGTCTGTCCTACGTATATCCCATTGCAGTCATTACAAGTAAGCTTGTATACCCCCGATCTAGTTCTCTTATCTATCTTATCCCTTGTTTAATATGTATTTAAGTATGTATCCATCTATACAGGGTTATTTTTAATTCACTAGCATCCTTTTAACCCTAAGCTCCTACCACTTAAACAAATGTTTTTTTGTTATACGGCTTTTGTCATAACTTAATATTTTTGGTGTAATAAGGTTTTGAAAATTGGAGATTACCTCTTATTTTTACGATACTCTGTGTATTTGTATGGGAAAAAAAGTGCTTCATTTTAAAAAGTCGTAAAACAAAAAACATTTGTTTGAGTGATAGGAATTCAGGGTTAAGAGGATGTCAGTGAAATACAAATAACCCTGTATAAGTATGTTTATCCGTTGCCTAGTACCCATAACACAAGCTTTGCCTAGCTTACTTTGGGTCAATTAGGGTAGGTCAATTGGTGTGAATTGTCCCGTGATGTTTATTTTATTTATTTATTTAATTAACACTTTACCTTATAATCACAGTATATAATTGGGTGAATCAACTTTTTCTTGCCATCTCTGTTGATATGGTTACACAAACAGTATGAATAATTGTCACTTGGACAACTGGGGACTGTCTAGGTAAACAACACGAAACATTTGATTCACCTATTTAATTTCTTATTTAACTTAACTACTTAGTTTGCCGCTTAATACATATTTTAATGTGATTTAATCTCCACTCGAAGATACCACTCCAGCGTCACCACCTCCAGTATCACCGCCACTAGTGTCACCGCCACCAGTGTCACCGCCACTATTGTCACTGCCTCCAGTGCCACCGCCACTAGTATCACCGCCACCAGTGTCACCGCCACTAGTGTCACCGCCACCAGTGACATCAATACTAGTATCATTGCCACCAGTATCACTTGATCGTTGGTCACCAGAATTAAAACTTGAATCAGTGTGAGCTACGACGACGCTGGTCGGTCCCGTATGGAAATCGTCATCTTTTTCACGCTTTTCATCATAATTGGTGGAACGTCTTCTTAGGTAGCAGGTGACAGCAAATGTTATCTGTTAAGAGAAAACATAGGTAAGTTGACACAGATAAAACAATAGTTGGTTTGACTTTATGGTTTCTTAAATAGAGGGTCCTGAGTTTTTTGAAAATGTGTGGAATTACATTTGAAATTTACCACGAGCTTTACGCTTAAGGAAAACATGCATAAGCCAGCGAAAAAATACAAATACCGTATATTTTAAGTATACGGAACTCTTGTTGTAGTTTGTTAATATTTTTGGAAAACCTTTCCAAGGGTCTTCAGTCAAATATACACAAGCACTTTCCGAAATATTCCGAAATCATTTTGTGGCACTTTGTATACTTCGTGTTTTTTTATTCCTTTCATTTTCGTTATCTTTAAGAAGACGTGCAAGGTCAAGTGAATTTAATTTCTCTATAACACTAAGTACCTAACTTTTATTGATTAAAATATAATCAAGAATACCTATTTATTAATTATACGTGGTACCATTATGTAGGTAAATCTAAGCTAAGTATAGTGTTGTCAAATCCAAACCACTGTCGTATTTGATCGAAAAAATCCATTATGCATAACGTTAATTAGGTACCAGGTAGTTTATTTTAATGTTTTGAACCTTGCCATACACGCACGGATTTGCCCGCCGGATCTATTCTGCCCAATAGACGCGCCTGGCGGGCAGATGCGTGCGTGTATGGTGAGAACAGACACGGATAATGTCCACCGGATGCCGCCATACACGCACCGTCTGCCCGCTAGGCGCGCCTGTTGGGTTGGGCGTATCCGGCGGGCATATCCGTGCGCGTATGACTAGCTAAATGTGAACGGATATTAAATAAACGCGGTGTATTTTGCCATCAATGACAAAATGACTTACCCATGCAAAAACTACTAGTAACAAAGTCACTGACGCAAAAACTGCGGGATGTACATCGAAGGGCATTTTGATTTTTTTTTACTTTAACGAAATAAAGAATATGTACAATGTTATATTTTTAACGTGAAACGGCACACGCGCGTGCCAACGCAACTAATCAAATAATAATCGACTACTGATAAACTATACTATATACTTGGCGTCAATTCTTAAAGTGTTTCTTAAAAATGTTTCAATCGTATTAAGATAAGATAAATCAACAATCATAATTGTTAATCGTTATTTGCATAAAACATAGTGTACATTGGATGTTAGGTTAAGGTAGGGCTACCATGTTTGGTCATTTAAGGGCGTAATTTATTTAGAATAACCGGTACGCATTCAGGCAAGACTTAGTTCAATGTGACAAAACTATTCTGCTTAACTCAAGGAATCTTAATTAAAAGTAAAATTCTGGTGCGTAGCCCACAAAGAGGTCTTTTATATTTATATGTCTATTTTTTATATGTAACAACAGCATTTTTTATATCTATAGTCGACCAAGAAACTCCTTTAACACTCTAAGGCTTAATGTCAGCTGTACATCTTAAAACATCAAAGTCTATTTTCACTTACATGTCAATGTGACAGTCAGCCTTATTGTTTTTATTCTGATATAGTAACTGTCATAAAAAAATGGTAAAGCACTTACTTGGTCGACTATACATGAGCTCTGGCGAAACGCGTCAGTGTAGTTTGGTGGTGGTGATGGTTGGGTTTGTGTGATTTGTGTGTGGTCGTACAGTGTGGAGGTGAAGGAACTGCATGAACACGCATTTCTTACATAAACGTAACTATCGTAAGGTCGCGGGTGAGCAAAGTAATTGTTTCAGTTCATTAATATGGACCTCCGTAAAGTAACGCCTGATTCAATAAATCATTTGGATTGATCACCCGGTGGCGGGTATATTAGGTAGGTACTATTATGTTTTTTTTCAGGTTTTTCAAGCCAACAGTTTAACTAGTAGAGGGGGAACAAAAATTATCACTAGACATCAGATTATATGCACTATCAAAATGCCAAAATATGCATGCAATAAGCACTAAAAAGGACGAAATATGCACGAAATATGCACAATCAAAAACCATTTATTATTGGAACTTACGATTATTTTCACAATAACATAATTTTCCATATTTTCTGCAGCAAACTTGTGACGTCTGTCAGCCAGTTAATATTAATTTATACGCTAAAAATGACCTTTCGACGTCTACTGACGTTATCGGACAGAACTTGAAGTTTGGCGCCATTTCTGCAGAGCCTTCTTCAGGCAGAGTTTGTTCGGTGCCGTTGATAAATGCATCAATTTACGGCATAATACAACACGCCTAACACGAATAACTACTGAAATAAGCACTGTTAGTGAAAAAGTACCAAAATATGCAATAACGCTATAAAAATAGAATTAAATGCATTAGCATATGCAAACATGCTAATGCATATAATCCGATGTCTAATTATCACTAACCGGCTCAATGTTGTGCAAAAGTATTCCTAAATAAAAAATGATCTCAGCAAACCAACAATAACCCTATTTTTTTAATCAAGATTTTAGGTACGATATTGAACGGAGAAAAATTAAAATAAGTACTTTATCTAATCTTTTATCGACACAGCTATTTCTAATTTAACATGGTTCCTGACTTGTTGATAATCTATCATCAAGATAACACATTTTTCTGAAGACTGTGATTTTTTAAGTGAAACTTCTAATGCGACTTCCAACAAGGTCGCGTTAAACGTTTAACGCTACCATGGAGGGGGTATGAAAGCATTAGTATATGTACTGCCGAAGCAAGTAATCTCGCATTGTATCGCATACTAACGGATGTTAAAAACTTCGACAGTGCAATGCAGAACTCATACTGTCTGTGCAAATTTGTATGAGACTTGATAACAGCGCCATCTAGTGAGTAATTTAAACAAATAGATGCATAAGTAAATTTAGTTCTTTAAGTTATTGCAATAAGGTTCATATTGATGTATAAGTGCCTTTTTCATTTCCACATTACCAAGTTTCACTTCTTCCGCGCGGAGGAGCTGCACGCACGATTTTTTGTTTAAGTTATTGAAGTAACTGATAGAGCGAGCACGAGGCGGGTCGAGGCGCGAGAAAGGCGTTCCTTCTCACATTGGGAGAAAATTCTATCACCTGTACAGCTAGTTCTCCTCTAGGTACTATAGTAGGTACAGGAGGCCGTGTCACAAAATAAAAAAGTACAGAAGTAAATCTACATACAAAGTGCGCTCGAGCAACGCACACATAGACACTGTTCACAGACACGATATCACGGATCAGTTCGGATCAGTCCGAGCGCGATTGTCATCCGCGTGAGGCGCGCGCTGTAGTCGCGCGTCTGTGGATTTTTTCGAGGCGCGCGCTGTGGTCGCGCGTACCTATTTATTTTGTGTCGCGCGTCTGTGGATTTTTTCGAGTGCAATAATGGAGCAACAAAAAAAAGGTTATAACTGTTCAGTGGACGGTTGTTTAAACTCAACCCTAAACGGTGAATGGTCGTTTTTTAAGCTACCAGTGGTTTCAGAGAGGTAAGTTTAGTAGGTATCTGCTTGTATTTCGATGGTTCATTTTAACGTTACATAGAATAGTTAGGTAGATAGGTAAGCACCTCGCCCCGACTCCCAAAGTAATAATCGTTTCCTATTTTGAATCAGTATAAACGAAGTAAGTACCTAACTACATTTTTGTAAGGTAAATTCACGCCACTAATATTACGTAAGTTGAAAACATGTTTTTTTGTTTGTATAGATATTGTCTTGTTTTTAGTATCATTAGATAGGTTTAGGTCTAAAACCGATAGGACAATGGAAATTATGTAACTAGGATAATCCGTTTAGAAGTTATTAGGGATTTTCGATAGTGAAAATTGACAAACGCTAAATTTTGTAGGTAGGTATTTTAATTATTATTATTTGTGTCCGCTGGGTGCGGAACATTCGACGTTGAGATGAGGGTTTGAGGTTAGGGAAGAAAATGAGACTTACAGGTGACCTGATGATGGCGTCGTACGGCGTAGATGAGCTGAGGGTGATGATTCCTTTCACCAAGGATTGAGCTGGATGATTTCACTGCACCACATATGTATCACGAGACACTTTAAGTACCGGCCGGTATACGTGAGTAAGCGAGAGGCGCGAGTCGAGAGACGAGCAACGATACGTGTTGACGGTACGGCGATAATTTTCAAGTGCTTGAGCGAATGTATGCCGGCGCGCGGGTGACCGGGAACGAGTGAGTGAATTGAATCTTTGACGCAACTGTCATACGTCGCGCTTGGCGGGAACATTATTATTTAAATATTACCATTCTTCCCGTTTGAATATCAACAATAAATCAAACAACTAGATACGAGTGCCACTATCACGATAAGTTTTATGTGCATATGCCATCATAATTGACAACCCTAGAGCGACCGCCGAGCGTAGGTATGAAAAGTGAAGTACATACACTTGATTGACTTGTGTACCTTTTTATTTTGTGGCCGTGTTCTCTTATGCTCGGGCGCTGGCCTTCGCTTTCACCATCTGTTTCTGTCACCGTCTTATAGGGTTTGAAAGAAAGAATAGCTGTATATAGGCTGGGATGATAATAATGACTGACAACCGGTATTACCCATAGTATTTCTTATCAATTGAAACATAATCTTTCATATTTGTGGTGACGTATTGAATTCAGTTTAGTAGATTGATAGAATGAAGGAACAGGAAGCAAACAGTGAGTGGAGACAGGCTGTAGGGTGCAGACAATCGAAGATGATGCTGGATGGCATCAACCACAGAAGAACTAGGTATCTCCTAAATCTAGGTAAGAGTAGCTTAAGAACTATAACTGGCATAATTGGGGATGTCTATTTTTTTGCAATGTATAGTAAATCGAAAACCATTTCGAGATAAATGCTTTTTAACTCGTTTTCTGTAGTTATTTAATTTTAATATTACATAATGAATTTATTACATAACAAATAGCAATGACCTTCATTTGACTTTGGTGTAAATTGCGTGACCGGTCCAAGTCGTAGTTTATTCTGTGTGGTTAGAATTCTACACAAATTTACGCGTGGATTATAACTACGGAGTTTGATTTGGACCCACTGCCTGACATCTAGCACTTTGACAGCGCCAGTAAAGTGACACTAGTTACAGTGTACCACCACGCAAAAAATAATTAAAGGGGTTGCCTTATCGTACGCATTTAGATTGATTTAGAAATTTGGCAGTGTGGGAGCGCTCAATTACAATCTGACGTCATCAACCAAAATAGTTTCAATAATTAATTTTGAAAAAAGTAGTGGACTAAGTGACAAAATATTGAAATTAGTTTCTTATAATTGACTTTTCTATACAAAAAAAATATAAAAACCACTGGTAATTTTTTTTAGACATTCCCAATTACTGGCCATAACTTGTTAAATAGGCACTTAAGCGTAATAGGTATAAAAACCGGCCAAGAGCGTGTCGGACACGCCCAAGGTAGGGTTCCGTAGCCATTACGAAAAAATCAAGTAATATTTTTCTAAGGATTTCGTATGTGTACGGAATCATCCAAGTTTAGGTATGTTTTATACCTTAGGCTACTATTTACTCTTAAACTACAAATAATTTCCAAGCAATCTTAGCCGCTATAATTTTCCTAGTAAATTTGTTATATTTACTACCATTCTGAATTTTTTCAAATTTTTCCACCCAATAGTTTAGATTTTAGAGGGGGGGGACGGCCGATTTTAATGAAATTTTTCACTTTAAAGTTGAATATTTCGCAAAAAGATCACTGAATAGAAAAATCATGTTAGGAACCCCGCAATGGTTTTAAAAGACCTATCCAACGATACCCCACACTATAGGGTTAACCGAGAAAAAAAAATCACCCCCACTTTACGTCTATGGGAGGTACCCTAAAAAATTAAACTGGGCTGAATGACTGTGCAAAACGATCGACAGCCCGCCTGACTCAGCAAGGCGTCCCCATACATCATCATCATCATCATCATCATCATCATCACATGTAGGTACAGCTAGTTCTCCTCTAGGTACTATAGTAGGTACAGGAGCCCGTATTCTCTAATGCTCGGGCGCTGGCACAGAAATAATAGTAAAGAGGATAGAAGTGCCTTAGACGCATGACCTTGGCGCCGCGCTTGTGACTCGTAGGTCACAAGCGCGCGACTTGTGGCTCAGTGCTATTTGAAACGTGGGTATGACAACAAGTGCTTTAAAATGGTGTTTTGCAGCATTAGCAATTGCGGAAACTCGTCCACACTGTGTAATTACACTAATAAGGGGATTACATTTCATTGGTATGTATTAATTTAATGTAATAATGCGGTTTATATCAAAATACAACTTGAGAAAAGATTTCATTATGAAATATTGGTTTACACGTTATTAACACGAAACTTCATATACCATTGCTACTCATGCCCATAAAAACGCAGATCGTTTTGAATTATACGCAGCAATGTAAATTAATTTTTGATAACCCTTCCGTCTTGCACAAAAGTTCGTGGTACGGACAAAAAAACAGGTTACGACTAGTACAGACATAATGCCGACGCGGCCAATAAATGGCGCCGTTGTGTAAATGTGGGTATGACTTACGTTGAGTGTTATTCAACGCTATCTCTAAGGTGTAAGGTTCATAATTGTTTGAAAGCAAAAATATTAGTAATTGTGTGCGTGATTGCGTAGTACGGTTCCGGTCTTTTGCATGTGTAGTAAGTAGAGGGGATGAAGCAGCGACACGAGTTCCTGAAGAAAATAGGAACTAAGGCATTTCTGTCCTCTTTATTATTATCTCTGTGGGCGCTGGCCTTCGCTATCACCATCTCTTTCTGTCACCGTCTTATAGGGTGTGAAAGAAAGAAATAGTGATTGCGGAAGGAAGGGTCAGCTCAGCGCGTTAGACAACAAGCCTGCAGGCCCGTATTTCACCGTTCAGACAGATGCGACCATTTTCTAGTGATGTGCCGAGTCGCTGTTTTGGTGGATCGAGCCGACTCGAGTCATTTTATGTGGTATTGGAATCCTGACTCGATTCCGCGACTCGAGTCAGTTAATATGTTATTCGAATCCTGTCTCGATTCCGCGATTCGAGTCTAGTGAAGACCTACTCGAGTGTATGTTTGGTGTCTATTCGAATGTTTACTTGAAGTCAAGAAATTCGAGTCCAGCAATCAAGTCCGTTACCAATTTTATATCAAAAAGGAAAAATCGAAAAGGAGTATCTTCAAACAGCATAGTATTCATTCATTGCTTAAGTAAAAAGAGATTGAATACAAGCGAGTCAATCTGACTCGAATACTAGACTCGAGTCAGTTGTACTCGCATAATAGAATCGAGTCAGCGAGTACGAAACCGATTCTCCCTGACTCGAGTACCGAATCGAGTCTGGCGTACTCAAATCAAAATATTTTTGTACTCGAGTAGGCGAGTCGTAAGCAGGAATCGAGTCTGACTCGAGTCAAGCCGTACTCGGCACATCGCTACCATTTTCATATAAATCGTCACTACTACTTTCACGGAAAGTAGCTTTCAAATACGCGTATGTTATCCACGAGAAAATTTTCTATCCCAACGGTTTCAATCCAGCATTAAAAAAAAAAAAAATATTAGGGGACAATCTTACACAAATCGACCTAGTCCCAAACTAAGCAAAGCTTGTACTATGGGTACTAGACGACGATAAACATACTTATATAGATAAATAAATACTTAAATACATAGAAAACATCCATAACTCAGGAACAAATATTCGTGCTCATCACACAAATAAATGTCCTTACCGGGATTCGAACCCAGGACCTCTTGCTTCGTAGGCAGGGTCACTACCAACAAGGCTAAAGCGGTCGTATTAATACTTAACTTAGCTTGAAACGATAATTTTGTATCTTGTTCAAAATTTCACCCTGTAGTTACTGAATGATTGCCTTAACGATTACACCCTGTATAGGCTGGGATGATAATAATGACTGACAACCGGTATTACCCATAGTATTTCTTATCAATCGAAACATAATCTTTCATATTTGTGGTGATGTATTGAATTCAGTTTAGTAGTTATCAGTTTTTATTTTACCTCCTGTTTTCTAGCGGGGTTTACTATATTATTTATATTTGATCATACAAAGGTTATACTTAGTTTTGTTTTTAGTGTTGTTCGATTTGATTAAGGGATTCCTTCTTTAACGAGACAAAGACAATTGTACAATGGACGGATTTGTCATCTTTCATATAGTATGGACTTCGGTGAGTTATTTTCATATGAAATCGGAGTACTATGTTCCGCTCTTGGCTAAAAATACCAGGTTCCCAAAATACCAGATCTTTCAAAATACTACGTTACCTATTTACAACATTTCTAGCTTACCAAATTCTCGTTGCACCACATTGCAAAACCGAAGATTACGCAAGGAAGTGTTATTTTTCGCTCGATCCCTAAATATCAGATTTGCAAAATACTAGATTGCTGATTTACCCTATTTCTAAAATACCAAATTCCCAGAATACCAGACTTTCCTGTCACCGTGTTTTTCTCTATATCGGGTTGCCAAAAAAGCTTAAGCTAAATTACCAGACAGTGAAATCACCAGACTCGTCAGGCAAGTCGTGGTCGTCGTGGGGAGGCCAGGGGTCGTGTTTTAAGAGTCTGATGATTTCATTATCTGGTATTATGGGAATTCGGTTTTGAATGGAACGGTTTATTGAAAACAAGCTTTTTTGGCAATCCGATATAGAAAAAAACACGGTGACAGGAAAGTCTGGTATTCTAGGAATTTGGTATTTTAGAAATAGGGTAAGTTGGCAATCAAGTATTTTACAATTCTGATATACAGGGAACGAGCGATTTTTTTGGGGTCCCGTTTATACCCTTTGGGTACGGGTAACTCAGTCCAGGTTTTATTACTGCATTTAAATTATGGCACATTGTAGGTTACCAGTCTTGCTTCTCACATAGTTCGTAGAACTGATGTCCGATGGGGCCAACAGGTTTTGGAGTAGCGTCCACGGACCGGCAGACGCAGTGTAGGTAGGCCTCCAACAAGAGCGACAACCTGGTTAAGGTTGCGGGAACGCGTTGCTTGCGGATGGCGCAGGACCGATTTGTTTTGCGAGCCTTGGGGAGCCCTATGTTCAGCAGTGGACGTTTTTCGGTTGAAATGATGATGATGAGTCTTGCTTTTTATATTTGAACAGACTCTTCTATATTTGTACAGTTATAGACGACGGTGTTTTTTTTAAAATCAGCGCTGGGGTGCTATAAACGCTTGCATTACAGTGTGGCTAGGGTCCGATTTGCATCAGCTGACACACTAAGTTTATCCTTCGTGTTGTCTATTTGTAATAATATTGATGTGTCTTGTGCTGTCGTGGATAAAAGTTTTTTCTTTTTATGCCACAAGTAGATTTAAATTAATTACATTTAAAACTTACCATGAGCTTTACGGTGAAGGAAAACATTGTGAAGAAACCTACACACACCTGCGAAGAAATTCAATGGCGTGTGTGAACTACGGCCCAAGCCCTCTCATTTTGAGAGGAGGCCTGTGCCCTGCAGTGGACGTATGTAGACTGGGATGGTGATGATGAGATTTAAGTTCCAATTTCTAAGTTATACCACGTAGCTACATGACTGTATGTACCTATATTTTTACTTACGTACCTATTTCAATGCATTTTTAAATTCATCTTAAATGAACCAATATATCCAGTATTTTTTTCTTGATAAGATAGGTTATCGTACGGGTAGGTAAATGTGGAATATAAATTGCAAAACATTTTTGCTTTGATAAGGCAGATAAATTGAATTTAGTTTTATCTTGTGTGTACTCATCCTGTCTGTCCATCTTAGGTGAGATCATCCAAATATGGTTTCTGGCTTGCTTGATGACGCTCCATTTTTAGGGTTCCGTACCCAACCCTTTGAAACCCTTTAAAACGGGACCCTCTTACTAAGACTCCGCTGTCCGTCCGTCTGTCTGTCTGTCTGTCCGTCTGTCACCAGGTTGTACCTCATGATCCGTGATAGCTAGACAGTTGAAATTTTCACACATGATGTATTTCTGTTGTCGCTATAACAACGATTATTGAAACACAGAATAAAATAAATATTTAAGGGGGCTCTCATACAACAAACGTGATTTTTTTGCCGTTTTTATTGATATTTTGGTATGGAGCCCTTCGTGCGCGAGTCCAACTCACACTTGGCCAGTTTTTGCAACCTCTTACACATAATAAAGCCCTTCCGGCTGATTTGACACTACTCCCAAAACATTCTAGTCTTTAATAGACCCTAATTTCGAAATCACCTTCTCTCAAAAACCTCTTTTTTCAATGTACACTACCCAAATTCAAGTGGACTGCGTCCCATTACGAATGAGTGGCAAAATACTCTATTCCCAAAATACCCTAAAAAGGCTACACCTAACAGTGGCGAAATAACCTAATGTCATAATCGCTTATTCACAAAACCCTCTAGTCCCAAAATACCCTAAAATTCCATTTTCGTGAATTAATGCCACTTTTTAATCGATTTAAAGAGAAGGTTACCGGTTAGCTACAACAAAATATCATAATAATCATGTTCTTAGTACATCGCAATGTCAAAACAGATTAGTTTCAAAATGTCTAAAACTTGGAATGACTTACGCCAACTTCTTCAAAAGTGGTACTCTTGATATCCCTTTTAGTCTAATTGACTTTATCTTGTTTTGACTAATTATCAATTCAACCTTGTCTCAAAATGCCTAAAACTCCAGTTAACTTGATACAAATATGTCTCAAGATTTGAACTTCAAATTCTCGAATTACCCAAAACTCAGTACCTATGGAATAAATGTCTAAATTTCGAAATAACTTCATAAATAGGAATGAGGAACCCTAAATTTCAAGGACAAACCTAATATGCGAACCACCTTTTGTTTAAATCGATTAAAGAGTGGCATTAATTCACGAAAATTGAATTTTAGGGTAAAATGGGACTAGAGGGTTTTGTGAATAAGCGATTATGACATTAGGTTATTTCGCCGCTGTTAGGTGTAGCCTTTTTAGGGTATTTTGGGAATAGAGTATTTTGCCACTCATTCGTAATGGGACGCAGTCCACTTGAATTTGGGTTGTATCGAGAGTAGTGTACATTGAAAAAAGAGGTTTTTGAGAGAAGGTGATTTTGAAATTAGGGTCTATTAATGACTAGAGTGTTTTGGGAGTAGTGTCAAATCAGCCGGAAGGACCAAAGCCATACCATTTAAACATTTACAAATTCCCATGGGATAGGCAAATATGTAAACTTTTGTTTCTTTCACCTATAAAGCTACACTATCTTTGATTGACATAGGCTACTTTTTCTCCGGGAAATTTAAAATTTACGCGGTACAGACATAAGTGAATTCAACTTCAAGGATGATTTAAAAAAACCTTTCGCTTATAGAAAACTGCATTGTCTCTGATTGACATTAAAGAATTTTTAATATAGGTCAAAACAGTTATTTCTATCCCACAGGAACTTTAAACTTTCTCGGGATAACAATCAGAAAGTAGTTTTTTAAATCGATCTATAGGTTTTTTCTTTCCGCGGAACTTTATTTTACCGGAATTATTATGTGTTATGTATTTTAATTTGGCGTATTTATTTATTTATTTATTTATTTATTTATTTATTTATTTATTTATGGAGAATTAACAGCTTGTTTATACATCTTAAACATTAAATTAAATACAGAAAGCCAATTACAGGTTCTCGCCGACAATTACAGAGTAACAATAAGGCAGTATGCCCACACAGAGTCCCTTCGGACACACACAAAAGAAAAAAGAGAAAAAAAAAAGAACTACTTAGCTTAGTGACAAATGATTCAGCACTATTTAACACTATTTTAGCGGTGGAGAAAAAATATTTAAGTCCTTAACTCAACACACTCAATCTACAGTACGGTACAACGCTCAATGCACGCTCTCAAAGAATCGATTCACCAGAGTACGTCTCAAAGTGTCAGTGTTAACATTAAACACGTCAATATCAAGCTCCCTCGTTAATTTATTCAACTGTCTACTTGCACGTATACAAAAACTATTCCGCCTATAATTAGAATGGCAAAAAGGCACAGAAATAGGGGGCGCATATCTCTTCGGTCTGGATGGAGTGTTGAACGATATATTAGCGAGCAGTTCAGGGCAATTAATGCTGCCATTAGTAATTTTTAACAAATATATAGTATCTGCAATTTCACGACGTTGAGATAGTGGGACGAGATGGTGCTTCTTACAGATATCTACGTAATTAGAAGAATTATATGGGTGACCCAATTTGAAACAAAGAAATTTAACAATTTTTTTCTGAACGCGTTCAATTCTATCGATATAGATCTTATAACATGGGTTCCATATTAGATGTACATGTACATGTATTAGATGTATTACATGTATTGCCATGTAATAAACTGTCTGTGTAACAAATTACATCCGAACAACTAATGTCATTATCCACTTTTGGGGTTAATAATAAGAATATTAATATTTTTTCTCAAACATGCTATGAAATATTGACGTTATGTTCCTTAAAATACGACACGAACTTTCACGTTGCAGGTGCGGCTAGACGAGAGGTCAATAATGGAATTTCATACAACATTGCTGGCCAAGGCCAGCAAAGTGATCGTCTATTGTTTTATGTGACACAGCACCATGACGTTTAATAGGTCAACGTGGTCGACGTGGATGGATGGATGGACGGACGGATGGACGGACGGACGGACGGACGGACGGAGGGATGGATGGATGTTGATCGATGGATGGATGGATGGATGTTGATGGATGTTGATGGATGTTGATGGATGTTGATGGATGTTGATGGATGTTGGTTGATGGATGTTGATGGATGTTGATGGATGTTGGTTGATGGATGTTGATGGATGTTGGTTGATGGATGTTGGTTGATGGATGTTGATGGATGTTGGTTGATGGATGTTGGTTAATGGATGTTGATGGATGTTGATGGATGTTGATGGATGTTGATGGATGTTGGTTGATGGTTGTTGATGGATGTTGATGGATGTTGGTTGATGGATGTTGATGTATGTTGATGGATGTTGTTGGATGTTGATGGATGTTGATGGATGTTGATGGTTGTTGATGGATGTTGATGGATGGATGGATGGATGGATGTTGATGGATGTTCTTGTTCATGGATGTTGACGGATGTTGATGGATGTTGATGGATGTTGATGATGTTGTTGGTGATGGTGATGGTGATGGTGATGATGATGGCGGTGATGATGGTGGTGATGATGATGATGCATGTTTGAGAAAAACTCTATACAAGCCTTGGCCACGAACAGGGATTGCCGGCCTCGTATCTCTAGATGGCCTCGTTAACACTCGGCCATCTATAACTACTCGGCCGGCAATCCCCTATTTCGCGGCCGCTGCAGTAATGTACTATTATACAGTCGGTTTTTTTAGATGATCATCAGACACAGATGACTGTTATCTTTACCACGTTATCTTTTTGTTGCAGTTTGTGGTTCTCCTTTTCTTCGTATGCTGCGGGGTCGGCTGTTTCTATTCGAAGAAGCAAGGAAGATATCCTACAGTGACCCGGCATGACCCGATCAACCGAAACGCCCCACCCATACGAGTCGTGGTGCACCGAAATGAACCACTCTATCCAAGTGGGACCCAAAATACACCACCAGTGAATCACGGAGTAATCCAGAATGGGTCAGCTTTTAGTTCAGTGACAAATAATTTACATACTAGAGTCAATCAAGAGACTGTTGTTAACATTGATAGCTTGAATTCAACTCATACAGTCGTTAATGAGCATCTACCAACCTATTCAGAAGCTACGGGAATCCCAAATGATAGATTAAGCCATAGATTTAGTTCTGATAATGTTAAGTGTAACAGTAATACTGATGATGGTGGGGAATACGTGAGTTGCGATAGAAGTGGCAGTGATACTGATGGTACCAGTAAAAGTGATGTCGGTGGATTTAAAGATAGGAATAACAATGATAAGATTATTGAAAATGTAACGTTAAAAGACGAAGGACGAATAAGGAGCCTCTGTGGCTCGCCCAATCACGTCACGGGAACGAACCAATGACGATGTAAAATGTTTAAAGTGATAAGCGCGAAAGTTTAAATGTGGAACACTTTTCATTGTGCCGCGAAATTTAAATTGTAAATGCGAAAAACGCAACGTTACAAAAAGTATTAAATAAGTTAATATTGTTAGTGTATCTCAAGATCACATTAAAAATGATGAAATCAGCGCAAGAACTAAAGTTACTGACATAATTCGAAGAATCGCCAGACTCAAGTGGCAGTTGGCAGGACACATCGCTTGTAGAACAAAATGGCCAATGAGGCCAAGAGATTCTCGGGTGACGTCTAAGGACCGGAAGACGCAGTATAGTTAGGTAGGCCTCCCCTCCAACAAGATTTAGTTAGATGCGGATGGCGCGAGACTGGTCTGCTCGCCGAACCTTGAGTCTTATGTTCAGTAGTGGACGCCTTTCAGTTGAAGTGATGATGATGATGATAGACGTAGCTATCTTGCACAATTTGGTAGCTAAGGAGTGAAGTAAAAAAATGTCGTTCATTGATAATTATGGACCTCCATAAAGTAACGCCTGAATCAATCAATTATTACAAATATAATAGGTACGCATTTTTTGCAGTAAATGTCTCGCTGAATTTACACATTTTGTTTTGAGACAAAATTTGGAAAATTTCCTTAGTATTTTATTGCTGCATTATTATAGCTACAAATTGTCAGGGATAATGCAAAACCAGTTAAGATATAAATAGTTTAGATAAATCCGCGTATCTGACAAATTTAGCGAAATTCTAATTCTCACTCCAAGTTCGAAAATAAAACATATTATGTTGATGATAGAGTTAGAACTATTTCCTGTAAAATTACAGATACGTGGCATTTGCGTATAATACGAATAGATAAGCGGATTTGCAGTAACCCGACAAAATACAACTACATAATAATTATTTAGGTACGCTGATATTACTTTCAAAAGATACGGGCCCAATCGCATATCAAATTACAAGTGAATTTCAATACAAAATAGCTAATACTATTATCTTGTAATTTGTTATGCAATTGGGCCCTGCTGTTAGTTTTAAATCTATACATATAATAAATCTGTAACAAGTCGGTGTCTGTACATTGAAGATATTTGAGAAAAAATGTCACTAGGGCTATTTATTAGCACAATAGAACACAAAACAATGATTTTTAGAATTATTGTCTGTTTGTCTGTTTGTCTGTGTGTTTGTGCGCGCTAATCTCAGAAACGGCTTAACCTAGAAGGATGCGGTTTTCACTGATATGTTGGTATTTTCTTGGATTAACATTTAGTGTTTGTTTCATTTGAATCGGTTCACAAATAAGAAATATACGTCTATTTTAAGAATTTATCGAACAGGTTTTTTTGTTTGAACGCGCTAATCTCAGGAACTACTGCTCCGATTTCAAAAATTATTTTAGTGTTAGATAGCACATTTATCGAGGAAGGCTATAAGCTACATATCATCACGCTAACACCAATAGGAGCGGAGCGGAGCGGAAGCATGTTTCAAAATAACGACCGCTTTAGCCTAGTTGGTAGTGACCCTGCCTACGAAGCAAGAGGTCCTGGGTTCAAATCCCGGTAAGGGCATTTATTTGTGTGATGAGCACGAATATTTGTTCCTGAGTTATGGATGTTTTCTATGTATTTAATAAGTATGTTTATCCGTTGCTTAGTACCCATAACACAAGCTTTGCTAAGCTTACTTTGGGACTAGGTCAATTGGCGTGAATTGTCCCATGATATTTATTTATTATTTATTTATTTTTTATTAAAATCGGGGGTTTTTGAAGTAAAACTTCTATAGGCACGCTTGACTTGGGAGTACGGTGTTGAATGTGAACGCGGGTGTGCGGGGGGGTGCGGGGGGGTGCGGGGGCGGGTATTTTTTTTTAAATCGAGGAACTAAGGAGAGCCATAATTGATGAAAAAGCAAATTGGATAAAAAAAAAATAAGCTGTCCAAATTACTAATTCCACGCGGACGGAGTCGCGGGCAAAAGCTAGTGTAAAACTAAATTTATGCATTGATCCAAGAGAGTTTCTGTGCCGTGCCAAAATGCTGCGGGGGCATTTTTTAATTAAATTTAGTTTTAAAGCTATTGGCTTTTACTTTAGTTTTAACTATCATAATTCAGTTTAAATTATTTTTTCCCAATAAAAGTATGTTTATGCATAATTTAATTTGGAAACACTGAATCGAATATATAAATCCCATTTACTCCCTATCCCGTGGCAATCTGCCCTGCCGTGATACAGTTTTAACTAGTACGGAGGGCAGACGACGCCTACTTGATCTAGTCTATTATATTGTTAATCGGCCTTATATTTATTTTGATTAGCATACTCATTACTTTTCGTTTTTTAATTGATATAATGAACTGTCATTTAACTCTGCTTATTTCTTGTGTAACAATTAAAATTAGTTTGTAAGGCTAAAATGTTACAGAAATCGTTCTGAAAATAAAAATTATTATTATTATTTTCAACAAATCCGTTCTTATTCCTTGCCTACATCGTGCATGAATGCATCCATGTATCCGTTGCCATCACACAAGCTTAGCTTATTTTGGGAGTAGATAAATTAGTGTCAATATTGTCCCGTGATATCTATTTAATTATTGACCAAACATTTCAATTGGTGTGCTGTTGCGGAGAAGTGATGTCTACAACAGTGCTGTGAACAGGGTTAGTCGTGTCTAAGCTTGGATAGACAGCATGATCAGCGTATGTTGCCGTCGGGACACAGTAAACCGGTGTTCCACCATAAGCTGGAGTAGTTGGTCCTGTATATAGCTGACTACCATTATAGGCTGAAGATGGATTAACAACAGGGTACGCAGAATTGCTTCCAATGTTAGGTGAAGTAGAATTTTCTCCAAGGTAAGGATCGGGTGCTGGCGGTCTACTCAATACCAATCCCTTTTGCTTCTTCTTGCAACACAATTTTCGGCAGCAGACGAAGCAGCAGGCAATGATTCCCAGCGTGATGGACAGACTCTGTAATTAAAGGAAAAATATTGTAGTAGTGAGCGTGTTGTATGTGTGTGTTGTGTGACTCACACACACACACAAACACACACACACACACACACACACACACACACACATATGTAATTGCTCGTTTTTAATGTACTATAACAAATAAATATTCATAGTTTTTAAGATAAAATCATAATATTTCATTGTTTTGTTAACCGCACTCGCAGATGACCAAAATACAGGCTTAGCCTAGTTTGGTGTCTGATGGATATCGATGTTATGTTAAATGTTGTTTTTTGTCAAATAAATTATTTTGTATTTTTTTTTTTGTAATTTTGTTATCCCATTTTTGTAGGTGCATGTGACAGACATGTCCAGCTCAGTGGTGGGTAGGTACTGGAGAGTGGCCAGCGACGAGGCAGACCAAGACAGAGGCCCTACCACGAAGTGCATAATTCGAACTTCGTTTCGTGCCATCCCGCTCACGCTAATATGATTTGACACGAGAGTGAGAGGGATAATACGATACGAACTTCGATTTTCGAATTTCGTAGTAGCGCCTCAGACGACGACCGGTTGACCGGATGGCCTAGTGGTTATAGAACTACTCATTGGAAAACACTTTTTGCTTACATTTATTAACCGACTTCAAAAAAAGGAGGAGGTTCTCAATTCGGTTGTATGTTCTTTTTTTTTTTTTTTTTTTTTTTTAACGTGTGTTACCTCAGAACTCCGTCATTTATGAACCGATTTGGAAAATTCTTTCGTTGTTTGAAAGCATATGCTTCAAGGTTGGTCCCGTTGTTACCGGAATCCAGTTCTGATGATGGGATCCATGAGGAATTGAAGGAACTCTTCAAAAGTTCAAGGGAAATGTAAAGCGATTTTAGTATTTTCAGTGACAAATCGAGCATTTGCATTCATAAAGTGTCATTTGGTAAACTAGATCTGATGAAGAAGACCGCAGATGGCCAACGGAACTCCTCAACGGGTCAAATCTTGCAAGTTGAATTTGACTCACTTCCCGGTTTCTGATTGATTTCATATTTTACATGCATGTGTAAATCAGGTGACAATGCAATATTATTGTGACATGGAGCTAATCTGATGATGGAGTTGGAAGGTGGCCATAGAAACTCTGTAATAAAACAACACAACCCCGTCGAGTTTGGGTTCATTTGAAACGTCTTGACGAGCACTTTGATCCCAGATGGTAACCAGGGTCTGATGATGGAGCTGGAAGGTGGCCAAAGTTACTCCATAAAGTAACGGCACTTACCCCATCGAGTACGGACTCATTTGACTCGTCTCAACGAGAACTTTGGTCCAAGATGGTAACCAGGGTCTGACAATGAAGTTGGATGGTGACCATAAGAACTCCGTAGTAAAACGACATAACCCCATCAAGTTTGGTCTCGTTTGATTCGTCTTGATAAGTACTTTGGTAACCAGAGGCAAAAAGTACAGTCAGTAAAGAGTGCCAGTCCAGGCCATTAGCAACAACTAAAAAGAAAAAAATAAAAAAATTTAAATAAAAAATAAAACCGCCTTCAAAAAACACCCAAAAAAAACTTGGAAATAAAAAAAAATTAAATAAAAAATAAAACCTCCTTCAAAAAACCCCCAAAAAAACATAAAATAATAATTGATTGAACCGACCACAATAAGCATGAAAATATCTTTCTACTAATCTGTTTGAAGTTGGTGCCTCAGCACGAGCCAGCAGGAGTGGACCTAGTAATCTAACTTACCTACATACCTATTATAGGGCTTCTACACTCCTGCTGGCTCGTGCTGAGGCACCAACTTCAAACAGATTAGTAGAAAGATATTTTCATGCTTATTGTGGTCGGTTCAATCAATTATTATTTTATGTTTTTTTGGGGGTTTTTTGAAGGAGGTTTTATTTTTTATTTATTTAAAATTATTTATTAATCTTATTGAAATTTCAATTATTATTCAATTTATGTTAATTATTATTATACAATTACTTCCGGTGACATAAGTTATAATATTAATTTAATTTATGTTGATTTAATATTGTAATTTCTGTTAATTACGAGGGGCGTTCAATATAAAGTGAGAATGAGATGCAAACTGTTTTAATATTACGAAATTAAATACTGGCCGGTAAAGCTAATCTATCTAGATGATTGCTATGAAAAAAAAACTAACTGTCTTTTGTTTAAAAAAATATACGGTAATTTCTTTGCAATGCTATTGAGTACGTTAGCGAAAATGGAGAAAATTGAACTGCGCGCCGTTATCAAACACTTGTATTTGAAAAATTTTTCTACGGACCAAGTCAATTTGGATTTGCGGGACACTTTAGGGTCTAATGCTCCTCCGTATTCGACAGTCGCACGTTGGTGCGCCGAATTTAGACGTGGAAGAACATCGACAATGGACGACCCCCGCTCCGGACGCCCTACTACAGCAGTAACTGAAGAAATTGTGAAAAAAGTCGAAAACTCAGTTTTGGCGGATCGTCGTGTCACAGTTCGTTTTATTGCTGAAAATGTAAAGATTTCAACGGGAAGCGTGCATAATATTTTACATGAACGCTTGGGTATGAAAAAGGTATCTGCGCGTTGGGTACCAAGAATGCTTACTGACACGCAAAAACAAACTAGACTAGAGATTTGTCAAGAAGCTTTGAACCTGATGCAGCAAGACCGTGAACTTTTTTTGGCGCGATTTATAACAATGGACGAAACATGGCTCCATCATTACGACCCTGAAACGAAACTTTTTTTTTTTTTTTTTTATGATATAGGGGGCAAACGAGCAGACGGATCGCCTGATGGTAAACGATTACCGTCGCCCATGGACACCTGCGATACCAAAAGAGTCACAAGTGCGTTGCCGGCCTTTTAGGTAGGAGTACGCTCTTTTTTTGAAAGCTTGAAGGTCATATCGGTCCGGGAAGTGACTGCAGTCTATGACATGGAAAAGACCATCATCTCCAACTCCGAAGAAATTCAAGGTGAGCCCATCTGCCGGTAAGGTCATGGGCTCTGTTTTTTGGGATGGTAAAGGGGTATTAATGATTGAGTATCTCGAGCATGGAGCCACTATTACGGGCACTTTATACGCCAAACAAATAGCAACATTGCGTAATGAGATCCGCGAAAAACGGCGAGGTAAACTCTCGAAAGTTGTGCTGTTCCACCAGGACAATGCCCCGGCACACAAGTCCGCCGTTGCAATGGCTGCCATTCGTGATGCTGGGTTCGATATCCTTAAGCATCCTCCGTATTCACCAGATCTCGCTCCCAGTGATTTCTACCTATTTCCGAGATTGAAACAATACCTGAGAGGCCAGAAATTTGAAGACGACGACGCGGTAGTCGCTGCAGTACAAGATTTTTTAAGTACTCAAGATGAGACCTCTTTTAAAAATGGAATTTTAAGTTTAGAAAAAAGATATACTAAGTGTATTATGCTAAAAGGTCGAAAAATAAAATTACATTTAGTAAAAGTTGTTTATAACATACTCATTCTCACTTTTTATTGAACGCCCCTAGTATATATGATTTAATTCAATTGGGATTATGAGGACCCGGTCCCATAAAGAGTACATAATACATGAGATAAATAAGATAAGAGGCTTTTGGTAGTATATAATATAAATGAGATAAGTCCTCCACATTATTATCATTAAAGGCCTGCCATGAGAAAGGAAAAGTACTTACAATTAAATATAACACTATTGTTGGTATTCCTGTTTGCTTCGACAAGGCTTCATATCTTCTTATATTGTCACTGCGCATCTTTTTAAACTTATTTGCACTGTTTATTACTTTATTTCACAATTACACAGCCTATCGGTTTTGAGTAGGAATAAAAACTAGAGTAATAATACGGAAAATGTTCTATTCTCGCTCTGATAGAGAGCTTTTAGAGAAACTAATATTATTGGGTCCACAGATACAAAGAATTTGCCAAGGTTATAATTGTGTCGAAGCGAAGAAATGCGTACAGTTAGATATCAGATAATCCCACTAATATTATGCGCGAGTTAGTTTGTGAAGATGTTTGGATATTTGGACATTTTTTATACAATATAGGAATGCGTTTGGCCACAATCACGCCTGATGGAAAGCGAAGATGAGGCCTACGATGGAGTACGCTGGCCTAGTAAATGCTCATTCACCCTACATTTGAAAGCAGCCAAATTGTAATGTTCAATGATCACCGTCGCAGGCAGGGAATTCCACTCCTTAGCTGTGCGGTTGATAAATGAAGAGCAAAAATGCTTTGTGCGGATTTTGGGAATACTGACAAAGTAAGGGTGGAGACCCCGCCTACTTCTGGTCGACCTGTGGAAGAAAGGAGTAAGTGGAAGGTGGAGGTGATGGTGGTTGGTTATTCAAGCATGCAACAACAAATTGTACAGATTTAGATTAAACTTGGCGTGCAGTGCAGATATACAAAGATCTGGAATGATATAAAAATAAAATATAAAATAAATATTAGGGGACAATCTTACACAAATCGACCTAGTCCCAAACTAAGCAAAGCTTGACTATGGGTACTAGACGACGATAAACATACTTAAATAGATATAATAATAATAATAATAATAATAATAATAACTGGTGTTGTCGTGTCACCAGTGCAGTCAGTCATCGCAGGGCGGCTTGTGGCGAGCTGTTGGTGCGTAGCGACACCACGAACCCGAGACCTCCAGGGGTACACATACACACATGCGCTTATACACACACTCACACACAGTTACACACCCACCCCGCCTCTAGTTTGCCTTTGTTGGTTGCCTAGAGTGGAGCGCAAGAGCTAAATGCTCGAAGGATGGATGTGTTTGGCCGTAAGTGGCGAGTTGGCATTTTGAAGTTTAAAGTCCAGGGACACCTCTCCATCCTTAGCCGTTCACACCAATGTTGCCGCCTCGTTGCCCCGAGTGGGCAATAGTTTGAGGGGCCCATTTAGTGAACAGCGAGTCACCGCCTACCAAAAGTTCAGTTTTTGAGATATTGAAATGGTAGGTGTCCGTTATCTCACTCCATAGCCCGGTAATCCTGTCCACAACATCCCAACCCCATAGCCAATTCCATGTCACTTCCTACCTGGCAATAGTTTGGCAACTGTGGGGGACTGTCCGCTAGCACATCCTCATGGTGTATTAGGGGATAGACCCCCATAGTTGCGCCCATCTCATTTATATTATATGGTACCAAAGGCCTCTTCATGTTGGCTTCGGCCCCATGTATGCCTTTCAAATGACCGGGTCCCCATGGGCCCGTGATCGGAAATCCGTACCAACATAATAATAATACTAAGGCGTAGGGATGTGACGACCCCATCGCCCGCTGGTGTTGTGGTGTCTGTCACCAGCGCAGTCAGTCAAAAGGCGTAGGGATATGACGACCTCATCGCCCGCTGGTGTTGTCGTGTCACCAGTGCAGTCAGTCATCGCAGGGCGGCTTGTGGCGAGCTGTTGGTGCGTAGCGACACCACGAACCCGAGACCTCCAGGGGTACACATACACACATGCGCTTATACACACACTCACACACAGTTACACACCCACCCCGCCTCTAGTTTGCCTTTGTTGGTCGCCTAGAGTGGAGCGCAAGAGCTAATGCTCGAAGGATGGATGTGTTTCCGTAAGTGGCGAGTTGGCATTCTGAAGTTTAAAGTCCAGGAACACCTCTCCATCTTTAGCCGTTCACACCAATGTTGCCGCCTCGTTGCCCCGAGTGGGCAATAGTTTGAGGGGCCCATTTAGTGAATGGCGAGTCACCGCCTACCAAAAGTTCAGTTTATGAGATATTGAAATGGTAGGTGTCCGTTATCTCACTCCATAGCCCGGTAATCCTGTCCACAACATCCCAACCCCATAGCCAATTCCATGTCGCTTCCTACCTGGCAATAGTTTGGCAACTGTGGGGGACTGTCCGCTAGCACATCTTCATGGTGTATTAGGGGATAGACCCCCATAGTTGCGCCCATCTCATTTATATTATATGGTACCAAAGGCCTCTTCATGTTGGCTTCGGCCCCATGTATGCCTTTCAAATGACCGGGTCCCCATGGGCCCGTGATCGGAAATCCGTACCAACATAATAATACACATACTCACACACAGTTACACACCCACCCCGCCTCTAGTTTGCCTTTGTTGGCCGCCTAGAGTGGAGCGCAAGAGCTAAATGCTCGAAGGATGGATGTGTTTCCGTAAGTGGTGAGTTGGCATTTTGAAGTTTAAAGTCCAGGAACACCTCTCCATCCTTAGCCGTTCACACCAATGTTGCCGCCTCGTTGCCCCGAGTGGGCAATAGTTTGAGGGGCCCATTTAGTGAACAGCGAGTCACCGCCTACCAAAAGTTCAGTTTATGAGATATTGAAATGGTAGGTGTCCGTTATCTCACTCCATAGCCCGGTAATCCTGTCCACAACATCCCAACCCCATAGCCAATTCCATGTCGATTCCTACCTGGCAATAGATTGGCAACTGTGGAGGATTGTCCGCTAGCACATCCTCATGGTGTATTAGGAGATAGACCTCCATAGTTGCGCCCATCTCATTTATATTATATGGTACCAAAGGCCTCTTCATGTTGGCTTTGGCCCCATGAATGCCTTTCAAATGACCGGGTCCCCATGGGCCCGTGATCGGAAATCCGTACCAACATAATAAATTTATTTCAACAAAACATCGTTAACATAAGATCCTTAAATATATAAGACACTTAATGCGTTCCTGTTGACTAATATTATAACTATGAACAAGAATCGAGGGCGCTGTCCGAGAAAGTTAAAGCTCCAAACGCACAGACAGCGGAGGCGTGACGGTGCGGTGGCGGTGACGGTTCTGATATTCTAACTTGTATGAACGGTTGTGCGGTACCGTACCGCGAACTCGTTCATACAAGTTAGAATATTACAACCACCGCCACCGCACCGCCACGCCTCCGCTGTCTGTGCGTTTGGAGCTTAAAACATTAAAGTGTTTTCGCTTTTCCTTCATCAACTTTACAGCTAAGGAGTGGAATTCTCTGCCTGCGTCTGTGTGCCCTGAACACTACTATCTGGCTGTTTTCAAGTCTACGGTGAATAGCAAGCCTATATTGTATATAAATGATGTTGTTAGTAATCCGCACCATTTGGTGGACTGTACGTGCGTCAACATTCCCATTATATTCTTTCAATTGATCGCCAGCCAAAACCAAAAATACAAGCGGTGTGCTATTTTAAACTCGTGTTCCCTAGGTTTGGGAAACTGCCCTAGTTTAACATTTGAATCAAGGGCCGATTTTTAGGGCCTCGTACCTGGAAAACTATTAATGTTGCTACACTCTCCATCAGTATATCTGTTATAGGGCCTGTATCTCGAAATACATACATCTTAAATTTTTACACAATTTTTTGGCGTGACAACGTCTAATAAATCGATGAACGCCGGCTGCACACACGAAAAAGGAAGATGCAATGTAACGTAGGTACATGTACTGTTACAGAGCAGCGAAGGCCAGATGTACAACAGAGCAGCGAACGCCAGCAAGTATTTAATGGGGGGGGTGCGGGGGGAGGGGTTGTTGAGGGTGGTGCGGGGGGGGGGAGTGTTGAGGGTGGTGCGGGGGGGGGAGTGTTGAGGGTGGTGCGGGGGGTGTCGAGGGGGGTATGGGGCGTGTTAAGGGGGGTGCGGGGGGTTTAAAGGGGGATGAAAATTTCATTCATTTTGCCGTAGGATGCACCGTTTTCAAGATATTTGACAAAACACCGGTTCTCGTCCGATCACCGAGGTTAAGCAACGTCGGGCGCGGTCAGTACTTGGATGAGTGACCGCCTGGTTTCTTTTTTGTTTTTTGAATGTTTTGTTATGACGTTGTCACGTTATACTATCGTCCGTAAACCGACTTTACAGACAACCGGTTTTTAAGTGATAACAATTAAAGAATGTCCCACAAAATCAATTTAAAATTACCTCACGCTGCATAAATTGTTATCATAATTCATTACAGTAAAAACGAATATCATAATTTTTAGAAATGCCCACGGGATACGAAATAAAACTAAATTTGTTTATTTATTAACTAGCTGTTGCCCGCGACTCCGTCTACGAAGAATTCGTTTATCGCTATCCCGCGGGAACTATGCAATTTTCCTGGATAAAAACTACCCTATGTTATTCCCGCGGTCTCAAACTATCTCCATACCAAATTTCATATAAATCCGTTTTAGAGTCTCCTCAAATCTATCGATGCGGAATCGGCTTCAGCCGATCGGAAAAACCTTTATGTCAACGTAATAAGAGCGAAAAAGACGACGATTGGCTCGGCTACGCGGGCTGAATGTAGCCGAGCCGATTGACGTCTTTTTCGCTCTTATTGCGTTGAATTTTAAGAGTTGAGTAAGTTTAATGCTTACCAAGTCTCACATTTTTTTGTCACACCACATTGGCTGGTCTTCTAAGTCTTCGCATCTCGATGGTATTTATTTTATAGCCACTGTCACGGAGGCCGTAAACGCAGAGACATATCAACGCAACTGTTAATATCTGCAACAAGATAAGGTTTTGCTAAAAAAATCTTTAATACAAGCCCTTTTGCTGACTAACTATCCATTTTGTTGACTTTAATTGTACAGTAATCCAAAATACATGTCCGTACCAAGTTTCAAGTCGACGCCATAACCGTTGAAGAGTTCCGTCCTGCGGAGACGATCCTGGTCGAACCACGAGAACTTAACTTCCAAAATATTGTATTGTTTACCGGACTTATTATGTACTAGCTTTTGCCCGCGACTCCGTCCGCGTGGAATTAGTAATTTGGGCAGCTTATTTTTTTTTTATCCAATTTGCTTTTTCATCAATTATGGCTCTCCTTAGTTCCTCGATATAAAAAAAATACCCGCCCCCGCACACCCGCGTTCACATTCAACAACATACTCCCAAGTCAAGCGTGCCTATAGAAGTTTTACTTCAAAAACCCCCGATTTTGAAACATTCTTCCGCTCCGCTCCGCTCCTATTGGTGTTAGCGTGATGATATATAGCCTATAGCCTTCCTCGATAAATGTGCTATCTAACACTAAAATAATTTTTCAAATCGGAGCAGTAGTTCCTGAGATTAGCGCGTTCAAACAAAAAAACCTGTTCGATAAATTCTTAAAATAGACGTATCTTTCTTATTTGTGAACCGATTCAAATGAAACAAACACTAAATGTTAATCCAAGAAAATACCAACATATCAGTGAAAACCGCATCCTTCTAGGTTAAGCCGTTTCTGAGATTAGCGCGCACAAACGCACAGACAAACAGACAAACAGACAATAATTCTAAAAATCATTGTTTTGGGTTCTATTGTGCTAATAAATAGCCCTAGTGACAGTTTTTCTCAAATATCTTCAATGTACAGACACCGACTTGTTACAGATTTATTATATGTATAGATATAGATAAGTATGCATAATTTCAGCTCAATTGAACACCCCAGGCAGTTGAAAGATAGTTTGCCAATATTATTTTAAAACCGCACTTTATATCGGAACGTTGTAACTCAAATAACAACTTGTAAAAAGAAAATCTATTATTTCCGGCTTATTAACGGTCCACTGTTGGAATCAAAATGACAAGATGTAAGCTATAGTTTTGACGTCGGACTGGGACGGACTTAGAACTTCACACACATCATTGAAATGCTTTGCCAGTGTATGCTGGATTCATCATGATGTTTTTCTTCGCCTAAAAACTCATGGTAAATTTCAGATGTAAATTCACAAAAAATTCCAAAAAATTCAGAGTTGCTAGGCTGGATTCGTACCTACGATCCTCTGCTTGAGAGGCCATAGGCCAAACCACTAGGCTACCACAGCTTAAAAACGAATACGGCACAGTTCGAGTTTAAGATTCAAAACTTACCATAACAAGCATTCCTCCTGCATGAATTCCTTGAAAATTGAGCACATTGAGAATTTCAATGAATACTTTGACATTACCTTCAGCCATTTATAATGTATTAAAAAAATATCTCACTACTTTTTAATTTCTTCGTGGCCAGTCATTAGTTTGTTGTCTGATTACAATGTTTTAAAAAGTATTTATAGATTGAATGAGTGAACAAGATTTAGAATTTGAATGTAATTTTAAGGACGGGGCGCTAATTTACTGACAGTCACAAAATAAACATTTATAGTGTAAATGAAGTTAATAATTATGCGAGGCAAATATTTGACAGAAATGTAACACTCGGTAGTTATACCTCTTTATGATGCTTCAATGGCAATATCATTTCCGTTTTCTTTAAACACACAATTATTTGCTAGCATTTTGAAGACTGTGTCATGTTGAAGACTATGGACAATGTAATGAAGGAAGTAAACCTAAAATTCTCAGTAATTGCTATTCAAATATTAGATCCATTTAAATTTTGTACAAACAATGCTAATGATGTAAACAATGATAAATCGGTTATCATTGTGGATACTACTAAAGACTCCGTAAATTATCAGAATAATAAATAAATATGAGGCTATTTGCTGCAGAAAAAGGGTGCGGTTAATAGACTACCTGTAATTGTCGACCCAGAGTAAACGACAATAACTTACGACCTGATGATTGAAAGCCGCTTGTTATTGCAATAGTGGTTTCAATTGCCAGGTCATACATTATTCATACCGGGCCGAAAATACGAGATCATCTTTTAAATGCACCCAAAACAAGATTGATTTGGTCCTTAGCTCTTGTGTTTCACCAACAAATTGTTTTCGGATCTGTTTCCCCTTCATTTGTACTTATTTACCTAAATATGTCAATAAGTGGTGGCAGCATCATTGGTTAATGTTAATTGTAACTATGTTTAGATTTAAGAACTATGTACCGTTTGTGCCTGAATAAACATTTAATCATTCTCATTTAATCATTCTCTTCCCCTTCCCCTCGGACCGCCTTCTGGTACTGACGCGTTTAATATTGTGTGTAATTAATTGCTAAAATAATTAGCATTTTGCAAAGAAATAAATAAAGTGAATAAATAGGAGTGCAGAACAAAGCAGGAGACTCGAGCATCCTACTAAAGTAAGACCACAACTCAACACCACCGCGTGGGCGCTGTTGCCCTGGTACTCTAATACCGTGATTCGCTTTTACTGCGTTGGCGTGCGTGTACTAATAATTTGTCCGCTGTCTCCATTCCTGTCTCGGTCTAGCCGTGTGTTGATTGGTCGATGCTAATTGCATATATCCATACTGCTCACTCTTGAACGCATTGCAGCTTACCTCCTGTTTTATCATATTGGCCTGGTATTTAACATGGACTTAGAAAGATCGCGCTCGGAATCTGATTTGATGGACCGTGCATCGGAAAAAACACCCGATAATACATTTGTGACGACGCGTTACAAACGTAGGAGAGAAGATGACTTCGAACAATTTCGAGAAGATATCTCAAAAATGATGTCTGCTATGTTGTCAGAACAGCTCACTGAGATTAGGAAAAACACAAATATGTTAAACGACATTAAACAAACAAACATTAACATAGAGGATTCCATATCCTTTCTATCTGCTCAGTACGATGAGTATAAAAAGAAGATTGAACAGTTGGAGGTGGCAGCTTCGGAAGACAGGAAATACATTGTTATGCTGGAAAACAAGCTGATGGACCTGCAACGGGATTCCCGTAAAACTAATCTTGAGATTAAAAACGTCCCAGAACTGAAATCTGAAACTAAGGGCGACCTGGTTAGCATGGCCTCAAACCTTGGCAGCTCCATTGCCTGCCCCATTAGTGTGACGGATATAAGGGATATATATCGATTAAAGAGTAACAGGGAAAAGTCTAAGACTTCAACCGTGGTAATTGAGACTACATCAACATTTTTACGTAACGAAGTTCTAAAAAAGTGCAAGGCGTTTAATGTGAAAAAGCAAGAAAACCTGTGTGCCAAACATCTTGGTCTGCGGGAGGGCTCAGACACACCAATTTTCGTTTCTGAGCAGCTGACTTCGCAAGCTGCGCGACTTCACTTCCTGGCTAGGAAATTAAAAAAGGATAATGACTACAAGCACTGCTGGACGAGCTATGGGAAAGTCTACCTCAGAAAAGGGGACAACACACAGGTTATCCCAGTAACCAGCGAGGCTCAAATCCAGCGTCTGGCTAGTCAGAGCATCCATAACCGGGGAAATAACCACCACGACCGCCCGGAAACTACACAAACTCGGATAATAGAACAACACCCGACAAACAAAATCTACCTAAATTGACTTTTAACCTTCATAGTGCTTTGTGCTCCTAGTTACTACGATAAATTAATTAAACTCAAAGTAAGTTACTATTACTGCTACCGCATTTTATTGAACTTTTCTACCATAATAAGTTTTAACTTCACTATTGCAATGTTTTGCTTTGTCCTATGTTCTCCTAGTAACTATAATTTGTTGTTTTGGTTTTTTAAAATAGATCATAAGGGGTATTTAACGTGTCATAGAACATCTGGTAATTTATGTTCTCCTGGTATCTGTAGATCATTTTTTTGCATGGAAACATCACTTCTGTTTGTGATAAACTTTAGTCGACACGTTTTATGCGCCCCGGGTGTTTACATGGCAGTACTTCTGCTTATTAAATTGTTAGCTAAGAATTTACATTTAAATTTAGCCTGTTTTGTACTATGCGCTCCTGGTATCTTGTCTCTTTTTCTTGGTATATTGTTTAATTATACACATTCACCATTGCTGTGCATGCACTCTCACACACCGTACACACTCTTCAATATATTTAATAAACTATACATAGAACTTAACAAGCAACTGTACAACATAAATAGAATCGCAATTATAGGTATAAATATGAAAAAAATCCACATACTTATAGTTATAGCATTCTTTACTTTCCACTCTGTGCCGCCGCACCACAGTACTAACGTACTAAAATCAACTATATATAAGTTAGTTAGACAGTTTTTCACTCCCAGTAACCACATAAACCATATTTATCTTAGATTAAATGGCTAATCATCTTACAATATTAGATGATATTGACAGTACGGAAATTGCACAGTCTTACGAATGTGACCCACAGGACCTCAATATAAACATACCAAGTACCAAAAATAACCTCACTATTATATCGCAGAATATCCGTAGCATCTATTGTAACTTGGCAGAACTTCAAGTAACGCTCTCACTACTAGATTTCGAACCGGACGTACTAATTTTAACAGAATGTCGCCTAAATACTTCTAAGCCAGTTCCTAATATCCCTAACTACTTATCTATGGCAACCACCAACAATCTAAACCAAAATGATGGAGTCGTCATATATGTAAAAACTTATTTAAATGCGGAATTTCAGGAAATTAAGCTCGTTCACGCGTCTTGTATACAAATAAATTTAATTAACAAAGTTATTCTTGGTATCTATCGCTCTCCTTCTAATAATAATGCCACTGATTTTATTAACTCGCTAAACAAACATATACAAACTATTAATCGAGTAAACACTGTTGTTGTTGCGGGTGACATAAATATAAACTTGCTTCCTCGACAGAATGAACAACCGTATGAGTCTACAAATAGACTAAACTATCTTAACATGCTTAGCTCTCATGGTATCCTTCCTGGTCATTTAAAACCCACGAGAGAAGGTAGTTGTCTGGATCACTTCATGATTAAACTAAATAAAAAGTTTACAACTGCATACGTTGCAGTTCTAAACACGTCTATAACAGACCATAATACTACATTATTGGTTTTACATAACCAATCAACCACAATTAATAATAAGTCAAAGAGTATTGTAGTGATTAATTATGACAAAGCGGCTACTAACCTTTTAGATAAAAATTTAGAAGCACTTTTACTGTCTGATGACCCTAATTATGTGATTGAGCAACTAACTCTTAAACTAAATTCAGCAATAAACGAGAGTAAAACATTGAAGTTAATACCCAGAAATAAAAGAACTATTAAACCATGGATTACTCCGGGTATCCTGCGGTGTATAAAAAATAGAAACCAAATGCAGCTTAAGCTTAGATCAGATCCTGATAATGAGGTTCTGAGGGTCACCTTCGGGAGATATCGCAATTTTACGAACAATCTGATTAAAAAACTAAAGCGTAAGTATGATAGACAACTATTAGAAAAAACCTTAAAAAATTCCAAGGCCTTATGGAGTACGATTAAATCATTAACGAATTATAAAGGAGTAAAGACTACCAACACTGACCTACTAAAAGCTAAACCAACTCCTAATGAATCGATAAACCATATTAATGAGTTCTTCACTAATATTGGGAAAGATCTGGCTGAAGATGTTGCTCGTTCACAGGGTTTTACTGCACTTACTGCTTACCCCTCACAAACTATGATCTCATCTGGTACATCCTTTGTACTTCTCGATACGGACCCGCAGGAAGTCTCCACTATCTTAATGTCGTTGAAATCTGACAGTGCGACCGGCTATGATAATGTTCCTACATGTTTCCTGAAGCAGTGTAAATCGATGGTTGTGCCTGTGATTAGTCACCTAGCAAATCTATGCTTTGCGCAAGGACTTTTCCCCTCTTTGCTTAAAAAGTCACTTGTAACGCCTGTCTATAAGAGTGGGGAGAAGAACGACGTAAACAATTATAGGCCTATTTCCGTATTAACAGCTATATCTAAAATAATTGAGAAACTAATCAACAGCAGACTAGTCAACTATTTCGATAAATATAACCTACTATCAAGTTCACAATATGGTTTCAGACAGGGTAAATCTACGGAGGATGCCGTGCTAAACCTTACATCACTTATCTCTAAAGCTGTAGATGGCGGAGATAAATGTTTAGCTGTCTTTCTCGATCTAAAGAAAGCCTTCGACACGGTCTCTGTCCCTGCTCTTGTGGACAAGTTAGAACGCTTGGGTATTCGGGGAAGGCCGCTGAATTTGCTGGGTGACTACTTAAGCAACCGTACCCAAAGAGTTAAGGTTGGTAACTATGTTAGTACCGACTTGGAAGTCACTTTTGGAGTCCCACAGGGAAGTGTTCTTGGCCCGACACTTTTTCTGGCTTACATTAACGACCTTACTAGTATTAATCTTCAAGATGGACACGTCATTTCGTACGCTGATGATACAGTGGTTGTCTTTACTGGGAAAAGTTGGAACTCTGTGCATAACAGTGCTGAAATGGGATTGCGAAGGATAAACTCGTGGCTTGTTTCCAATATGCTTACACTTAACACTGTCAAAACAAACTACATCTGTTTCACTAAAGTTAATAGCGCACAACCTAATACAGACTTAACCCTCCAAATTCATAATTGTGACCCCTCGGCTGGTACACGTTGTGATTGTAAACAGGTTGAGAAAGTGCTCTCAATCAGATATCTAGGGGTAATTATTGATCAGCGACTGTCTTGGCATCTACACATAGAACACATAAACACAAGAATTCGCAAACTCGTATGGATATTTAAAATACTGAGGCACATTACTACTCAAACTCTACTGAATCAAATTTACACTGCTTTAGCTCAGTCTATTATGACGTATTGCATAACCGTGTGGGGTGGTGCAACTAAATCTAAGTTTCTTGAAGTGGAACGTGGGCAGAGGTGCTTACTGAAAACCATGTATTTCAAACCATACCGTTATCCCACAACTGAACTGTACAAACTTTGTAAACTCTTGAGTATGCGCAAATTGTACATAATATTGGTAGTCTTGAGAGTTCATAAAAGGATTGCTTTCAAGCCTCCAACTCTTCAACGAAGAAGAGCAATTGCAGTTGCTCCTGTGCCCACGAGCAAATCTGTTTATGCAAGACGGCAATTTGATGTGCAGTCTGCTAACATATATAATAAAATAAATAAACAAACTAATATCTATCCCTTAAAATCTTATGATTGTAAAAAAAAGTTGGTGAACTGGCTAGCTGGTTTAGACTACTATGAAACAGAAGAATTACTGTTATTATAATAATTACTGTATAGTTTTATGTAGCGCACGTACACACACACACACACACACACACACACACACACACACACACACACACACACACACACACACACACACTCACTCACACACATAATGTATTATAGTTGAGCATGTTCTATTAAATTATTTTTCTTTTCGTTTTAGTTTGTAGATTAAGTAAACAAAAATGTATCATATTGGGAAGAGCGAGTTCTCCTGACACAGGTGCATACACCTACTAGGAGTTCTCCACATTATTGTTAAATGTTTACTTTAAATGAATAAAGATTATGATTATGATTATGATTATGATTATTAAACGATTAATGGTTAATTACATTCGACTAAAATATTGTAAATATGCAAAAGTTTGCGAGTATATAGCTGAACGTCCGGAATATCACACAAGCTGTTTTTTATCCCAACGCTCCCTCCGGATCCATGTTAAATCAAAGTCCAGACACATGAAAGTTTCCACGAGTATTCTACATACAACGTAGAACACCACTATGTCATTATTATCATCATTACAGCCGTAGGACGTCCACTGCTGGCCTTAGGCCTCCCTCATTGACGCCCAATCATTACGGTTGGAAGCGACTTGCATCCACCCTGAACCTGCGGCCTTCACCAAATCGTCCGTCTATCTCGATGGTGGACGTCCCACGCTGCGCTTGCTAGTCCGTAGTCTCCATTCTGTTCTGCGTGTTATATGGCCTGCCCATTGCCATTTCAACGAGCTAATCCATTGTACATTGTACGATGTACTTTTTGGAAATTCCCATGGGATTTTAGTGAAATCTTGGAATTTCAATCGCCTGCCCGATCTTATGATTTGCGCGAGCGAAGCCGTGGGAAAAAGCTTGTTAAGATCAATTTTTCACGGAATTTAGACAGCGATTATTATCACATCCCCCTACGGTTCACCAAACAGCACGGTCTTACGCCATCTACATCCAATGCGTTGCAACCATCATCAGGTTGTCGCTCCATCTTGATGGAGTCTTACCTATACTGCGTCTTCTGGTCCATGGACACCATTCGAGAACCTTTTGGATTCATCAGCCATCAGTTCTACGAACGATGTGCCCTGCTCACTGCCGTTGAATCTACTGGTTCTTTGAGCTATGTCGGTGACTGTAGTTTTTGCGTGGATTTTATAATTTCTATTGTCAACCCGCATAGAAACTCCCTGTGAAACGTAGACATTTTCCAATCTATGACAGTATCTTATATATCTGACAGTCTCGTGATATTGTGTTTAATTGTTCAAATTGTTTGTTTAGGTGGTCTTGTTAAGCGGATGTTTCCACACAAATATACTAGTACTAGCTTTTTCCCGCGACTTTGTTCGCACACAAGTAAAATTTATGGTCATTCTCCCAATCTTTATACTACGGGAAATTCCAAAAAATCAATTTTTACTGCACCTCAATGATCATAAAGGAATGGTTATTGAGATACGGTCCCATAGAATTGAATATATAAATCCCGTTTTGTCTTTATCCCATGGGAATTTCCAAAATTCTTGTAGTTTTTACTGTTATAATTATCTATTTGCATGCCAAACTTGAAGAGTCTAGTAATCAGTAATAGTTTATTCCCTATCTTGTTAGAATTTCCAAAATTCTCTTCTTAGCTATCTGCGTGCCAAATTTTAACGCAATCTGTTCAGGGGTTTGAGCTGTGTGTTGATAGGTCAGACTGTAACGGTTGCTTTTTATGTTACGCCGTCATACAACCGTTGTTTGACGGCGGCTATTTAAAGTAGTACATTACAGATTGTACCGTCTCGTCGGCGCCCGTCGAGGGTCCGCCCTGCCCGCTGTGTGTCGAAGGCTTAATTATTATAATGGTTGACTGGTAGAGATCCCTTAAAGGGATAAGTTCGCCTTTGTACATGCATTTCAACGGTTATCAATAATCCCCCTAAGGGCATCTATCCTCAACTTGTTTCAAAGAATTTTTATGTTGCAGAGGATCGAAATGCCTTGTAAATATGAGAGAAAACGCCCTCGTAGTCCCGCGTAACGTCGCCTGGTCTGAAGAAAGCTTGCTAGCAGCGTTCGAGGAAATGAAGAAGGGAGAAAAAGGAGTCAATGAAGAAGCCTGAACATAATATGGAATACCGTCTATAACACTAAGACGACGTTTTGCCAAAAATGAAAAACAATTGATCCTAGCTAGGTAGTTATGTAATGTAGGTACATATTGATTGGTATTTAGTGAAGTTTTTTCTGTATTTGCAAATAGAAACAAAATCACATTTTATATGGAATTGATTAAGCTTTTATAATTTGTTTCAGTAATTTTTAGGATTCTAGGCGAATTTTCAATGAATATAAAAGACTGATAACTTTTATTTAAATTGTTTAATTTCAAAGGGCATCTATCCGCTGACGCATTTTTGCGACGAGTCGTCTATCCCCCACGGTAGGCACCTATCCCATTTATAAGGGGTCTACAAAAGTACGATTTACACAAAATCCATACGATTTATATTAAAACAAGTACAGTAAATTAATAGATTAAGGACCATAGTTATCATACGCATTGGACGCAATGCTATAATTTGTTTAGTTTTTTAATTATAAAGCTATTTCAAAAAGTGGGGCATCTATCCTGGACTTACCCTAATAGCGATGCGAATTCTTCGCAAACGGAGTTGAAGACAACCAGCTAGTAGAGTATTAGTAGCTGAATTACTTCGAAAGATGCCGAGCAAAGCTCGGTCGGTCATGTTTTATGATTTCAACTGTACCTCGCTAAAAGTCTAGCACAGTGTTGATGTACCGAGTCTGTCTTTGCTAAATAAAACGATAACAAACAAAACAATATAATGTTATTATTACGCCCAGTTATTTATGAATACTGCATACCTAAAGTTCAAATGTCACTACCATAATCTTTGTTGCGTTTATAGATATTTCGTAATTAGTGCATACGTTTTTTATTCCATGACCTTCAACATTTATTTGATTATAATTGTCATCATCATTATTTCGGCCGAAAGACGTCCACTGCTGATACAAATTAGCTTGGTACAAATGGTTCAATTGTTGTTTTTAAATTAACGTGTTCGCGTCGGTATGGCGGGCTGTAAGCCACACCGGAGAAGTATGGCATTACGCTATCGCCTTCTGTTTTTTTATCGACTATCGGAAAATACAAGAATTTTTGTGGAACAAATCGTTCGACACTCGTTATTTATCCAACACGTTCGATTAACGCCCACGCGGTTGGGCCGCCGGTACCAGCGCTATGACCATCATTTTCCTTTTTGTCTTTACGTAATTAGACCCCTGAAGAACCGCCATACTGGTACAAATGATCTAGTACGGTTACCTATCATATTCTCGAAAAGCTCATTTCCGAATATTAAAATTCCGAAAACGAAACTCCTTTTTTTAATTTTCCAAATTATTGTTTGTCCGAAATGAAATGAAATTCCGTAGGATCATTTGCCAAATGTATATTTATTCCGCAAAATTATTATTCCGCAAAGGTCAGGGGTACAAAAGGCGACCATACAGTTGTGTGGACAAATGTGTGGAGCGTAATATTAATTTTGTTGTTTAATGTTGCCCAAATATTTTATTGAGTTTGCTATGTGGGTAGGGGGTTTTGTAGGTGGTTATAAAAAAAATACCTAACACCAAAGGCTAATGCTGAACCTAACCTATCCGAGTTGCTTCCGCTCCGAACCGTCTTGCTCGCTCGCTTCGCTCGCTCGCTAAAAATTAAGCAATGTTGTCTTACTCTGATGTTAGGTTAGGTAGATAATAAAAACATACTTTCGGCTTTTCGTTACATTTAGGTTATGAAAATATGGCAACTGATTAGGTTGGCAAATAAAAAAATGGATTAATGTAATTCGGGATTTTGTTTTTGATGGCAAATAAAACTGTGATGAAATGAATCGTGGCATTGTGAAGTTGTGGAAAAACAAAACGTAAGGATTTTAAAAAGTCGGTGAACCGTTTTCGGATAAATGAAATTCGAGTAAAAGAGTTTCTAAACATCGATAGGTTACCATCTAGTACTTTGTGTCACCATCCCCCGGTCTATGAACATTATGCCTCCCCAAGGTAAACAAGGATAAACGCCTGTCGTAAAATTGATAGCAAATATTATGACTGAGACTATGTTGCTATAATCGAAATATCGATAAAATTTGGGCACTTTAATCATCTCAGCCTATAAACATCCCACTGCAGGGAGCAGGCCTCCTCTCAGAATGAGAGAACTTGGGCTATTGTTCCCACTCTAGTCCAGCGCTGATTGGTAACTTCACACACACCATTGAATTTCGCAGGTGTAGGTATAGCTTTTCTCAAGATGTTTTCCTTTACGTACGCTTTGGATTCATTACGTTAAATCAAAATAATTACGCTTTTATTTTAAATCATTGCCCAAAAGTAGTTAATAACAAAAATCCGTGGTAGCATAGTGGTTTCACCACCAGAGAGACCATAGCCTCTTAAGCAGAGGTCGCGGGTGAGAACCCGGGCACGGATTTGTTCGGAAATTATGTCCGAAATTACGTTTGAAATTTACCATGTCATTTACGGTGGAGGAAAACATCGTAAGAAACCTGCATACACCTGCGAAAGGAAAAGAAATTCAATGGTGTACCTATGTTAGCCCATACCTACCTGTTTAATGTAGAAATAAGGTACAGCTTGTAGTGGTGCGATGTTTAATGTATGGAAGCACTTCTTGTAGTAAATGTCAATGACATATCAATCATGACAATAATATTATTCTTTTACTGAGCTACGAACGATAAAACCTCAACAGTTCCCAATCTGTATATGGCCCTCGTAGGACCCACGGCTCAAGCCCTCTCATTCTGAGAGGATCCGCGCTGCTTCTTTTGAACCTAATTTGATTTATTCACAAAAACTTGTTAAAACTGTTTTGTGCAAATTTATTGCTGCAACAGAAACATTACGAAGATTAGATTATAATGACATTTGAACTTCTTATAAAGTAATTAGGATGTTTTTGGAGAGATTGCAAAAAACCCTAGCTATGTTTATGTTTATTCGGTATGCTTTAGATAATGGAGTAATCGGTAACACTACACTGCGTTAAACTGCTATATTAAGCTATGTTATTCCAAAACACTTTTTTAAAAAAAGCAGAAGATTCTCAACCACATTCTCAACTCATAAGAAAAACTCAAAGTCACTCAGAGGGCGATGGAGAGGGCTATGCTCGGAGTTTCTCTGCGGGATCGCAGTAGCAATGATGAAATCCGTGCAAGAACTAAACTCACGGACATAGCTCGAAGAATCGCTAGACTTAAGGCAGTGGGCAGGGCACATCGCCCGTAGAACTGACGGCCGATGGGACCGAAAGGTTCTCGAGTGGCGTCCGCGGACCGGAAGACGCAGTGTAGGTAGGCCTCCAACAAGATGGAGCGACGACCTGGTTAAGATTGCGGGAACGCATTGGATGCATCGCAAACTGATCTAGAAAAATTCAATCCTGATCAGTGATCACCTATTATAAATCATCGTGTCTTTTGTTTGTTCTCGCTTATACTGTGACACAATAATATTAAGTTAATAATAAACGAAATCTCCATTTGATAACCGAGCGTATAATAACGTATACGTGTCGCATTCATAAATGTGCAAAAACAATTCGTTTTAGTGATTTACAGTAATACCTACAGTAAAATGGGTAAAAAGGGGGCAATCAAAGGGTTAATAAAGCTGTTGGAAGCACTCGGTGTCCCTGTACCTGTTATTATTGTTTTGGTAAGTGTACATACACACATTACACATGTAAATTTGAGCAAATTGTACCGATGTGCGATCCCGCAGAGAAACTCCGAGCATAGCCCTCTCCATTGCCCTCTGAAAACAAAATCTCTTAGAAATGATGTAATCTGCGCAAGAACTCAAGTCACCGATACAGCTGGAAGAATCGCCAAACTCAAGTGGCAGTGGGCAGGTCACATCGCTCGTAGAACTGATGGCCGATGGGGCGAAAAGGTTCTCGAGTGGCGTCCACGGACCGGTAGACGCGGTGTAGGTAGGCCTCTAACAAAATGGAGCGATGACCTGATTATGGTTGCGGGGTCGCGTTGGATGCGGATGTCGCGGGACTGATCTGTTTGGCGAGCCTTGGGGGAGGCCTATGTTCAGCAGTGGACGTCGTTCGGCTGAAATGATGATGATAATGATGGTGAAATCTAGTCTAATCTAACTGAAGACTTTATAGTAAATGTAAGAAAATACAAGTAGCTTTTTTAGGGTTCCGTACCCGAAAGATATAAACGGGACCCTATTACTAAGTTGTTATAGCGGCAACCGAAGTACAACATCTGTGAAAATTTTAACTATCTTGCTATCACGGTTCATGTGATACAGCCTGGTGACAGACGGACAGACGGACGGACGGACGGACAGCGGAGCCTCCGAATTAGGGTCCCGTTTTGACCCTTTGGGTACGGAACCCTCAAAACTAAATAAAGAACCATGATGTGTGTTGGTTGGGAGGGTAAGAAACATGTTTTTTTCTGCGTTTTTAACTCGATCTTTATAATGGCGTTCACTAGACACTTGAAATTTTCACCGATTTGTATTACTGTGGCCAGTACAACAAAAAATAATTAAAATACAATATTATTATTAGATATTAAGGGGAAAGAACCAATATAAAATGATCTCACACTGCGTACATTTTACTTAGAAGCAGGGCTCTGCTAACACTGGATTATTGACGACCAGATGGCCTAGTAGGTAGAGAACCTGACTACGAAGCTTGAGGTCCCGGGATCGATTCCCGTGTCGGGGCAGATATTTGTATGAATAATACGAATATTTGCTCTCGGGTCTTGGGTGTTTAATATATATATAAGTATGTTTATCCGTTGCCTTGTACCCATAACACAAGCTATGCTTAGCTTACTTTGGGACTAGGTCAATTGGTGTGAATTGTCCCGTGATATTTATTTATTTATTTATATACTGTAGTTACGGCTATTTACATTCTACTATGTTAGCACGTGTTCACGATCCAGTCCCACTTGAGTCTGGCGGTATTTGTATTGTACCTTTATACTAATCAAAGTGTTTTTTTCAGGTGGTAATAATAACAGTCATTTGTTGTATATATTCCTGTATCAAAGACATCGACAATGACAGCAAAACTGACGACAGTGAAGAAGAACCACCGATACAGCAAGATAGCGCGGTGTGAGAACTGACATCAACAACCACTCGAATAGCAGACATCTACTCTTAGAGCGGTTTCGCACTACATCTGGTTCGAATTCGTGAAAATACGGATCCAGAAAACTCGGACCAAATTCGGATATTGCCCACGCTCTAGTCCGATCTCTGGGGCCTTTCGAAATTCAGAATTTGAAATCCGTAGTTCGTGTCAGAATAAATAAAAATGAAAAAGTATAAATGGGCGAAATAAATAATGTGGATAATATAATTCCGGGTTTAAGTATTAGTTAGACGAACTTTTATAATCGTGTAATCTACAGATACCAGCATCTAGAAAATTATGACCACGACCACTCTGTCAAGAGTGAAACGACGAAGAAGAAGAAGAAGAATCTACAGATCGCTTTAGGATAAGTTAGGATAGGTTTAGGTTTAGGATTAGGATGATAAATTCTAAGAAAATTACACTCTATCAATACAATACCAATCCTTCTCCGTGCACGCTGTTAGTCTGTGGAATCGGTTGCCGAGTGACATCAGGCGGTCGCAGTCGATAGCCATCTTCCGGAATCGCTTAGGGGCGTACTGGCTTGACAGTTCCTCTTAAATTGAGACTACCTCTGTTGTGTTCTTTGTATAGTGTATATTTATGCGTATATTAATGTAAGTATTTGTAGTTTTTATGTAGTCTATTTATGTTGATATGATATGTATTAGTCTATTGTATTCATTATATAATACGAGGGGCGTTCAATATAAAGTGAGAATGAGATGCAAACTCTTTTAATATTACGAAATTAAATACTGGCCGGTAAAGCTAATCTATCTAGCTGATTGCTATGAAAAAAAAAACTAACTGTCTTTTGTTTAAAAAAATATACGGTAATTTCTTTGCAATGCTATTGAGTACGTTAGCGAAAATGGAGAAAATTGAACTGCGCGCCGTTATCAAATACTTGTATTTGAAAAATTTTTCTACAGACCAAGTCAATTTGGATTTGCGGGACACTTTAGGGTCTAATGCTCCTCCGTATTCGACAGTCGCACGTTGGTGCGCCGAATTTAGACGTGGAAGAACATCGACAATGGACGACCCCCGCTCCGGACGCCCTACTACAGCAGTAACTGAAGAAATTGTGAAAAAAGTCGAAAACTCAGTTTTGGCGGATCGTCGTGTCACAGTTCGTTTTATTGCTGAAAATGTAAAGATTTCAACGGGGAGCGTGCATAATATTTTACATGAACGCTTAGGTATGAAAAAGGTATCTGCGCGTTGGCTACCAAGAATGCTTACTGACACGCAAAAACAAACTAGACTAGAGATTTGTCAAGAAGCTTTGAACCTGATGCAGCAAGACCAGGAACTTTTTTTGGCGCGATTTATAACAATGGACGAAACATGGCTCCATCATTACGACCCTGAAACGAAACTGCAGTCTATGACATGGAAAAGGCCATCATCTCCAACTCCGAAGAAATTCAAGGTGAGCCTATCTGCCGGTAAGGTCATGGGCTCTGTTTTTTGGGATGGTAAAGGGGTATTAATGATTGAGTATCTCGAGCATGGAGCCACTATTACGGGCACTTTATACGCCAAACAAATAGCAACATTGCGCAATGAGATCCGCGAAAAACGGCGAGGTAAACTCTCGAAAGTTGTGCTGTTCCAGCAGGACAATGCCCCGGCACACAAGTCCGCCGTTGCAATGGCTGCAATTCGTGATGCTGGGTTGGATATCCTTAAGCATCCTCCGTATTCACCAGATCTCGCTCCCAGTGATTTCTACCTATTTCCGAGATTGAAACAATACCTGAGAGGCCAGAAATTTGAAGACGACGACGCGGTAGTCGCTGCAGTACAAGATTTTTTAAGTACTCAAGATGAGACCTTTTTTAAAAATGGAATTTTAAGTTTAGAAAAAAGATATACTAAGTGTATTATGTTAAAAGGTGACATTGTCGAAAAATAAAATGACATTCAGTAAAAGTTGTTTATAACATACTCATTCTCACTTTTTATTGAACGCCCCTAGTATATGTGTGTACTTGTTTGTATTCTTTGTAAGTATGGGTATTGTTTATGTTTTGTTAGTTTGGGTTTATTTTTGATTTCGGCTCTTTTTTACTCTGCATTGTATGCCTACTCTTGTCTCTGATGTCCTGTCAATCGTTCTAAGGTTAACTGGAAGAGATCCCTTTAAGGGATAAGTTCACCTTTGTACATCTGTATCTCATGTTAACTAGTCATTTTCATGTTTTATGTGCAATAAAGTGTTTTACATACATACATACAATACAATACAAATATTCTTTATTGATCAACAAAAGCAGTACCAAATAAAAAAAAAAACAAAAGTAGTATCAAGTAGTATGACTATTTCGTCCATTATTCTTTTCAAACTTTATGTAATTTGATACATACCCGTTATTATGTCGCCCCTAGGTATCACTAGATGGCGTTAGGCGTCAGCACAATACAGTAAAAGAAGTTTTGTTAAAATATCATTAAGTTTTTTTTTTTTTTTTAATATAGCCTATAATATGTCCCACTGCTGGGCAAAGGCCTCCCCTTTCCTCCGCCATTTTTCCTTATCCTGGGCATGCACCTGCCAATTGAGCTGAAAAGCGCTCAGGTCGTCCCGCCATCTCCTCTTAGGTCTGCCTCTGCTCCTTTGGCCATCCCTCGGAACCCATTCGGTAACGATTCGCGCCCATCGGTCCGGATGCATTCGGCAGACATGTCCGGCCCAGTCCCACTTCAGCTTGGCGGTTTTGACACCCACATCTGTAATACGAGTTTTGGAGCGCAGTGCAGTGTTTCTGATTCGATCAGATCTTCGAACACCCAGGATACTGCGCTCCATTGCTCGCTGGCAAACCTTAAGCCTGGACTTTTGAGCTTCAGTTAATGACCAAGTCTGGGCGCCGTAGGTTAAGATGGGAAGAATACACATGTTGACGAGTTTGCGCTTAAGTGACAGAGGAAGGTTGCCCTTCATTAGCGCCTTCATGGACCAGAAGCTCTTCCAGGCATTATCGATACGCCTATCGATTTCCCATGACTGCCTGTTCTCGAAGGATGCTATCTGGCCCAAGTAAATATACTCGTCGACGTACTGTATGTCTTGCCCATCCACCGTAACTCTACGTTTCACGCTGTTGGTCATTACCTGTGTCTTTGCTCCGTTCATTGTGAGTCCAACCTCAAAGCTCGCCGTGCTCAGATCTTGGAGCATTTGCTGTAGTTGTTGTGGTGTTTGGGAAAATAAAACGATGTCATCGGCGAAGCGCAGATTTGATAATCTTTTATCTCCAACATCGATGGCCATTGTATTTTCCTAAAAGACCGCCAGATCATTAAGTTACGGTTAAAAAAATGTACCATTATTTAGTCGATGTTCAGATGGCCACATCAAAAATTGTGTTAAGTAAATTTGTTTAATATAAGTATTCAGTCAAAATTACCCAAAGAACTACTAAAATATTACACATTAATTTTAAAATGCAGGTTGCGTTTTAATTTTCACGTTTCCCCGTCCAAGGCAGAGCAAGTTAGTCAAAGTCAAGGTATTTTCATTATTCATTATTATTTAATTTAAGCTATACCAAGCACTCGGTAGCCATCTTCCGGAGTCGCTTGGGGGCGTACTGGCTTGACAGTTCCTCTTAAATAGAGACAACCTCTATTGTATTCTCTGTTTAGTGTATATGCGTATATTAATGTATTTATGTAATTTTTATGTAGTTAGTCTATTTATGTTGATATGATATGTATTAGTCTTCTGTATTCATGATATATTATATTAGTGTGTACTTTCGTGTATTCTTTGTATGTTTATGTATTGATTATGTTAAGTTTATTGGTTTGGGTTTACTTTTGATTTCGACTCTTTTTACTCTGCATTGTATGCCTACTCTTGTCTCTGGTGTCCTGTCAATCGTTCAAAGGTTAACTGGAAGAGATCCCTTTAAGGGATAAGTTCGCCTTTGTACATCTGTTTCTCTTGTTAACTGTTAATTTTCATGTTTTACGTACAATAAAGAGTTTTACATACATACATACATACACTTTAAATATGAAACTACCGTGACTAGTGAAATATCGTGCGTGCAGTTTCTCCGCGCGGAAGAAGTGAAACTTCGTAATGTGGAAATGAAAACGGCACATTATGAAAAAGGGTTATATATACATCAATATATAATAACTTAAAGAACTAAATTTACTTATGCATCTATGAGTGTTTAATTTACTCACTAGATGGCGCTTTTATCAAGTCTCATGCAAATTTGCAGAGACAGTATGAGTTCTGCATCGCACTATCGAAGTTTTTAACATCCGTTAATACTAACGGATATACATACGGATATATATATACATATACAACGCGAGATTACTTGCTTCGGCAGTACATATACTAATGCTTTCATACCCCCTCCATAGTAGCGTTAAACGTTTATCGCGACCTTGTTGGAAGTCGCATTAGAAGTTTCACTTCAAAAACGGATCAGTCGTGGGTCTTAAAAAGAGTTTAACTCGACATATTTCGGGCTAATCCGTAGCCCTTCTTCCCAGGCACCAAGAAAGAATCTATCACAAATGTAAAGAATAATCCGGCTAGAAAATCAACGAGGTTAAGTACTTGTATATTTTTTGTTGAATATAAAAAAATAAAATAAAATTTATTTGCATTTAACAGAGGTTAAACTTTTACATAATATAAGGTCGAGACCTCCCATTAAGTCGGAACTTGTGTTAGGAGGCCTCGCTCTTTCAAAAACTTAAACATTGAGTAGGTAGACATTACTAACTTAAACAATGTGTGTGTGTATGTGTGTGTGTGTGTGTGTGTGTGTGTGTGTGTGTGTGTGTGTGTGTGTGTGTGTGTGTGTGTGTGTGTGTGTGTGTGTGTGTGTGTGTGTGTGTGTGTGTAACCTCTACCAATTCCAGAGCTTTACCTTTTTAGTATTGTAAACTGTCTCTTGTGTCCCAGCTGACACATTCAAATGCGAGCCGATCGCGCAAGTTCTCAGTAAACTATATTTATTATTTAAACAGTTTATTTTCATTTAATTTATCATTTTTCAAAACAGATCTACCATTATTTATTATATATTATTTATTTATTATTGGCTAAAATGGTTTACTACTTTTATCTTTTGTTCGTTTCTTGGGCGAGAAAATCGCCGATAGCTCATCGCTTACTCGCCGGCGGTGGGACCAGTGCCTAAGACTGTGACACATTAGTACTAAACCAACTATAAGTACTAGTCCCTATTCGATAACCGAGAGCATAATAACATTGACGTGTCGCATTCATAAATATATTAATTAATTCAATCGTGGCAGTGATTTTAATAATTCAATTTCACGTTGCTTTTGAGTTTGAAGTTTGAAGCGACCATGGGCAAAAAGGCCGCAATCAAAGGGTTATTTGAGTTGTTAAAATCGCTCGGTGTTCCTGCACCGGTTTCAATTGTATTGGTAAGTATTAGTTTGTACCTTTTATGGATTTTTAACCGACTTCAAAAAAAGGAGGAGGTTATATTTCGATTGTATGTATCTTTTTTTTGACGTGACAACGTCTAATAAATCGGTGAAAAAGGATGACGCAATGTAACGTACATGTACGTGCATGTCCCGTACAGAGCAGTGAAGGCCACTCGCACTAGGCCGGTTTTTTTAATAAACAGGTAATGTATTATTTTGGGAACAATGTAATTGAGACCTTACTCTTTTTTAAGACATTTAAAAATAATCCTCAGGATCACACGTGTCTGTCAGTCTATCTGTTATAAGTAATGTGCTCCGTATGTACTTATACATTTATTATTACTCTAATCCGTGCGTTCGTTATCCGTGGTTATTCTTTCTTGAGGTCAGTTTTATCTCCATTGTCGCGATTTTGAACTTGTGAAGCAGACTACAAGTAATTTCTATCGATATAGTACGTCACTTATTAAATTTAACAGGTAGCAAAGAAAACAGGGTGCTTTTTTAGTTTTCGACTCAAATCGTTTTAAAGCTTTTTGAAATAAAATACACTAAAATTGACCGTTACTCTTGCATTTCAAACTAAATACAAACTGAAATATAGATGCACAGAAAGAAAAATATGAAATGAATGACAGAATGAAATATATGGTTTCACGGGATGACCGTAAAAGTAATAAAAAATGAAGTTGAAGAAAATAAAAAAATAAATAGAAAAAGATACTTCATACTTAACTCGTTACTCTTGCGTTATCTTTGAAATTACTGAGCCTAAAATAAATAAAAATACGGATGAACTAAAACAATTACTTTGCTCACCCGCGACCTTAAATACGGATATTTTTTTTTTTTTTTTTATTCGTTACATAATTTCCTGCAACTGCGTTGAAGTAACATTTTCCCTTTAGATAACATAGGAACCTAAACATTCAAAAGAATTCAAAGAACACTGTGCTTTTTGTGCGAGGTTTCGTTAATATAGCTACCTAAACCGTTTAAGGGCCGGCGCCCATTGACGGCATGGCACGGCGTGGCATTTTATTACTATCAAGTTATTTTGAATCTTATTTCAATGAGTTTTTCACGACACTGCTCGAAAATGTGGCCATAGATAACCTAAATCCAGTACTCAAAACTGCCTATATATGTACATTTAACAGCTGACTCATTTATGGCGCACAAACACGACAACAAAGTTACACTAATCGAAAACAGGCCGTATCAGTATATGTATTTCATTATACGATACGACTTTTTGAAAGATAATTTCTGAATTTCATTCCTGGCGTGCTGAAACGACATTATTGGACCAATCAACAGTAATCGTCTGCTGCATGCGATGGATGGATGGATGAATGGATGGACGGACGGACGGACGGACGGACGGACGGACGGACGGACGGACGGACGGACGGACGGACGGACGGACGGACGGACGGACGGACGGACGGACGGACGGACAGACGGACTGGATGGACGGATGGACGGGATGGACGGGATGGACAGAATGGACGGATGGACAGATGGACGGGATGGTCAGGATGGACGGATGGACGGATGGACGGATGGACGGGATGGACGGGATGGACGGAATGGACGGATGGACGGGATGGATGGACGGATGGACGGATGGACAGAATGGACGGGATGGACGGGTTGGACGGGATAGACGGGTTGGACGGGATGGACGGGATGGACGGGATGGACGGGTTGGACGGGATGGACAGGATGGACGGGATGGACGGGATGGACGGAATGGACGGGATGGCCGGAATGGACGGGATGGACGGGATGGACAGATGGACGGGATGGTCAGGATGGACGGATGGACGGATGGACGGGATGGATTCACGGAATGGACGGGATGGACGGGATGGACGGGATGGACAGAATGGACGGATGGGCAGATGGACGGGATGGACAGGATGGACGGGATGGACGGGATGGACGGGATGGATGGATGGACGGGATAGACGGGATAGATGGATGAACGGATGGACGGGATGGACGGGATGGACGGATGGACGGAATGGACGGGATGGACGGGATGGACAGAATGGACAGAATGGACGGATGGGCAGATGGACGGGATGGACAGGATGGACGGGATGGACAGGATGGACGGGACGGATGGACGGATGGACGGGATGGACGGGATGGACGGGATGGATGGATGGACGGGATAGACGGGATAGATGGACGGATGGACGGATGGTCGGATGGACGGGATGGACGGAATGGACAGGATGGACGGGATGGACGGGATGGATGGATGGATGATTATGATGATGATGATGATAATGATTTCCTCGCATTAGTCGTGAAAAGCACAATGTTTAGTCTCGGCCAAAAGTGCAATAGATGGACTCGTACTTTCGAGGGCCTCCGCTACGCGTCGGCCCTCAAACAAACTCGTCCATCTATTGCTTACTTTCCAGCCTCTACAACAATGTACTATAGAATTCATGTTACTTTATTGGTTATGCGTGGCACAACAACAACGTAAAACACAATACTAAGACCAATTCATTGTCGTCATGATCCCAGCTTATACATCCCACCGCAGCACAGGGCTCCTCTCAGAATGAGAGGGCATGGGCTGTAGTTCCCAAGCGACCTATGAAGACATGCGCCTAATGAAGAAACTCAATTGTTTCTTCGCAGGTGTATGCAGGTTTGCTTTCGATATTTTCCTTCACCATAAATCTCATGCTAAATTTCGAATGTAATTTCGCACATAAATTCGGAAAAACTTAGATATGCCAGCCTGGGTTTGAACCTAAGACCCCCTGCTTGAGAGGCCATAGATAAAACCACTACGCCACCATGGCTTGCACAGACAGTTTGGCATTTTGAAATGTGTCAAATACCGAGGTAGGTACTAAGATACTTACATATCTATATCTATTCTATACATATAATAAATCTGTAACAAGTCGGTGTCTGTACATTGAAGATATTTGAGAAAAACTGTCAATAGGGCTACTTATTAGCACAATAGAACCCAAATCAATGATTTTTAGAATTATTGTCTGTTTGTCTGTTTGTCTGTGCGTTTGTGCGCGCTAATCTCAGAAACGGCTTAACCTAGAAAGATGCGGTTTTCACTGATATGTTGGTATTTTCTTGGATTAACATTTAGTGTTTGTTTCATTTGAATCGGTTTACAAATAAGAAAGATACGTCTATTTTAAGAATTTATCGAACAGGTTTTTTTGTTTGTACGCGCTAATCTCAGGAACTACTGCTCCGATTTGAAAAATTCTTTGTGTTAGATAACACATTCATCGAGGAAGGCTATAGGCTATATATCATCACGCTAACACCAATAGGAGCGGAGCGGAGCGGAAGAATGTTTCAAAATCGGGGGTTTTTGAAGTAAAACTTCTATAGGCACGCCTGACTTGGGAGTACGATGTTGAATGTGAACGCGGGTGTGCGTGGGGGTTCGGGGGGGGGGGATACGCCATAATTGATGAAAAAAGCAAATTGGATACAAAAGAAATAAGCTGTCCAAATTACTAATTCCACGCGGACGGAGTCGCGGGCAAAAGCTAGTTATAGTTATACAATAAGACAATAATAAAGTACAGAGGGGTTCAAGTACCTTTGAACTCAACTGCACTTTTCTTTTTTACTAGCCCGTATCGTCTCCCACTGCTACTGCAGCCTGGACAAAGGCCTCTCCCCTGGATTTCCAACTCACCCTGTCTGCAATCATGTCTGGCCAGTCGCTCGAGAACGTATCTCGTCGTCCTGCCATCTCTGTCTTGGCCTGTAGCGATGCCGATAATCCTAGGGCATCTACTGAGTGTTAACCCGCGCCCACCTCTCTGGGTGCATGCGGCAGACGTGGCCAGCCCAGTCCCATTTTAGCACTTATCAAAGTTTTTTTTGCAGATGATAATCATGACAGCCGGTTGCAGCTATTGTTATTACTGTATCAAGGATGCCGAGAAGGACACCAAAGCTGAAGATAATGAGGAAGAAACCCCGGTACAGCACGACAGCGTGGTGTGACAATGGTCATCAACAACTTAGCAGATGTACCTTTAAACTGTTAAGCACCTTATGAACTAGATGGCCACGACCGTGACCAGTGGCTGCAAATACCAAGTTAAGGAAAGAAACCGTATGAACATCGTGCTCTTGGTTTCTTTACTTATTCTGGTCGCTGCGCCTATACTTGTCGTAGACGTGGCCGTCTTGTGCACGAGGTGCTTTAACATTATGTTCACTATTGTTCACGTACTCCTCGCTTGTGGAACCTTAATGTCGATTCATATATCTACAGACAGCGAGCGTGTCAGGCCTTATACTACGAAGTGCAAAATTCGAACTTCGTATCGTGCCATTCCTCTCACGCTAATAGTATTTAAGGGTTGCCTGGAAGAGATCGCTCTTAAGCGATAAGGCCGCCTATTGCTTACCTTGTAACTTTCTCTCTGTGTACCTGTTTTCTGTATCGCTTACTATTTCTGGTGTACAATAAAGAGTCATTGTATTGTATTGTATTGTATTGTATTAGTATTTAACACAAGAGCGAGCAAGACGATGCGACACCAAATTCGATTTTCGAATTTCAGAGTAGCCCCCCCAGACACGGCCGTACCAGACACCTTTTATTACATTATGTACTGAGTCAATTACTAGAGCTCGGACTAATTTTAGTATCGCAAAAGAAAAACAACTTGGAAATGAAAAGCATTGTATGTAACAGAAACGTATCATGTACAATATTTTTAATCATATTATTCAAACTTTTCAAACCTAATACAAATTTAAAGTTGCTAAAAGTAGGCCGAAACGTAATGTCTAATGTAGCTTGCCGTGTGCTCTCCCTACCCCCTTTCGGATATTGATTTGTGTATGTATGTATATTTTTAAATTATACACCGTGAAATTTTAGTGGTTGTTTTCCCGAAACGAGGTGATTTAGTATCGATTATACAATCGATTTATAATTACTATTTTGACTAGAGTCAAAAATCCAATTGTGAAAAACGAAAGTCGAAAATGACCGCAAACCAATAGTAACGCTTCGTTGGTACCTAACCTATCGTACGATCGTACGCTACTTGTACCAACGAAGCGTTACTATTGGTTTGCGGTCATTTTCAACTTTCGTTTTTCACAATTGGATTTTTGACTCCAGTCAAAATAGTAATTATAAATCGATTGTACAATCGATACTAAATCAACTCGTTTCGGGAAAACAACCACTAAAATTTCACGGTGTATTTAATATCGTAATTAATTGCATGACAACTCACAGTTATTGATCCACTTCTTGGTCATTTTTAATTTAAATAAAAAAAAATATCACGGGACAATATCAATTTAAATAAAATAAATATCACGGGACAATTCCCACCAATAATCGGCCTAGTCCCAAAGTTAACAAAACTTGCGTTATGGGTATTACACAACGGATAAACAAACATACTTGTGGATAGATACAATCTTAAATACCTACATATTAAACACCCAAGCCCCGAGAGTAAACATTCGTATTTTTCATAGAAATATATCTGCTCCGACGCGGGAATCGAACCCGGAACCTCAAGCTTCATATACTTTAGTTAGTCAGTTAGTTAGCTAGTCAAGTTCTTGAACCACTAGACCATGGCGTCACCAATATTGTTTACAAAATAACGTATATAGTTTTATTAATTTTTAATGTAATTGTCACATAGTTATGGCGAGAATGAAATTAAAGTACCTAGGTCAAATGCTAAGTGCGAAAATGTCCTCTTTAAATAATAATTAATACATTATGAAGACTCTGTTGCATATTGTTCTTTTTCCGTATTTGTTTTGCAATGATTCCGAGCTCTGGAATTTACGCTACCTAAGTTAAAATAACACAGATTATTATGCTCATTAATAATTAGAATAAAAAAACGAGGAAACGTTACCGGCCTTATAGGCAAGGCTATTCTGGATTTAGACTATTGTACTATTGTGCTATTGTAGATTTGTGTTATTCATTAAGATATTGTGCTTGATTGTTTGATATAATTTTTTATGGAGGTATTAATTGAATTTTATCTATTTATAATATTATAATAACCTCCAAGATGAAAGGTATTTGATCACCAATTCGGAATATTTCAATGGCTTGGTTGGATTTTTGTACTTGAACCCCTCTATACATCTATGTTTAAATATCGCGTCAAAGATTCCCTACGTCTAGCTTTTTCTGCTACTAAGGTAAACGTCCCTGTGCTCGCCATTGACCCAATAGATGGCACCTTCAAACGTATTTCATAGCAAGAGAAGTGACATATGGGTGTCATCTACTGGGCGTTGAGGTGTCGAGCAGTACGTTTACCTTACTTTTTCTTCAAATTTTATGTTTATCTGTAATAAATATTTGTTTTTATCTATTTTATGAAGCTGAAAAGTTTTTATTTTATACTTTTTTTCCATTCTTGGGGTAATTTTTTTTCCAAATTTATAATACCAACTTCAAGGTATACCCTATCTATCCAATAAAAAAGAATTATGAAAATCAGACTACTCTGTAAAAAGTTAGTCAATCATCCCCTGTTTTCCTACCCTTAGGGTAGGAATATTATTTCCAAATTTAAATGGAACCACCCTTTGGGTATACGATTTCCAATAAAAAAAGAATCATCAAAATCCGACTACTCTGTAATAAGTTATGCGTGGTCATATAGTACAATCAGTAACTGAATAATCAATCATCCCTTGTTTTTCTACCCTTAGGGTAGGAATATTGTTTCCAAATTTAAATGGGACCACCCTCGGGGTATACGCTTTCCAATAAAAAAAGAATGATCAAAATCGGACTACTCTGTAAAAAGTTATGCGTGAAAATACATTAAAAAAAAAATATATATATATACACGTCGAATTGAGAACCTCCTCCTTTTGTTTTCGTCGGTTGAAAAATGGTAGAACTTATGGAACAAAATAATGATGTAAATAGTGATGAGATGAGGATGACTACAAGTAATTTTTTACTGTTTGTTTTATTTTTAGGTTAGGTTGTTCGCGTCCATTGTCGGCGCTGCCATGTGCGTTGTTTTGTTTATTTGGTTACCACTGCACTAGTATGGCTTTATTTTCACTATAACACTACTGCTGCGTGTAGTGGTAGTGTTAGTGTGGATTCGCAAATAGATAGGTAGTTTTTTCTTTCCATTTACGCGTTTTATTTTGTGTTATTTAAGGGTTACGGGATTATAATCTGTCCCTAGGCCCTAGCCTCGTGCCTACGCTACGCTAAACGCTTGATGTTATTGATGTCTTTCGTTTTGCTCCTTTAAAAAGGGGCAAAGGCAGTCGGGGCTATGCATTCTGTGTCGTACTTTTTATTATTTTTTATTTTGTATTGTTATTATATTAGTCTTGTTTTGTGTTGTATATTTTCAGATGTGTGTATGTATTATTATTTAGTTTATACTGTTACTGTGTTATTGCTGTTGCCAAGTTTTAATTGTCGGATTGGTTCCAACGGAAGACCAGCGTCGGCTGCAAGGCCGACATCATGCTGAGTTGGGACCATTTCGTGACAATATTTATTAAGTATCTGTTTCCGATTTCTCTTTTTGTATTTGTTTTTTTTCTTTTGTCACGAATAAATGTTTTTCTTTCTTTCTTTTTCTTTAGTGATGAATAATTGAACAAAAAACTAGTAACCCAAAATCATCCTTGAGTCACAAGAATAAGGTTCATTGCTATCACATTCACGGTTGGTAGTGAAACGAAACATTGAGAAATTTTTCTACATAACTTAAAACAAAGTCGCTTATTCCCACCGTCTGTACGATTATAATACACTTGCATCTTCTAGCGTACGCAACGGATTTTACGGTTTTCATATCTAATAAAGTGTGCGCTTCTGCCAGTTTCACACGAGGGCAGAACAGTCGGGCAGGACAGTAGGCAGCACAGTACTGCCACAATCTGAACGCACACGCCGAGACAGAGCAGTACTGTTCTGTCTCGGCGTGTGCGTTCAGATTGTAGCAATACTGTGCTGCCTACTGTCCTGCCCGACTGATCTGCCCTCGTGTGAAACTGGCATTCCATAGAATCGGTGCGGAGACGTATGTACGCAGACAAATTGAATAATCTATCAATCAATCACATTGCTGAATCCTTTTAAAAGGACATCACGCGAATTTTAACTATGTACAAATGTGCAGTCAGTGTGCAGTGCAAATGCTTATGAGCTATTTACATTTGCAAGCAATAAGCATGCTAGTTTTAAGTATGCTCCTGAATAAGCATGCTCAAAGCAAACACTCCAATACACATGCCATTTGATAGCATTTTCTCTGCCAATTCAAACAAAACCTACGAAAATCAAACAGCCATCCGCATGGAGATGAATAAAATGATCCTTCTGCTGGCGATGCAATGTATCCAAAAATTTCTCTCAGCTAGAAAGCGGAAAAACGGAATAAGAAAATTAGCACCTTGCAAGCACGATCGATACTAACATGCTCTTTAAGCAAACGCGTTCACGATTGCTATTACCGTTCCCTCTTCTACCCACTCATCAACTTGCATGTTCACATATATCATGTTGACCTTCACAAAAGAAGAGTTTTGGCCGAAAGGTGTCGCATACCGGCGGTTTCGTGGCCGGTTAACTGACACCGCGAAAGTGCCCACGTCACAGACTTCTCGTGTTAGTAATTAAGTTATAATATAAATATGTATGTTAGTCTTTAAGGTATTTTTTATATGGGCCTATGCAGCCCGAAATAAATATTAAATAATAATAATAATAATAGTACTGATAGCAGGGCGTGCTATTAGCCAGTATACCACTAAAAAGCATGTCTAACAGTAGCATGTCCTACATAAGTACATGCTAGTTGGTAGCATTTGGTCGTTAGCAGTATGCTTTCGTGCTAGTAACAAGCATGTGTAACAGTTGCTTTAGTCGAACCAATGTACCTTGGAGTCCTTGGAGTATCAAAGGCTGATTTTTAAAACCGAAGGACATACAAAAGATCATCATTTTAGCCGAAAGACGTCAACTGCTCCCCATCTAACGCTCCATCTTGTTGGAGGCCTACCTCTACTGCGTCTTCTGGTCGTGGACACCACTCTAGAATCTTTTTGCCCCATCGCCATCAGTTCTACGAGCGATGTACCCTGCCCACTGCCACTTGAGTCGTGCGATTCTTCGTGCTATGTCGAATACACAACAAAAGATCGAATGTATTAAAATATTGCAGTCAAATGACCAAAAGGCTTTTTTTTATGGAACAGTAAATTTCTCAGAATTCATTAAAACGGCATTTATTATACTTGATAAACGAAGTGATAAACCCATTCACCTACGATTAAACCTGAATGCAAACAGATCTTAAATTCCGTATTATTATAATTATTTTTACCAGACTACCGAAGGAGGGTTATGTTTTTGTTTGTTATTGTAGGTACAGTCAAGGACTTTAATTCATGAGACACCATGGAACCTTTTCAAAAGAAAAGTCATTACGTTTTTCCTTGTTAATTAATGCTGTGTCAGTATGACTTTTACTGTGAAATGGTTCCATGGTGGCTCATGAATTAAAGTCGTTGACCGTACTTAAAATAAATGTCGTGTGTATTTTTTTTGGAGCATGAAGCGCAACCTGTCAATAAAACTTTATTTTGTATGTCTAAATAGTATTTAATAACATTAATAAAATAAACAATTAATGTTCAGAAGGTAAATTAACAAATTATTAAAATTCATTTATTAAATTTAAATTTAATCCGATCTAAGTATATTTTTTTTAACAATGATCATAATTAATTATCAAAGCTTCATAAAATAGATAAAAACAAATATTTATTACAGATAAACATAAAATTTGAAGAAAAAGTAAGGTAAACGTACTGCTCGACACCTCAACGCCCAGTAGATGACACCCATATGTCACTTCTCTTACTATGACATAAGTTTGAAGGTGCCATCTATTGGGTCAATGGCGAGCACAGGGACGTTTACCTTAGTAGCAGAAAAAGCTAGACGTAGGGAATCTTTGACGCGATATTTAAACATAGATGTATAGAGGGGTTCAAGTACAAAAATCCAACCAAGCCATTGAAATATTCCGAATTGGTGATCAAATATCTTTCATCTTGGAGGTATATATTTATTTTCTATTTTCAATGTATTTCAGCCTCTATTGAAATTAGTTATTTATTGTAAAAACTACATAAAATAAAACTAAAACTATAAATTAAAACTACATACAAACTAAACTTATAAATAAAAAAGTTGTCCAAAATCACTGCCAAGTGGTAAGGTGCCCAGAAGGCTGGCAGCATTGCCACGCTGTATGGCAATGCTTATTCTTTGTGCTAAGAAAAAGCCAGCCCTCTGGTCACCTGAAGCTGCAATCAATTTTGACGACAGTAATTTAAAGATATTTGATGCACTCAAACCCCAAGGACCCATGGTTTCAACCCCAAACGGCTCAAAAATGTAGGCACTACTGATGCCTACATATTTGCGCTTCTTGAGGCATTCCGCAGAGTCAGCAGCGGCACCGGCCCTGATGGCTGTAGATGGAAGGTGGGACGGCGCGAGTGTGTCAACGCAAGTGGCGTCCCAAACCAACGGCCGTCCCATTTTCCATGGCATGAGTGTCATGCCGTCGGGCCTTTTGCCGTCGTCGCGGACCAAGCCCGAAGGCTCCAAAACGGCTGGTGCTCCGGCACTGACCAAGGCCCGGCGGATGACGTCGTTAAGGGCTGCATGCCGCGGGATGCGTCCCGTACTGCTGCGGCAGGAGAATCCATGGTGGCCGAGGCAGTCGACCTGCACACCACAATGGCAGCGATGTGGGGCAACACAAGCCACTCCCAAACGGAGACACACAGCGAGCCGGAATGTGTTGTCGTCCAGAAAAGTGCCTGTATTTGTGGATGGTAAAGCGTGAAGCCAAGCACCAGATTCCCATTTCGCAACGGCAAGGAGGCGGGCGCGCTCTGTAGGGCTGGTAGACGTATGGTAAAGGTTATCCCGCACCAGTCTACAGAGCGGCTCATCCCATTGCCGCTGCGAACTAGGAAAAATGGGTAAATCGGCAGACGGGCAAGCTGACTTCCATGCTGTTATAGCCTCGTTCAGGTGAGGCACATCTAGGTTGTCTGGAGGAGTTTTAAGTATCTTGGCGACAAGATCTTGGGTATAGTGGACAGAGGATAAAAAGGCAGGGAGGGAAACATGAGAAACTTGACGGATGCCCAAGCCTCCGTGGCGAATGGGCAATGATGATTGAGACCATGATTTATCTAAAATGTTAATATTGAAAATGGATATGAAAGTATTTTTAATGATAGAATCAAGATTTTTTAAAAGATGAGGATATTTCCAAAGATGGCAACAGCGGAGGACGTAAGTGAATTTAGGTACAAAAAGGCAATAGCGGATGATCGTGTAAGCTACGTGAAGGTTAATTTTAAATATCTTGGAGGTTATTATAATATTATAAATAGATAAAATTCAATTAATACCTCCATAAAAAATTATATCAAACAATCAAGCACAATATCTTTATGAATAACACAAATGTACGACTTTCAGTTTTAAAATTATACAACAATTGAGACTTTAAATTCTGTATCACATGTAAAAATGTTAACATATTTAAATAAAAAAATAAATAATAATATAAACAAACATAGCTCAAGATTACATCAAAATGTTTAGACATATTTAGTCATCATAAATGCTTCATTAAATAGGCCACGAGCTCAAGGAAGAGTTGAAAAGATTTAATAAACAATTAATAGAATTTATAAGAATTTTTAAGGACTAAGTGACAAAAACAAAGACTAATAAAAACTTCAGTAAATCGTCACTACTTTTAAGAAAAGATCAAAGTATTTACAAAATACTAACAAAAACTAAAGTAATTACTATATTTTTTCAATGTAAAAATACATATTTTATTAATTTAAAACTAATTTTAGATGTCTCTAACCCTAGTCAATGATTCAAATAAAAAATCCTCAATAAATGTCAAAATCAATGTCATAAAAATCTGCATAATATAAAAATTATACTAAGTCGTAAACTAATAAAAATAGACCACGTCTAAAATATTAAAAAATCATATCACATTATCATTACTGCTAAAACTCATATCTTCCAAACTATAATATTAGATTAGACTTCCAACTTCACTTTTTGCTATGCTTCAACCTCACTGTTATTTTCTTCGCCAGCTTCATACTCTTTACTGCATGTGGCGTTATCTACAGTATCAAGTTTTAAGTTGCTAGTTTCACATTTACTTTCATTTTCGATTACAGTATTATCAACTTCTTTGGAATCTTGGGTTCTACTAGTACCAGCACTATTGCTAATGTTACTTTCGCTAGCCTTACAGTCACATTCTTCGTACATGGCCTGTCCACTGTTAGGTTCAACAACAGTGTCACGCTCTTCAAATTTGCCACTTTCAATTTTGATCTTGTTGTCACTAGACATATAATATGAATGGGCGGTTTCGTCAGCAGTCTGGGTATTGCCAAGATACACCACATTTAAGCTTTCATCCTCAGACTTAGTTTGAGACTGGCCTTTTGATTTTTTATTACTCTTCCTGCTTTGAGTTTGGCTACCACTTGCTATTTCATCTATTGCAACTGTTTCCCTACTGCTGTATCTATCTTCGTCAGAACTTGAATTGCCGTTTCTAGAACTTCGACAGCGTAAACTAGATGGGTTTTGGGTTGGCGGTGCCATCTCGGGATATGGTTGTCTTTGGATATCTTGCTGTGATGCTGGATCCATTTGGGCCTCTGCCAGCCTAGGTAGCCTGATTTGAGCAGTTAAGTAACAAAACCATGCGATGGTCAAGAACACTATTAACACTATCTGAAAGAAAACAAAATTCATCATCATCATCATCATCATCATTGCAATAAGTTCATATTTCTGGTTTTAAAATATACAGGTTAATTCAAATTGGCGATACAAAATTAGTGTTTTGTACTCAGTTAATGATGGACCATATAATGCGCTAACTCATTTGTTTTAGTAAAATTGATTGATTGTTGTGATTTCACGAACTCAATGTATGGACGCCCCAAATTTTATAAGACTAACTAGCTGTACCCCCCCGACTCCGATATATATTATTATTATATATATATTATTATTTATATAAATAACACAACACAAAATAAATTCGTGAGAAATCAGACTTATCATAAAAATCAGTAGATCCTTGAAATGACGACACAAGGATTTAACTACCTCCAAAGAAATTAGAAAATAGCGATTGGTTATGGCCGGCGCCCACTGACGGCATGGCACGGCGTGGCATTTTATTACTATCAAGTTATATTGAATCTTATTTCAATTAGTTTAGAATTCATGTTACTTTATTTCCATACCACGATGCCGCGGCGTCCTGAGGGCCGATGCCACGTATAACCAATAAAGTATCATGAATTCTAAACTCATTGAAATAAGATTCAAAATAACTTGATAGTAATAAAATGCCACGCCGTGCCATGCCGTCAGTGCGCGGGGGCCCTTAGAGTTAGAAATAATTTTATGAGAGAGAGAGAGAGAGAGAGAGATGTTTATTTACACATATTCGATACACAGGAAATACAGGAAAAGATACAAAAAAATTATCGAATAGTATAAGTCCGTACAAGTTTCTTTTTGGATTGAGAGGGTTTGGGCTATAGTTCTTGTGGTTCCTACGGGCGCCTAGTATGGATTGCGAACTTCAAATACAGCACTGAATTGCTTTACAAGTGAAGGCCGGCTTCCTCACAATGTTTTCTTCTATTGAAAAGCCTATGGCAAAAATCAAGTGTGCATTTGCCCATACTCGTAAATTTGGAGAAACAAAAAATAGGAGCATGTCTAAGGTCAAATTTAGAGGCTACTTCTAAATAAAAAAGTGGTCAACAACTATATATAAAGAAAAATAACATATTTTTACTCACAACGCCCATAATTACTAGGAAATATAATAGATCGTCGTCCATCGTTCTTATCCCGTAGTCATACGCAGTACCTTGTTTACACTAAAAATAATTTGCACTTTATAATGCTCTTCAAATTTATCAAAAAATCCACAATACCATTAGTGTATTCACTGCTGAGATAAAATATACATAATAATTACTGTCAAAATAGAAAGAGAATTGTTAAAATGATAAACCTAGCAAGTGACCAATAAGAATTGGTTTTCAATCAACTGGGTCGGGTTGATTCCAATTTAAATAAAGCGGGTAATTGATGAAAATTATACTTACCAAACTACAGGTACGTCATTATTTAAGCATCAAAGCTCCAACCGCACAGACAGCGGAGGCGTGGCGGTGCGGTGACGGTGACGATTGTAATGTTCTAACTTTTTTTTTTCCCCCTTTGGCTATGTCTACAGATTAATGTTCTAACTTGTATGTATGATCGGGTGTGCGGTGCCCTACCGCGAACTCGTTCATACAAGTTTGAATATTATAACCGTCAATGCCACCGCACCGCCATGCCTCCGCTGTCTGTGCGTTTGGAGCTTAAGAGATCTCTTAGCGGTCAAAATTGCTTGACAAGCGTGTACTGCTTAACAAGCACGAGTAATGAGACTTCATACATACAAAAAACAAACATTTTGATGGTACAAATGATTTATTACAACTAATACCTTAGTAAAAAACATATATCAAACAAACAAGCACAATTGATTGGTTGATTTAGTCATAAATGCTTTATAAAATAAAGTCAAAGGCGTGAGCAGTATCGACCTCTTGCGTGAGCAAGAGGTCGATACTGCCCTCTTTAAGGCCGTGGTCGCTTTCACCCGCCGCACGCGGCCGACAGCGGCCCGCCGCCCGCGGCGTCTGAATAGTGTGTTCGGGAATGCTCGGGAGTGGTCGTTTTCGCCCGCCGCGTGCGACGTCCCGAACGCGGCGGGCGAAAACGACCACTCCCGAGCATTCCCGAAGGCCGTGGTCGCTTTCACCCGCCGCACGCGGCCGACAGCGGCCCGCCGCCCGCGGCGTCTGAATGGTGTGTTCGGGAATGCTCGGGAGTGGTCGTTTTCGCCCGCCGCGTTCGGGACGTCGCACGCGGCGGGCGAAAACGACCACTCCCGAGCATTCCCGAACACACCATTCAGACGCCGCGGGCGGCGGGCCGCTGTCGGCCGCGTGCGGCGGGTGAAAGCGACCACGGCCTAAGAAGGGCGCAGTAATTCGTATTTTTGACAAAATTGAGTTAAACACATACCCGGAATCTCAGAAGACGATAAAAGTTGGCAGGAAACTGACCTTTCACTAACGATAACCGCAGTAACTTTGAATTCTGGATATACTCGTAGTTTACTAAGCATAAACGCAATAAATTTAGATACTGCACGAGTTTTTGGAATAGTTATGTTGGAATTATTTTTTTTTTGTTAAATGTGCAGTATAGTTACTGCACTTATCGGTGGGAGAATTCAGCTTTGCCATTATCGAGCACACTGTTCAAAAGTGTAGGAAGTATAGTTACTGCACTTATAATTGTGAAAGAAAACCTTGTTTAACATTATTGCGTATTGGTCACTATACCGTAGTAATTAAATACTTGGTTAGTACGTTTTTACTTAGGCAAACCTAACACTTTATTAAAATTATTCAGTAGCGATAACTGCAGTAAGTTTATTTTTGTAATTATAAGTGCAGCAGAACGGGTACTTACTGCAATTATGATAAGGAATAGGTAGGTAGGATAGTTCCTGTCAAATCCTTTGGTATACTCGTACCTAACAATAAACGCATTTTCGTAATATTTTCCCTCTTGGATGTGTTTTTATACTATCAGTATTAAATACACATTATGCAAACAATTATTTTGATGTGAAATTTACATCTGTCACTAAAATAGTCTACGAGATACACTTACGAAAAGAAAATAACTTCCAAACCGCTTTTTATCGAAAACTGGTTTGATCGAGATACTTAACTGCAATCCTCAGAAGGGGGCAGAATAACTCAAGTCATTTTCGAAAAAACAATGTACCTACATAATTTTAAAGATGAAGTGCCAAAATCAAAAACAAAAAAAGGCTTAAGTACATAGTCACTACTTCGAAAAACTTCATAAATATTTCAAAATCGACAATAGCATGTATTAATCTTTATTCGCATGCTTCTAGGACCAGGTTAGCTTACATATCGATTAGACATAAGAAATTTTTTAAAATATTAACAAAATACTTACAATGTGTAAACCTCATTGATATACATTTAGTTTATTTCAAAATACATTAATTAATTTAAATTTATTGTTTTCAACCTATTTCAATATTCCAAATTAAAAATCTTTCATAAATTTTCAATTGCAATGTCATAAATATCGATACCCGGTGATTTTTAATCGGTGATCAGGAGTTAAGAAACATTAATCCGTAGCCAAAATGGAATCTAATAGATGAAGCCTCAAGTAATCAAGTCTCTAAATAAAAAAAAGTTCTTGTTAAAACATCTTCCATTCCGGCATTCTACATCTGTTGAAGTTAGGTAGTATCGTCCAGACAAGTGTCATCGCTTTAGTGGGAAATTTGACAGGTTACGTCAAAGTTTGTTTAAGAAACTGACTTGTCAAATAGGTAAAAGGCTCATAGACTAAACCATTTGTAGGGTGACAATGATTTTAAACAAAAAATATTTTCAAATAATAATTATTTAAAAATTACTTTTTTTTCACGTAATTGCGTCTTGAACTTGATCGCCACCGAATACTCATCTTTAAAAACCGGTAGGTACCTGATAACTTTCTGTGCTGATAACCGATTTCAAAATCATCGTGTTTAATGTAATAATAAAATTGTGCGAACTCGTACACTAGTAAAAATAATATACAACGTCTACAATATAAAACGTCGTCGTCTTCATTTCATATATTATCATATTACTGCTAAAGCTGTATCTTCCGCATAACGTTATTGGTCAATTCTTTCAACCTCACTATTTGCTACGTTAACAGCGTCAACCTCGCTCTTATTTTCTTCGTTATACTCATTATTGCATTTTCCGTTATCTACAGTCTCAAAATTTTTGCTGCTATTTTCACATTGACCAACATTTTCAAGTACAGTTTTATCGATTTCATTGAAATCTTGGGATGTACCCGCAATATTGTCAATGTTACTTCCGCTAGCTTCACAGTCACATTCTTCGAATCTACCCTTCCCTGTGTGAGATTCTTCAGCAGCGTCACGCTCTTCACATTTGCCACCTTCTTTAGTGTTAAACTTGCTGTCACTTGACATAAAATATGTAAGGATTTCTTCAGTACTTTCAGTATCGCCAAGATACACGTTATGTGAGTTTTCATCCTCGGAAGAATACTTAATACCACTAAAACCCTCAGTTTGAGACTGGTCTTTTGAATTCTCATTACTTATCCCGCTTTGATTTTGAATACCAGTTGATATATCATCTACGGCAACTTTTTCTCTACCACTGTATCTGTCTTCGTCAGAACTTGAACAGCCATCTTTAGAATTTCGATAGCGTAAATCCAGATGTTTAGTGGTATCATTGTTACCAGGCGGTTCCATCTCGGGATATAATTGTCTTTGGATCTCTTGCGGTGTCGCCATTCGGGCCACTGCCAGACAATCTGGCCTATATACAACATTAAAGTAAAAAAACCAAGCCATGGCAATGAACAAGATTACCACTATCTGAAAAAATGAAAAGAAACCATTTTAACCGACTTATAGAAAGAAAAAAAAATCAACTTATTTTTTTAATAGAATATAATAGAATGGAATAGAATAGTACATTACTGCAGCGGCCGCGAAATAGGGGATTGCCGGCCGAGTAGTTATAGATGGCCGAGTGTTAACGAGGCCATCTAGAGATACGAGGCCGGCAATCCCTGTTCGTGGCCAAGGCTTGTATAGAGTTTTTCTCAAACATGCATCATCATCATCACCACCATCATCACCGCCATCATCATCACCATCACCATCACCAACAACATCATCAACATCCATCAACATCTATCAACATCCATCAACATCCATCAACATCCATCAACATCCATCAACCAACATCCATCAACATCCATCAACATCCATCAACATCCATCCATCAACATCCATCAACATCCATCAACATCCATTCATCCATCCATCCATCAACATCCATCCATCCGTCCGTCCGTCCGTCCGTCCGTCCGTCCGTCCGTCCGTCCATCCGTCCGTCCGTCCGTCCTTCCGTCCGTCCGTCCGTCCGTCCGTCCGTCCGTCCGTCCGTCCGTCCGTCCGTCCGTCCGTCCGTCCGTCCGTCCGTCCGTCCGTCCGTCCGTCCGTCCGTCCGTCCGTCCGTCCGTCCGTCCGTCCGTCCGTCCGTCCGTCCGTCCGTCCGTCCGTCCGTCCGTCCGTCCGTCCGTCCGTCCATCCATCCATCCATCCATCCATCCATCCATCCATCCATCCATCCATCCATCCATCCATCCATCCATCCATCCATCCATCCATCCATCCATCCATCCATCCATCCATCCATCCATCCATCCATCCATCCATCCATCCATCCATCCATCCATCCATCCATCCATCCATCCATCCATCCACGTCGACCTATTAAACGTCATGGTGATGTGTCACATAAAACAATAGACGATCACTTTGCTGGCCAAGGCCAGCAATGTTGTATGAAATTCCATTATTGACCTCTCGTCTAGGCGCACCTGCAACGTGACAGTTCGTGGCGTATTATAAGGAACATAACGTCAATATTTCATAGCATGTTTGAGAAAAATATTTATTTTTGAACAACTAAAATAAATACAGCTAAAAAAGTACACAACAGACCAAAAACATGAATGTAGTTGCTACAAAAAAAGGACACCCCTCAGCATGTGTCACGGCACGTGGTCGTGGTGCCACGACGCTGGTTTTCAGTGGGTCCACAGAAACTTAAAACTAAACTACGTTAAAAATTCACGACATAGTACACTACATACAATGAAACCTAAAGAATTAAGAAATAATTCCCTAATTAATTAATTATTATTATTAATTAATTAGATCCCTTTAAGGGATAAGTTCGCCTTTGTACATCTGTTTCTCTTGTTAACTGTTAATTTTCATGTTTTACGTACAATAAAGAGTTTTACATACATACATACATACATACATAATTAAATATGACATTACGCAGCGCAGTATGCAGACAAAAACAAAAACAATCTTATGCAAATAAATACAAACACTTGGACATTGGAACAATCACAAGACAAGTATCAATTTAAACATAATATATATATATATATATATATTTTTCTGTAAACCGCGGTCAATGAATATTTTTTGTTCGATAGCAAATATCTTAATATTTTTAGTTGTTTTAACATACTAGCTTTAACCCGTGGCTTCCCCCGCGTTAGATATACCATCATGAGAAAAAAACACAATACATACGGTACCCGGCCATAAAAGATTGCACACGGTCTTTGAAAAAAGACTCGGCAAATGTCGGACATTTGCAGTCTTTTTCTAAAGGCCGATGTGTTTTTTGTGTTACACACACACACACACACACACACACACACACAAAACACAAAAACACATCGGACTTTGGAAAAAGACTGCAAATGTCCGACATCTGCAGAGTCTTTTTTCAAAGACCCTGTGCAATCTTTATGGCCGGGTACCGTATTAGTTTGTCTTGATACCTATAAATTAAAAATTTTAAAAACCCCCAACGCAATTATGTCACTGTCAATGTCCGTTATGGTCTAAGATCTCTTCCGCAGCTAACAAAAGAGCTGATAACTTTGAAACGGCTGCACCGATTTTGATGAAACATATCTAAGAACCATCGCCAAGAAACCTGCTTTCTATTAAAAAAAAAACCGCATCCAAATCGGTGCACCCACTTAAGAGCTATGATGCCACGGACAGACAGACACACACACATAGCGGGAAAACTTATAACACCCCTCATTTTGTGTCGGGGGTTAAAAAAGATGAAGGTAATATTTTAAAAAAAAGTTACCTCGCTCGGACACTGGCATCTATTGCTATTGATTGCATACAAAATTAACACGTCTTCTTAAAATATTAAAAACGGAGGTAACCCTGTATTTTTATAACCCCTTCATCAAAATTGGTTCAACCGTTTTAAAGTTATCAGCTCTCTTGTTAGCAGCAAAAGGGATCTTAGACACATAATGAGTACCTATATACATTTTGACAAAATTGCATTGGGGGTTTTAAATTTTTAAATTTAATACTTACAAGGCCCATAAGCAATTCGACTATAAGAATCTGATCCTCCATTGTTTTTACTGCGTAGTTTCACGAAGTAGTTTCTAAACACTAATCACTAATTTACAATTTGTAATGTTCCTCTACCAATAAATTCACAATACCATTGATTTATTCTGCTGATATAAAAAATATAGATAATTACAGCCAAAATTGGAACAAAAGTATGAAAAAGATGGTATATTTCAAACTGTTAAACCTAGCAATTGAGATCTTATTGGTTTCTCATCAACTGGGTATTTTTGATTCTAATTTAAAATAAAACGGGTAGGTAGTGAAAATGAGTACCAACCAAACTAAACTTCGTTGTTTTAGCAAGGGGTCACTTGACGGTCAAAATTGCTTGACAAGAACTTAACTATGTACTAACTACTACTTTACTACTTTTGCTTTTTTCACTTTTTTTTACTTTTTACTAGTATCGACTATAATGTATCATTATATCTGAAATAAATATTTTTGAATTTGAATTTCAAGGTCACCACAAACCAGGAGCGCGGGGCTCCGACGGAGCGTGCCCAGCGCGGTCTATAACACTGAACCAAATATACGGTGACACACCGGCAGCGCGGCACACCGTATTTGATTCAGTGTAATTGACCGCGCTAGGCACGCTCCGTCGACGCCCCGCGCTCCAAGTTTGTTGTGGCCTTTACTACATAACCAGCTTAATTGATGAGCAAGCGTGCTTGTCAAACATGCTTGTCAAACATCTGCGCTCATTTTGAACCAACTCCGAGCAAAAGGATAAGGTTCATCATCATCGTCATTCCAGCCTATATACGTCCCAGTACAGGGCACAGGCCTCCTCTCCGAATGAGAGGGCTTGGGCCGTAGTTCCCATACCATAAGAATTAAGAGCGGTTTTTGTTTGTATTTTATTTTTATTTTTCTTTGTGTCGTAGCTTGAGCTTGATGTATTTTACCAACATAGGCTTAAGGCTACAATACAATTGTTGCTAACACATTATGGATATTTAATGTCCGAAATAAATTACTATTATTATTATTAGTACATTACTGCAGAGGCCAGGACGTAAGGAGTTGCCGGCCGAGTATCTAAGTTGACGGCCGAGTGGTACACGAGGCCGGCATGATACGAGGCCGGCAACCCCTGTTCCGGCCGAGGCTTGTATAGTGCTTTTCTCAAACATGCACCATCACCATCATCATCATCATCATCATCATCATCATCGTCGGCATCATGATGATAATGATGATGATGATGATGATGATGATGATGACGACCGTTTTAGCCTAGTTGGTAGTGATACCCCCTACCCCTACCCTGCCTACGAAGCAAGAGGTCCTGGGTTCGAATTCCGGTAAGGGCATTTATTTGTGTGATGAGCACGAATATTTGTTCCTGAGTTATGGATGTTTTCTATGTATTTAAGTATTTATTTATCTATATAAGTATGTTTATCGTCGTCTAGTACCCATAGTACAAGCTTTGCTTAGTTTGGGACTAGGTCGATTTGTGTGAGATTGTCCCCTAATATTTATTTATTTATTTATTTATTTTATGATGACGATGATGATGATGATGATGATGGTAATGGTGGTAATGGTGATAATTGATGATGGTGATGATGGTGGTGACGATGATGATGGTGATGGTGATGATGATCGTGATGATGATGATGATGTTGATGTTGATGGTGAAATATTTCTCAAGGCAGATCACCATTACCTTATCTATATATATATTTTTTTTTTTAAAAAAAACCTTATCTATATCTATACATATAATAAATCTGTAACAAGTCGGTGTCTGTACATTGAAGATATTTGAGAAAAACTGTCACTAGGGCTATTTATTAGCGCAATAGAACCCAAAACAATGATTTTTAGAATTATTGTCTGTTTGTCTGTTTGTCTGTTTATCTGTTTGTCTGTTTGTCTGTTTGTCTGTGCGTTTGTGCGCGCTAATCTCAGAAACGGCTTAACCTAGAAGGATGCGGTTTTCACTGATACGTTGGTCTTTTCTTGGATTAACATTTAGTGTTTGTTTCATTTGAATCGGTTCACAAATAAGAATGATACGTCTATTTCGTCAAACAGGTTTTTTTGTTTGAACACGCTAATCTCAGGAACTACTGCTCCGATTTGAAAAATTCTTTCAGTGTTAGATAGCACATTTATCGAGGAAGGCTATAGGCTATATATCATCACGCTAACACTAATAGGAGCGGAGCGGAGCGGAAGAATGTTTCAAAATCGGGGGTTTTTGAAGTAATACTTCTATAGGCACGCTTGACTTTGGAGTACGGTGGCGAATTTGAACGCGGGTGTGCGGGGGGTTTGGTGGGGGGTTGGGTTGGGAGGGGGTGCGCGGGGGGGGGTAATTTTTTTTTATATCGAGGAACTAAGGAGAGCCGTAATTGATGAAAAAGCAAATTGGATAAAAAAATAAGCTGCCCAAATTACTAATTCTACGCGGACGGAGTTGCGGGCAAAAGCTAGTTATTAAATAAGCGTAGTGGCAGAATATCATAATGAACCAAAACGCAAATATTGCTTATAGTTTTTTTTTTAATGGCTAGTTGCTATGATGCCATAGTCCTATGTGCTGTATCACATGAAACAATAGACGATCGCATTGCCGGCCAAGGCCTGCAATTTTGTATGAAAATCCATTACATACCAGTTGTCTAACCGCGCCCGCAACGTGATACGTCCCGGCCTATTATTTGGAACACAACGTAAACATTACACAGCATGTTTGAGAAAAATAAATTCTGATAGGAATATCCAAAAAATAGGTATACCCTGCTTTTTATTCCGCTGTCCAATGAATCAAATACCCGTGCAAAATCATGTTTGTAAACATAGTGGCCAACATTACGCTTAGGGATATAAACTAGACTTTGTGTTACTCTGGAGGTCTGGAGGTATATTTATATTAATTTCACCCCGATCGGTTCAGGAGTTTTAAAGTAAAAGAGTCAAATGCACACAACACACGCTAGAAGGTACTCACGCATTTTCTCATCATCAGAAAGATTAATAGGATAAGAGTGCTCAAACTAATGGCCAACATTTTCGAATGTACATACTAGGGGCGTTCAATAAAAAGTGAGAATGAGTATGTTATAAACAATTTTTACTAAATGTCATTTTATTTTTCGACATAGTTACCTTTTAGCATAATACACTTAGTATATCTTTTTTCGAAACTTAAAATTCCATTTTTAAACAGGTCTCATCTTGAGTACTTAAAAAATCTTGTACTGCAGCGACTACCGCGTCGTCGTCTTCAAATTTCTGGCCTCTCAGGTATTGTTTCAATCTCGGAAATAGGTAGAAATCACTGGGAGCAAGATCTGGTGAATACGGAGGATGCTTAAGGATATCGAACCCAGCATCACGAATTGCAGCCATTGCAACGGCGGACTTGTGTGCCGGGGCATTGTCCTGGTGGAACAGCACAACTTTCGAGAGTTTACCTCGCCGTTTTTCGCGGAACTCATTGCGCAATGTTGCTATTTGTTTGGCGTATAAAGTGCCCGTAATAGTGGCTCCATGCTCGAGATACTCAATCATTAATACCCCTTTACCATCCCAAAAAACAGAGCCCATGACCTTACCGGCAGATGGGCTCACCTTGAATTTCTATGGAGTTGGAGATGATGGCCTTTTCCATGTCATAGACTGCAGTTTCGTTTCAGGGTCGTAATGATGGAGCCATGTTTCGTCCATTGTTATAAATCGCGCCAAAAAAAGTTCCCGATCTTGCTGCATCAGGTTCAAAGCTTCTTGACAAATTTCTAGTCTAGTTTGTTTTTGCGTGTCAGTAAGCATTCTTGGTACCCAACGCGCAGATACCTTTTTCATACCCAAGCGTTCATGTAAAATATTATGCACGCTCCCCGTTGAAATCTTTACATTTTCAGCAATAAAACGAACTGTGACACGATGATCCGCCAAAACTGAGTTTTCGACTTTTTTCACAATTTCTTCAGTTACTGCTGTAGTAGGGCGTCCGGAGCGGGGGTCGTCCATTGTCGATGTTCTTCCACGTCTTAATTCGGCGCACCAACGTGCGACTGTCGAATACGGAGGAGCATTAGACCCTAAAGTGTCCCGCAAATCCAAATTGACTTGGTCCGTAGAAATTTTTTTCAAATACAAGTATTTGATAACGGCGCGCAGTTCATTTTTCTCCATTTTCACTAAAGTACTCAATAGCATTGCAAAGAAATTACCGTATATTTTTTTAAACAAAAGACAGTTAGTTTTTTTTTTCATAGCTATCAGCTAGATAGATTAGCTTTACCGGCCAGTATTTAATTTCGTAATATTAAAAGAGTTTGCATCTCATTCTCACTTTATATTGAACGCCCCTCGTACAACACTTACAAAGGCTTGTAAATAAGAAGCATTAATTGTTTAGATATTATCATTTAATAATAATACAATTAGATAATTACCCAATAATTTTTTACAGAAAGTTTTAAAATAAAATTAATAAGATATTAAATAATATTTAATCATAACCGTAATGGTAAAACGTAAGTTAAGAGAAGGAAAAATTTTAACAATCAATTCAAAGGTACAAAATTTAAATAATAATTGAGTTTATGTTACGACAAAGTAACAGCGTTTTTTAAAAAAAATCAAATAAATGTAATTTTTGATGTTTAAATTCATACGAGCGTTGTGATATTTAGGTACATATAGACAACCGGATAGTTGTTGGAGAACCTGACAACAAAGCTTGAGGTCCCGGGTTCGAGTCATTCGGGGCAGATATTTGTGTGAAAAATATGAATGTTTGTGCTCGAGTCCATCCATCCATCCCGTTTATGTATTTAAGTACGTATTTATCTATATAAGTATGTTTATGCTTTGTCTTGGCTTAGTTTGATGCAAGTCCATTGGGGTCGATTGTCCCATAATTTACTATCGATTTATTTATTTTATACATTAAAAAAATATTGTATATTATTACTATTTGAACACAATACATATTTTATTTTTCAAATTATAACAAAATAGGTATTAATTTCTTCATTATTTTTGCGAATGGATAAAATAACTTACGTTCTCTTGCCTAAATAAATAAATTAAAATATATTATAATTATTTTGCAAATTTTATATTTAATAATCTTTGTTAAATTGATTTAATGTATTTCATCAATTATAATATAGGTAAATACTATTACTTAAATTATCGACATGTCAGAAAAATTACAATAATGTTTTAAGTACATTAAGTACAGTGACAAAATGACAGTACACCTAACTGTTAAAAGAACAAAGCCAATGTGGCTAATAATACATAATTGTATATACTGTTAAAATTGGACAATGACAAACATCAGAATTCGTTACACTTAGAACATTAAAACTACCTAAGATTTAAAAGCGAGAAAGTTTTCCGGGTGCGCCGGTGGGATTCGAACCCACGTCTCCTGGGTATGCGCCCCAACACGGGTGTTCTACCAATTGAACCACGTCGCCCCCAACCGACTTCCCCGAAATTCTTAATCGCTTACATACGCCAACAGTATAATAATAAATAAATAAATATATTAAAACTACCTATTCTAAATTAACCCTCGCATCCTTTAGTTATTCCGTTAGCATCAAAATCATCTTAACTGTCATGACTTTGTCCCTCTTCTTCGTATACTCGTTTCTCGACTCCTGCATTCGATTTGATCCCGCTGTCATCTTGCGAATCAGATGGACCAGCTTCATCTGTGTCATCAACACTGGCATCTTCAACATGTTTATAATCTGGTCTATCAATCATAGTATCACCTTTTCCACTACTTGCCAAACTAAAACTGCCGGTCATCATATTGTACATATAAAATTCATCATAAATGGTTTCTTCGTCTGAATCTACGTGGCGTAGACTATCACGTGTAATGTGCTCTGTTTCATCATTCAGTTCTTCAACTGGTGGCACTTGGTGTTCTTCTTCGTCTTCGCCTTCTGTTGTCTCAGGCTCTCGTCTAAACATCTTCATGCAGGCCAACCCGCAGGTAATGAAGACAGTGACCAAGGTCTGAAATAAAACAATTTCTTAAGAGTATAATTTATTTTAAAAAACGAGAAAGATTTTCGAGGTCCGGATGGGTTCGAACTGGTATGTCCAGGCTACACGCGACAAATGTGGCTATCAAATCACCATCGCAGCTTATATTAGCCCCGCTGCAGGCCTGCTGGCCTCCTCTCAGAATGCAACTTGGGCCGTAGGCCCCACGCGGGTCTAGTCCGAATGGCGAAGTTCACACACCAGTCGCTATTTACGCAATTCTCCGGGATAAAAAACTTCTTTAAGTCCTTACTAGAGTCTTAAAATATTTCTACACCTAATTTCATCCAAATCTGTTCAGCGGTTATTGAGTCCCCATACAAACTTCCACCCCCCTTTTCACCCCCATGAAAAGTTATTTTTGGAAGAAAAATTATCCTACAGTAGGTACCCGGCCGTAAATATTGCACACGGTTTTTGAAAAAAGACTCGGCAAATGTCGGACATTTGCAGTCTTTTTCCAAAGACCGATGTGTTTTTTGCGTATATGTGTGTGTGTGTAACACACAAAAAAACCGATGTGTTTTGTGTGTGTGTGTGTGTGTGTGTGTGTGTGTGTGTGTGTGTGTGTGTGTGTGTGTGTGTGTGTGTGTAACATACAAAAAAACACAATAAAACACTGCACTGCACTGTCTTTGGAAAAATACTGCAAATGTCCGACATTTGCAGAGTCTTTTTTCAAAGTCCGTGTACAATCTTTATGGCCAGGTACTGTATGTCCTTTCCCGGCACTCAAACTATCTTTATGACACAATTTCATCTAAATTAGTTCAGTGGTTTAAGCGTGACGTATCAGACCTCAGATCATAGAAATGATTATTTCTATGATCTGAGTTGCAGACAGACAGACTTTCGCAGTTATAATATTAGTATACATGTACCTGATTTCTTCTAGGCTTTTAAACATAATATAAAAGAAAAGTCTTGACTGATTCGCTGACTGACAACGCCTATAATCCTTTTCATATAGCTTGGATACGGTGACATTTGTATTTTTTTCCATTCCACGCCTTGAATGTTTCAGGCCAATACTTTATTAAAAAATATACTTGAATCCCGAAAGAATAAAAAATATATATTATATCTCCACAGCTTAAAATATTTCGTAACAATAAATTATGTTAAGAAAGTAAAAAGATACTTTTAATCTCGTCAAATGAAACTCAATTATAATTACGTTCCGCTTTACACGATAGAAAGTTGACGAGATTAAAATTTATCTTTTTAGTTTTATAACATAATAATATATATTTTGAAGTGATATGTGTTTCATTACAAAATATTTTAAGCTGTGGAGAAATATATTTTTTTTATTTTTTCGGGATTGAAGTATATTTTTTTATAAAGTATTGGCCTGAAACATTCAAGGCGTGGAATGGAAAAAAAAACAAATGTCACCGGACCCAAGCTATATTAAAAGGATTATAGCCTAAACCCTTTGTCCTAGATTACTTAAATGTTGCAGAGGTTGCCTATATGATGTAGGCAAGGAATAAGGTCGTATAAATTGAAATTCCCCGGGATAGGGAATAAACGGGATTAATTGTTCGATTCAGAGTGTAACTGTGCATTTTTTTTATAAAAGTGTACCCTGTTCCTTTTTTTCTCATAGGGGTTTCTTAAGCACAATCAAAAGCACAAGGTATTGATTTTGATGATAAAAAACTTTTGTGACGTTTTTTAATAATAATAATAATCATTTATTTGCATAAAATGGTATTAGATGACACAAAAATGTATGGAAAATTAGGAATTTTGTACATTCCTACGGGATAAGTTAAAAGCGGGATTTAAATTCACTTACTGATACAGATGTTGGCGATCATGGATTTTTGGAAGTTGCTTTTTTCGATAACATAGATGAAGAAGCTTTACCACAAGTTTGGATTTTGCGCGGATAAAGTCGCAGGCTAAAGCTACTTTATAAAACATTAGTTTCAGAAAATATGAGTTTCACATATAATTATTTTAATGTTGATATAAAAAAACGTGTATAATTCAAAATGAATACTCACCACCGTCATGATTCCGTACAAGATACTGTTCCACATCATTATCATTTCTGATTTATTGAATTTTATTTAAAAGTTTGACAATTGGATATATATTTCAATTTATTACCAACAGCTTTAAAATCAATCAACGTATAAATAAAATCTCTTAGTGTATTCCCCGAGCTTATACTAACACTATCACCAAAAGAATACTAGTTATTTTTTTTACAAAAAGGGTAGTATCTAAAATAGAGAATTAAACTTTGCTCAATGCAAAATCGCCTTTGAGTTATAAACAAAGAGTGTTCAAACCGTAAACTAACAAATACTCCACTAGATGTCGCTTATACCTGATATAAAGAGGGTAACGACTGTCGACCTTGATAGATTTAATTCGCTTGTTCAAGTTTACTTTGTTGCTCACTAGATGTCGCTGTACCGACGGCAAACATGTTAACATTTGGTTTGATGGAAGTGTTCATAACCTTCCTGTTTTTTTATTATTAAATTGAGTTTTGGCAAAGCAACAGTGTTTGATTAATACAAAGAGGATTTAGTTTAAAATAGCGTCTAAACTCCCAAACAGCAAGACACGTAGGTAGCGAAATTTATCATCATCATCATTTCAGTGAAAAGGCGTCCACTGCATAACATAGGCTCCCCAAGGTTTTCCAAATAGATCGGTCATGCACCATCCGCATCCAACGCATTCCCGCAACCTTAGTCCGTCGAATAACCAGCGACTTTTTTGGGTCATGGCTATAGACTCCTAACTTTTGTGATAATCATACCTGTACATCTACCATGAGTTTACACTAGTTTACGTGACCATACTCGCTAGCGACGGCGTAAATTATTTGTATGGAGAATTGTACAGCGCCTCTAGCGGTCACTTACGGAAGTACAATTCTCCATACAAATCATTTACGCCGTCGCTAGCGAGTACGGTCACTGTGAACTAGTGTAAACTCATGGTAGAGGTACTGGGATAACTCAGGGCAAGTTCTAGGGATTTGGTATCGATAAAATAGATATTGATATAATAAATTAATACATGTGCACATTGAATATTCTATTACTAAAGAGGTTCGATGTCATATCTGATATCGAGCCTCTTATACCTGGTTTACACTCGCGTACGAGTGGCGAGGCGAACTGCGGGACGAGCCACGAGACGAGAGTGTGAACAGGCGCGCCTCGCGCCTCGTCTCGTGATTTGCCTTGATTTTGAGGCTCGCGTCCGGAGCGAGACGACGAGGCGAGGCGCGAGGCGAGGTGACGAGGCGAGAGTGTAAATCAGGTATTAAGATACCTATATAAATATATTATGCGGATGTCATTTCAATTAAAATGACAATTTACTATAAGTACCATTCATATCTTAGAGTAAGTGGATATTTTCATCTAGACTGCAATCATTAATACCGACGAATATGCAAAAAAAATATTGATTATATATATTATGAAAACTATTTTAAAATAAACATATTATGAATACACTTTTTGATTTGTTTATTTTTTTATTTAAAAATGAGCAGAAAATAAGTAATACTTATTTATGTCGAATAACATTTAGATGTTGGCAGTAACATCGATATATTTTCTGTCGATAAAATATTTTGCTACATCACTTTTGTAGATATGCCCCGAGTTATCCCAGGCATGGTCATAATATATCCACAGGAGAGACGCGAACAGAAAAATGTCCCAAAATTAATTTCATCATCATCATCATCATCATCATCATCATCATCATCATCATCATCATCATCATCATCATCATCATCATCATCATCATCATCATCATCATCATCATCATCATCATCATCATCATCATCATCATCATCATCATCATCATCATCATCATCATCATCATCATCATCATCATCATCATCATCATCATCATCATCATCATCATCATCATCATCATCATCATCATCATCATCATCATCATCATCATCATCATCATCATCATCATCATCATCATCCCAGCTTATACACGTCCCACTGGCAGGGCATATGCCTCCTCTCTGAATGAGAAGGCTTGGCCGTAGTCCCCACGCGGGCCTGGAATTACTTTATGTAGTTTAAAATAGTCCAATAAATTTTATAGTAATCGACGACACTTAAAATAATAACTGTCATTCTTAACAGCACAACTTGAGTGTTTTAAATCGAAGAAGAAATGCCGAAATTATGTGACGCTGGAAAAGCTGTTGCAACTACTAGTATTGTAAAGTGTCTTGGCAAAATTACGTCACGTTTTACTTACAACCGGACTTTGGCGGCTGTTACATAATTTCGTTATTTCGTCATAAATATTTCGGCTAGCAACTAAAACAGCATTGTAGGCGTCCTCATCACATAACATATCTCAGCCTATATACGTCCCGCCGCATGGCTCAGGCCTACTTTCAGACTGAGAGGGCTTGAGCTAAAGTTCACACGCAGGTCCAGTGCGGATTGAGAACTTTACACACACCATTGAATTTTTTTGCAGGTGTACGATGTTTTCCTTCACAGTAAAACTCATGGTAAATTTCAAATGTAATTTTGCACATAAATTACGAAAAACTCAAAGGTGCAAGCCCAGATTTGAACTCGCGACCAGAAACCAGCAGAGACTTGAGAGGTCGTAGTCAGTACCTCTACCATGAGTTTACACTAGTTTACGTGACCGTACTCGCTAGCGACGGCGTAAATTATTTGTATGGAGAATTGTACAGCGCCTCTAGCGGTCACTTACGGAAGTACAATTCTCCATACAAATCATTTACGCCGTCGCTAGCGAGTACGGTCACTGTGAACTAGTGCAAACTCATGGTAGAGGTACTGACCACTTTAGGCCACCACGATTTCTGCGGTTGCAGCTGTTGCAGGTGTCATCGTCATCATTTCAGCCGAAAGACGTCCACTGCTGAACATAGGCCTCCCCCAAGGCTCGCCAAACAGAACGGCCCTGCGCCATCTTTATCCTATGCGTTCCCGCCACCCTAACCAGGTCGTCACTCCATCTTGCAGGTGAAATTAGAGTAAATTGCTCCCTTGTGATTTCCGTGCTACCGATGGGTCGTGTCATATCCGCCACATATGTAACTGCGGTCGCATATCTTCGGCATAACACCCTTTGGGCACTTAGGTGACAACAATCAAGACCTACTGCACAGAATTAATTATATGCAGGCATGAGAACAGATTTAACTAATTTAATTCTATTGGAAAATTTTAAAATCGCATTTCTTTTCTATTTTTTATTTAATTTAATTATTAACGGTTTAATTATATATGTAAATTATAATTTTTATAAAAAATATACTCGTACAAGTTAAGTATGAAGTATCTTTTCTATTTATTTTTTTATTTTCTTCAACTTCATTTTTTATTACTTTTACGGTCATCCCGTGAAACCATATATTTCAAACTAAATACAAACTGAAATATAGATGCACAGAAAAAACCCCAGAAAGAAGACCAATGCACGCAGCAGGAACGCTGTGGACCTGGGTTCGATTCCCAGCATTGGTCTTTTTTCTGGGGTTTTTTCTGTGCATCTATATTTCAGTTTGTATTTAGTTTGAAAAATATACTCGTATAAAAAATGTACATAAACATAATGTGATTGTATTACTGATTTAAATTCATTTATTTGATGTCAATTTACATTAAAAAGTTATGAAAGGACAGTGTTAAGTAAAAGTACTAATATAACGTTGTGATGGTGTAAAAAAGAACATGGATAGTCAAAGAAGGCATGGAAGAACTCTGAAAAATGAAACATTTATATTTTTGAGACAGGATGCAGCGTTGTTGAGAATTACAAGAGGAAAAAAGAGATTGATATAGATATAGCAGGAAATCACATAACTATTAATGTTTAAACTATTTTCAGAGAATTTATAACAATGTAACAATTGCACAGAAAATTATCTTCAAAAAATACATAAAAAGCGAAAATAATTTAAAACAATTAAAACTTTCTTCAATAATTAGTCACAATTATTATCATGATTGATATACATTCTGCAGTAAATAATTATTAATTATTGTAAAACTATATTATTTTAATAAAAACCATTTGGAACAAATTCTTCATAATGTCATAATTCCGGAGTAAATTGTTACCATTACAAAGTCATGTTTATAAAAAAATAATTATCATATTTTGCAATGCAAAAAACAAATAAAACAGTGGCTTAAAATCTATAGTGAATAATAATGGTTTCATCAGCGAAACATAACAAAATATAATTCAAATAATAACAAATCCAAATATATAGAACACGCAAACCAACGCATAAAACAATAAAAAATCTTTTTTATTACATATATCGGGCCCCATTTCTGCTCCCATTTCTACCCCCATTTCTGTCCCCGTTCCTGTCTCCACTCCTATCCCCATTCCTGTCACCATTCCTGTCTCCATTTCTGTCCCCATTACTGTTTCCATTTTGCCCTACATCTGCGCTCTGATTTCCTCCGAATGCTGCCCTGATTTCTTCTCTACGTACATCTTCAGAATTCCGGTGTCGTAATCCATAAGTAGCGAGGTTCTCCTCGTTCTCACGAGTAGCTTCTTCGTACGTCGGCGGTGCCATTTCAAATTCGAAGCCTGGCTCACACGGGACGACCTGGTCATCTCCAGGTAATTGGGCATCAAAAGTGGCAATTACACGTGGTTCCTTGTTCTTGCAAATCAATTTGCACCAGTACATGATGCAGTACACGATTGAGAAGAACGCACACTGAAATAAACATAAATAAAAATCATTTTCAGCTGAAATACGATAGGCCTCATAAGAAAGCTTAAGGTCAGTCAGAGGGCGATGGAGATCACATTAGGAATGATGAGATTCGCGTAAAAACTAAAGTCAGTGGCAATGTGGCAATGGACAGGTCAAATTGCTCGTGAAACTGATGGTCGATGATGCCAAAAGGTTCTCAAATGTCTCCATGGACTGAAAAACGCAGTGTAGGTAGGCCTCTAAAATAGAGCGATGACCAGATGCCGTATTATCTAACGCGCGAGTGGTTGCCTTCGCTTTCATTATCTCTTTCTGTCACCATCTTATACCATTTGACAGAAAGAAATAGTGAATACGAAAGCATGCATCAGCGCGTTAGACAATAAGCGTACTGGTTACGGTTTCTAGAGCGCGCTGGATGCGGATAGCGAACTTCAGGGGAGGCTTGTGTTCAGAAGTAGAAGTCTTTCAGCAGAAATGATGATGACGGCGAATAGAAATACCTCCACTTTTGGATAAAAGGCCCCCAAAGAATGCAACAACATCGGTCTAGCGCTGCCCATGTCTGAAGGAATGTGACCTTTACCAGAACCTTTATGATCCGACGCATGGGCTTTCGCAATTGTATTCATTATCGCTTTCCATGCTCATCCTATATTGTATGACAAAAAGAAATGGCGAAGGTGGCTATTTATATGCATTCAACTATGCTAAACAAGTTAGATATGAAGTATCCTTTTGTATTTATTTTTTCAACTTTATTTTTAGACCAGTGGTGGTGTAGTGGTATGGCACGCAGCACGGAATGCTGAGGACCTGGGTTCGATTCCCAGCACTGGTCTTTTTTCTGGGGTTTTTTTCTGTGCATTCTATATTTCAGTTTGTATTTAGTATGAAATAAACTATGCTAAAGTAAAAGTATGCTAAAGAAAAAATTAAAACTTATTTATATTAAGAAAAAAGAGACATTGCCTTAGGCTGCGTTTCCAGCAGAGGTGTGCGAGGATGCGTTGCGAGGGATGTGTGTGTCATGAACCAATTGAAACACTTCATTTAAAAGGTCCTAAGTGAATGAAGGGTTTCTATTAGTTCATGACACACGCATCCCTCGCAACGCATCCTCGCGCATCTCTGGTGGAAACGCAGCCCAAGGGGACTCCCTGCAAGGTTCCGAACATACTAGCAACGTTCTCCCTTTAAATAGCTAATTCTTAAACTTCTTTCGCTGAAATATTTTCGAAGCCTTGAATAGATAAGGTCATCACCATAGGGGGACACATTTTCAAACATTTCATTGTGTGTCATTTTCCACACATCATGGTTCTTGTTCTTATTGTCATCAGAGCCAAAAGTGCTAAGTTTCAAATCGATACAACAATTAGAAGTAGGCTAGAATCGAATGCCAAGATATCTATATATATAAAAGAAGAAACTGACTGACTGACTGACTGACATATCAACGCACAGCCCAAACCACTGGGCCTAGAGATTCAAAAATTGGCATGTAGGTTCCTTATAAGGTCTAGGGGTGCACTAAGAAAGGATTTTTCAAAATTCACACCCTAAGGGGGTGAAACGGGGGTCCAAAGTTTGTATGGGGAAACAAGATTAGTTCGACTATTTTATTCGAAACTTCACAGATGTACTCCTAATGATAAATGAGTAAACAAGTGTTTCAGGTTTTTTGAGAATTCAACCCCTAAAAGGGGGGAAAGGGGTAACAAAGTCTGAAAATCAACATGGGTGTTGTTTCTATGGTTTATCGGGTCGCTGGTTATGAAAACAACAACGGTTTTAAAATCCGACGTGGCAGACGTAAAATACCATCTCCCTGGATGGGGTGCGATGGGGTTGAAATGTCTAAATAAACTAAATTACTGTTGGTATATCAACGCACAGCCCAAACCACTGGACCTAGAGACTTGAAATTTTGCACATAGATACCTTATACAATGTAGGCATCCACTAAGGAAGGATTTTTGGGAATTCCCTCGGGAACGGGAAAAAACGGGATTTATATATTCGATTCCGAGTGACCCTATCTCAGCAACTATAATAACTAGACTCTTCAAATTTGATACACAAGTAGGTATTACATTAGTTAAAACATTAATTTCAGGATTTTTCACAATTCCCACGGGATAAGGAAAAAACGGGATCTTTCGTTTTACTGGTCGTAGAAAGCTGAAATTCGGCATGTAGGTTGTTTGGGGAGTGTAGAGGAGCATTGAGAGAGGACTTTTTAAAATTCCCACGGGAACGGAAAAAACGGGATTTTTCGTTTTACTGGTCATAGAAAGCTGAAATTCGGCATGTAGGTTGCTTGGAGAGTGTAAAGGAGCATTGAGAGAGGACTTTCCCAAATTCCCACGGGAACGGGAAAAAACGGGATTTTTCGTTTTACTGGTCGTAGAAAGCTGAAATTCGGCATGTAGGTTGTTTGGGGAGTTAAGAGGAGCATTGAGAGAGGACTTTCCAAAATTCCCACGGGAACGGGAAAAACGGGATTTTTCGTTTTACTGGTCATAGAAAGCTGAAATTTGGCAAGTGGGTTCCTTGGGGAGTGTAGGGGAGCATTAAGAAAACATTTCCCGAAATTCTTACGGGAACGGGAAAAAACGGGATTTTGCGTTTTACCGGTTGTAGAAAGCTAAAATTTCAAAATTCATAAGTTTATACTGTAAGTAGGCCGCAAATGGCTCTTTAACCGACTTCTAAAAAAGGAGGAGGTTATGCATTCCACTTTTTTTTTATGTAGGTATGTTCACCGATTTCTTGGTCAATTGTGGACCTGCTTGCTTGATTGCCTGTATGCTTGCTTGCTTGATATCTTGGTTCTTTGTAATACTCATAGTACACGCGAGCGAAGCCGCGGGCAAAAGCTAGTGATTACATACAAGAGAATATTAAAAAAGTGTATATAAAGCTTACCACACCGATCAGTCCTAAAAGCCATACGTCCATTTCATTCATTTTGTCAGTTTCGTTAAGCACTTCCAAACACGTCAAAATATTATCAGTTAATTGTATTTTCAAATGAAAATACTATTAATATCGTCACTCTCCCGCAGAGTTATTATTGAAAATGTAGTTAGATCCAAAACGGATAGTTCCTTTACTGATAATTATGCTTAAGTCTGCGCAGAGCAACATCGCCTTAACATCTGAAAGAATAAGGTTCAAATTAATTAAAATGAAACGTGCCGCGTTTTTTGAAGATTTGCGGGTAGTGAACGGGCGCCAAATCGGTGCGACCCCATATTTCTTGAAATATCAAGTCACACCCATCAATCCCATTTGAAGTGTAAATCTAATATACCTATAAAAATCTCGTGTCACGGTGTTTGTTATCGAACTCCCCAAAAACGGCTTGACCGATTTTTATGAAACTTTTTTCTTTATATTTGGTAGGTCTGAGAATAGGTCGTAGGCTAATTTTCTTCGCAGACGGAGTCGCGGGCAACAGCTAGTATAAAATAAAAACTTCTACAAACAACTAAACTACAACAAAATATATAGTAAAAAATAAATTAAATTAAAAATAGACCTATATCTTAACTAAGGATCTGCTAACACTGGATATTTATAGATACGGTCGTTTATAGCTCATATTTTGACAAAACTGGGTTACCGACAGAAGTAAATACGATGACATGTATATAGGTAATAAATATCCGAATTGTGTAATTAATAAAATGGTAATAATAATTTCGAACATTCGAAATAAAATAAAAAAATAACATTTAGTTACACAAAAATTATGAAATTACGAAAGAGTAGAATCACAAATGAAAGTCTTAAAAAATAAAAAAGATTTCAATAATTTTCAAAATTAAACAATGAATAGAAACCAGAATAACATAAGATTAGGTTCTTGCAATAATTTATTAGATCTATGTAAATACTTTTGATCTTGACTAACGAAGTAAAATACATACAATTACGCTTATTCACAAATATATTATTAGTATTTTATTTGTATAATAATTTTCAGGTGCCGTTTAACTCATTATCAACAGACATAAAAATAAACTTACAATGGTACGAACACAAGAAGAGAAAAAAAACTACTTATAGACAAGGACTCCACAATTTGAGATTATTTAACAACTTATCTGTGGAAATAGATAATTTAAAACTTTCAGATGCTCTGGACCTGGTTTGACGGCATGATACAATTGGTAATAATATGCTCGCCACGGACACCTAACCCCGGTTTCAAATCCCGTTCGGAGCATCCAAAAAGCATTAAAAAAACTTAAAATTCGTTGAGTAAAATAGGTCATAATATGTTTGGTCCTAAGATTATTTACACATTAGATAGAGTGTCAGTAGCAAACACTGCGATACAAAACGTCCAAAAACCCATTTGACAGATTCATCTTACGATCGCGTTACGTCATTCAGACTGTAGGGGGCAAATGACATATAAGCCAACAGTTGGTTTATATTTTTCGTGACGTTTTCATGCCGCCTAAGCTCAATCTAGTGTATAAATAATTTAAGGTTTAGTCATACCTATGGATCCAGATCGTCTATGGCCTCATCTCTGCTCTCTACGTAAATCTCAATAGCATCGTCAAATTCACCCCCAATATTACGTTTACCACGACCATCAACCTGATTCTTTTTACGTTGGTCACTTATATCTATCGCACTGTCACATTTGTCAATAGTATCTTCACCGCGTTTAGATTTAGTATCACCGGTATTTGCAATGTTAGTTATACCTTTTTCATCACTGCTTTTACAAATCATGTCACTGACATTCTCAATAGTAAAAGTGCCACCATCATAATCTGCCGCATCATGGGCATTAAAAATTACATATTCATTGCCATTATTGCCAATGAGACTTTCGTTAACAGTTCCCTCGCTGTCGGATTGGGTATCAATATCATTATTAAAACATTCAAAGTTAGAAAAATCTTGCTGACTTAGATAACTAGATCTTCTGGTTCTTCTTTCTAGATCGATGTCTGGTATTTCTCGTCTATCCATATTGTGGGTATCTGACGTCTTGTCATCAGTAACTTTCCGCAGGCCATAGCAACATAAACACAAAATTATAATTGTCCCCACCTAAAATAAACGAGATCGATGAACGTAATTACAATAATAACAAAAGAAAAAAAAACTGCCCCTCCGCGACGTACCCTTCTCAAAATTGTCCGTAATGGTAGCAGCATTGTCCCGCCGTATTGCCAGCGCAACCGGCTAAACCAAATGCGACCCGGAGCGAAGATCATCGCCCTTGTCCGGCAATTTACGGCTGCCAATTGGTATATGATAAGAATAATGTATTGATGGAGAGCATTCAAGCTCAGCTAAGTATTTTGCTTGAACTGGTTCCTCTTCCTAGAAACACAATTTTACCCCTGACCCCGCCATTTTTCAAAATTTCAAAAAAATCATAGACAAAAAATTTAACGTTATTATTAATTTAAATTTGTCCGTTAAATAACCGTGGTGGCCTAGTAGTTTGACCTTGACCTCTCAAGCAACCCTTCGAATGCGTACATGCATTTCTGAGTTTTTCGGTATTTATGTGCAGAATTATATTTGAAATTTACCAATTTACCATGAGCCCTGCAGTGGGACGTTGTATTAACTGGGATGATGATGATGATGTTCTCGTTGATGCGCGGTCATGCACAACAACATTAATTAGTAACAATCCTAAACCGCGCGTCGAGCCTACCGCGCGTCGTCGCGCGTTCATCTGAACTTAGCCTTAATATCATGGAAACATGAACGTTCAGAGGAGAATAGCCGGAGATCCGGACAGACAATCGAAAGCGTGTTTTGCCTAAGCTGAAACAGAGATACTTCCCACTCGCTCAGTCAGTCAAAGTAATATTCAAGGCTCACATTGTTTTTTCATAAGAATCGTGAATTGTTACTTACCGCTATTACTGCTAAACGCAAAAGTATATCCGATTCTCCTACAACCTCATCTTTGTAAATTCCGCCCCGTATATCCATCCTTTATCTTTATCTATTTTGTAGTTCTTCAAAACACCGTCAATTTACTTAATTACAATTCAAACTTTAATGATTCGAATCTGAGTCAATAAATGTCCTTGAGGACATCGTCACTGTTATGTATAATCGATTTTTATCTAGAAAGTTTGCTACCTTCACTATTCAAAATAATAGGGTAATATGCCAAAATTCAAATTTTTTTTATTGTACAGTCAAGGGCAAAAATAAGTATACACTTTAGTACCTTGTCACTTTAAACACTGTGACAGTTCGTATATGGCAGTTCAAATATGACGAAAATAGACAAGGTACTAAAGTGTATACATATTTTTGCCCTTGACTGTAGTACAAAATCATCTCAATTTTTACTTTAATCATGAATGATGATGCAGTTCTAAATGAAATACGGATCGTTTCAATTAAAAATATCAGTTGTATCATTTCAGAAGTGTATTTTGACACGTGCTGGTTGTCGGGATTGTCGGGAAATTGACACCGGGAACCAAGTGGTGAATGAGTACACTCTGGCAAAATTGTCCCATTGGATAAACGCCATTTAAAAAAAAATGTATACACTAATAGACACGTATTTACAGCAGCACATGTGAAAGTGTCATTCATGTAGAAAAACTACCTACGTTTGATCTCTAACTTAAGCCCCAGACAGACATACGGAGATGGTGAAACTTTTGTGATTCCCTGTTGGCACAATAGAACAAAAAAAAAAAAACGAGATAGTGGTCTACATTCTTTAATTATTGCACAATTCAAGGTGAATAAAGTGAATGCCTCATATCACAGGATATTCTATTCTATAAAACATTTTGTTAAAACTAAAATCATAACACATTTTTTTTATAACCTTTATACATTATAATGAACACAGAACAATAATCTGTTTCAAATTAAATTTTTATCATTCTTGATAATTAAAAAAAAACTTTATATTTCATTAGGGTGAAGCCAGACGAGCGTAATTTTGTGAGTCGTGAGCGGCATAATTTCGGTCGCGCCATACAATATGCAGGCCCTATACTACGAAGCGCGAAATTCGAACTTCGTTTCATGCCGTTCCGCTCACACTAATGGTTTTTATTAAGAGAGTGAGAGGGACCGCACGATCCGAATTTCGAACTTCGAATTTCGTAGTAACCCCCCAGGTCATCGCGTGACACTCACGTGACACAATGTATGGCGCAACCGGAACTCTGCCGCTCACGACTCACAAAATTACGCTCGTCTGGCTTTACCCTTAAAGGAATATTTCTAGTCATTAAGTATTTACCATTTTCTACAAAAAATATAATTCTGGCAAAACTTTGTCGTAAGTATGTCTTTTATGCGATTAAATTATACCTACTTTATCTGTTAATAAATTCATAATTTTTTGTTTGTTCGTGTAAATAACATTATTTTTGTTTCATCAAACAATTAATTTCTATCAGAAGTAATATTTATGGTTATAGGCGAAAAAAACAAAATTAAAATACAATAGTCAGAATTTTTGTTGATAGATAAGAAAGAAAAGTGGAGAACGAGAAGAATTATGATAAAAACTTAAGTTGTTGAGAGTGAGAAGAGTGAATGTTTGAAAAAATACTAAATTAAAATAAGAAAAGCTTCTGTTAGTTGTTTTTCAGGCTTGATTTCCTCCTACGCTGACGTCGGTCGCTGACGTCGGTCGAGCGTACCGTCGGTCGCATATGAGCCATCAGCTTCGCTGTGCGGTGCCCCATAGAATATTGTGTTTATTCGTACGCACGACCGACGTCGGCACACAGTTGTCGGTCAGCTTCGCACTGAGCGCGCGATAGTGGTGTATGGCGCGTCAGCGCCGTCAGCGCACCGACGCGCGCGGCGCTGACGAGCGAGACCGACGCGCGCCATCAGCGGCGCGTAGCAATAAATCTGCCGCGGACGTCAGCGTCGCTGTGCGGTGGCCCATAGAGTATTGTGTATATTCGTACGCGCGACCGACATCAGCGACCGATGTCAGCGTAGGAGGAAATCAAGCCTTAGTTCAAGTAATTTCAGCTCTGACTAAATTCAAATTAAATACTCATAAATTTACTAGTTACAAGTATATGAAAATACCCTTATTATTCAAAAGCTGTTTTACTCGAGTTCTTACAAGTAAAATATCAAATGTATAATGGTACAAATACTGAAATTGATAAAATGCCATAATTACTTGTAGACACTGAGTCAATAATCTAGGATTATTTGAAAATTTGTATAATGGCTACGCATACTACGTCTGTCTATGATCCAGGTTTATCTATGGTCTTAGAGTCTTCAATGCCTACGTTACTTCCATTAGAAGCATCACATTTACTACTATCATCCTCAACATTGGCCTTACCATAGCCATCAACCTGAGTTTCATATTGATCACTGTTTTCATGCAAACTTTCACAGAATTTGTCAACCTGGTGACTTGTTTCATTAGAACTATCACATTTATCAACGTTATCTTCGCTTTTAGATATGATATCGCTATCATTTGAAACATTAGATGTATTACCATCACTTTTTTCATGCGAACTTTCACATAATTGGTCAACTTGGTGACTTGTTCCATTTAAACTATCACATTTGTCAACGTTATCTTCGCTTATAGATTTGATAACGCTATCATTTGAAACATTAGATGTATAACCATCACTTTTTTCATGCAAACTTTCACATAATTTGTCAACTTGAAGACTTGTTTCATTTAAACATTTGTCAATGGTGTCTTCACTTTTAGATTTGATATCGCTATCATTTGAAACATTAGATGTGTTACCATTTTCATCCTTACCACCGCAATTCAAATCACTGTCATTCTCATTATTTGTGACATAATCAATTACAATATCACAACCGTTACCAATTATATTATTATATTCACTGTCATAATCATAATCTTCATTGACATTTTCGTCAAGAGCTTCCCAACTGTCAGATAGGATACCGATTTCGCCGTAGTTCAAGTTTTCATTTTCAAGTTGTCGCTGATGCCGTTTTCTAGCCCTCCTGATTGCATCTTCATAATTTGCTGACTGTCGTTCGATTACTTCTATTTCTTGTAATATGGTTCTTGAGTCAAACTCTGCGTTAATGTCCTCATCCCTGTTTATCCACAGGCAACAGCAACAGCAACAGCACATTACAACCAACGTCACCTAAAATATGCGAGAATAATGAGTACGATTGCAATCGGTGTGTGATGAAAATAATGTACTGACAGAGATCAATAATAGCAGTCATATTAATTAAACTAAGTTTTTCAGACTTGTTTAAAATAATCATTAAAATAGAGGGACGCGTGAACAGCAGATAGCAAAATAACTAGTTTTATTGATATAATGATAAAAATCTAAAAAATAATTACAATTATCAGAGACATAATGACATAAGCTATTTTTTATCCCGATGTTTTTGGGATTCATTTAATATTTTAAAATCTTAACTCTCATCCCTCATTATAACCTATAGTCCCACGACAGGACACAGGCCTCCTCTCAGAATGAGAGGGCTCGGGCCGTAGTTCCCACGCGGGCCCAGTGCGGATTGGGAACATCACACACGTCATTGAATTTCTTCGCAGGTGTATGCAGGTTTCCTCACGATGTTTTCCTTTATCGTAAAGCTCATGGTAAATTACAACTGTAATTTCGCACATAAATTCCGAAAAACTCAGAGGTGCGACCCGGGATTTGAACCCACGACCCTCTGCTTGAGAGGCCAAAGGTCAAACCAGTAGGCTACCACTGCTATCCGCTAAATAAATCTTAACTGCTAAGATGCAAGCCACACTGAAGATACAAGGACAAGGACTTGAATCAGTTTTTATACTAAACTTGCGACCCGCCCCGACTTCGCACGGGTGCAACTATATTATGCATGTATTATACATAATCACTAGCTGACCCGGCGAACTTTGTTCCGCCTTAGAGTACGCCCCCCCCCCACACCGCATTGTACATCCTGGTGATCGCCGCTCTCTTGCAACTGGCCCACGCCGCTCTGTTGCAACTGGCCCCCCCGCTCCGCTCACATTGCGTCATCCTTTTTCGTGTATGCAGCCGGCGTTCATCGATTTATTAGATGTCGTCACGTCAAAAATTAAGGGGTGAACCACCCTTAACATTTAGGGGTATAAAAAATAGATTTTGGCCGGTTCTCAGACCTACCCGATATGCACACGAAATTTTATGAGAATCGGTTGAGCCATTTCGGAGGAGTTTGGTAACAAACACCGCGAAACGAGAACTTTATATATAAGATAAAACTTCCTCTTGAATCACTCTATCTATTAAAAAAAACCGCATCACAATCCATTGCGTAATTTTAAAGATCTAAGCATACATAGGGACAGACAGAGACGGGAAGCGACTTTGTTTTATACTATGTAGTGATGTATAGAAACGTCGCTATTCAAAGCAGACAGAAGAGACGGGGCGGAGACGCGGCCTGCGAACAAATAACGCGGACTGCGACGCGCCCCCGTCCCACGTCTCTTCTGTATGGCTTGTGACTAATGGCCGGCGCCCACTGACGGCATGGCACGGCGTGGCATTTTATTGCTGGCAAGTTATTTTGAATCTTATTTCAATGAGTTTAGAATTCATGTTACTTTATTTCGATACCACGATGCCGCGACGTCCTGAGGGCCGATGCCACGCATAACCAATAAAGTAACATGAATTCTAATCTCATTGAAATAAGATTCAAAATAACTTGATAGTAATAAAATGCCACGCCATGCCATGCCGTCAGTCACGACTAGACATGAAATTTTGCGAACGTTTCCATCAAATATAAAGACCACGATATAAGTTTTGGGAATTCCCACAGGAGTTTAGTAACATACCGGAATTTAATTTTACTGCTAAATCCAGTGGTTTACGCGAGCGAGTTCCAATTAGATTTACTCGTACCCTTTTACGGTTATTTTCTACATAAAGCAAATACTCATAAAAGTTATCTACCGTGCTTCTGCTTACATCTGAAGTTACAACTATTCTTAAAAATCGTTAAAGTATTTTATAAACCATCAAATATCAACTTACCGCGGCCACTGCTAATTGAATATAAAACTCCATCTCGTGCATCTCTGGATTCCATTCTTGGAATACATCCATTAATTATCGATTTTAGTCTTTAAAATACCTACTAGCCATTAAATTCGTGACAATTCAAACTAAATCAATATTTAAAATTGGAGGTCGTCTCTGTATCAGCAACCAGAATGAGAGACGGTACATAAATAATTAGAAAAAATAGGGTAGAACTGTGAATTCAAATGCTTCTCAGCGCAATGCACATACATGTCAATAAAAAACGGTTAAATTCAATTAAAAACAACGGCAGGATTCTTTACAAAAATATTAGACACCTTTTAATCTAGCACAAAAACAGACAAAAAAAATCTATCTACGTTCGATATCCAATTGACTATGTGCGAAGCGGGTGGTGGGGTACAGAAAACGATCGCAGCGCACAACATGGCAAAAATTGGAAGTTAATGAGGAGGAAATGTCGTCCCCGGCGCCACACATAGACAAACGTTTCAACACATATTTGATCTATGGTTGATTGTATGGTTGTTCTATTGAACAAATAAGCAAATACCGGTGCTTCACATGTGATCGAATATGTGTTCAAATATGTGTTGAAACATTTGTGCTATGTGTGGCGCCGGGGTCAACGCTACGCGGCGCCACCGTCGTGCACGGTCCCAATAGATGTGTCTCACCCCGGCGCCACACATATTACAAATGTTTCAACACATATTTGAACACATATTTGATCTATGGTTGATTGTATGGATGTTCTATTGAACAAATAAGCAAATACCGGTGCTACACATGTGATCAAATAACTGTGTTCAAACATTTGTAATATGTGTGGCGCCGGGGTAAAACTGGTTTCATTTCACATTTCGATCCATTCATGATTTGGGCCATATCTAATATTAACATAAAACAATGCATAAAACACGAAGCGGTCTCTAGACGGTTAATATTGCTTGATATACACGTAATATTAACGTTACTGTCAAACAATTTTGACAGTTCAGAACTAATATTGATATGCTCAATAAGCAAACAAAACTGTGGGGAATGTCAGAAATAGGGTACGATACATTTTTTTCTCAGATTTTAAATTTTTTTGCATGCATCTACTCAGAATCAGTAGCACTATCGATTCTACATAGAGAAAAAAGTGTCCCGAGGTCAGTTTTGTCACTTTTCATACATTTGTGTTTGAAGGTAACAAAACCAACTCTTATTTTTGTATGAAAAACTGGGCAGGGTGAGTAGGGGTAAGATGAAAATAAGATGAAAGGCAGTGTTAGATGAAAAACTACTCTTAGTACCGGGTGCTACAAGTGGTTTTTCATCTTACACTGTTTTTCATCTTACCCCCCACTCACCCCACATTTTTTTACTCCATACAGGGTTATTTGTAATTCACTAGCATCCTTTTAACCCTAAACTCCTACCACTTAAACAAATGTTTTTTGTTTTACGACTTTTGTCATAACTTAATATTTTTAGTGTAATAACGTTTTGAAAATTTGAGATTACCTCTTATTTTTACGATACTCTGTGTATTTGTATGGGAAAAAAGTGCTTCATTTTAAAAAGTCGTAAAACAAAAACATTTGTTTGAGTGATAGGAATTCAGGGTTAAGAGGATGTCAGTGAATTACAAATAACCCTGTATAATAGATAGCATTGATTCTGAGCAGATCCATGCAAAAATTTCTAGAATCGGAGAAAAAATAATAGTTGTACCCTATTTCTGAAATTCCCCAATGATAGATTCTTGATGAAAGATTCATGCAATCAATACAATTAAATTACTTCAATATTTTGCTACACCAATACTATCGATGATTCTGCCATTGTGCCATTGGTTTGAGTTGAGATAAATACTATAAATAAGTAGGTACGTCTATTATACAAATACGCACACAGACACGCTCACATACGCAGACGCAAACTCAGACACACACTCTCATACGCACACGCAAACACAGACACACACTCACGCACACACATGCAAACACCGACACACACAAGCTGAAATATTTAATTTATTGTTATTATTATTCTTCAATTGCAAGTTACTGGTTTTTTGATGTTTTTTTAATCGTGTTTGTTTTTTTTTTGTTTTCTTCTACTCATTTACTTTTCTGTTTGTCCATAATTTTCATATATGTAAATATTTTTCTGTTGGTTTTTGAAACACAGCTACACTGTCTCTCGTCAGGTCTGCAACCGACCCTGCCCAAAGGCCCAGGCTGAAAACCAGCGCTGGACTGTCTGTCCAGCACATGCTGAGACTGGGACCTATTGCACAGAATAAGTAAATAAGTAATAAGTAAATTTCTAAATTACTGTATTTTTTTTTGTATTTGTAAATATTTTGTTCATTGTTCTTGATATTGTTTTATTTATGTTTTGTGTTGTGGCAATAAAGCAAATTCTTATTCTTATTCTTATTCTTAAATACTTTCGTTTGGCTGTGGAAATCAATTAATAGTTTAAATGAAGCGTTTACGACGTGTTTGTAGGTTTACATACTTTACATGAAATAAAACGAAATGAAAAGTAACAATTGTCATAATTTTATTCCAGAAACATAGTCCATAATGTAAATCATCAATTAATAAAAAATAGTGAGGGGGCTCCCATACAACAAACATGATTTTTTTTCTCGTTTTTGCTCGATATTGATAACGGCAACAGGTAGACGCTTGAAATATTCACAGAATCTTTAATTATATATTGACTTTAAAAATAAATCATTAAATTTAAAAAAAAATTAAGGGGGCTCCCATACAACAAACGTGATTTTATAGATAATTGTACGGAACCCTTCGTGCGCGAGTCCGACTCGCACTTGGCCGGTTTTTTATTCATTTATTTCTCTACTACTTTAAATCTGCATAATTGTATCAATAGAAGGTAAAAACAGTTAGCTAACGATAAGTTAATTCATATCTAACTAGCTTTTGCCCGCGACTTCGTCCGCGTAGAATTCTAATTTGTGGTAAAGCTTCTTCATCTCTTTCATTGTATAAAACAAAAATCTGGCAACGGCAACATCCATTATGATTATCATTTCATCATCATCAGTATGAGTTAGTGAATATTATAAATCCCGTTTATTCACTATCCCGTGGGAATTTCAACAAATTTGTCCTTATTCTATGCAAATTTTCGCTTATATTTATCCCGCGGGAATTTTGCATTTTCCCCGAGAAAAAGTAGTCTATGTCCTTAAAGGTGTAGCTTTCTACCGGTAAAAGAAGTTTTAAAATCAGCCCCGTAGTTGAATTCACTTATTTTTTTCCCGTGTGAATTTTGCTTTTTCACGGAGAAAAGTAGTCTATGTAAATAATGGTTGGTGTAACTTCCTAATGGTGAAAGAAATTTTCAAATCAGCCCTCAAGTGATGTTCACTTCTTTCTATCCCACGGGAATTTTGCATTTTACCGAATAAATAGTAGGTAGCCTAGCCTATACCAATAAAGGATAGTGTAGCTTTCTATTGGTCTTTTTTTTTTAAACTCAGCCCCGAAGTTAAATTTACTATTTTCTATACCGCGGGAATTTTACATTTATCCGAAAAATAGCATCCTATGTTAATCAAGGACAGTGTATCTTTTCTATTGGTGAAAGACATTTTAAAATGAGCTCCGAAATTGAATTTTTTTTTCTATCCCTTGGGAATTTTGCATTTTCCCGGAAAAAGTAGCCTATGTCAATAAAGGATAGTGTAACTTTTTACTGGTAAAAGATTTTATTTTAATGGGCTCGGAAGTTTCAGAGATTATCTATCCCACAGGAATATCCAAAAATCCTGCAATAAGTTTTTTTGCTGTTATGTATGACCATTTACGTTTATACTGAATTTGAAAAGTTTAGTAATTGTAGTTACGGAGAGAGGATCCAGTTGATTTGAGTAAGGAAAAGGAATTTTCAAAATGATTGAAATTAGCTTTATACCTATTCTAATAGTCTACTTGCATGCCCAATTTGAACAGTTTAGTAATCTTCGTTATGGGGATAGGGTCACTCTTGATTGATGAAATATATACATCCTGTATATTCCTTATCCCGTGGGAATTCCGGAAAATTCTTTCTTATCGGATGCCTACGTCATACAAAGAATACATCCTCCAAGTTCCAGGTCTCTACATACAGCGGTTTAGGCTGTGCGTTAATCCGCCAGTCAATCATTTAGGACTTCAGGACAAAGCATTTTATATGTATTTGCATTGCACCAAGCTTTTATGCGAGTTCAACAATGATGTTTGAATACTCAATTCGATTTTATTCGAAAAAGGTTGAACTCACATAAAAGCTTCATCATCATCATCATCATTTCAGCCGTAGGACGTCCACTACTGGACATAGGCCTCCCTCATTGACGCCCAATCATTACGGTTGGAAGCGACCTGCATCCACCCTGAACCTGCGGCCTTCACCAAAACGTCCGTCCATCTCGTTGGTGGACGTCCCACGCTGCGCTTGTAAAAGCAAAAGCTTGGTGAAATGCAAATACTTATTATAAGTAATTAGTTATTATCAGAAATCTGATCAGGAAGTGGTTGACAAACGTAGACAAATGGTTTGCAAAATTTGAAGTTTCGTTTCGTTTACATTGTGTCAAAATAAAAAGTAATTTAAATCAAAAGCACTAAGGAGTATTGATATCAACTTCGAAGCAAATCACCCCCAAAATAACTTTCTACTCCTTTTTAACCCCGTCAAGGGATGAATTTCAATAAAATACGAAACACGTCTTCCATCAATTCTGTTATAGAATGTTTATGCAAAATTTGAAGTAGATTGGACCAAGGAATCACGTTGTCCCATACAAACTTTGCCCCCCTTTTTTACCCCCTTAGGAGTAGAACTACGAAAAATCCTTTCTTATCGGATGCCTACGTCATACAAAGAACACACCCTCCAAGTTTCATGTCTCTACGATCAGCGGTTTAGGCTGTGCGTTGATCCGTCAGTCAGGACAAAGGATTTTATATGTATAGATAACAGTATGTAAAGCCTACTCATTACAATTAATTTAAGGTGCCTTTAATAACGATATGTCAAAAAATTACCTAATACTGAGACCCTAAAATAATTCAGGTCATAATGGGTCTAGTCCTAAAGTCAAAGTCTATGTTATGTATGAGTAAAAGACATCGGTTAAACAAGCTTAATATCCTCCCCAGCTTTAAAGGGTATGTATTACAATACCGAAGTACGAAAGACCGAATGTATTAAAACATCGAATGGGTCAAAAGACCGACATGATTTTTAAGATTGTTATAAAACAAACCTAACCTAACCTAATGGGTTCTGTATGATGCCGTTTTAATAAATTCTGAAAAGTTTACGGTTACAGAAAAAAATCGTGTAAAAAAGGTGTTTTAATACATTCGGTTTTTCGTACTTCGGTATTGTAATACGTATTACAATACAGTAAAAAAAAATTACGAGTGGTTATTTTCGAAATTTAAACGCAGCCAGTAAGTAACCTAAGAAAATAAATTGAAGCAATAGTGGCAGTTAAGATTAATCACTATGTTTTACAACATTTTATTTAATTTGTTTTTATATTGAACTATGTAAGTTATAAATATGATTGTAAGAACTCATGTTATACAATTATCCAAACTTACACAACGTTTGTTCTAGCATCACTATTGCTAGATTTGGGAACGCTATCATCTTCAGCATGAGGTTTATTGGGTTTTTCGCCCGTACTTCTAAATTTCACAATATTATCTTCCCCAATAATTAATATAAGATCGGTGTAATTTTCCCCACTTGTAGCGCTATTTACATTTTCAGTGTCATCATCCCCAGTGTTACCGTCTCCTGTAGCCTCTTTATCTAATTGTGTATCGAGATCACCTTTGTCATCATTATTAATGTTATCAAGAGGTATATTTTGTTGACTTTGCTGTTGACTTCGTCGTCGAAGTGGTCCTGTCGTTAAAGCACTAGCTTGTCCAGTGCCGTCTTCGTAATTAGGTTGTGGATGTTCGGTTATTTCTGTACTTTGCATATTTGTTGGGTGACTATGGTAATTCGTTCTGAATATAATTCCTCTTATCCAATAATAGAAAACAAATATCCATTTGCAGACAAATATACTGGCAGAAAAAAATAGTGTCAGAGCTATCTGAAATAAATAAAAGATTATTCAGGCATTACCGTACGAAGGTCCATATTTTGAAGAAACTATTGATATTAATCTGCTACTTTCTGACCACAAATACAAAAAGCCTCATCTTATTTTTTTTCTTTCAAATCTGTAATTTAACTTGCATTTAACTATTTATTCATTTTTTTTTTCTTTTGTCAGCCTGAAGATATCCGGATATAGGCTTAACTCAAAAACCTCAACATTTTCATCACTAAACTCGTCACAAAATAAAAGGCCCGTTTTGACATTTATTTTGTCTTTGCGACGTAACTAGTGGATGTAACCTTACGACTACTCGATACTAACGATAAATCAATTCAAATTTGCATGAGTATTTCGTCGATATGAATATGTATTGTAAAGTGCATTGGATTAAAGTTCTGATTAGAAAATTTAACTTAAACTGATATTGTAGGTATTTTGAAATTATACAATGTTACGAAAGGTCAATGTTCTTTCATTTAATATTTTTGTTACGATAACATTCACTCAATCACAAAAAAATCGAGAAAAAGTGAATCTTCAGTCAATCATTTTCTTCAGATGATGAGCCAAAATTGTCAGTTGAGCTAATCGTCACCCGTATTCATAATTCTTTCATTTTCAATTATTTAAAGTCACTAGTATTTAAATAAATAAAAACGCGAGCAAAGTGCGAGTCGGCCTTAAAAAATATCTATTTTTTTCCTTAAACGATTATTAATAGTGTGTGAAAAATGAATGAATGAATTGAAATTCCTTGCAATGACAATTCCACGACATGAATTGTCGATGAAATGAAAATACTCGAAACGTTGACTTTGATATAAAATTCGATTATTTAAACGTCGGTAATTTGATGATAACCCACATTTAATTTTAATCTCGTCACAAAATAAAAGGCCCGGACAAATTGATTTCCCTATAGAATTGTGTAAATGCTGTGATAATTATTGTACTGACATATCTCATCATATAATAATTGACAAATTGTATTTTAAAATAATAGAAGCTTTGCAGAATACCGCCTTGATGAGTTGTAGTGATAGTATAAGGAAACATAAAAAGGTCGTGGGTTGGAATAAATATGTAAAAGAAGCGCATACTGTGGCTAGATCTTGTTTTCAACAGTGGGTAGCCTATGGTAAACCTTCGCCTGGGTCTTACTACATGGATATGTATTATTCTCGAAAAAAGTTCAAGGACAAACTTAAATGGTGCCAGGACAATCAGGAACTTATTAAAATGAACATCTTGGCCACCCACCATAAGGAAAAAGATTTTGGAAAATTTTGGAAGCAAACAAAGAAATTCAATTTCAAAACAAATATAACTAGCTGTGTTGAAGGGTTATACGAACCCATTGTCACGTGAATTAAGTGGTAGTTAGGTAAGTTAGATACGTGGACAAATAAAAAGATTATATAAGGAATAGTAATTTATTTAAATATAAAAAATTCTAAAGTAATTACATTAGCCATTCGATTTTAGTTTAAGGTTTATTAATTTAAGACCTGTTAATTTTAAGGATTATTAATTTTAAGTTTTACTAGCTCTTAAGTTTCGCTAATTTTAATATTCATTAACTTTAAGATTTATTTTTACTAGATTTAAGTTTTACTATCCTTAAGGTTCGTTAAGTTTAAGTTATAGATTAGCTCAGGGAGGGTTCGATTGCCTCTAGGCAGGGCCGTGACGAGATGCCTGGTAAGTGTGAGAGTGGCCGTTCCCTTTCTGGTACCGTACGCCCCTCGGCGGTGCGGAGCTCGACTCGGAGGGCCTTGGTGGTGAAGCGGCTGTGCGTGTTGGTGGCGAGCCTCGGTACCGGTGGTGTTGGGTATTGGAAGCGGTGATCTTTTCACCCGGTAGGTAGGGTGTTTCGACACGGGGACGATCTTCACCCGGTGGGGTGTTTCGACACGGGGACGATCTTCACCCGGTGGGGTGTTCCTGGAACGCGTCCAATCGTCCTCATTAGCACAAGCTCAAACCTAGCCCTGGACTGCAGATGGTCACTCGCGTACAAGGGGGTAGGTAATTACATTAAAAGCAATTATGAAATGAAGGATGATGCAGTCCAGGTACAAAATAAGCAAGCAGTAAAGTGAGAACCCAAGGCTAAGCTTATCAATATTTTATAGTAATAAAAATAATTTAATAATTAAGATAATGTGCACAAGCGAATCCGAAGGTAAGCGATAGTGTTTGCGTTAACATTAGATTCTCGATGGAATTATTTCACAATGATTCGTTTCATTTTTATCAGCACTATTTAAGTAAAAGCCTTTTCTCACAAACGTTATTTTTAGATAATAATTACAGTTATTTGTATTAAATTTACGTTTAAGAATACCAAATGTATATTCAAGCTTATTAAATTTCAATTTACACGAATTAAAACCAAAAGTACAGTTTACGACATTAAATAAAGGTTCATTGCATCAATTAATAAATAACTAGGCACATATTTGTACATAAGCAAAGGCTTGTACAAAAGAATAATGTAAGTCACAGGCAAAATCGACTGGCGTAGAACCTTTTGTTATAATTAAGTATTACCATTTTTATAACTAATAAGAATGACACAGATTTAACATTCCTTATTTAATTAGGTAATAGTGATTAAAAGTAATGTGTGATTAGCCAAAAATACATATGCGATATGCATGTACAATCGAGAATGTTCTAAGCGCACAAAGGAAGGTCAAGCAAGGTGATTGCGAAAGGTACGTCTACCATTTCTACAAAATATCGAGGATTTGTAGGCTTAGAAACATTAAACTACGTAACTAATAATGATAGGTGCAACACTTACCCAAAATTGGGACGAAAGAGCACTCACTTTTAAATAACTTAAATATTTAGAGTAAAAGATTTTAATTATGTCACGGCGTCGTCAGAGCGATCGCTCCGCGCTGAGGTAAATCTGTGGTCAAGAGCGACACTGGCTTCGCGTGCAAAGGGCCTCGGCTGAATGGCGGCAGCACTGCAGCCGGCGCACGGGCATTCGGCGCATACTCGATGAACAAGCGCCGGCGACCGGTTCCGCGACCTATAGTAAAACATTACCTGCGCGTACGCTCCGTATGTTTGTTTGTACAATTATTTACTAGATTTTTAGTTATCTTTTATACTTTTCTTCAACTAGTTTGGCTGTATTTATTTAAGTTAAGTATTTTAGCAAATAAGTGTTAGTTGTAAGTTTTAATTTTAAGTAGATATTAAGTTATTTGTAAACAGTTTTACTTTTTTTCAACAGGTTTTCTAGTTCTAGATTCCAATATTTATCTAAATACTTCGTAGCTATTTATAACTATTAATTCTAGGATTAAGAATTAAAGTTTACGTTACACCATACAGGTGGCCAATATGTTCAAGGATTATTTTAGGGTTGAAAGTCCACTTGAGGTGCAGCAGGCGTTCCCGGCTGAGGATTGTGATGGACACGGAACTGATCAGTTGGTGCAATTCTCCTTGAAGGAGGTTAAGAAGGTGGTCAGTTCGCTGACTGGAGGTAAGTCTCCGGGTCATGACGGCCTCAGCGTGGAGCACCTGCGGCATGCAGGTGACCACCTTCCTCGAGTACTTAAGCTTCTGTTCAACCTCTGTATGAGTCATTGTTATTTTCCGAGTGACCTCATGAAAACAATTGTTGTGCCGATAGTTAAAAACAAGACTGGGGATGTCTCCGACAGGACTAACTACAGGCCAATTTCTCTAGCAACAGTTGTAGGTAAAGTGCTGGATGGTCTACTTGACTATGTGCTATCTGCACACATAGAGACTCAGGATGCTCAGTTTGGCTTTAAGCCCGGCCTGTCAACAGAAAGTGCAATTCTCTGCCTCAAGCACACCGTTCAGTACTACACTGGGGGAAAAACTCTTGTTCTGGCCTGTTTTTTGGATCTGTCGAAGGCATTCGATCTAGTCTCCTACGATATTTTGTGGAGGAAGCTGAGAAGGGACACAAGTACGCCGGGGGGGGTGATCAATCTGTTCCAGTTTTAGTATAAGAACCAGTCCAATCAAGTGAGGTGGGGGCATATGTTGTCGGACGTGTATAGATTGAACTGCGGGGTTCGACTGGGTGGGTTAAGTTCACCGAGGCTTTTTAATCTATATATGGACGAACTGATAGTCCGACTCAGCAGTACCGGTATTGGGTGTTCGATCGGTGGCGTAACCGTTAACAATATTAGTTACGTGGACGATATGGTGCTGCTGTGTCCGGCTGTCAGTTCCCTTGTTAGGCTCCTGAAAATTTGTGAGGAGTATGCGAGGACCCACGGCCTTAAATATAATACAAAAAAAGTGAGTTACTTCGTTTTAGGGCAAATAGCAGAGTTCCAGAACCTATTCCTGATATTCACCTATGTGGTACTCCCCTAAAGAGAGTGAGTAAATTTAAATATCTTGGGCACTGGGTCAATGAGAATCTCCAGGATGATCTTGATGTGGAGAGGGAACGCAGGGCCTTGGCTGTACGCTCCAACATGATAGCCCGCAGGTTTGCGCGTTGTGAGGGGGATGTCAAAGCGACTCTTTTTAGGGCGTTCTGTCAGACCTTTTACACGTGTAGCTTGTGGGCAAAATGCACTAAAAAGACGCTTAAGGCCTTGCGGGTCCAATATAACAACGGATTCAGGATGCTGATGGGACTGCCACGCTGGTGTAGTGCTTCAGGGATGTTTGCGGAGGCGAGGATCGACAGTTTTAGTGCGATTCTTCGCAAGAGAACTGCCTCCCTGATGTGCCGGGTGCGTGACAGTCCCAACAGCCTCCTGCAGCTGGTTTGGACTGACCCTGCCTGTGTGATGAGTAGGCACTGGAACTCTGTGCATATGGAGTCCAGGGGTGGTATTTATAGTTTGATGTAGTAATAAGCCCTATTTTACTTACTTAATAACTAACATAGCCAGTAAGTCATGTAAACTAACACAATATGGACTTGTTCTGAATTAAATCATTATTATTATTTAACAGTTCACGCCCATGAAGTTCTCTATTTTTTACCGATTGAAATGTTCTGAAGGTAATCACAGTTTTCATTGATGGGTACCATCCACTCGGCTAAGTGCTGTGCATAACGATTTTTTCACATTTTTCACAGACTATTAATAAGGTTTATCATCAAACTACCGACACTTAAATTAATCGAATTTTATTTCAAAGTCAACGTTTCGAGTATTTTCATTTCATCGACAATCTCGTGTCACGGTGTTTGTTATCGAACTCCTCCGAGACGGCTTGACCGATTTTAATGAAATTTTTTTGTCTATATTCGGTAGGTCTGAGAATATAGATCGCAGCGCAGGCTATATTTTACACCTACCCCTAGCTAGTCTTCTAATAGATACATAAAAATTTCGTGTCACGGTGTTTGTTATCGAACTCCTCCGAAACAGCTTGACCTATATTTATGATATCTTTCTGTCTATATTTGGTAGGTCTGAGAATAGGTCGTAGGCTATTTTTTTTTAGCAGGCAACAGCTAGTATAGTATAAAAAAAAGAAAATTCGTAACATATTTTACTTACCACTATTCCGAAGATAGTTAATCCATTCCATCCTTCCATTTTGATTTATTTTAATATTGTGATTCTTAAAACAATTATTTTTTATTTATATTGATATGAAATGACAATGAGGTTATTTTGAGACTTGCTGGGCATGCTGGGATCACAACCAACAGAACTGTTTTATTCATTTCATTTATACCTGACATTTTTCAAACTTTAAATAAGAGGGTAGAATACTATCGGAATGCCTTTCGGCACAATGCAAAGTCACCTTCGCGTCAAAGCAAATACAGTTCAATTCGATTAAATCAACAATAGGATTCATTATGAAAATACGTTCGCTAGAAATAGTACATTACTGCTGGGGCCGGGAAGTAAAGGCACGTTAGTACTATTACTAATTCTGTGGTAAAGGATCGCTGGACGAATTTGGGGTAGAGGTTTGGGATAAAACAAGTTTAGTGCTGCAATCAATTGTATAGTGCTTTTCTCAAACAATATGAGGAAATATTAAAATTAAAATAACTACTAGGTAATCAAGTAAAATTGTATAATTTGCATCTTTCTAATTTTATAAACATACCATTTGAACGAGCTATTCGAGCACCATGTTTAACCGCACATAAATATAGTACCACATTTTTTTTTAATGTTGCGAGTATGCTTGCAGAGTCTTGTGGTTTTTTGCTGTATGTAATTTTTTCTTTGTCAGTTTGATGTTAGGAAGCAAATTTAAAAAGTTAAAGCAGCGGACAATAATTGATGCTGGGATACAACTGACGATTGCTGATGCTGATTAATTTTAATCTGTCTTTTTTTCTACTATAGATACGCTCGCTATTAGATACGCTCGCTCTCGTTCTTTATCCGTAGTAATTACAAGATCTTGGGTCCCTATAGCTCACACGCGACGTTGTTCTTTCATGGTTATATGTCTTACACACTTGAAAATCCTGGCTGCCATACTGATCGACTGCTAATAGGTATTTGAACTTGGCATGCACAGGTATCAAACTTCTTAAACAAAGTATTACATTTTCCTTTACAGTTTTCTTTTTCTCTTTTACTTGTAATCACTTTTAGCAATCTTAATTGTAGGTTTAAAATTCTATTTAGGTACTATTGCCCCAGACGTCAGCTTGCCATTTTCAAAACAAATTTGCTTGCAGCCGTTGAAGTTTTTTTGTATAGGTATGGATTGGTATGGACAGAATGTCTAGCCACTGCACGCAAACGCTGGCGTCTGGGCTTATGGTACGTTTGAAAGGTACGACCGTTTGCAGCCATGTAACGTATAAGCCATATACAGACGAAGATACTGAAATAATAAAAGTCAATTTTAAAATATTTTTTTTAACTTTTTAATAAAAACAGTTGTTTATTTTTAGAATAATGTCAAGAAAATATTTTAATTCGACAGCAAATAAAAAAATGGTTTCCGTTTTGTTTGTCAATATTAATTAGTCTCAGTAAAAGATAAGGTCATGATATGAACTGATAAAAATTAAAAGTAAAAAAAATAAGTGCAATTATGTCATTATTCCAAATATACAAAAGTCAGAAATAGTTAAAACAATAGAATAAGAGCTTTATACAAATAGTAACTAATTTATTTAATTTAATAGTGACAGAAAAGAAAATCTTGAAATAGCGGCACATTCACCACTTTTTTACTAGGTTCTTTTTAAGAAAAACTTACATAATTTATAACCCTAATTTTACAAACTCTTGCTAGATAAATGTTGTTCAAACTTATACAAAGCTAGTTTCAAATGTTCTTATCATACGTTTCTAATTCGGGCAAGTAACAATATTATGAAGCCTTGTCGAAAAGCTGCTGAAAATTGAGAAGTACTAATAAATACTTCTCTTTTCTTTCTTTTTTTCTTCTTTAAAATCAATCCAAGGTTCTGTGTAGATTCTATCTCCTGCGCAGTTACCACTAGCAGTGTCATATTTGCTATTTACATCATCCGATTTGTCAATAGTATCATCACCACTACCAAATTTGACACTGCCATCATCTGCAGCATTAGATTAATTACTTTGTTTGTTCCTATTGCTAAAATTTACAACATTATTTTCGCTTTTATTTGATATGAGACAACTGTCACTCTCAGTATTTCGTGTTGATATGTTCACGCTCATTGCCATCGTTTTTTAGTATTACTTTCTCCTGTAAACTCTCCATTAAATTTCCTATCAGTATTAACAATTTCATCATTATTGATACTATCAGAAGACATAATTATTCAGTCTTTGCTATCGACGTCATCCGTTCGGTGTCAGAAACAATTTGAACATCCTCTAAGGAATCTCTGTTACTGTTTCTATTATTACAGATCTCATATATAACTTTGTAGAAAATAAAAAAGATAATTAACATCATTGGCTGAAAACCAAAATTCATATAAGATTTAAACATGACATAAAAATAATTGCTTGACTAAGACATAAATTTACGGAGGTCTATATCCATGAACTGAAGTCGTTTATGCGTATCCAATAAATTTACCTTTGTAATGAAAAAAAAATTGGGCTTTTTTATTCAGAATTAACAGTGCTATTGTTTTTGCTAGAAGCAATATAAACTACGTAAAAAATGTCGCATAACTGATTAAAAATATATAGGGAATTTTTTTTGTTCATATAAGAAGAAATCGTGATTTTGAAAAATAAAACAATATAAACAGTAAATTGTACACTACTTTCATTGCACGATTTACTAACTTGTTTTTAAGTGTGTAAAACTAACAAGCTAAGATTGTTTCAAAATGTTGAACAATTCACGTGAACAAATCACGTAAAAAAATATGAACAATTTTAAGTACTTAGCTTGTTTAAACAAAACATCAAAACAAATGATACACAATTAAAAATTCATTACAGTTAATCCGTTTATTTGAATATCAAAATGAAGAACATCTTCTATTTGATAAGAAAGCCGTTGTTTCAAATTGAAACGACTGTGGCCTCTTCATTTTAAACATCTATTGTGATTTTTATAATATTTTATGCGCATTTACATTTCTATCATATCAGCCGGAAGACTTCTGGAACAAACGTTGCCCAAGGATCCGAATAGTTCATCGTGCGATACGCTTTAATTATTAACAAAAAAGTAGTAGAAATACACGTACGTGTAGACGTGTACGTTATTACGTTTACTTTTAACTTACCAATAAAACCACTGCTAATGCAAAGAGACGTACGAACAGATCATCGTCCATTTTCGATTTATTTTGTTCACGTATTTTTTAAACATTCAAGATTTAGTAACTTTTGAATCAGTAAATATAGTCCATAAAATAAATATTTTTAAACAAGTTATATTTATTATGCTGGGATACAATATAAAACTGTCGTTTTAATTAAACATATGAGGGTAGACTATTATCACAATTTCACTTGGTGCAATAAAATATCACTTTGGTCTCAAACAAAATAAAGTTTAGTTTAGTTAATCGGCAGCCAAGATTCGCGGTGAAAATAAGATCCTTTGTAAACAAAACTAGGCAAATCTTTGACCCAACGATTTTCGGTTTTAAACAACTACCGCAATACAATTAATTGATAGAGGTACAAATCTCTATGATTTTTTATTGCGGTCGCTTAGAGACCAACATTGTTGGGTATGGGTATCATAGATTTGCGTATGTGTATGAATGGGCTAAAGCGGATAGGCACGTATTTACATAGTTAACTATTATATTACTCCGAGTTATGTATTTAACCAGGGTTAAGTAGTGTGTAAATATAACGAACTGTGATCCATGTAGCCCAGGGTTAACAGTTAATTTTTTTAACCATTGACCATGCAATCAGACTTCATGGTTTAGATTCTAATAAAATACATAATTGTCATTGATACACAAATTTTTCAAAATTTAACAAATCAATCTGATAATTTAACAATATTATTATCACGCGAGTACTGGATAATAAAGAAACAAACATTTTTTTTCGTGATTTACCTACTTGAAAGTACATCATAAATTTCAAAATCAGACGTCGGTAATAAAAAAAAATCTCAATTATTGGTAGTGAAAGGGAAACTTTCGGAATTATTTTTATTATTTACGACAAAAAAAGGGTTTTTAAGACAGACAAAAGTATTCAGTTGCTTTAACCTTAATATCAAGAGAAAATATTTTTTCTACAACGAGTGTCTTAAGAAGAAAACTATTGATTTTATGTAGTTTTAACTGCTGTCCCTCTCCTTTTTTGTGACAGGAGCTCTCAACTACAAATGCAATAAATTAATAATCATCATAATCATCATCATCATCATCATCATCAGCCTCTGCTCGTATACTGCTGGACATAACCCTCTCCCATGTCAAGCCACTGAGTAAGTACGATCCTCGGCCACTTTCATCCAGCTCTTGCCGGCCGTCTTGCGAAGAGCATCGCTCCACCGAGCCTGAGAATGTCCTAAGCTACGTTTGCCAATCCATGGTCTCCACTCAAGATAATTAGACTACCCCAACGGTTACCGGTTCTTTGGGTTATATGGCCGGCCGATTGCCACTTCAGCGTGCCAATGCGGTGGGCTATGCCGATAACTTTCGTTCACTGTCGGATCACTTCTATACGAATTCGATCTTTCAGATTTCTTTGGATTAAAAATATTTCCTTAAGAGAAAATATTACTCCTGTTGTTTGGAAATAATAAACAAAGTATAATTTACCATCCATTTATTTGTCATTGTAAATTATAGATCTGTAATAAGTATTCAAATCAATTCAATTTGATTTAGAATAATCTCTGGTAAATTTAATGAAAAATAAATTTATACCATTCACAATTTGTAATTTATCATAATGTGTAACAGAATTCGAGACGATAACAAACAATTTAGAATTAAAAACTAACAGCAATAATATCAAAATAATAGGCCTTAAAATATTTAAAAAAGTCCAAAAATAAAGAAAAGATCGAGAACTTTAAACAAAGAGTAATTTTTTTTTTCATTTAATGGCGATAGAAAATCGTTAAAAAATATCTCCAGAAATAACGGAATTATATTTTCATCGTTGGGCCATTCTACTTTTAGGTAACCATTAATCTTTTGTGAAATAAAAGGCATACCTTGTGATTTGGTTCAAGTGTTAATAACTGATATAAAAATTAAAATAACCAAATTCAATGTTTTCAACTAAAAAAATGCACCAATTTCATGCATGTCCACTGCATTACCTACTTTTTAGTTAAAAATGATTACTTTTAATATGAATTGATAATTAGAAATGTAAATTAAAAAAAAAGAAAAAAAATAAGAGGACATGACAAAAAATTACTGGTCTTCGAAAAGTAGAATGAGCCCACAACGTTCTGACTAAAAAAAATTAATTTTCTTTTAAGGTAAACTTACACAATTCGTAAATACCTATGATTTTACAATTTCTTGTTATATTATACGTAATTCAAACTTTCAAAATATTTGTTCAAAATGTTTAAATGTGTTATTCAGTTAAAATTCAGAGAAATAAAATTTTAAAACTGTAAAGTTAATTAAAAAGACGAACTTCACGAAAAGTCGAGCTTCACGAAAAGCTGTTGAAAATTGAAAAGTACAAATACCTTGAAACTATTTCTTAAAAATCAATCCAAAGTGACGGTGCCCTGGAGTCTCCACCTACGCTGCCAGCAGTGTCATAATCTGCTACTAGCATCATCAAATTTGTCAACGGTATCATCACCACAACCAGATTTGACACCACTATCATCTGCAGCATTAGATTAGTCACTTTTTCATTCCTATTACTAAAATTTACGCCACCGGTTCGCTACAACTAAATAGCATAATACCAACTTTCTAGTACATCGTAATGACAAAACAGATTAGTTTCAAAATGTCTAAAGCTTGAAATGACTAATGGCTACTTGTCAAAATACCGGACTCGTGAAATCACTACAATTCATTTAGACTCTAAAGCGTTTTGATAAATTTTAAATTCTACCATTTCTCAAAATATGTAAAACTTTACTTGATCGTGTTTTGATAAATTTTTAATTATACCATTTCCCAAAATGTCTAAAACTCAAATTAACTTGACACAAAAACGTTACATGTCAAAACACCTAAAACTCAGCATTCCTGGAAAATATTTAAAATTATGTTTAAGTTTACAGTTTTTACCCCACTTTGAATAGCAGTCAGTAATTATAAAGTAAAGTATTTACATTTAAAATAAGTAACAGTAAAAATACTGCGTGCTTAACATTTTAGGTATTATGAGACAGTGTCATTTTGATCTTTGGCCCTGTCAACGCAAGCTATTTTTAAATTTTGGTAATTAAGAAACTAGTGCATTATCACCTTAAGTCTTAATAATCTTCTTAATTAATCTTAGTCTTATCTTAATCTTAATCTTAGTGTTTTTTCATTTGATCATTTGTCGGTGATTGTTGATTTTACATTTTGGATATTGGATGTAATGTGTAAATGTTATTATGACATTTTATTGTATTGAAATTAAGTAAATTTGGGAATATAGGCATTTTGGAACTAAGACAATTTGAGATTTGGTGAAATATGTACGTACATGGACATTATGATATATTTGGTTGTAACGAACAAGTAGCAAATTTACGACATTATTCTCTATGAAATTTGATGTGGTACCGGTTTCAATTGCTCCATAATGTATCACTTTTTGCATTCTCATTGTATTACTCAATGTAACCTGTGTTCTGTAGACTCTTCATTCAATTGTGTATCCGTATCATTTCTTTTATCGTAATTAGCATTATCAGAGAATGCATTATCTTGTCTTTAATGTGGAATTCGTCGTCGATGTGGTCTTGAAGGTGAAGCACTAGCTTGCCTAGCAGCTTCATCGTAACAATAAATAATAAATAAATAAAATAAATATTAGGGGACAATCTTACACAAATCGACCTAGTCCCAAACTAAGCAAAGCTTGTACTATGGGTACTAGACGACGATAAACATACTTATATAGATAAATAAATACTTAAATACATAGAAAACATCCTTAACTCAGGAACAAATATTCGTGCTCATCACACTAATAAATGCCCTTACCGGGATTTGAACCCAGGACCTCTTGCTTTGTAGGCAGGGTCACTACCAACTAGGCTAAAGCGGTCGTTAACAATACGGCTGGGAGTCCAGATCGGGAGTGATTTGGGTAACTTCTAGGGAATGACTGTCCCTGTTTCTATAACCACAACTCTCGTATTTATTTTTGAAGAGAATGTAACAGAAAATCAATATGACTGTCTGAAAACCAAAATATATACATGATGAGATATGAAATAAATTAAAATAAAGTTAATTGTTCACTACTTTCGTTGCACGATGTACTAACTTGTTTTAATTCATGTGACTGAATCCCGTAAAAAATAAGATCAATTTTAAGTCGCTTGTTTGAAAAAAAAAAGCAATACAAAAAGTAATTCAAAATTTAAAGTACATTACAGTCAAGTCGTATTTCAGCATATCAAAATCCTCATTAATAAAAAAAAAAACCAAATTAAAAATAAAACCTCCTTCAAAATACACCAACAAAACTATGAAATAAAAATTGAACCGAAACCGAACCGAATATGCAGGAAAATATATTTCTTTTTATCTGTTTGAAGTCGGTGCCTCAGCCCGAGCCAGCAGGAGTGGCCCTAGTAATCTAACTTACCTACATACCTACTATCTATAGGGCTTCTGCACTCCTGCTGGCTCGTGCTGAGGCACCGACTTCAAACAGATTAGTAGAAAGATATTTTCATGCTTATTGTGGTCGGTTCTATTTTTATTTCATAGTTTGTTTGGTGTCTTTTGAAAGAGGTATTTCTTTTATTTTTGCTTTTTAGTTGTTTCTGTATAAATAGTTTCAACTTGCAAGATTTGACCTATTGAGGAGTTCCGTTGGCCATCTGCGGTCTTTTTCATCAGATCTTGTTTACCAAATGATTCTTTCTGATTGCAAATGCTCGACTTGTCACCGAAAATACTAAAATCACTATACATTTCTCTTGAATTTTTGAAGAGTTCCTACAATTCCTCATGGATCCCATCATCAAAACTAGATTCTGGTAACAACGGGACCAACCTTGAAGCATAATGCTTTCAAACAAGGAAAAAAATTCCAAATTGGTTCATAAATGACGGAGTTCTGAGACAACACACATTAAAAAAAAGAAAAAAAATATGCAACCGAATTGAGAACCTCCTCCTTTTTTTGAATTACTTTAAAAAAATTCTTCTATTTAATGAGAAAGCCATACTTAGTTTTAAGTTGAAACGATTTTTAAAATAATTCATTCCTGCATTTACATATAATATCACCCGGAAACCCGGTAGACTTTTGGAACAAACGTTGCCCAAGGATCCGAATAGTTAATCGTGCGATACGCTTTATTTGATAAAAAAAATTAGTAGAATTACATGTTAACATTAACTTACCAATAAAACCACTCCCAGTGGAAAAAGACGTACAAACAGATAATCGTCCATTTCTGATTTATTTTGTTCATGCATTTTTTTAAAACAGTCTAGATTTATTTACTTTTAAATCAGTAATATATGTTCCATAACATAAATACTAGTAGTATATTTATTATGCTGGGATACAACTAACGATGTTATTTCATTTAGAACTAACGTTTTAACTAAAAATATGAGGGTAGAATATTATCAGAATTTCACTCGGTGCAATAAAATATCACTTTGTCCTCGAACAAAATAAATTTTAATTTAGTTAAATCCGTAGCCTTGATTCGCGGTTAAAATAAGATAATTCGTACACATAGCTGGGCAAATATTTGACTCATCGTTTTTTGATTTTAAACAACTACCGCAATACAATTCATATAGTTACAAATCTCGATGAACTTTTAATGCGGTCGCTTAGAGCCTAAAATTGTTGGGTATCGTAGATATGCGTAGCTTTGTGGACGAATGGCCTGAAGCGGTCAGACACGTATATACTTAGTTAACTATTATATAACTCCGAGTTATGTTCTTAACCAGAGCTAAGTAGTGTGTCAATACAAGGAAGTGTGATCCATCTAGCCCAGGGTTAACAGTTTAATTTTGTAACCATTGACCAGGCATGCAGCCTTTATTGTTTAGATTGTAATAATAGTACATTACTGCAGCGGCCGCGAAATAGGGGATTGCCGGCCGAGTAGTAATAGATGGCCGAGTGTCAACGAGGCCATCTAGAGATACGAGGCCGGCAATCCCTGTTCGTGGCCAAGGCTTGTATAGTGCTTGCTTTTCTCAAATAAATCCAAGGAAATGATACGAATGTTCAACTTATATATTCATATTTAATTCAAATTGTTTTTTTTTTATTCCCGCCAAAATATTTTTTTTTCCAGCAATTTATTTGTAAGCTGTTCCAGTTAATGTTTTTGACGCAAAATCTTGAGATGATTTATATTTATTAAAAAATTATGACCTTATTAATTGGTTATTTTAATAAATTGTTAACAATAAATGCCAATCCTTATTTATTTTATTAAATCTAGCCAAGTAAGATATTAAAAAGTAAATTCACAAACTAAATTTTTCTTAATTGGCAGTATGTCATTGATAGTCAATAAAAGAAAATACGACCCACTAAAACAAAAGACAATCTCTTTCCTGGCCTTGGCCAGCAATGTTTGTATGAAATTCCATTATTGTCGTCTAATTTGAAATTAGAACGAATCTTCCTCAACTGCTATACAATGGCATACTTCGTGTTCTATTGTCACGACTATAAGGACCACATTTCCTTGGATGTTTGAGAAATAGTACATTACTGCAGCGGCCGCGAAATAGGGGATTGGCGGCCGAGTAGTTATAGATGGCCGAGTGTTAACGAGGCCATCTAGAGATACGAGGCCGGCAATCCCTGTTCGTGGCCAAGGCTTGTATAGAGTTTTTCTCAAACATGCATCATCATCATCACCACCATCATTACCGCCATCATCATCACCATCACCATCACCATCACCATCACCATCACCATCACCATCACCATCACCATCACCAACAACATCATCAACATCCATCAACATCCATCAACATCCATCAACATCCGTCAACATCCATGAACAAGAACATCCATCAACATCCATCCATCCATCCATCCATCAACATCCATCAACAACCATCAACATCCATCAACAACCATCAACATCCATCAACATCCATCAACATACATCAACATCCATCAACCAACATCCATCAACATCCATCAACATCCATCAACAACCATCAACCAACATCCATCAACATCCATCAACATCCATCAACATCCATCAACATCCATCAACATCCATTTACCAACATCCATCAACCAACATCCATCAACATCCATCAACCAACATCCATCAACATCCATCAACATTCATCAACCAACATCCATCAACATCCATCAACATCTATCCATCCATCCATCCATCAACATCCATCCATCCCTCCGTCCGTCCGTCCGTCCGTCCATCCGTCCGTCCATCCATCCATCCACGTCGACCACGTCGACCTATTGAACGTCATGGTGCTGTGTCACATAAAACAATAGACGATCACTTTGCTGGCCTTGGCCAGCAATGTTGTATGAAATTCCATTATTGACCTCTCGTCTAGCCGCACCTGCAACGTGACAGTTCGTGGCGTATTTTAAGGAACATAACGTCAATATTTCATAGCATGTTTGAGAAAAATACATTATTGTCGTTTATATACACAACAAATTAATCTGTTAATTTAATAATATTAGTTCTGAATAATATAGAAACATACATTGAATATCTTGATTTATTTCAAACAGTTTAAGTATCTTTAACGTACATGGAAGTACATCATAAATTTCAAAATCAAAAGTCGTGAACAAAATAAAATCTAAATTATTAGTAATAAAAGGGAAACTCTCGGAATTATTTTTATTAATTAACGACTAAAGCATTCAGTTGCTTTAAACTTAATATCAAGAGAAAATATTTTTCTCAAACATGCTATGTAATGTTTACGTTGTGTTCCAAATAATAGGCCGGGACGTATCACGTTGCGGGCGCGGTTAGACAACTGGTATGTAATGGATTTTCATACAAAATTGCAGGCCTTGGCCGGCAATGCGATCGTCTATTGTTTATAGGTCACCATGACGTTTATAGGTCTATGGTATCATAGCAATTAGCCATTTAAAAAAAAACTATAAGCAATATTTAATAATAAGGTAATGGTGATAGAGAAATATTTCACCATCAACATCACCATAATCATCATCATCGTCATCATCACCATCATCACCATCACCATCACCATCACCATCACCATCACCATCATCGTCATCGTCATCGTCATCGTCATCGTCGTCGTCGTCGTCGTCGTCGTCGTCGTCGTCGTCATCGTCGTCGTCGTCGTCGTCGTCGTCAGCGTCGTCGTCGTTGTCGTCGTCGTCATCGTCGTCGTCGTCGTCGTCATCATTGTCGTCGTCGTCGTCGTCATTGTCGTCGTCGTCGTCGTCGTCATCATCATGATAATGCCGACGATGATGATGATGATGATGGTGATGGTGCATGTTTGAGAAAAGCACTATACAAGCCTCGGCCAGAACAGGGGTTGCCGGCCTCGTATCATGCCGCCTCGTGTACTACTCGGCCGTCAACTTAGATACTCGGCCGGCAACCCCTTACGTCCCGGCCTCTGCAGTAATGTACTATTTTACCCACGACGGAACGGAGCAGGTATATGCGTTTAGGATGAGAGATGTTTGTGTGTGCGTTTGTGCAAAGTAATGTTCCCACCTATCTTCTAAACTAATGATCCGATTTTGATGCGGTTTTCAATAACGGGTTTGTGTTTGATGAGTTCATGTTCTTAGACAGGTGTTATGGCTGTTACTCACTAGGGGGCGCCACAATATTAGTGCAAAACAATGTTGCAATAATAATCAAAACGAAATGTCCGATTACAATTCTGTTTTCAGCAATGTGTACGTGGTAGCTTAATGCATGTTCCCAAATAATGAAAATTACGTCTATAGCTCACTAGAGGGCGCTACAATATTAGTGCAAAATAATATTGCAATAATATTAAAACGAATTGTCCGATTTCAATGCTCTCTAAAAAGTTTCAAATAAAATTAAGCAAAATTAAAAATTTTGATAAAAACCCACGACGGTAAAAATCTCATCGAAAAAGAAAAAAAATCTCATCGAAAAAGAATAAAATAACTCAAAACCCCCGACTTAACCCAATTATTATGTAACGAAATATTATAATAGATGTAAAAATACTTTCTAAAAAAGAGTTGATATCTCGAGAAATCGATAAAAGATATACTTAAGTACCTAAACAATGAATATCGATGTTTACAGTTTTTCCCTAACGTGTCTGTTTCTCGAAGATGTACTTAGATGTAGCAATAATAATTTTACAATAATACATAACCGAGGAATATCCGTCGGGGGCTTTTTTCCTATATGAAATTTCAACAAAAATTTAATCATATTCATAAATGTATTTTAGGTCGCCGTTAAACATCTACAATTCTTCAATAATTGTATTCACGTCACTAGAAAAACTTTAGCTGGTTTAATAATTTAAGTATATCTATTACCGATTTCTCGAGATATCAACTCTTTTTTAGAAAGTATTTTTACGTCTATTATAATATTTCGTTACATAATAATTGGGTTATTTTATTCTTTTTCGATGAGATTTTTTTTCTTTTTCGATGAGATTTTTACCGTCGTGGTTTTTTTTCAAAATTTTTAATTTTGCTTAATTTTATTTCCTACAACGAGTGACTTCAGAAGAAAACTATTGATTTTAGTTTTAACTGTAGTTTCTCTCCTTTTTTGTAACAGGATTCGTGAAACTACAAATAATAATAATCATCATAACCATCATCATCATCATCATCAGGCTATGCTCGTCCACTGCTGGACATAGGCCTCTCCCATGGCAAGCCACTGAGCATGATCCTCAGCCACTTTCCTCCAGCTCTTGCCAGCCGCCTTGCGAAGATCATCGCTCCACCGAGTCTAAGGACATCCTACGCTACGTTAGCTATGTCGATAACTTTAGTTCTCTATCGGATCACTTCGATAAGAATTTGGTATTTCATATTTCTTTGGATTAAAAATAATTCCTTAAGAGAAAAATTACTCTAATTGTTTGCAAATAATAAACAAAGTATAATTTAACATCCGTTTATTTGTCACTGTAAATTATAGATCTATCATAAGTATTCAATTTGATTTAGAATATACTCTGTCAAATTTAATAAAAAGCAATTTATGTCATTCACAAATTATAAATATAATTTATCATAATAATAATTATGTCACAGAATTCGGGACAATAACAAACAATTATCTGTACACAGATACAAAAAATACCTACTGAATTAAATAAACGTCGATATTTAAATATGTAATTCACAAACTTAAAAAAAAACAATGTTTTTGTGTACAACATTATTTGCAAAAACCTGATAATTTAGATATAAAGGTTACTATTTCAATTTTACAATAAAAAATGTTTTCATTTTGTTTCTCAATATTTTAAATAGAAAAATATGTAGGTCAATTAAGAATTAAAAACTAATTGCAATTATTTCATAATAATAGTCCTTAAAATATTTAAAGAAGTCAAAAATTAAAGAATAGATCGAGAATTTTAAACAAAGATTATTTTTTTATTTTCATTACTGGGCCATTCCACTTTTAGTTAACCATTAATCTTTTGTGAAATAAAAGGCATACTTGTGTCGGTTTGTTTTGAGTGTAAATAACTTATATAAAAAACTTGTACAACCAAATTTAACGATTTTAAACAAAAAATTTACAGAAATTTTGGTGAATAACATTGGTAACTCAGCAGTAAATTGCACCAATTACCATAAAAATGGCGGGGACATGCATGCCCACTGCGTTACCTACTTTGTAGTTAAAAATGATTACTTTTAATATGAATTCTTAATTTCAAATGTAAGCTTACTTAACCGTTTTTATGAAAAAAAAGAAAAACAAAAAGAGCACAACAAAAAATTACTGGTCTTCAAAAAATTGAATGAGCGCACAAGGTTTTAACAGAAAAAAATGTTTTAAGGTAAACTTACAAAATTTGTAAATATCTATGATTTTACATAATTGGTGCATAGTTGAGAAGTGTTTGGCGAAATACCAAAAGGTCTACTGCTATTCGTGGATTTGGAGAAGGCCTATAATAGAGTGGTGGAGTGAGTAGCGATCTGATACGAGCACTGAAATCTCTCTATGAAGATTCCAGTGCTTGCGTCAGAATACACGGGGCTTACACAGATTGGTTTAGCATCCAAAAAGGTGTTAGGCAGGGATGTGTAACGTCTCCGTGGCTGTTCAATTTGTTCGTGGATAATTGTTTTACTGAGCTGAAAGAGAGTGATTGTGGACTGAGAATGAATGAGTTACTTGTCAAATGTCTCCTTTATGCTGATGATCAGGTCTTGCTTGCTTCGTCGGCCGAGGAGTTGTAGGCGATGGTAAATAATGTGGCTTTAGAAAGGAAAGGAATGAAAGTTTATGTAAGTAAGACAAAGGTTATGGTAAATGAGAGAGAAGAATGCATGACAGATATTTGTGTGCGGATAGGAAAAGAAGAGTTAGAACAAGTGAAGTAATTTGTGTATATTGGAAACAGTGACATAACAGATTACATAAATCCGCAGCGCAAGCTTCGTCAAGCAAACATATTGTTATCCGCAACAAGCTTCGTCATAGCAACAGATTGGAATCCGCAACAGGCTTCGTCAGCTAAACAAAAATATAAAATGCGCTACAAGCTATTTGTGTATTTGGGTACTTTGTTTTCTAGGGATGGGAAGTGTGATAGTGATATTGAATGGGGAGTTAATGCAGGTAATATGGTGAATGGAGCGCTGCATGCCTTTATGAACAGCCAGAGGGTCTCTCAGAAGGCTCGTCTGGCTGTGCATAAGGGGGTTTTAGTTTCGACACTCAGGTATGGAAGTGAAAGCTGGGTTTGGCAGAAAAAACATGAAAGTAGGATAAATGCTGTGGAAATGAGAGCATAAAGGAGTATGATTGGTGTGAACTTGAGTGACCGAATGAGGAATAGTCTAATAAGGGAAAGTTGTGGCATGAAAGATGATGTTGTGACTCGTATAGAGAAAGGAATGTTAAGTTGGTTTGGGCATGTGGAGAAGATGGACGAAGTAAGAATTATGAAAGATATATATTATAATGTGAGTGAAGATGGAAATATTGGAAGAGGGAGACCAAGAAAGACATTTAATGATTAGATTAGAGATGTCTTGAAGAAGGGTCAGGCCAAGAGTACCCGAAACCGGCGAGCATATATGAAATGACTAATGAGTGTTGTGAAAGCGAAAGATGTATGTCAGAATCGTAGCAGGTGGAAACAAATAGTCTCTGCCTATCCCCTTGCTGAGAAGAAGGCGTGATTATATGTATGTGTGTATGATTTTACAATTTCTTGTTTAACGACCGCTTTAGCCTAGTTGGTAGTGACCCTGCCTACGAAGCAAGAGGTCCTGGGTTCAAATCCCGGTAAGGGCATTTATTTGTGTGATGAGCACGAATATTTGTTCCTGAGTTATGAATGTTTTCTATGTATTTAAGTATTTTATTTATCTATATAAGTATGTTTATCCGTTGCTTAGTACCCATAACACAAGCTTTGCTAAGCTTACTTTGGGACTAGGTCAATTGGTGTGAATTGTCCCATGATATTGATATTATTATTAATATTATACGTTATTCAAACTTTCACAAAGTTTGATCAAAATATTTTTATTATTCGGTGCAAATTCGGGGAAAAAACAATTTTAAAATGAAAAAACCTTCTCGAAAAGGTGTTGAAAATTGAGAAGTACTAATACTTTAACACAATTTATTAAAAATCATCCAGTGACCGTGCCCTGGATTTTCCACCTACACTGCTACCAGTGCACTGCTAGCAGTGTCATATCTGCTACTAGCATCATCAAATTTTTCAACGGAATTATCACCACTACCTGATTAGATACAGATTTCAGCTGCAGGCATTTGTTTTATCACTTTTTTCATTCCTATTACTAAAATTTACAACATTATGTTCCGTTAAATTTTATGTTGAACCAGTGGCTTTTTCTCCACATGCATCACTATTTTCATTCTCATTGTATTACCCAATGTTACTGTGTTCTGTAGACTCTTCATTCAATTGTGTATCCGTATCATTTCTTTTATCGTAATTAGCATTATCAGAGGACGCATTATCTTGTCTACCTATAATGTTGAATTGGTCGTCGATGTGGTCTTGAAGGTGAAGCGCCGACTTGCCTAGCAGCTGCATCATAACTAGACGGCTGGGAGTCCATATCCAGTGTGACTTGAGTTACATCTGGGGAATGGCTGTCCCTGTTTCTATTACTACATCTCTCAAATAGACATTCGAGGAGAAAATAACAGAACATCATTATTATTGACTGAAAACCAAAATAAATACATGATAAGACATTAAATAAATGCGTGTTTCAGACCTAAAGTTACTCTAAGGTCTGTTACATGAATTGTAACTGTTTATCTTGCTTACTCCTCTACCACGCGAGACAATTAAGCCTATGCATCACATATTTGTTTTCATATAGCTCTCCACCTTTACATAAACCAATTTAATGATTCACACATAGACCTAAATATCACTTTCATTGCACAATGTTCTATCATGTTTTCAATTCTATACAACTAACGAACTAACATGAATTAAAAATTCTGAACAAATCACATTATCATTATCATCCCAGCCTATATACTTCCCACTGCAGGGCACAGGCCTCCTCTCAGAATGAGAGGGTTAGGAAGAAGTTCCCACGTGGGCCAAAAGCGGATTGGGAACTTCACACACACCATGGAAATTCTGCGCAGCTGTTTGCAGGTTTTCTCACGATGTTGTCCTTAACCATAAAGCTCATGGTAAATTTCTAATGTAATTTCGCACAGTAAATTCCGAAAACTCAGAGGTGCGAGCCAGAACTTGAACCCACAACCCTCTACTTAAGAGGGTATACGTCAAACCACCAGGCCACCATGGCATAGTTTTTTTTCTTTTCAATCAAATCACAGTCACAAAGTAAATATTAAAAAGTCAAAATTCGTTACAGTTAATAATTTAATATTCAACATACTTAAGAGAATCGGTTTAAGGTAAACCTTCCTGTGCTTATCACTGACCTGCATGGCTACTTCAATCCTATGTCATAGTAAGGGAGGTGACAGACGAGTTTCATCTACTGGGCATTGCCAGGAAAATGCAAAGTTTCCACGGAATAAGTGAATTCTATAGCCGGCTACGCTGTGGTGACCTAATGGTTTGACCCATGGTCTCTTAAGCAGAGGGTCGAGGGTTTGAGCCAGGGCTTGCACTTCTGAGTTATTCCGAATTCATGTGCTAAATTACGCTTAAAGTTTACCATGAGCTTTACAGTGAAAGAGAACATAACGAGGAAAGCTGCAGACGCCTGAGAAGAAATTCAATCGTGTGTGTGATTGAAACAGGCTTATTTTATCCCGGGAAAGGGCAAATTACAGTTCTCGTGGGATAGATATAAATAACTGTTTTGATCTATTTTGAAAATGAGAGACAGTGTAGCTTCTTATTAGTGCAATAATTTTAAAAATCGGCTTCCAAGTTCAATTCACTATTTCTATCCCCTGGGAATTTTGAATTTTCCCGGAGAAAAAGTAGTCTATGTCAATTGAGGATAAACATATCATATCATATGAAAGAATTTTTAAAATCAGCCTCTAAATTAATAAATTTATTTCTATCCCGTGGGAATTTTGCATTTTCCTGGATAAAAAATTACTTATGTCAATCAAGGGTAGTGTAGCTTTCTAATGATGAAAGAATTTTTAAAATCGGCTCTATAGTTTCAGAGATTCCGCTACTAACAAAAAAACAAAGAAAGTTTAAATATTTCCCTATCCCGTGGAAATTTCGAAAAATCCTTCCTTAGTGCACCTTTGCAATACTCAAGGTAGGTATAGTCGACCATGTAAGTGCTTTACCATTTTTTGTGACAGTTCCTCCATCAGAATAAAACCAATAAGGCCGATTGTCACATTGACTTGTAAGTGAAAATAGCCTTTGACGTCTTAAGTCATACAACTGACATTGAACCTTAGGGTGGTAAAGGAGTTTCTTGGTCGACTATACATGCATGCCAAATATTTCAAGTTTCTAGCCCCAGTAGTTTAGGCTGTGCGTTGTCTGTCAGTCAGTCAGTCAGTCAGTCACGGTACTGTTTTATAGGTATAGATAAAATAAAAAAAAAATTGTAATAAAACGTCGATGAGATGAAATTCAATATTTAGATATTCTGTCTTTTGAATAGTTTAGGAAAATGTATGTTCTAAAATATAATAATCCTTGTACAGTTATTCTAGGAATTAATGTATAGTCGATAAAACCAGATTACTGCTGAAGATATTATATGAACTGAATATTCCATACATCATTCTCGATGAAATAAAATTTGTCTACGATTCAAGGGGATACCCCGTAACTTCAATTACTACTCTTCAAATTAGGTATAAATTTTAGTGATCATAACACCAAAAAACCGATTTAGGATTTTTGGAAAATCCCGCGGGATAAAACAAACGGGATTTATTATATTAGGTAACTGACTTTGAACCGACTTCAAAAAAGGAGGAAGTTCTCAATTCGGTTGTATGTTCTTTTTTTAACTAATATCGATGATGATGACTATAATATTTCCAGATTTTTCCTTTATCCGCTGAGAAAGATGAAGAAGCTCTGCAGCAAATTTGAATTCTGCGTAACCATCGTTAATTTTATGTAAGACCCAATTTTTGACAACTGTGAACCGTCTTTTCATCCTTAAAGTCGGTCTTAAAGCGGTATCGCTGCTTAAAATACGGAGACGTTACGGAATCGCAGCACTTGCATGCCCTCCACACCACAAAATACGCTGACAGTGCCGACGTCACTGCAATACGCGTACCGTTAACGTATTAACGTAACGTATTTTGAGAAGCGGTATGGGTAAACATCGGTATCTGCTTTCAAATTTCATGGCAATGTATTACGGTCAGCAGAAAAACAAATACAAACAAATACACTTAGTATTTTTAACCTTTATTTTGCACAAATAAAAAAGGACTCTAAAAATGTTTCAGGGTTAGAATAGGTTACTAAAATTTGATCCATGGATTTTGCTGTCAATCTTTGACGTCTGCAAGAATATATCCATTATTAAAATGACTAAAAGCTTTTTCCAAACTGATTGAGGTTACAGGAAGGTACTGAATATTGATTTTTTTTAATTCGAAATGAGTATTAAGGCTTTATGACGTATTTAGAATAAAAATCTCTTTTAGTATACATAATGTATAGTTCACCGCAGTATAATTGAGTGTAAAAACAAAAAAATAAATTGAGAGAGAGAGAGAGAGAGAGAGAGAGAGAGAGAGAGAGAGAGAGAGAGAGAGAGAGAGAGAGAGAGAGAGAGAGAGAGAGAGAGAGAGAGAGAGAGAGAGAGAGATGTTTATTTACACATATTCGATACACAGGAAATACATTTGACAGGAAAAGATACAAATAAAAATCATCGAATAGTATAAATTGGGCCCCACTCAGCATAATGTTGCGGCAAGCCGCAACGCTGTTTTTCAGTGGGACCCATTTAAAAACTAAACACAAAAAAAAACAACACATTGTGAAGACACGAACGCCAGCGGAAAATGTAGTTCGCAACAAAAACCTAGATAGGTATACAAACCGGAAGTATGTATGGCAACACTTGATCAGTTTAATCGTATCAGAACCATTAAACCGCAACAAATTACGCCAAAGACTATTCTGGCTACTGTAATGTTGAACGTTATTCAAATAAATATTAGAATGTATTTATTTATTTGCTACCCTAACCAAGTGCCATAAAATTCGAACGTTGGTACCGATGTTTCGTGTGGAGGGCATGCTATAAAAACCGTGCGGATACGATGCGTCACTGCGATTCCGTACCGTCCCCGTATTATTAAGTAACGGTTTTGCCGAACCTTTAACCTGCAATGTGTTTTTAAAACAATTCATTTTTGCATTTACGGGTCATTTCAGCCAGAAGACTTTTGGACTCAGGTAGTGTTGTAAGAAACTCGAGTCTTGGCGTCTTATTTAATAAATTTTTTGTTGACTCGTGCGTTATAAATAATACTTAGAGTTCAAGTCCTTCAGAATTTGGAGTCTTTTGTAAAAAGACTTGAGTCCTGCCAAAAAGAACTCAAAGACTGAGTCTTTTTAAAAGAACTCATGATTAGGTTATTTGCGTTTAATGCAATTAAATTGTTACTAATTTTTATTGAGCGATGTATTTTCAGTCAGATTAGTAAATAAATATGGATGACGATATAAAATCACCCAGTATTACCTATTATAATTTGTAATATTTATAATACACCAACTCAAGTTCATGACTCAGCCTAGCTCAAAGAACTTAAAAGACTCGAAAGGACTCAGAATACTCAAAGGACTCGGACTAACGAGTCTTAGACTTGAAAATTTACTCAAGTCTCGAAGTGAAGACTAAAACACTGGAGTTTTTTACAACACTAGATTCAGGGATTACCCAAGAATAGTAGTTCATTGCAAGGCTTTAAGGCGAACGAATTTGAAGTAGTCAATTGAGCGCCGCAATGTAATACGACTTGCACAAATTTTCTTGCTGGTTCAAACTCGGCTTTACGTTTAAATTAATATAAAAAGTAGAAACATATTGCATATTTTACTTACCATTATTATCACTAAAATTGCAAGAATACCAAATAAAAACCGATGATATTCCATTTTTCGATATATTTTGTTTACGTTACTTTTAATACTGTCAAGATTTTTTTATTTTTATTTTTAAAGTAAAAAAGTCTGACATAAATATTTTGGAACGACTATCTTTTTACTATGCTGGGGTACAACTGATAATCTTATTTAATTTTAAACTGTCGTTTTCTTAACTTAAAATAGGGGGTGGGTTGCTATCTAAATTTCACTCAGTGCAATGCAAAATCACCTTAGATACGAACAAAATAAAGTTTAGTTTGGTTAACCAAACTGTGGACTTAAGTTAAAATAATAAAATAGGTATGTGAAGGCTTTTCAAGGGTGGAGTTGCATACAAATCTTCTAATATATAAAAATCTCATGTCACGGTGTTTGCCATGGAACTCCTCCGAAACGGCTTGACAGATTTTTATATTTTTTTTTTCTCTAAATTCTGTAGGTCTGAGAATAGGTCGTAGGCTATTTTTAGGGTTCCGTAGTCAACTAGGAACCCTTATAGTTTCACCATGTCTGTCTGTCTGTCTGTCGGTCCGCGGCTAAGCTTAGAGATTGTTAGTACTAGAAAGTTGTAATTTAGCATGAATATATATATCAGTCACGCCGACAAAGTGGTTAAATAAAAAAAGTAAAAAAAATTTTTTTAGGATACCTCCCATAGACGTAAAGTAGGGGTGATTTTTTTTCTCGACTAACCCTATAGTGTGGGATATCATTGGATAGGTATTTGAAAATAAATAGGGGTTTGCTAAAACCATTTTTTGATAGAATGAATATTTTCGGAGATATTCACTCCGAAAGTTCAAAATAATGTGTTTAACTTAAAACTGCATGTTTAAAAATATGAAAAAAAAATCACGTAAGTTAAACTTAATAAAACATTTCTAGGAAAATTATTTACAACTTACCTAATCAGTTGAGCGGTTTTTAAGTTTTTGTAAAAAAAATATTTCTTATTAATATTTCACATTAATAAAGTGTGCAAAGATTTTTTCGTACCTGCTTCGGAACCCTATCTTGGGCGTGTCCGACACGCTCTTGGCAGGTTTTTTATGCCTACCCTTATTCTCCGCGGACGGAGTTGCGGGCAACAGCTAGTCTAATATGTAAAATTCTCGTGTCACGGTGTTTGTTATCGAACTCTTCCGAAATGGCTTAACTGTTTTTTATGGATCTTTTGTCTTTATTTGGTAGGTCCGAGAATAGGTCATGGGCTATTTTTATACCTACCTCTATTCTTCGCAGACGGAGTCGCGGGCAACAGCTAGTTAACTATATAACGTCAAGCGCTAACCAAGGTTATTGTTAGGTATGAAGTATCTTTTCGTATTTATTTTTCAACTTCATTTTTTATTACTTTTACGGTCATCCGGTGAAACCATATATTTCACAAGTTAAGTATGAAGTATCTTTTTCTATTTATTTTTTTATTTTCTTCAACTTCATTTTTTATTACTTTTACGGTCATCCCGTGAAACCATATATTTCAAACTAAATACAAACTGAAATATAGATGCACAGAAAAACCCCAGAAAAAATACCAATGCTGGGAATCGAACCCAGGTCCTCAGCGTTCCGTGCTGCGTGCTTACCCCTACACCATCACTGGTCTAGAGGTTAGCGAAGAATCTTTTCCATACATCGTACAATTCTTTTGTATTTATTTTTTTATGAAAAAATAAATACAAAAAGATACTTCATACCTAACTTGTTAAAGTTGGCACAGTAGCGCCATCTCTTGATCCAGGTGAGCGGTTAGATCCGAAGGAGTGTTACGTCTCTCGATAGAGGGCATAACATAGATGTGCGTTTTTTCACTGCATAAGGTGATTATAACAGACTGAAATGTACGATGTATGGGAAAAATTCGTCGCTAACCTCTAGACCAGTGATGGTGTAGGGGTAAGCACGCAGCACGGAACGCTGAGGACCTGGGTTCGATTCCCAGCATTGGTCTTTTTTCTGGGGTTTTTTCTGTGCATCTATATTTCAGTTTGTATTTAGTTTGAAATACAAGGTTATTGTGTCAAAATTTTAGGACTGTAAACCATAACTTGGGTTTAAGGATTTATTCTCATGTGACACGATAGCGAAGAGTTATTCCTAACTGATAGCTTCGTCCGCGTTAGAAATACCTTCGAAACATACATACAATTATATCCTAAAGCAGTATACTGTCAATTTTATTTCATTAAAAACTAACGTTTTTTTTTACATGAAATAAGAGGGTAGATCCTTGACGCTGGCAAAAAAAATTGTTCCAATGGACAGACGCCATTTAAAAGAAGAGGGTAGAATACTATCGAAACGCCGCTCGACGCAATGAAAAATCATCTTGGCTCCGAAAAAAATACAGGTTCAATTTGATTAATGAACAAAAGAGGAGCGGACACTTCCCGTCTCTTTCTGTCGCCGCATACCGTTTGCCAGAAAGAAATAGTGAATGCCACAGCAAATGCCAGCGCATACACAGAATTTAAGGCCACCACAGACCGCAGCGCGGGCATGCGCACGATGCCAATGGAAGGGACCCAGCGCGTTGTATAACACTGAATTATACACGCGCGCCGCGCAGCCGGTGTGAGTCAGCGCATATATGATTCAGTGTTATACAGCGCCCCCGGCGCTGCCGTCTGTGGTGGCCTTTATTGTGATAATAAGAAGGCTACTAGACGATTCTTGCTTCCATATTCTATAGCGGTCCCTACAGGGCCAAAGAAGCTTGATAATCAATTAAAATGAATGTGCTTGTTAATCGATTTTGATTATTTAGAACGAAACTTCACCTGCTTGATCCTTTTAATACTCCCTTGTGAAGCAACAAGAGTAAAAAAACTGGTCAACTGCAAGTGCGACTCACACATGTAATAGGATGCTGTAGGTATAGGTAACGCCACGATAGTTGAGGCGAATGATTAAACACACGGTTTTTCAAAATTTTTGTACCAACAGTTTAGCTTTTAGAGGGGGGGGGGCGCTCGATTTTAACAAAAAAATTCACTTTCAAGTTGAATATATCGCAAAATAATCACTGCATCGAAAAACCGTCTTCACAACCCCGTAATGATTTTAAAAGACCTGTCCAACGATATCTCACACTACGTATAAAGTTACACGAGAAAAAATAATCACCCACACTTTACGTCTATGGGAGGTACCCTATAATTTTTTTTTTATATTTTATTATATCACTTCCTCGGGGTCATTGCTATATTATGTCCATGCAAAATTACAGCTTTCTAGCACTATAATAGCCACTGCGCTAAGCCGCGGACAGATAGACAGACAGACAGACAGACATACAGACGGATGGACAGACAGACGGACATGATGAAACTATAAGGGTTTCGTTTTGCCATTTTGGCTCCGGAACCCTAAAAACGTACACCCGTATCGATTACCTCCTTTATTGAACTCGGTTAAAAAATAGGCAATTCCAGAATTTATACTTATAATTGTATCACAATTATTAATTATTAAAAAAAAAAGTTATTTTATTAAAAGTCATTATTAAAACGATCGATTAGAGTTCATAGATTCTCTTGGAATGATAATCATTAGGTAATTAATGAAAAACAGTGGATAATTGAGTAAAATAATAAATTCACGATGAGAGGTCAAGAATTAACAAAAAAATAAGTTACTTAAACATAAACCAGAAAAGAAGATGATAAAAAAGAAAAAAATGTTTAGTTTTTGTCTTAATTTAGTTATTACTTTTCATAACTCATTTCATAAACTTAATGTATAAAAATCTCGTGTCACGGTGTTTGTTACCGAACTCCTCCGAAACGGCTTGGCCGATTTTTATGAAACTTTTTCTCTACACTCGGTAGGTCTGAGAATAGGTCGTAGGCTATTTTTTATCCCCCCCCCCCATTCTTCGCGGACGGAGTCGCGGGCAACAGCTAGTATACATATACTACTTTCTAAAGATACAATATTGATTAAATTATTTACAAATCATCATCATCATCATCCCAGCCTATATACGTCCCACTGCAGGGCACAGGCCTCCTCTCAGAATGAGGGAGCTTGGGCCGTAGTTTCCACGGGGGCTCAGTGCGGATTGGGAACTTCACATACACCATTGAATTTCTTCTCAGATGTACGCAGGTTTCCTCACGATGTTTTCCTTCACCGTAAAGCTCATGGTAAATTACAAATGTAATTTCGCACATAAATTCCGAAAAACTCAGAGGTGCGAGCCCGGACTCGAACCCACGACCCTCTGCTTGAGAGACCATAGGTCAAACCACTAGGCCGCCACGGCTTCACTTATTTACTTACAAAGACGAACACAATATTAATTATTGGCCAGGTAACATTATCGTTGTAAAGGACGATAGGTAATACCCAATATTGAAAAATGTTTTCATTTAAAAACACTTACATCAATCGTAGATTCGATTTGTAGCATTCGAACATGGCGGATGTAGACAGTATCTAATTTTGGCATTTCTGTTTCTTTGGCTAGTTGAAGTATAATTTTGATAGTGTTTTATGCGGCGATTAACCTTAACTAACAGTGATCACAAAATTCTATATTGCTTTCGTGTCTGACATTTTTTAATGCGCATGTTGTTTCCACGTGGTTTCTGGAATTTTTCTATCAAGTTGCAGAAACTACAATCACCGTACAACGTCGCTCCCAAGAGAGCTTACTTCGACACTGGCGAAATTGTCCTACCATTAAAGTGGGACAGAAGCCATATTTTTAAAAAAAGAAGAAGAAGAAGAAGTACATCAATCGTAATTTGTAAAAATAAATTGTCTTACTTTTAATGTTTTTGGTAACGGTTCACATTCACACTATTAAAGACGCTTAAAAGTAAATATAATAGTGTATGTCTGTAACAGTTATTTGAAATTAAAATATAGGTACTTTGAGTACATTGAAAGAAATTACGAGACCGCGAGAAAATTAGGTTATTTCGTGTAGGTACAGTCGACCAAGAAACTCCTTTACCACCCTAAGGATCAATGTCAGTTGTATGACTTACAACATTAAAGGCTATTTCCACTCACAAGTCAATGTGACAATCAGCCTTATGGTTTTTATTCTGATGTAGGAACTGTCATTAAAAATGGTAAAGCACTTAATTGGTCGACTATACATTTATTTTTTGCATGGATTGGCAAACAAATTGGGCTTCATGGAAAGTGAGCACTACCTCTCATCACCTGCGACAAGTTCAGGCGTTATTTAACTCAAATGATTACAATTTACAAGCTGTGAGTTCATTCGGTAAAAATAATCTTCTTGTTTCCTACTTCAATTTGTTAAATATCAAGCCAAGGAGATGGTGCCCTGGCATTTCTACCTCCTATGCTGCTACCACTAGCAGTTTCATATGCAAATAGCATCATCAACGGTATAATCACCATTATTAGAATTGACAGCGCTAAAAACTGGAACTCTAGATATATTATTGTCTTTTTTATTCCTACTACTGAAAATCACATTACTAGGTTCACCTATATAGAATATAACATCAGTGTCAACTCCAGTACGACGTGTCCGACTATTTTCTGTATTATTTCCATCATTACCAGAGCTACTGCATCCGGCAGCCACTTCATGTAATCGAGTGTCATCGTTACTATTATCAAAAGCCGTATTATCTTGCCCATAATTTTCGTTACTGCATCCAGCAGCCTCTTCATTTAATCGACTGTCACCGTTACTATTATCAAAAGCCGTATTATCTTGCCCAACATTTACGTTACTGCATCCAGCAACCTCTTCATTTAATCGAGTGTCACAGTTACTATTATCAAAAGCCGTATTATCTTGCCCAACATTTTCGCTCCCAAGTCGTCTTGTAGCTAGATCTGATGATGCAGGAATAGCTGGTATTATTTCTGCATCTTCTTCGTACCTTGGCGGTCGCATTTCAATGGCTGGTACTCTCTGTATATCCTCTGGGGCAATTCTATATCTTTCTCTACTGTGACAGCAGTACTCAAATGACCATTTGCAGATATAGAAACAGGAATAAGATGTTATTCCCACCTTAAATAGATAAGTTAACATAAAGTGATATTCAATAAAACACAGTATAGGTATGTGTATGTAGGTAGGCCTAGGCCTATGTTCAGCAGTGGACATTTTTCAGCTGTAATGATGATGATGATATTCAATAATTGTTTTAATTAAGCTTTCGCAATCAAGCAATACTCACTCTTTATAATATCAACTGGGACTTGATCACGACCATCTTTCTTATTGAATCCGTTTGTGCCTAAAATACCACATTCCCAACCGGATTTTTCAAAATACTGCATTTCCTATTTAACGCATTTCTAGCTTACCAGATTCTAGTCGCACCACATTTGAATCGAAAGTTACTCGAAAAAGTGTTTTTTTTTTGGTTCAATGTCTTAGTTTAGTCATCTGGTAAAATGGGAATGTAACAAATAGGTACAGTCAGCAACGAAAGTCGCCGAACAAAATAAGATTTTATAAGTTACTAGACACATTCATTGTACATAAGTTACTGAACAGAAGTACAAACAAAAATACATTTACATCTTAAAATGCCAATAGTAGCTAAACAATATAATTTCAAAAGTTGCTGAACAGTATACTTTCAGAAGTAACTGGACATTATAATTACGAATTTCAAAGGAAATTATAATTCACAAAGTATTTGGTCAGATTTATTATTTTCAACACCAATTCAAACCAAAGAGGTTGCTACACATTTTACCAAAAATAAACAAGAAACACTGGCTGGTGTAAAAAAAGACAACGACGATGTCATATACATACCCACAATGAAAGAAAGAGATGAAATGACGTGACAGGTTGGCACTCTTCTCGATGATTGTCAAAATTCAACTGAAGTTAAGAAGTACGTAATCTAATAAACATGTTCAGCAACTTTTGAAAAAATAGTGTACACCGTTTTCTGTTATTTGCAAGTGTCCAATCGATATTTGTATTACATCATGTTCAGTAACATATGAAACTTTACAGCGTGCAGGTGTTATGAAAATTTGGATGTGTTCATGGACATTCGTTGCTGACTGTACCTACCCAATGTAGTATTTTGACAAGTCTGGTATTTTTGGGAACGTGGTATTTTAGGCAAGAGTGGTTAAAACTACTGAGATGTGATGTGGCCGTGTGTTTCACAGTTTGGCGTACTTTAAATAAAAAATAATTATTGTTATGTATGTATGTGCTAATATTAAAAAATAAATCAAATAAATCAATTTTTTTTACATAAAATTGACCCGTCTGACCTGAATATCTTACCTGATGATAAGTGCAGATGAGGCCAAAGGTGTATCTCACTGATCCAATATCAGCTAATTTATTCTAACCTTGAAGAGGTTGTATCCTATCTGAGCGAATTCCATTCCTTAGCAGTTCTCATTAGGCATGAAGGAACCTGCTTTGCCCGGGCCAATAAAATACTAACCAGATAAGGATGAAGATGCCCCATGGATGTCCGTTGGTGAAATTGAGATGGAAGAATTAAATCATGGTATTCCTGCTCACACTCACCAAAATTTATCCGGTAAAAAAGAGATAAACGCAATTCTACGATAGTGTTCGGAGTTCTGTATCTCTAGCCTGTTCTAGGTCGCCAGACTATCACTAATGAGTCTTCAGGCTCGACGCTTCATTGAATCCAACGCCTGAACTTACGTTACATCAAATTAAAATAGGTTTTAAAACACTTACAATTATAGCAATCACAGTTATCAATTGGGTATCCATTTTTGATTTATCTCGATCATAAAATTCTTAATAAAGCCAGTATTCCTGTTGTCTATTATCATTCCCAAATGCCAATTAGGGATTTATTATCCTAAGATCGCAACTGACCAATGTGATGGTCATTTGAAATCGTGGTTATTTTATGACTCGAAAGAAGAGGGTAAGATACTCTCGAAATGCGTCACTGTGCAATCCGAAATCATCCTAATTCAAAACAGAATAAAGCTCAGTTTGGTCAAATGAGCTGCAGGATTTGTAATGAAAATTAATAAGCATCTAGACAATTATTGTTCTCCAGATCCTAAAGGGGTCCCTAGACGGCCAATTTTGCTTAAGAGCTTCATCACACTGGTGAGTTACGAACGTGTTGAAAGCGATACGAGTGAGTTCGCCGCAGCGCGCAAACGACTTTGCTGCGAATGCGTAACGATTACGTCGCGAGCGCATAGCAAGTTTATCGGTACCTCTACCATGAGTTTACACTAGTTTACGTGACCGTACTCGCTAGCGACGGCGTAAATTATTTGTATGGAGAATTGTACAGCGCCTCTAGCGGTCACTTACGGAAGTACAATTCTCCATACAAATCATTTACACCGTCGCTAGCGAGTACGGTCACTGTAAACTAGTGTAAACTCATGGTAGAGGTACTGGCCTATGTATAATAGGCTGGGATGCCACGATGTAACTCATGTTAGTATCCTATTCTACCCACTTCAGTTTTTGTACACCATGGCGTTCCTTATGCCTTGATCACACGTACCGAGTAAACGGGCGAGACAGTGCTCTCGGCCGAGTACTCGGTGCGTATAAACAAGGCAGCGCCATGGCAGCGCTTGTTTATACGCACCGAGTATTCGGCCGAGAGCACTGTCTCGCCCGTTTACTCGGTACGTGTGATCAAAGCATTAAGGCTATAGGCGCGACAAACTTTCTGCGCGCTCGTCTCGCCAGTAAGATAATGTTCTAAAACTTTAACTTCGATACTAGATGAAAAAAACCTGCCTGTATAATCCTCGTTCCCATGGGAAATTCAGGAAAATATACACCGTGAAATTTTAGTGGTTGTTTTCCCGAAACGAGGTGATTTAGTATCGATTGTACAATCGATTTATAATTACTATTTTGACTAGAGTCAAAAATCCAATTGTGAAAAACGAAAGTCGAAAATGACCGCAAACCAATAGTAACGCTTCGTTGGTACCTAACCTATCGTACGATCGTACGCTACTTGTACCAATGAAGCTTTACTATTGGTTTGCGGTCATTTTCCACTTTCGTTTTTCACAATTGGATTTTTGACTCTAGTCAAAATAGTAATTATAAATCGATTGTACAATCGAAACTAAATCACCTCGTTTCGGGAAAACAACCACTAAAATTTCACGGTGTATACCTATCCTATGTCACTCTCGGAACTGAGACGAATCTAATGACACCTCACATTTCAAAATACATTGAGCCGTTTATGCTGCAGGGCGTGCCAAAGAATGATACATACATAAATACATACGCTCGATAAACATAACCCTCCTTCGACAGTCTGTACCTCTACCATGAGTTTACACTAGTTTACGTGACCGTACTCGCTAGCGACGGCGTAAATTATTTGTATGGAGAATTGTATAGCGCCTCTAGCGGTCACTTACGGAATTACAATTCTCCATACAAATCATTTACGCCGTCGCTAGCGAGTACGGTCACTGTGAATTAGTGTAAACTCATGGTAGAGGTACTGGTGAGAAGCGCGATAGTATTACGTTCATGTCAAGCAATTCTGACTATCCTGGATCAAGACTTAAAGTGCTAGAGAAGCGAACTACACGATTGATGGTGCTTAATGAAAAACTATGTTTTTGCGATCATCACAGTCTAAATGCGATGCTACACTACAGAGCACTGAGATATCTATATATCTTGGGCCGTAGTTCCTACTCGAGCCCTTTACGCACAACGATGAATTTCTTCACAGATTTTTGCAGGTTTCCTCACGATGTTTTCCTTCACCGTAAAGCTCATGGTAAATTTCAAATGTAATTTCGCACGTGAATACCGAAAAAGTCAAACGTGCGAGCCCGGACTCGAACCCACGAACCTTCTGCTTGGCCATGGGTCCCATGGCTTTTACAGTGCAATTATGTTTTTGCAATGCTTGACAGTATACATATTTCATTGTCATAACTATAAATTGAAAATTTTAAAAACCCCCGACGCAATTTAGTCACACATATTTTGAAAATAAAGTAAATGCTATGTGTCTAAGATCCCTTCCGCAGTTAGCAAAAGAGTTGATAACTTTGAAACGGCTGAACCAAATTTTGATGAAACATGTCTAAGAACCATCGCCAAGGAACCAGCTTTCAAATAATGATGATGCCCCCACTCTTATTGTGTCGGGGGTTAATAAATAAAAACATATTTAGGTATACGTATAATTTTATTCATTATGTGGACACAGAGATCAATACAAAATTTTATAGTTATATCCATTTTCCATATCCATACCTAACTAATATTGTAAATGCAAAAATGTGTACAAACAGACATCCTGTCTGTTACCTCTTCACGCTTAACCACTAAACCGATTTAAATTAAATTTGGTATGGAGATAGCTTGAGACTAGAAAGGACGTGAAACAGAAAAAAGAAAAAGGAGAAGGAAGTTTCTATCCCGAAATATTGCGTAGTTCCCCAGGGATAGCGATAAACGAACTAAGTCCAGACGGAGTCGCGGGCAGCAGCTATTAAGTATTACTAAATAGAAAAAATCCTGATGAATATGACATGAATAATTATTATAACTCATTGGAAAAGTTTTTAAATCTGATGACACAGATCTAAGTCAGATTTTCATAATAAATTTTATTATTATTATTATTATTGTAATTTTTTTGAAACCGCGTGAAGGGGTTGTAAAAGTAGCGCATGAACAAAAAATAATTAAAAAAGTTTTACAAAAAATGAAGTAGATTACATAAAAACCAGTCAAATAATATAAAACCATTGTCATAATCCATTAGACAGTAAAAAAAGCAATTTTGTTGGTTAATAACATACATATAAATCTTTACAAACAAGAATATAAGGTAAAATTGAACGCAGTGGTATCATAAATATTATGATTTAAAACAAATATCCAAAAACCAAACGGTATGTTATTGTTTCTTTTATACAAAGGCCTCATTAACTTGTCAATGAAAATAAATATAATTAAAGCGGTTTAGCTCAGTAATTTTTTTACAAGTAAGTATTCATTTATATCCGTTTTTTTACTTTAACCCAATATTAGCTTACATGATTTTACAATTTTTTATTAGGTACAAATTTGGTTCATAGGTACTGAAATAAAGTTTACTCAAAGTATTCAAAATTAATATGGACATTCTCAATAAAAAGTGTACCCCCCCACTTTTCATGACGATGAAATTTTCTGTTTTTCTTAATCAGAACCGAGGGCGCTTTTGATTTTGATGATTAAAAAAATTAACCCAAATTTTACATAAAAAAAAATTGTGTCATTGTGGACATACACCATCCTTCCTATCGTCCAATCTGCATCACGCTACCGATTGGATTCGTTAGAACTGACCGTGACTCATGCCAATCGACTTCCACACACGGTCAGTTTGAACTGATCCAATCGGTAGCGTCAAACCGATTGGACGATAAGAAGGATGGTGTATGGTCATCACATCCACCAACATCACACAACTGACCCAAAAAAGGATTCTTTTTTTATTTATGAAAATGAATATTACTTTATAAAAAAAATCCTACTTTATAAAGTAAAGCTACTTATTTTTTTTTTAAATGCTCCTTCTTCAACCGTATGTACGTAAGGTCGGTTCCCTAACTTAAGTATCCACTTTTCCATACTAACTGCATAGAAATGTAGATACTTATGTTAGGGGACCACTGTACAAACGACATATTCAAAAAAATAAAAAATTAAATGTCAAAACGCTAAATTGTTTATCTGTCAATTCATTAAAATTCAACCCAAGGTAATGGAGCCAAACCTCCTGAGCCGCTACCACTAGCAGTTTCATTTTTGCTGTTTTCGTCATCATTTCTGTCAACAGTATCAGATTTCTTATCTTTTTTGTCCTTACTACTGGAATCCACATCGTCTTTCTTCAAATTAAATTTAACTCTACGCTTCCTTTTAGCACTAGGAACCGGATTTGTATTTTCAGTCTCATTATCACCATCAGAAGTCTTACTATCTCCAAAAGCAGCTCCATCTAATTGATCATCGGTATCATCATTTCCACTACTATCAGTGTCACTGGAAATATTATCATGACTAGGGTTTTGTCGACGTCGTCGTTTTACTAAAGCACGAGATAATGCAGTAGCTTTTCTGGCAATTTCTAGAAAATCATTTTGTAGCATCTCGATGGATTGTCCACTTTGTGCATCCTCTCTGGGAAGTCTGTTGTGCTCTCTAACTAAAAAACATCTGTGAAACAGGTCTTTGCAGATACAGTAGTAGCAGATCATTAAAAATATCACGATTGTTGTCTAAAAAAGATAAAAGTAATTATTAGGTTAATTTAGCTTACTACATTCAATAAACTAAATATTACTTTATGCCTTTTGATTATTTCTTGGAAGGATCTTACTAAAAACTATCACTACAACTGATATCAATGTCATCTGGGTGTGTTTTATTTGGAAATATTTTACATATATTTTTTTCTTTACATCTTTAATTACATTATCTATTACATTGTTAGTTAGAAGTCAAGCTAATGTAAATATATTTGATGGTAAACAAAAGTTACTATTTTGGACATTCTTTACATTTAATACACTAGAAAAGAAATAGCTACTCTGAATAGTATAGTCATTCTTTTTGATTTCAGGGTTTACTATGGATTCACCATTATTATCATTAGGGTAATTTTATTTATTTAATCTGTAGCCTTGTAGCTTGGTGTGGTTTGCTTATTCCTCATATCTGCCAGAAGTCATACATAGGTTTCTCCAAAAGATAATATATGAAAAAAGATTATATTATAATATACTTTATCAAATAACTAGCTTTTGCCCGCGACTCCTTCCACGAAGAATAGGGGTATAAAAAATAGCCTACGACTTATTTTCAGACCTTCCAAATATAGAGAAAAAATTTCATAAAAATCGGTCAAGCCGTTTTGGAGGAGTTCGATAACAAACACCGTGACACAAGATTTTAAAGAAGATAATTGAAATAAAAAATACAACATGTTTTAAATTTTACTCACCGCTACTCCAAATCCCAATATTAGATGAGCAGTCGTACTACTATCCATATTTAACTATTTTGTTCGTATTATTACGATTCTAAATACAATTAGTATTTATTTTAACTCTATTAAAAAAAAAACTGCAACAAGTAATATATTTTGAGGACGGTATATTGATAACCCTAAAATCGCAACTGACGATGCAATTTCATTTCAAATTGAAGTTTTTTTTTACTCGAAAAGAGGGTAAGACACAATTGAAATGCCAGTCTGTGCAATGCAAAATAATCTTCGCTCCAAATGAAATAAAGTTGAGATTTAAAAGCGAAAAAGTTTCCGGGTGCGCCGGTGGGACTTGAACCCACGTCTCCCGGGTATGCGCCCCATAAAGTTGAGTTTGAATAAATCTTCAGCTGGATTTGTAATGATATAAATTGGCAGGTACACGATAATCTTTTATTAGCCAACTAACACTATTAATTATTACCTATCGCGGGTTTCAAATAATAATAATATTTTATTTCGATCAACATAGAATAAATAAAATAAATAAAAATAAAAAATAAATATCATGTGACAATTCACACCAATTGACCTAGTCCCAAAGTAAGCTTAGCTAAGCTTGTGTTATGGGTACTAAGCAACGGATAAACATACTTATATAGATAGATACATACTTAAATACATATTAAACACCCAAGACCCGAGAACAAACATTCGTATTTTTCATACAAATATATATCTGCCCCGACACGGGAATCGAACCCGGGACCTCAAGCTTCGTAGTCAGGTTCTCTAACCACTAGGCCATCTGGTCGTCTAACATAGGATCAGCAACTTACTTTCTTTATTTCTTTTTGGGGGTTGAAATCGCTCGCGTCCATAGGTTTACCCTCGAGACCCTACACGTGGCCCCTGGGTGGTGCTAAACGAGCGATACTACGAGGGGCGTTCAATATAAAGTGAGAATGAGATGCAAACTCTTTTAATATTACGAAATTAAATACTGGCCGGTAAAGCTAATCTATCTAGCTGATTGCTATGAAAAAAAAAAACTAACTGTCTTTTGTTTAAAAAAATATACGGTAATTTCTTTGCAATGCTATTGAGTACGTTAGCGAAAATGGAGAAAATTGAACTGCGCGCCGTCAATTTGGATTTGCGGGACACTTAAGGGTCTAATGCTCCTCCGTATTCGACAGTCGCACGTTGGTGTGCCGAATTTAGATGTGGAAGAACATCGACAATGGACGACCCCCGCTCCGGACGCCCTACTACAGCAGTAACTGAAGAAATTTTGAAAAAAGTCTAAAACTCAGTTTTGGCGGATCGTCGTGTCACAGTTCGTTTTATTGCTGAAAATGTAAAGATTTCAACGGAGAGCGTGCATAATATTTTACATGAACGCTTGGGTATGAAAAAGGTATCTGCGCGTTGGGTACCAAGAATGCTTACTGACACGCAAAAACAAACAAGACTAGAGATTTGTCAAGAAGCTTTGAACCTGATGCAGCAAGACGGGGAACTTTTTTTGGCGCGATTTATAACAATGGACGAAACATGGCTCCATCATTACGACCCTGAAACGAAACTGCAGTCTATGACATGGAAAAGGCCATCATCTCCAATTCCGAAGAAATTCAAGGTGAGCCCATCTGCCGGTAAGGTCATGGGCTCTGTTTTTTGGGATGGTAAAGGGGTATTAATGATTGAGTATCTCGAGCATGGAGCCACTATTACGGGCACTTTATACGCCAAACAAATAGCAACATTGCGCAATGAGATCCGCGAAAAACGGCGAGGTAAACTCTCGAAAGTTGTGCTGTTCCACCAGGACAATGCCCCGGCACACAAGTCCGCCGTTGCAATGGCTGCGATTCGTGATGCTGGGTTCGATATCCTTAAGCATCCTCCGTATTCACCAGATCTCGCTCCCAGTGATTTCTACCTATTTACGAGATTGAAACAATACCTGAGAGGCCAGAAATTTGAAGACGACGACGCGGTAGTCGCTGCAGTACAAGATTTTTTAAGTACTCAAGATGAAACCTTTTTTAAAAATGGAATTTTAAGTTTAGAGTAAAGATATACTAAGTGTATTATGCTAAAAGGTGACTATGTCGAAAAATAAAATGACATTTAGTAAAAGTTGTTTATAACATACTCATTCTCACTTTTTATTGAACGCCCCTAGTACTTCGGTGGTAGGATACGCACGTGGCTGGTCACAACCCTATAGGTTGAGCCAGGCCGCCAAGCGACTCTCGTCGTGTTACGGCCTGTTGCCTATAGAAGCCATTCTGGAAGAAGGGTCTGAGCAGTTGTGCAGCGCGCGCGTACCGGTAACAGTGCCCCGTTATAATTGTACGGTTTGCACTGCTTGGGGGCGCGCGCAACACCGCGCTCAACTGCCTTCTTAAAGCTTATTCCCCTTAATTCAAGTCTAGAGTGAATGAGCATTTACTAGGCAAGTGTGCTCCATCGTATCCATCGTATATGTATAAAAAAATCTGGATTCTCTTCAGTATTACTTACTATATTGATCTATACGTTACAATAATTTGTGATATGGATTATGATAGGTATGCATTGTGTCGTTTATTATATTGATAGTATAATCTGCACTATTTGGCCAATGTTTGTTAGTATCAATAGCATTTTAAATGGTTAACAATAAAATTACATAATTTTTTAAACTAATTTATTGTAAAGTATTTATATTACAACATTTCCAGTTTCAAGAGCATCAAAAAGTCGTGATTCAAATAATATTTAACTTATTTATGAGTTTGGAATGCTCCCAAAATGATAATGATTAGCCTGTATACTGATGTATTTAATAAAAAAATAGATTCATACATATTCATTATTTTTGTAATCCATAATTCATCATAGGTATTTTTTGCTACATAATTTGTCATAACATAATAATAAACAGTCATTTAAATTAAATTGTAATCATAAACCATTTTAATATTTTCATAAATACCTACTTCAACTGAGACATCAAAATACATAATGTATTTCAAAAGGCATTGAAAAGAGAAAATTTTGATTTCTATTTTGTTTATGCGTTTATTAGAGGAACGGGTCATACCTAAGCAAATAAGAATGAAGAAAAAAATTGGGTGCAGTCATTTTCGTAATAAGTAATAAAATCTATATGGATGTCAAAATAAAAACAATAGATAAATAGAGTAGTGACAAAAATACAGATACACTCACGTCTAAGAACGAGTTTAGCTCGACATGTTTCGCGTTGTAAGCGCGTTTGGCAGCAGCAGGGCTACGGATTAGCCAAAAAGCCCGTCGCGCTAAACCCGATGTTATTCGTTAATTTATCCGTATTTTTTCACTATAAGTCTCATGGTAGTCTCATTAAAGATAAAAAGAGCGCCTAAGTATTTCGATTTCAATGCGACATTAAAAAGTCAGAAAGTAAATTTGTTTAGCTCATTCTTCGGCTGTTTAAAATCAAGCGGGAACTGCCGCTTCGGCGAAAATTATTTCTCATTTTTTTTTTGTGCCTTGTGTTTTTCTTATCTTATCTTATCTTATCTTATCTTATCTTATCTTATCTTATCTTATCTCATTAATTTGGCAAATGTTTCATTTTGCAACTGTTTATTTTTTGTAAGATGAACCATTTCAGAAGTAAATAAATATTGACTGTAGTTTATGCAATTTTCTCTTTTCTATTTCTTTATGACTACCGTTCGCGATTAAGGACATAATTAGAAATACTTTCTAAACACAAAATATTACTCAAATTATCAACAAATACAAAAACAGAAAAATTCATAGGCTATTTACATTAGTTGTTGTAAATTAACGATTTGTCAATATTTAAAGTACCTAGATAAATAAAATATTTGTTTTTAAAACATTTACCATTCAGCATAATTTGTTAAAAATAAATGGTCATTTGTTCATCCTTTTTGGCAACAGTTTGTTTACATTCGTACTCTCCCACTCTCTAAAAAGTAAATACAAAAAAATAACATTTCCTTAGTTCTATCTACGATAATAATTTTGTTAGTACACTCCAGGGGCTAAATTCAGGAACGGGCCTTCACGGGTTTGGTAGCGGTAATTAAATCGTTCGGGTTGGGTTTGGTTTGAACTGCTATTCAGGAACGCCAAAAATTACTGGTTTGCGAGAGGTTTGGGCTGAGTTTGGTTGGGATGAGCCTTATTTATTTATTTACAAAGCGAATTAACAGGAAAATAAGGCTCATCCGATTGAATTACCGCTCGCAAACCGTGTTGGGCCGTTCCTGAATTTAGCCCCTGTGCATTGCTTTAGAAGGCGTTGAGAGATATTATTTTGACCACAATGATGTTAGGAATGGAACAGACGACTTTGATATACTAACGTCTTACATGTATAAAATGACAATCTTACTCGCATTGCGATTTAGTTATACCTAGCTAATCAGTCCTATTCTTATATCTTAATAAAGAAGTAAAATGTCACGCTATATAAAATTAGTATACCTCACTTGACTACTACTAGCAGCGTGATGCATTCACTATTTTTAATAAGCCCTATTTCATTTAGTGGGTCTATAAACATGAACATTCTAAACCTAATCTGACTAAGCATCACAACTGATGCATTATTTTGTCCATTATTAACTGACCTAAGATACAATTATTATTATATCACGTAAAAAATTTGATCAATCAACATACATCATCATTGGTTGATAAGGTTTATAAACTCCGACGTGGAAACATTAATCGTTCAAAATATGTTTTCAAAAATAACCACAGCTGAAATTTCTTCTTAGTAAATTGATATTTCTAACCAATAAAATAACTTATGTAAAAATAAACAGTGAGGTCCGTATAGTTACACCTTAATTTGGGGAATAAATGTCCGCGTGTTTTTCGCTAGCACTTTATTTTGCATCACCACTAGAAGTGCCAGCAGTGGCACTACCAGCAGAAGTACTGGCAAAGGCTGTGCTAATGACAATGGTTCTCGCAATAGCAGGACCAATAAGTGTTACATAACTGTCATCGTCATCATCACCAGCATTTCTACCGCCAACGTTTCTATCTTCAGTGTCAGCATTATCATCTGATCTCAACTCTTCGCCGCCAGAATTTTGGCGATCTCTTCGTCTATTCGTTACTGCCTCATTGTAAGTTGGCAGATCCAATTCCGCTTCCTCGTGCATACGTTGCATAAATGCGGCGTCATGGGAGGCTTGTGAATTTTGGGCAGCTCGGTTTCGGGCCTGAACATTTCTATCCATCATTTGCCACACTTTAAAGAAAACCCACCAGACAAGGATTACAATCGCCACTATCTAAAAAAAAAGTTTTGTGTCATAAACTTCCTTATAGAAAGAAAGAGCTTGAGTAGTTCCGACGGTGGCCCCGAGTATACCGATTTCTGGAATCAGCCTGATAAAACAATATCAATGGAAATTTGCGAATTAAAATACTCTTTTCTCAAACATGCTATGAAATATTGACGTTATGTTCCTTAAAATACGCCACGAACTGTCACGGTGCAGGTGCGGCTAGACGAGAGGTCAATAATGGAATTTCATACAACATTGCTGGCCAAGGCCAGCAAAGTGATCGTCTATTGTTTTATGTGACACAGCACCACGACGTTTAATAGGTCGACGTGGTCGACGTGGATGGATGGATGGACGGACGGATGGACGGACGGACGGACGGACGGACGGACGGAGGGATGGATGGATGTTGATGGATGGATGGATGGATGGATGTTGATGGATGTTGATGGATGTTGATGGATGTTGATGGATGTTGATGGATGCTGGTTGATGGATGTTGATGGATGTTGGTTGATGGATGTTGATGGATGTTGGTTGATGGATGTTGGTTAATGGATGTTGATGGATGTTGATGGATGTTGATGGATGTTGGTGGATGGTTGTTGATGGATGTTGATGGATGTTGATGGATGTTGGTTGATGGATGTTGATGTATGTTGATGGATGTTGATGGATGTTGTTGGATGTTGATGGATGTTGATGGATGTTGATGGTTGTTGATGGATGTTGATGGATGGATGGATGGATGGATGTTGATGGATGTTCTTGTTCATGGATGTTGACGGATGTTGATGGATGTTGATGGATGTTGATGGATGTTGATGATGTTGTTGGTGATGGTGATGGTGATGGTGATGATGATGGCGTTGATGATGGTGGTGATGATGATGATGCATGTTTGAGAAAAACTCTATACAAGCCTTGGCCACGAACAGGGATTGCCGGCCTCGTATCTCTAGATGGCCTCGTTAACACTCGGCCATCTATAACTACTCGGCCGGCAATCCCCTATTTCGCGGCCGCTGCAGTAATGTACTATTTAGTTGTTGCTTTTCATTACTCTAGTCTTATTATAGATTCAACACATTTAGCAGTTTTCACGGATGTCATATTGAAAACAGGTTTCATCGCAAATTGGGAACTTCACACACATCATTGGAATGCTTTCCAGTTGCAGAGGCCGTATTATCTAACGCGCAAGTGCTCGTCATAGCATTCACTATCTCTTTCTGACCTCATTTTAAACCATGTGGAAGAAAGAAGTAGTACAAGCGATCGTGATTATGAGTGCGTGTGACAATAAAGCCTTAGGTTAACTTGCGATGTGTTATTTCACTGAAATTAAATTCTGAAAGACGGTGACAGATAGAGATGGTGAAAGCAAAGACAGGCTCCCGCACATTTGACAATACGGACTCTGGTCCGAACCCACGATCCTATACTTAAGAGGCCACTTCAAAGCAAATCATACTTACTCTATGGCTGTTAAAAATGGTCGTATGTGCAAAATGAAAAATCTACTCGCAGTACAATTTGATGAAAGCCTGCTTGTTACTGACTTAGGGCCGATACAGACGGACTGCATTCTAACTGCGACGTAACTACAACCTGCGGACTGCCCATACATTTCAGTCGCAGCCGACGTGCAGTTTGCGTGCAGTTTTGATATTTTTTTTTGTTTTAGAGATTCACTCAGAAATAATCTTCCCATTTAGATAGCATTTAGATAGTTAGATAGATAGATAGATAAAAAACTTTAATCACCACAACACGTAAATGGCTTAATTAATAACGATGATAAAGTGACTTAAACAATATAAAAAATAACACGGAATAACTTAAAAACTAACATGCAACAGAATTCCAAAAAAAAAACTAACAAACACATTAATTTAATTTAGTTATTATTAATTTAATGAGAATAATTAAATTAAATGAGGTGCGGGATATAGCTAGCGAGAAAAGAAATGTATTACTACTCCCTTCATTGAATAAAATGAGTATTACACGGTTTGCTAACTCTGAATTCTTAAAAATAATAAATTTTAACTAACCAAGCAAATGACGCAAAATTTTAGTACAATAGGATTCATCTTCAATTGTTTCGACGTATCTTCCAGAAACTCACAATTTACTTTTTAGTGTCGTATATTTCTGAAAGTAAATAACCACAAACTATTTATTTTCCGTCGGTTTATGAAAATTCAACTCGACGCGGTACAAGGTCGACTGAAAATGACTGGAGGGTAGATATTTTTTAGTAAGTCAATGCAATAGGTGGTATGGCTAGAATACGACCTAACATATTTCTAAGACTATAATTTGATTCGTTCTCTGTATTATTTTTGGAAAGATAAAGACGCTGATAGTTTTAATTTTTCACTAGGATTACAATTTTTTTTTTTTTTTAAGATGTGCTTATTCTAAAATGGCGTAACTCCAAAATTACCAGACAATAGATCAATTACTTTTGTCTAGTCTCTATTAAAAAAAGTGATGACGTAAATCTGACGTTGAGAATATTATCAAATTTAAAATTATTACAGCTCTTTTTTCTGTTGAAAAAGGCAAAGGAAAAATATCTATTCTGTTATTTCTTGTATTTTTTGAAATATGGAGATATAAATTATACTAAATATTTTTCCGTGTTTAGGAGGCAAAGCTCTTTTGATTCCTGTAGTAATTTTCAGGTGTCAAAAAAAAAGAAATCTCGTCGTCAATTCAAATTGTTATATTAATTGTATTTTAATTGGCGAGTGAGCGAAGCGAGCCAGCAAGACGGTACAGGGCGGAAGTGAATGAGATTGGTTAGATTCACTTCGCTACACTTCCGCATTATGCGATGGTGTTAGTTTTTTTTGACCACCTAGAAAACAAAATCATAGAAGAGATCATCACCCATTACATACTTTTTGCTATTAGATCTATATAGGGGATCATAATTTTACAACATTATGCTATTTGTTGCTATATTAAATGTACAGTATGCGTTGTAAGCTTTATTCGATCCCATCATTATACTCCACGATAATTATGTACTTTATTCTTGTGTACTTTATCTTTATAATTAACTTAATTCATTATACAAGTTAAGTATTCAATATATTACAATACGATTCCTTACTTGCACTTTGGCACTCAGGATGTTTTGGTTTTCATCGTAACGATTCGTGTTTTTACACAATTAATAATAAAACCTTAACCTTAGTAGATATAGAAACTTCATTAATATTCAAAACGTTAAATAGACTATAATCAATCAACTTTTATGACATAATAATGTGACGGGTTAGCTTTAAAAATAAAAAAATTTGCTGGGAATGAAATTATCTGTATTTTACATGTTTTTACGTTGAAAATAATTTTGGTCATTACTTATCTCGTGTCATTTGCACTTCCGAACTCTCCCGATGAATGTCGAAAATTTTCGAGTGCTAAAGTGGAAGTAATCGTATTGTAAGTACTTGTTATTATAAAAATCAAACACACCCATCAGAATACCTTCATCAGTAATTTAAATTAATACTGTGTGCTTTTATTGACTTACTGCACCATTTTGATATATATTCTATCCACAGAAATAGCATTAAATTATGAGAGTAATAAGAATAACATCGTTTGAAATTAAAATCTGTAATCTTCTGTAATATTATTAATTATATTTTTATAAAACTCATTTAGAACTTAAGCTACTAACAAACATATGACTCATTGATACTTGAAAAAAAATATTATTATTATTATAAAATTGGGTGCCCAAAATAAGAGAAAGGGTAAAATACGCAACTATTAATAGTGGCTACATATTTGAGCCATTTGGGGTTGAGACTCTGGGGCCCTGGGGAGAAAGCGCCCACAGAGTCTACAGGGAATGCTCCAAGCGGTTGGTCGAGGCGACGCGTGACCAGAAGGCTGCGTTATACTTCGCACAGAAGATCAGCATTGCCATCCAACGTGGCAATGCTGCCAGCCTTCTGGGCACGCTATCCATAGGCAGCGATCTGGGGCAAATTTTTTATTCATAATTTTTATTTTTAAGTCTAGTTATAATTTTAGTTTTAATTTTTATAATTACTGTGTAAGTTAGATATTTAGCTTATTACATTAGTTGTTAAATTTTACTCCATCAGAGAAAGGGTGGATTTTTGGTAGCTTATATTTCGAGGCCGATTGCCATGGAACAGAGAAGTACAACTCTGAAAAGATTATTTATATTGATGTACGATATTAGCGCCACCACACGTATCTGAATTTGGAACTAATGAGGTGCATAGTTATCCAACAGGCATCGATCATTATCATTAACTAGCAAGCCATCTATTTCAGCCAATGAACTGTAGATGGCGTTGTATCGAAAAAGGGTTTTTATACCTGGTTTACACTCGCGTACGAGTGGCGAGACGAACTGCGGGACGAGCCACGAGACGAGAGTGTGAACAGGCGCGCCTCGCGCCTCGTCTCGTGATCTGCCTTGATTTTGCGGCTCGCGTCCGGAGCGAGACGACGAGGCGAGGCGCGAGGCGAGGTGACGAGGCGAGAGTGTAAATCAGGTATTATAGTGAAAGTAAACGGATCACTCTCGTCTTAAAACGAGTTTAACTTGACATGTTTCGGGCTAATCTGTAGCCCTTCCTGTCGGAGTCACACGTCACGGCGGCTGCCAAACGCGCACTGCGTGCTACTGACAGCAGCATCACATCGCATCGCATTAAAAATGATGCAATCTGTGCAAGGACTAAAGTCACCGACATAGCTCGAAGAATCGCCAGACTCAAGTGGCAATCACTCGTAGAATTGACGATCGATGGGGCCGAAAGGTACTAGAGTGGCCTTGGGGGAGGCCTATCTTCAGTAGTGGTCTGTCCTATTTACAATATCAGTAATTTTGTTATATCAACTAACATTTTCATCAGACGTGATGGAATCCGAATTCACCGACGTGACCACTATCGCATCCGTGATGACTGTAATTGTGATCATTTGTTCCACGGTGGTCATGGTTATACCCTTGATAACTATCTGTTGTACCATGACGATGACTATTATCTTCGGAGCTGAAGTTAGTAAAGTCAGTGACAGGCCATCCGTTAGCCCAGTAACTGATGTCATTGTCGCTGTTGCTTCTATTCTGATTTGAGATTTGATGCCCATTGCTCTCTCTGGCTGCTTCTTCGTTGAAACGCTTGCAGTATAAGCAGCAGTATACCACCAAGCTGAATATTATCTGGAATTAGTTGAAAAAAGAATTATGTACAACAATGAATACTTAAACCGGTTTTAAAAGAGAGTCCTCTAACTAAGGTATGGTTCCGAAGATACTGACAGCGTTTCTTGTTAGAATAGCTCTGCCTAAGCTAATGCTTTTTCCAAGGTAGCTGCCAGCTCTTCGGTCTCCTGTAACATCGACTAACCTCTTTGTAATTTCTTTATGAATCCTCAAACGCTAGTACCACAGGGGCCAAAAGTCAAAAGATAATTATTTATCCAATTTAGGCTACACTTAAGCACTTATGAATGTCTTATTAACTTATGAACCCTGTTGTGAAGAATCCGGGATAACTCGTATTCGGAGACAAGCCACCTGAATTTGTTTGCTTTTGCTTTTTTGACATCTTCAAAATGTTACCAGGGCCTAAATTCTGGAACGGCCAAACACGGTTTGCGAGCGGTAATTCAATCGTTTGCGAGAGGATAGGAATGGGCTGAGCTTAGGATGAGCGTTATTTTCCTGTTAATTCGCTTTGTAAATAAATAAATAAGGCTCTTCCCAATCTCGGCCCAAACCACTCGCAAACCAGTGATTTGGCGTTCCTGAAAAGCAGTTCATCCCTATCCTCTCGCAAACGATTAAATTACCATTCGCAAACCGTGTTGGGCCATTCTTGAATTTAGCCCCAGCTGTTTCCATGTAGATCAAAATGCACATGGAATAAACTACGCATTGAAAAACTTGTTAAATTAAAGAAGATATTAAAATTTAAGTAATATCAAATGGCGTTTTTGAAGAGAGTGAGGTGTGCAGTACCGAGATTAATGATTCATTTACAGTTTTTATATTATTTTACAAGCTGTTGCCTGCGACTCCGTCTGCGAAGAATAGGGGTTTAAAAAACAGCCTACCACCTATTTACAGCCCTACCAAATATAGAAAAAAAAATTTATAAAAAATCGGTCAAGCCGTTGCGAAGGAGTTCGATAAAACACATTGTGATACGAGATACAGTCAGACTCCAACGCTATTTTGTCTAAAATGTAATTTAACCGATTTATAAGGAGGTAAATTAAATTGTTAGTCATATCTGCATGGTTATGCCACTATCTATAATGAAGCCTACCTACCTATAGATAAATAAACGTTCCAGAAATTCCAATTACTGAACAATGTCGCAGGGCACAGCCGTCTAGAACTAATTAATTTATGACAATAGTAATTATGATAATTTGTGTAGTCTTGCCATACTTGGATACTGTTATTATTAGTAGTCCAGAATTTTTCCTTCGGGATTTCAATACTTTCCCGGGGAAAAAGCCCATATTAATCAAAAATAGCACAAAGAAAAACAGTTTGGTACATTATCGATTTATAATTCAGTTGTTTTCATTTACAGCTAGTTAATTAAAGGGCTCGATACATGGTATGATTCATCAGTACAAACCGATCGATAGTATATCAATATCGTCAAGAAATTACTTGATGGAAGATGACATCGGAACTCGCAACATAAATTCGTACTTTCGTGAATATCGTAACGATGAATCGAGTAGTTTGTATGACTCTTTGCGATCAACGATTCTATTTTGTCTCATTCTTGACGAAAGCCCTTATGAAAACGACATAATAGAAGGGTAATTAAAAACGTAATCATGGGTAGTCAGCTAAACTAATCATTATGAGGATTATGTTCATTGAGACATAATGATAAAAAAAATAGCAACAAATAAATTAATTTATAGGGGACTTCAATCCTACTAATATTATAAACGCGAAAGTTTGTAAGTATGGTTTGGATGGATGGATGTTTGTAACACTTACACGCTAAAACGGTTTGACGGATTCTGATGAAATTTGGCACACAGATAGTTTATAATCCGGATTAACATATATGATACTTTTTATGACGGAAAATTGCAGAGTTCCCGCGGGATAGCGATAAACGAATTCTTCGCAGACGGAATAAAGTTTTATTTTGCGTGTGGTACAGAAGATTTATTAATTTATCACTAAAATATACATTACATGCACAGTCAACTGTAAAAATATGGATGCATTCAACTTGCTCATATTTATGTCCACTTATATCATCGCATAAAGGTATTGGTACATAATTATGAGAGGATTTAATTGACTGTAGGTACATGACGCATTCATCAATATTAAAAACTTACCAAAAAAACAATCCACAGATAAATAGTAAGATCCATTTCACAATGTATTCAATAACACCTACGATGCACTTGTGTTGACGCTTCAGTAACAAATGATTCAGAGTTTACAACACGCTATTACTAAGTGCATACGTAGGGTACATCCCCGTTAAGTTTATCAAAGTACTCATGGTAATTCTATCGATAGATACTACAATACTAGGGAACCAACAAACTGCACATTCAATTTCATTCACACTATGTATAATGTTTCTAGTCTAAATACGTTGGTCGAGAGTTTATTTTATTTTCAATATCAACATCATCATCGTTTCAGCCGGAAGACGTAAACTGCGGAACATAGGCCTCCCCCAAGGCTCGCTAAACAGATCGGTCCTGCGCCATCCACATCCCACGCGTTCCTGCAACCTTAACCAGGCCATCGCTCCATGTCACTATTAGCAATTAAAAACAAAATTATTAGCAAAATTAATCACTATTAGCAATTTTAAGATTAAATTACAAAAATATTTAATTAATTTGCAACAAACATTGCCCGCAGGTGGAAAGGCCAAGTCCTCTTACCTCTAATGCGACTACCTTAAATGTATAAATACCTATGTGTATAATATAATGTATAACTATGTATAATTGAAATAAATAATAATACAAAGAACTAACTCCCACTATAATATATGTATCTATTTATTTGTTGCACACTTTTTATACAGAATTTGTTTGTGCTGATTCCGGTCCAACAAGTTTGATGCACGGATATGAAGGGTTTGACTGAAAATCAGCGCTGTAGCAGGCATCTACTACAGCTTATGCTGAGTCAAATTCCTTTTCGACATCTACAATTATGTTTTTTGTTTTTATTGTTATTATTGTTCTTTTTATTTTTCTCAGTGTATTAGTCAGTGTATTTTCTTTTTTGATGTCGAATAAAGTTATGTCTATGTCTATGTCTATGTTTTTGGAGGTCTGCGTCTTCTCCGTGGACGCCACTCGAGAACTTTTAGGCAACATCGGCCATCAGTTCTACGAGCGATGTGCCCTGCCCACTGTCACTTGAGTCTGGCAAATTTTCGAGCTACTTATTTCGCGTTATTTTCAACAGCTTCAGTGGATTTATGTGATTTAGGTTCCTTCCTAACTCCCACCTCCTACGTACCTACCTCCTGTAAGATGGCGTGTGTGTTGTCAGTGATGTCTTATGGCACTGAGACGTGGCCGCTAACGATGGGCTCATAAGAAAGCTCAAAGTCACTCAGAGGGCGATGGAGAGGGCTATGCTTGGAGTTTATCTGCGGGATGAAATCCGCGCAAGAACTTAAGTCACGGACATTGCTCGAAGAATCGCTAGATTTAAGTGGCAGTGGGCAGGACACATTGCTTGTAGAACTGACGGCCGATGGGGCCGAAATGTTCTCGAGTGGCGTCCGCGGACCGGAAGACGCAGAGCAGGTTGAGCTTTCTTGTGAGGCCCATCGTTAGCGGCCACGTCTTAGTGTCATAAGTCATCACTGGCAACACACACTGGTCACAGGACGCAGTGTAGGTAGGCCTCCAACAAGATGGAGCGACGAGCTGGTAAAGGTGGCGGGAACGTATTGGATGTGGATGGCACGGGACCGATCTCTTTGACGAGCCTTGGGGGAGGCCTATGTTCAGCAGTGGACGTGCTTTGGCTGACATGATGATGACTAACTCCTTTCGTCTTCACTTTGCTATTATAGATTCCCGGTCATTATTCCCAATACTATGGCTATTGTTGCCTTCGTCGATGTCTTGCGCTTGATCTTGTGTCACCTTCTTTTGTTTGGCACGCATATCTTCGCAACACTTCCATATGCAAGCTCCGATGATCTGCAGATAGAAATAGTTGAATATTATAGAAAAAATCGATGTTCTATTATAGACTGAATCAAATTGTTATCACAAAAATAACAAGGGAAATCCTTCTAAACTTTGTGGGTATAGTTATTATTAGATTATCCTATGTTTACTAGCTGTTGCCCGCGACTCTGTCCGGAAAAAATATAGGTAGGTATAAAAATAGTTTATTGAATCATGCGTTACTTTGCGGAGGTCCATATTAATGAACTGTACCTCTACCATGAGTTTACACTAGTTTACGTGACCGTACTCGCTAGCGACGGCGTAAATGATTTGTATGGAGAATTGTACTTCCGTAAGTGACCAGTAGAGGCGCTGTACAATTCTCCATACAAATAATTTACGCCGTCGCTAGCGAGTACGGTCACGTAAACTAGTGTAAACTCATGGTAGAGGTACTTAAACAATTACTTTGCTCACCCGCGACCTTACGCAAGTTACGTTTAAGTAAGAAATGCGCGAGGATGAGCTCTGGTTGAGTTTGAAACGCGTCAGTGTAGTTTGGTGGTGGTGATGGTTGGGTTTGTGTGATTTGTGTGTGTTCGTACAGCGTGGAGGTGGAGGAACTGCATGAACACGCATTCCTTACATAAACGTAACTATCGTAAGGTCGCGGGTGAGCACAGTAATTGTTTCAGTTCAGTATAAAAATAGCCTGTGACCCATTCTCAGAGAAAAGAAATCATAAAAATCGCTCTAGCCATTTCGGAGGAGTTTGATAACAAACATCGTGACACGAGATTTTTATATATGTATATTGATACAGTTCCTATGAACGAATTCGTATCTATCGTAACACGACCGCGCAGACATCGACAGACATGGGCCGTGCAAATCAGGATCAGAGGCGCTACTACGAAATTCGAAAATCGAAGTTCGTATCGTATTATCCCTCTCACTTTCGTGTCAAATCATATTGGCGTGAGCGAGACGGCACGAAACGAAGTTCGAATTATGCACTTCGTGGTAGGGCCTCAGCAAATACGAGTAGGGGTAAAAGTAGGTAAGCCCGATTGATTTACACTATCTTTTTTCTTCCTAATTGCCATCTGCACAATATGGATTGTAGACAAATTAAATCGATGACATTCTTTATTATTTATTGTGACTCTTCTGGTGTCGCGGGTGTCCATGGGCGACGGTAATCGTTTACCATCAGGCGACCCGTCTGCTTGTTTGCCCCCTATACCATAAAAAAAATCTGCATTGCACGGCTAAATTGACAACATTTCATATTTCTAAGACTATAATTTGATTCGTTCTCTGTATACTGTTTGGAAAGAGAAAGACGCTGATAGTTTTAAATTTTCACTAGGATTATTAATTAATTTATTACAATTGTTTAAAGATGTGCTTATTCTAAAAGAGCGTAACGATCTTTGATCAATTATAACTGAAGATACACATTGCCGAACAAAATCCCCTTCAAAGAATGTCCGAACTTTTTTATTTGTTTGCATAACAATTAAAATCATCACCTACACAGAAATTTGAACCTAGTCTTTACTTCATTACAGTCGAATTTCGGTTGACACTTGACAGCTACACTTGACAATTTCACGCAACGTACTGAGCGCGACTACCTACATTTATAATTGATCAAAGGTAACGATAATAGATCCATTACTTTTGTCTAGTCTTATTAAAAAAAAGTGATGGCGTAAATTTGACTAATGTAACCTTAATAGGTTGTTATCAAATTTAAAATTATGACAGCTCTTTTTTCTAGTGAAAAGGGTAAAGGAAACATATCTATTCTGGGGAGGTACAGGTAAGTACTCATACGTTTTTTAAATATGTTGTATTTTTTTAAATATGAAGAAATAAATTGTAATAAATATTTTTCCGTGTTCAGGAGGCGAAACTCTTTCGATTCCTGTAGTAATTTTCAGGTGTTAAAAAAATGAAATGTTGCCAATTACGAACAGTGCCAAGTTGCTCAACAATTAAAGTTATTGACCTTACCCATACGTTGTTATTGTTTAAAGAAAATATAGAGGACACCAGATCAAATCAATAAAACAATTCACCTACTTAAATAAAAAACAAAATTCACTCACCACTATCACAATTTTAGCCAGCAAAACGTAGTACCATATAATATTCATACTTTTTCCTGTTTGCTGGAAAACACGTCTGTCTTATATTACGCGTAGAAATATACTGCAAACTGGTTTGCCTTATCGTTGGGGATACCGTTGAGATCATACAAGCTTGGCTTTAAAATTGCACACTGTACGCTTAGTATAAGTTTTACTTCACCAAAATACTTCTCGATCGCGTTTACGTAAAAAAATCAATTACTAGGTAAACATGGACAGCGCCTCCGCGGCCGCGCGTCCATGTTTCCATAGAATTGAAATTTTTACGTAAACGCGATCGAGAAGTATTTTGGTGAAGTAAAACTTATACTAAGCGTACAGTGGAGTTTTTGACTTCTCGTATTATTGTTTTGGTTAAGAAATGCCGTGGTGCCCTAGTGGTTTGATCTATGGTCTCTCGAGCAGAGGGTCGTGGGTTGAAATACCGGCTCGCACCTATAAGTTTTTCGGGATTTATGCGCGAAATTACATTTGATTTGATATTTACCATGAGCTTTACGGTGAAGGAAAATATCGTGAGGAAACCTGTGTACATCTGCGAAGAAATTCAATGGTGTGTGTGAAGTTCCCAATCCGCAGTGGGCCCGCGTGGGAACCACGGCCCAAGCCCTCTCACTATGAGAGGAAGGCTGTGCCCTGCAGTGGGACGTATACTTATAAACAGGATGATGATGATGATGATGGATAGTATTGTTTTTGTTGTCTAGTACCCATAGTAAAAGCTTTGCTTAGTTTGGGACTAGGTCAATTGGTGTGAATTGTCCCATGATTATTTATTTACTAGCTTTTGCCCGCGACTCTGATCGCGTGGAATTAGTAATTTGAGCAGCTTATTTTTTTTATCCTATTTGCTTTTTCATCAATTATAGCCCCCCAGATCCCCCCGCAACCCCCCCCCCCCCCCAACCCCCCCGCGCACTCGCGTTCACATTCACCACCGTATTCCCAAGTCAAGCGTGCCTATAGAAGTTTTACTTCAAAAACCCTCGATTTTGAAAAATTCTTCCGCTCCGCTCCGCTCCTATTGGTGTTAGCGTGATGATATATAGCTGATATATAGCTTATGTCCTTTCTCAGGCTCTACACCATCCTGTGTACCAAATTTCATTTAAATCGGTTCAGTAGTTTTAGCGTGAAAGCGAGTTAGTTAGGATTATTATTTCGGTGGCTTTCAAAACTTTGAAGTAAATTGTGACCTTCAATCTATCTCAACTCTGCCTGCATAAGTAGGTATACATACAGAGTTGGCATATTAATAAACCGGTCAGTAGGTGCAAGTCTGCAACTATAAGACATACAAAAATCTGTTCTTAGGAACCAAGTTATCGATTTTAAGGAGAAGGTAAATTGCATCCACAGATTTAAAAAAAGTACTTGTGCTCAGTTCGGGAATCGAACCCGGTCGTTTGAAAAATAAAACTTACATTATTTCTATTTGAATATCAATTGTGTATAGGCCATAAGCAGGGGCTAAATTCTGGAACGGCTCAACACGGTTTGCGAGCTGTAATTCAATCGTTTACGAGAGGATAGGGATGAACTGCTATTATTCAGGAACACCAAAAACCACTGGTTTGGGAGAGGTTTGAACTGAGCTTGGGATGAGCCTTATTTATTTATTTATTTATTCATTTATTTATTTACAAAGCGAATTAACTGGGGCTAAATTCAGAAACGAGCCTTCACGGTTTGGTAGCGGTAATTCAATCGTTTGGGTTGGGCAGTATGAAAAAGCAAGACAGCAAGGGGTCTGCGGTGGCCGAACACTCAATGGACTCGGGCTCGACGCACTACATCCGGTTTGATAAGGCTTCCGTACTTGCGAGAGAAAAGTTATTCATTCCGCGGAAGGTGCGTGAAGCCATCGAGATTGGTCGTCATCCAAATTTTAACCGGGATAGTGGTTGGTCAGTATCCCCGAGTTGGAAAACAGTGTTGAATGTTCGTACTGCGTCAACGGTGAGTGTGGGCGAACCTTTACAAAGTGATGTGGTTAGTGTTGCTTGCTACCCTACATTTGACAATGACAATAAAAGTGATGATGAAAACGGGGGTAGTTGTGTGTCGCTGTCAGTTGCGTCGAGTAGCCGCGCGACCAGGGCGTTAGCACGCAGTGCACGTTTGGCAGCCGCCGTGACGTGCGACTCCGAGAGGAAGGGCTACGGATTAGCCCGAAACATGTCGAGTTAAACTCGTTTTAAGACGTGAGTGATCCGTTTATTTTCACTATGAGTGAGTCTCACGGTAGTTTCATGTAGTTTTATGTTAGCGTTTGGGTTGGGTTTGGTTTGAACTGCTATTCAGGAACGCCAAAAATCACTGGTTCGCGAGAGGTTTGGGCTGAGTTTGGGTTGGGCCAAATATGTAAGCAGCAGCCAGAGGCTCGAAGAAAACCAGGAGAATGACTTAAAACTAATTTAATTAAAATCAATAACTATTTCTACATCTTAAATCCTAAATCCTCCTGACGCCCAGACCCACCAGACCAGACCAGATGGCCTAGTGGTTAGAGAACCTGACTACGAAGCTTGAGGTCCCGGGTTCGATTCCCGTGTCGGGGCAGATATTTGTATCAAAAATACGAATGTTTGTTCTCGGGTCTTGGGTGTTTAATATGTATTTAAGTATATATCTATCTATATAAGTATGTTTATCCGTTGCCTAGTACCCATAACACAAGCTATGCTTAGCTTACTTTGGGACTAGGTCAATTGGTGTGAATTGTCCCGTGATATTTATTTATTATTTATTTATTTAAATGACAATAGTTCGATGTGAGAGACTAAAGTGATTCTGTTAACAATAATCTTAACTAGGTAAACGCGAGTCACGTCCCGTTTAAGCGTTGCCTCAAGTAGTAGTAGGCGTCGCCTCACGTAGTGGCAGCTGGCGTAGGCTAATCTTCAATGTCACGCTGCTATATGTTGGTTCGGCGACTCTCCTCGAAGTGCACGGCGTAGTTACGTAACAAGCCTTATTTATTTGTTTATTTATTTACAAAGCGAATTAACAGGAAAATAAGGCTCATCGCAAGCTCAGCCCATTCCTATCCTGTCGCAAACCATTGAATTACCGCTCGCAAACCGTGTTGGGCCGTTACTGAATTTAACCCCAGTAAATGTAACTTTGAAACACGATATCTATAATGAACTAAATGCATTGCATTTCATGTAGTAACATATTTGAATAAGGGTTCCTAGTTGACTACGGAACCCTAAAAATTAGAAATTGTTATGTTGAAAAAAATGGTTGTCATTTTGAATATGACCTACTAAATCGATATCTAAATAGAAAAATGTAAGTTTTATTTTCCAAAACGACCGGGTTCGATTCCCGAACTGAGTATAAGTTTTTTTTAAATTACTGAATCAGGCGTTAGGTACTTTGCGGAGGTCCATATTACTGAACTGAAACAAATACTTTGCTCACCAGCAAACAAAGCAAAGTTATTGTTTCAGCTCTTTTTTAGGGTTCCGTACCCAAAGGGTAAAAACAGGACCCTATTACTGAGGCTTCGCTGTCCGTCCGTCCGTCCGTCTGTCCGTCTGTCACCAGGCTGTATCTCGGGAACCGTGATAGCTAGAGAGTTGAAATTTTCACAGATGATGTATTTCGGTTGCCGCTATAAGCAAATACTAAAAAATGGAATAAAATAAATATTTAAGGGGGCTCCCATACAACAAACGCGATTTTTTTGTTCGTTTTTGCTCGATATTGATAACGGCAACAGTTAGAAGCTTGAAATATTCACAGAATATTTAATTATGTATTGACTTTAAAAATAAATCATTAAATTAAATTAAAAAAATATTTAAGGGCGGCTCCCATACAACAAACGTGATTTTTATAGATAATTGTACGGAACCCTTCGTGCGCGAGTCCGACTCGCACCTGGCCGGTTTTTTTTTTATCCATGCATGCGATTTCTCTTGTCCCTGAAATCTATGACATGGTTCCTAAGAACCAATTAAAAGTTGATCAACTAAAATCACCTCGTGAAAACCCAGCATAAATGTTGGTTGTTGTTGACAACTGAAGTTTGTGTCCATTTAGTTAAGTATCTACCTAAATCTTTATAGCTTGATCTTATTCTCGGAAAGAGTGTGTTTTGAGTTTTAACACTCAATCACTCAGTTACTTTATAAACATTGAGAAAAAAACGACAAATGAGTATAAAAATATTTAATCAGTGCCTCCTCCACCACCGCCGCTATCACAACCTCCGCTATCAAAACCTCCGCTATCACAACCGCCTCCAGTATCACCTCCACCGGAGTCCCATCCTCCAGTATCACCGCCATCCCCAGCTCCAACGCCAATGGTGGTATCATTATTGTAGAAGTGCGTGTCATTAGTGTCAAAGTCTCTTCGTTTCTTGTTTTTGTTTTTCAAGCTATCGCTACAGCAACAGCATTGAACGATTGCCACTAAGAACTAAAAAAGAAATAGCAAAATTAGATTTAACCAACCGTTAATCCGAGTGACCTAAGGCGCAAGCCACACAGAAGAGACGTGGGACGGGGGCGCGTCGTAGTCCGCGTCGTTAGTCCACAGGCCGCGTCTCCGCCCCGTCTCTTCTGTCTGCTTTGGATCGCGACGCTTCTATACATTTAGTATGATACCTGGTTCAAGGGGCTGTGCGACTGCGACACGCCCCCGTCCCACGTCTCTTCTATATGATTTGCACCACAGAACCCTTATTACATACATAAGCGTGTTACATAGGCCTTTTGTAAAATAATCGTATTTCTAGTTATTTGTACTGAAATAATTTGAATAAATTATCTTATCTTATCTTATTATGATCAATCGTGCGACTGTCTGTCGTGTATCATCCTTATCCCCTATATTCGTCCCACTGCTGGGCTGATTCCTCTCAGAATGAGAGTACTTGGAGCCTAGTTCCCGCGCGAGTCCAGAGCGGATTGGAAAATTCACACACACACCATTTAATTTCTTCGCAGATGCTTCGCCGGTTTCCTCGCGATGTTATCCTTTATCGTGAAGCGGTTAATTTGCATAATTCATCATTTCCTATACCAAACTCTTTTTTTAGAAACAAACGTATAACACACACACAGACTACTACAGGTGTACTACAGGATAACCATTTCAAAATTACTGAAGAGTAATTAATGGTTTTTGAGAAAAAAATAGTTATACGAAATAATGAATTATGCGTAAAAATTTTATGCTAAAAGACTGGACATAACGCTCATAGTTATATGTATATTCGATTCAACTGTAGCTGTTACAGATACTTGATACTTAGCAGATATAATAATATCATCTTTTAGGATTATAAAGAAGCAATGAGAAGGGATTTTAGGAATTTGCATTTTCTTTTCACACAAACAACAAATAGATCAAATAAAACTTACCATGCCAGCAAGAAAAGTTATGGCGGTACCAATTATTAATTTCCCAAACCAAGGGATTTGGTCTTGCATTTTTGATATGTAAAAATCACTAACTACATAAATCAACAGTCTTTTTTTGAAACGATAAACACACGCGTATTCGCTTTTAACGAGTTTTATGTCAGCTCATTTCGATTCGATTTTGTTTAGATTAAACTTAAAAACAACGAGAATATGTAAAGGTATTAAACAGTGGAGAATACTATTTGACGGAGCGTGCGGCCGATGAATGACTTTAAAAGTAAACAGTGCTGCAGTGTCATGAGTATATTGAAATAAACTGAGACACACTATAAACAGTATAACGTCGTAGTTATAGCGAAAAGCCATCTGTCCCGTTCGCACACGCATATCCGCCAGAAAGAGACATAGTTATGTCCCGCTACGTGCGAGACGCAGCTCGCAGGTAGGTTTTCCTCGTGCAAATTGCTGTTGGCAAAACCAGGCCGTTATACATAGTTTCGTATAGTATACTTTGATAGCTAATATCATTCAATGGGATAATTCATGCGCATCCGCAGGAGGCAAGTCCGAAGGAAGAGAGTTGGAAGTTGTATTTATGCAGCAGAGTTGAGAATATATAGCGGTTTTTCTAATCGACGACTAGATGGCACTGGAGGCACCTGGAGGTCGCAACAAGTACGTATTCGAAAAAATAGAAAATGGAATATAAAAAAAAAGGTTGTCATTTCGAACATGGCCTACGCAATCGATATCCAGATAGAAAAATGTAAGTTTTATTTTTCAAAACGACCCGAATCGATTAACGAACTGAGTACCTACAAGTTTTTTTTTATTTATTGAATCGGGCGATACTTTGCGGAGGCCCATATTAATAAACTGAAAAAATTACTTTGCTTACAAGTAGCCAAAGGAAAGCAAAGTAATTGTTTCAATTCATTTTTAGGGTTCCGTACCTACCCAAAGGGTAAAAACGGGACCCTGTTACTGAGGCTCCGTTGTCCGTCCGTCTGTCTGTCTGTCCGTCCGTCCGTCTGTCAGCAGGCTGTATCTCAGAAACCGTGATAGCTAGACAGTTGAAATATTAAAAAATGATGTATTTCGGTTGCTGCTATAACATCAATATTTAATAAAATAAATATTTAAGAGGCTCCCATACAAAAAACGTGATTGTTTTGCTCGTTTTTGCTCGATATTGATAACGGAAACATGTAGACGCTTGAAATATTCACAGAATATTTAGTTAGGTATAATATATTTACTTTAAAAATGATTTATAATAGACAAATTTTACCTGAAAATAAAATTTATATTAAGTTACTTACCTTATTCCAAGCCTATAAAATTGAGATGGCACTTCCGTTTCCTACTGCGAACACGTGACTACCACGTGACCCGTGTCGTATGACCGCCGCTATCCACTCCCTTATCCAGCGGCCAGGCTCGGCTGCGCACCGAGCAGCCTCATTGGATTCTCAATTTAATTAATCTACCGTCTGTTAAGATATGACAGGACGGTAGTAAGCAAGTAAGCCACTGTGCAGAGTGCAGTTGGCGCCGATTTTTTTTTTTATGTAAACAATGGAGGTAATAATTGCTGAAATAAGCTGAAAATCAAGCTTAAGAACTAACTTAATTTTAAATATACTTAATTGAATTTATTAATATATTAAGTTTAGGTTTATGAGTCATAAATTGAACAAAAATATCAGCAGGCAGTAATTAAAATTAGGCTTGGAATAAGGTAAGTAACTTAATATAAATTTTATTTTCAGGTAAAATTTGTCTATTAAGTACATGTACCTTATTCCAAGCCTATAAAATTGAGAAGTGTTTGTTATCGGCTGCTGGATTAGTGGGATAGTATGGACGGATTGTGTAGAACGCCAATGTGAGATTAGAAAACAATGAATATAACAAATTAATCATTTTGTATTAATAAAAAACATAACGTTGATAAGAATTTCTACAAAACATGTATTGAAATTATCTTAAAGTGTTTGAAAACATTTATCTAAGTAATTAGAACTTGAACACCGAGTGTTTATATTTCTTTTATAGAATTTGTGAAAAGTAGACGCACTTTTCCAGTTACCTCGAATCAAGATGTCATTAATATTATGATTGTCAAGCCAGCTTGACGAAGCAACTGCAGAGCGTACACTGGCTGCGCTGCTATCGATACCAGAGTCTCTAAGGACTGACTTGACCCAACCGCCTATGATTGTTTGTGAGGCTGGCTTTACAATTCCACAAGTAGAAATAAACAAGCTACTTATATCTCCTCTTGGGTTCTGAGACAGAGAAATTAACTTTTTGATCCAATATACAGGATCAATATTAGTATTTGAAGGACATTGTAATAATTTCCATCCAGATTGTCTGTTCAAGGCATTGTCCGTCTTAGAACCGAAGTCGGGCCAAAATATCACACTATTATGTTCAATCACACAGCTAGAAGGACTTATGTTTAACAACGTTAAGTCATGAATTCTACGACCAGAACACAATAATAATAAAATAGCACATCTTTTACATACCTCGTATAAACTGGAATCATTAGGCATAATGATCTTCTAAGTACATACACAAGTCTTTTACATCCCAGATAGGAGATTTAAAGGGCTTAGGTCTTCCAAGGGAAATAGCTTTAAGAGTTTGACGCACTATTACGTGGGAGCTAAGAGGTGGTCCAGAATAAGCTGGGCAAAAGGTTGATACTACAGATTAATGTAGACAAATCGTACTATATGATAGCTTTTCAATAAGATGTAAATCAGTCAAAAATTTAGCCAGATCCTGCGATCCTGGTCTATTTTTACTTACACTATTAGTTTCACACCAACGACACCACCGGAGCCAGGCTGGTTTATAGGTTGATATGGTAGATTTACGCCAGCCACTAGCCAGTAAACCTTTCTGCTTATCGTCCCATGAACTTATAAAGGTGGCCCACTCCGTATCAGCCAGACTTCCAAAACCATCCGCTTGACATCTGAGGGTGGTCGTTGGGTCTGAACATCTACCAACCTGGATTGGAGGTTCCGGATCTGGACTGGGAGAGCCAATGATCGATTCCTCAGATCGCTGCGCCAAAACACTTTCTCCCAATTGGGTACCACTATGAGATACGTACCTGTGGCTTCGTTGAGGTGAGTTAGCACTCGTGTTATCAAGCACGGCGGGGGGAAAATCCACGCCAGCTGATAAGCCCACTTCCGACTGAATGCGTTGATGAAAGCGGCTTTCGGGTCTATTGGGTCTAGAGAAACGTACGCTGGAACCACATGGGCTCTCTGCGACGCGAACAGGTCGATCTCTGGAGTACCCCACATCTGAAAGATTGTTCTTGTCGCTGAGGGAAGTAAATGCCATTCTGACTGGCTTCGAAATCTCGAAAGACGATCGGCTTCGATGTTGTTACGGCCGGGGATAAATTGTGCCGTCATATGGACATGATAAAGATCTAAGTTACTTAGGATATCGTATGTTATGTCCGTCATTCGCTGAGATTTGGTGCCCCCTCGTTTCGCAGATATGACACAACGGTCCGGTTGTCCGACATAATCATTAACGAAGATTGGGTCAACCTTACAGCTTGAGAGGTTATAACTTTTCTTACAGTAGTCATTTCCAGGCGACCACTGACCTGCTAGCTTCATGTCGTTGAGCTGGGCGCCCCAGCCCTTGCCCGATGCGTCCGTCGTAAGGAAGAACTCCGGGGCCGGAGGATGAAGACTTGTTGAGAGGTGTGCGTGATTGATCCGCCACTCTAGGTTGGGAACTACAGTCTGAGGCAGTTTTATCTTGACATTCGGGCTCGTGTCTAAAAGCTGGTTGGAAAACGCTAACAAAAGTCTGCTGTTGAGACGCCCCCTTGGAACCACAAAACTCGCGAAGTTCCACAAACCGAGAAGAGATTGAGTTTGTTTTAACGAAGTTATCCTTTTTGACAGCATGTCGCGGCACTTCTGCAGAATGTTCAGAATCTTTTCTTTTGGGAGAGATTTTACGTTGTTCCATGGGTTCCAATGGATTCCTAGGAATTCCATGGTACGCTGAGGTTGTAGATTGGATTTCTCGAGATTTATGGTCCAGCCTAGATCTTTCAAAATGTGCATTGTGAGACTTACTTGTTTCTGCAGATGTGCCCGATTTTGGCACGCCAGGAAAAAATCGTCCAAATATACGAGAACTCGTATACCTCGTGCTCTGAGTACCTGGCCTATCCAGTTTGTTATAGACGAGAAAATCTTCGGGGCTGTTGAGAGGCCGAACGGCAGACAGGTCAGTTGCCAAAGTCGTTGCCGAAATATAACTCTCAGGAACCTCCGGTGTGTTTCGCTTACTGGTATATGAAAATATGCGTTGTGGAGATCTAACTTTACCAGCCAATCCTGCGGTTGAAGAAAATCTGGAACTCTGTACATATTTACCAGACGAAACTTTGTAGTTTGTACGAAGTTGTTGAGCCGTTTCAGGTTGAATACTGGACGAACTGCCCCCCCCTTTTTTGGAACCAGAAAAATGCTTGATACAAAACTTGGAGTCAATGGGGCTGGTTCTAGAACCCTTTGTTTTAACAAGATTTTGATCTGATCGCACATCGCCGGGATTTGATTTGTGTGCAATTTGGACGAAATTTGAGATGGATTTATCAAGGGTGTTTTTATGGAGAACGGTATTCTGTAACCTGATAAAATTTTGAGTATGTATTCGGGGGCTTCGAGCGTTTTCCACCTGTCTACAAAATTGATCAACTGTCCGGCCTGAAACGTAGCATAGTCAATCGTAGCGTCTTTGTGATCGCTTACCGTGTTTGTTTTTGTAATACTTATTGTTGGGAGCTCCTGTTGGACGAAAAGTCTCAGATTTACGCTTCTTTTCTTGCGGCGGGGCATAAACGCTGCTGGAAGGCCCTGGCTGCACACGGGACCTCGGGTACTCGTGTGATCTCTTAGAATCGGCATGAGAGACTCTTTGCGCAAGAGCTCGTTTACCTGCAGCTCCTTGCGCAGGAGTGCGTGGGCTGAAAAATACCTTTTCGATCCCGCCGTTACTATTTATGCAACACAGGCTCATTTTCAGATTGCAACCAGGATAATAAAGCGTCAAAGCCGTCCTTCAGCTTCTCATTTTGAATAATGAGAGCATGAGTAACAGCGGCGAGCGTTTTCTCTGTAACGGCTAAAGCGCGGTTACGATCGAAAGTTTTAATCATATCGTTACTATCTAATTCTGTAAACCCAGGGGAAGAAATATACGTTTTTTGTGCATCTATATAGCGTACCTGTGCCCAGTTAGAGGTATTAAAGTGCTGTAATTTATCTAGAATATCTGAATGTTCTAGAGATGTGGTTTCACAAACTGATTTGAGGGTAGTTTCAAGTTTGAAATTAATATCCGTTTTTTCCCCTCTCCCGATGCGACGGGAGCGGGAGGCGTAGGGACGGCCTCTAAATCGTCCACGGCAAAAAGCGACAACACATCGGAATCATTTTGTGCTTTTGCTTGAAAAGAATCGCGTAAAGACCTTACCTCTCTGGTTAAGATACCAACGAATTTTTCCAATTTGCGTACGCGGCGCTGACCACGCCGCCGGCGCTTGAGTTTGCGGGACGAATCAGAAGAGCTGCTGGATGACGAGCTCGACTCGACATCGGTCTCGAGCACCGGTCGCTCAGAAGGAGCATTTCTATCTCTTTCACTATTTAAACTGTTCATTTTATCACGTGGTAGAAATAGATAATTTCTTCTTGAAGAAGCAAAAATAAACATGTTGCTTCTGCTAGAAACAGAACGCCAATGAGGCTGCTCGGTGCGCAACCGAGCCTGGCCGCTGGATAAGGGAGGGGATAGCGGCGGTTATACGACACGTGTCACGTGGTAGTCACGTGTTCGCAGTAGGAAACGGAAGTGCCATCTCAATTTTATAGGCTTGGAATAAGGTACATGTACTTAATATATTTAATTTAATAAAATGACCGAAATCGTTCCTAATTAATAGCGTGACATAATAAAATTAACTTTAAATAAATTAACACTATAATTAAAAATAAAATAAAACTAACTAAACTTAAAACTAAATAAAATTAATAAATGGTTCCCCCCGCGGCCGCGGCATGGACCCAAAGATTCTGGCAGCATGACCTCGCTGTATAGCAATGCTGATACGTTGAGTGAGGAAGCTGCCAGCTCTTCGGTCCCCTATGATATCACAAAGCCTTTTTGAAAGGTCTTTATAAAGTATTTTTGCGCTGGGGCCCCACGGACCTAAGGTCTCAACTCTGAATGGAACAAAGTTGTATTCAGAGCCGAGACCTTTGTATTTGTTTGCCTTGAGCTTCTCCGCCGCCTCTGCTGCTGCACCAGCTTGATTTGCTGTTCCGCGGACGTGGGAAGGAGCTAGTGTGTCTACACAAGTAGCGTCCCACACTAGCACACGACCCAATTTCCACGGAATCAGTGACATTCCGTCTGGTCTCTTGCCATCATCTCTGGCGATGCCCGATGGCTCCAGTAACGCAGGCACATTGACGGTGGCAAGAGAGCGACGGATAATGTCATTGAGAGCAGAGTGTCTGGAGAAACGGCCCGCACTCTTCTGGCATGAAAGGCCGTGGTGTCCCAGCGCGTCGACATCAAAGCCGCAGGGGCATTTATGTGGTGCGCAAACTGCTACTCCGAGGCGCAGGCAGATAGAAATTCTAAGAGTGTCGGGCTCTAGAAAAGTACCAGTGTTGGCTGATGGAAAGGCGTGCAACCAGTAGCCAGCTTCTTTCGTACCTGCAGCCAACAGTCTGGCCAACGATCAGGGCCCGTGCTGCGGCTCAGAAGGGATTCATATGTCAAATTTGACTGAATGTCGTCCCAGGACCTTGGAAATTTAAAATTTTCTGGGAAATCCTTTCCCGGACAGGCAATAGACCAAGCGTTTTTAGCCTCTGTCAAACCCGCAGGTTCATAGTTTAAAGGGAAAGCCCTTAGAATTTTACCTACGAGATCTGCCGAGCTATGGGTGGAGGACAAAAAAGTTGGTGCAGAAATAGAAGAAATTTTGCGAATCCCTATCGCACCAAAGCGAATAGGAAGGGATGCTTGAGTCCAGGATTCTTCGCTTAGCTGAATGTTCAAAATTGATTCCAGGTTTGCTTTCCTTAAGTCATCCATTTGTGTCAGTGAAATTTTGAATTTAGTGAAAGGACAGCAGCGAAGTACATAAGTAAATTTTGGAACGAAAAGACAAAATTTTAAAATTGTCATTGCGAAATGAGGACTAATTCCAAGCAAACGACTTTCATACCTTTTGAATTTAGATATAGATAAATAAATAATAAATAATTAAATTCAAATAAATCAAATATTTAAGGGGGCTCCCATACAATCAATGTGATTTTCCCCCTGTTTTTATAGATATTGGTACGGAACCCTTCGTGCGCTAGTCCGACTCGCACTTGGCCGGTTTTTTAATTCAAGTATGCAGTTTCTCTTGTCCTTAAAATCGATGACAATGGTTCCTAAGAACAGATCTTTCTACTAGGGGCGTTCAATAAAAAGTGAGAATGAGTATGTTATAAACAACTTTTACTAAATGTCATTTTATTTTTCGACATAGTTACCTTTTAGCATAATACACTTAGGGGCTGTTTCACCACTTTTCTTAAAGTTCGGATTAGCTTAATCATAACATTATTTGACAGATGGAATTAAAATTTCTGTTTCATCAGTCTCGATTAGCGCTAACTGACGGACAAACTGTTTCTTAATTTGACCATCAGATCAAGAGGCATTTAGCATTTTTATCCGTCACATAAAGTTAGTTTATTTTTTGTGGCCATGGTTGGAGAGCCCTTCAGCCGGTTTCAGAAAAATAAATCAAAGTATTTTTTATTTGTTAAAGAAAGAGGTCATGCTAAATTGCATAAAATAATTTAAATATCAAGATTTGAATAAAAAATGTAGGTATACTTTTAGTATGTAAAAATAAATCCAAAATATCGTAATATTTTTCAATAACAAACTTTTTCAGTGGCTAAATCGTTTGTTCTACCTGAACTTGTATGTCGCCATTAAAAAAAAGTTTATCTGTCAAATGGTTTGGCGCCACTTTTCGATTCGTTTTACGTGATTTTATTTTTCTTTGTTATTGTTAACAAAGTATCGTAAATAAATACCGTTTTTGGATCAATTATAATGTTTCATGTTAATTTATGCAAAAAAAATTGATTTATTCAAAAATTATATAGTTAACCATATCTTTTGCTTTAATAATGAGTGACTCTTTGAACGAAAGTGTGCGAACAGGAACGCGTGGTCTAGAAATGCGACGTTGCCATTCCGACTTTTTGTTATACCCACGATTAGTTAAGTGGTACTTAGTTTGCACAGGACCGGAGTGGTGAAACTGAAAAAACACTAGCTGACAGATTTGTCCAGTACTTATTATATTCATTGGTTACGTAACCAGCAGTTTGACAATAAGGTGGTGAAACACCCCCTTAGTATATCTTTTTTCTAAACTTAAAATTCCATTTTTAAAAAAGGTCTCATCTTGAGTACTTAAAAAATCTTGTACTGCAGCGACTACCGCGTCGTCGTCTTCAAATTTCTGGCCTCTCAGGTATTTTTTCAATCTCGGAAATAGGTAGAAATCACTGGGAGCGAGATCTGGTGAATACGGAGGATGTTTAAGGATATCGAACCCAGCATCACGAATTGCAGCCATTGCAACGGCGGACTTGTGTGCCGGGGCATTGTCCTGGTGGAACAGCACAACTTTCGAGAGTTTACCTCGCCGTTTTTCGCGGATCTCATTGCGCAATGTTGCTATTTGTTTGGCGTATAAAGTGCCCGTAATAGTGGCTCCATGCTCGAGATACTCAATCATTAATACCCCTTTACCATCCCAAAAAACAGAGCCCATGACCTTACCGGCAGATGGGCTCACCTTAAATTTCTTCGGAGTTGTAGATGATGGCCTTTTCCATGTCATAGACTGCAGTTTCGTTTCAGGGTCGTAATGATGGAGCCATGTTTCGTCCATTGTTATAAATCGCGCCAAAAAAAGTTCCCCGTCTTGCTGCATCAGGTTCAAAGCTTCTTGACAAATCTCTAGTCTAGTTTGTTTTCGCGTGTCAGTAAGCATTCTTGGTACCCAACGCGCAGATACCTTTTTCATACCCAAGCGTTCATGTAAAATATTATGCACGCTCCCCGTTGAAATCTTTACATTTTCAGCAATAAAACGAACTGTGACACGACGATCCGCAAAAACAGAGTTTTCGACTTTTTTCACAATTTCTTCAGTTACTGCTGTAGTAGGGCGTCCGGAGCGGGGGTCGTCCATTGTCGATGTTCTTCCACGTCTAAATTCGGCGCACCAACGTGCGACTGTCGAATACGGAGGAGCATTAGACCCTAAAGTGTCCCGCAAATCCAAATTGACTTGGTCCGTAGAAAAATTCTTCAAATACAACGTATTGGTATTTGATAACGGCGCGCAGTTCCATTTTCTCCATTTTCGCTAACGTACTCAATAGCATTGCAAAGAAATTACCGTATATTTTTTTAAACAAAAGACAGTTAGTTTTTTTTTTTCATAGCAATCAGCTAGATAGATTAGCTTTACCGGCCAGTATTTAATTTCGTAATATTGAAAGAGTTTACATCTCATTCTCACTTTATATTGAACGCCCCTCGTATGTAAATAGAGACTTGCCCATACTTACCGACTTAAATGTATTACCCTGTATGCCTCACACCGGAGGGCACAGGCCTCCCTTCTGAATGAGGGCTTGAGCTGTAGTTCCCACGCAGGCCCATTGCGGATTGGGAACTTTACACACACCATTGAATTTCTTCGCAGATTTTCTCACGACGATTTGTATTTTTTTCTACTTAAGTACTACTCGTATTGGACAGGGGGAGGGTGAATACCTATTCTTATTTTTTCTTTTATAGGGAAGGGGGAGAGAGGGTCAAAAAGGAAGAAGGGGTTTGTGGTGAGAACAGTCGTTCTTCTAAACTAAAAAGTTGCGCTACTAAACTTTAACCGGTTAACGAAACGAAATAATACGTTCGTCAATTTTTTTAAATTATGAAGTATCTTTTTCTATTTATTTTTTTTATTTTCTTCAACTTTTTATAGACCAGTGATGGTGTAGGGGTAAGCACGCAGCACGGAACGCTGAGGACCTGGGTTCGATTCCCAGCATTGGTCTTTTTTCTGGGGTTTTTTCTGTGCATCTATATTTCAGTTTGTATTTAGTTTGAAATATATGGTTTCACGGGATGACCGTAAAAGTAATAAAAAAAAAAAAAAAAAATGAAGTTGAAGAATATAAAAAAAATAAATAGAAAAAGATACTTCATACTTAACTTGTAAAAGTTGGCCTAGTAGCGCCATCTCTTGGTCCAGGTGAGCGGGTAGCTCCGAAGGAGTGTTGAAGTCTCTCGGTAGAGGGCATTAACATAGATGCGCTTTATCACTGCCTAATGTGATTATAACAAACAAGTTAGCTATGAAGTATCTTTTTTTGTACTTATTTTTTCAACTTCATTTTTTTTATTACTTTTACGGTCATCCCGTGAAATCATACATTTCGTACTAAATACAAACTGAAATATAGATGCACAGAAAAAACCCCAGAAAAAAGACCAATGCTGGGAATCGAACCCAGGTCCTCAGCATTCCGTGCCGTGTGCCATACCCCTACACCACCACTGGTCTAGAGATTAGACACGAATCTTTCCTATACATCATACATTTCAATCTGCTAAATCATCACCTTATGCAGTGACAAACGCACATCTATGTTACACCCTCATCGAGAGATTTTAACACTCCTTCGGAACTAACCGCTCACCTGGACAAGAGATGGCGCTACTGTGCAACTTTAAACAAGTTAGCTATGAAGTATCTTTTTTTGTACTTATTTTTTCAACTTCATTTTTTTTTATTACTTTTACGGTCATCCCGTGAAATCATACATTTCGTACTAAATACAAACTGAAATATAGATGCACAGAAAAAACCCCAGAAAAAAGACCAATGCTGGGAATCGAACCCAGGTCCTCAGCATTCCGTGCCGTGTGCCATACCCCTACACCACCACTGGTCTAGAGATTAGACACGAATCTTTCCTATACATCATACATTTCAATCTGCTAAATCATCACCTTATGCAGTGACAAACGCACATCTATGTTACACCCTCATCGAGAGATTTTAACACTCCTTCGGAACTAACCGCTCACCTGGACAAGAGATGGCGCTACTGTGCAACTTTAAACAAGTTAGCTATGAAGTATCTTTTTTTGTACTTATTTTTTCAACTTCATTTTTTTTATTACTTTTACGGTCATCCCGTGAAATCATACGTTTCGTATTTCTGGGTTCGATTCCCAGCATTGGTCTTTTTTCTGGGGTTTTTTCTGTGCATCTATATTTCAGTTTGTATTTAGTACGAAATGTGTGATTATAACAGACTGAAGTGTACGATGTATGGGAAAGATTCGTCGCTAACTTCTAGACCAGTGATGGTGTAGGGGTAAGCACGCAGCACGGAACGCTGAGGACCTGGGTTCGATTCCCAGCATTGGTCTTTTTTCTGGGGTTTTTTCTGTGCATCTATATTTCAGTTTGTATTTAGTTTGAAATATATCACATATTTGTATATTTTATGTATAATAATATTCCCATCTATTAAGGCAGTCATTCGTTCTACGTACTACGCCGCTAAGTCGTGCCGACGAGAGACCTCTACTTGTGGACATTGTGGAGAAAACGGGCACGACATCAAACAATGCACCAAAAAAGCCGAGCTCCCAAAATGTGCTACTTGTCTGCACTTCAAAAAACCGTGCGGCCACAAGACGGGCGATTCCGATTGTCCTGCTAGGTTACTTGCCGAGAAGAGGTACTTTAACAACATTGACTATGAGGGCGTCATAGAGCACCGTAATTAAATTAGTATTTTTAGAAGATTTTATTTATTTACACATTCTGATTGACGACCTAGATAATTTCTCAGTGTTTGAGTCATCGGCTTAGGCGCGTATTTTCTTTAGTCAGCAAACTTTGCACTCTATTTTGACCCGGTTAATAACGGCACTGACTGTGTGGTTTATTCGACCTTAGTAATAAACATGTATGATGATGTATACCTACTTATACCTACTTTAAATTTCTAAATTTAGACTGTTAAATTCTATTGATTTATCTGCACTATTGTAATCACTATACACAATTTGTTACTGTTTTATTGTTTTTGAATTTCATGTAATTTTATGTCTGTATACTTTTATAATATGCCAAGTTAAGATAATTATTTTTAATTTTAATTTATAATAGCTCGTTTAGCCTGCGACACAGAGTTCCCTAGTAACCCTAGTGCAGGCACGCGTGTTACATAGGCCTTTTGTAAAATAATCGTATTTCTAGTTATTTGTACTGAAATAATTTGAATAAATTATCTTATCTTATCTTATCTTAATTTAGTTAAATACAAACCTTTATAACTTGATCTTATCCCTCGGAAAAGGTGTGTTATGAGTTTTAACGGTCGATCACTCAGTTGCTTTATTAAAACATTAAGAAAAAAACGGAAATTGAGTATAAAAATATTTAATCAATGCCTCCTCCACCGCCGCTATCACAACCTCCGCTATCATAGCCTCCGCTATCACAACCTCCGCTATCAAAACCTCCGCTATCACAACCTCCGCTATCAAAACCTCCGCTGTCACAACAACCTCCAGTATCACCTCCACCGGAGTCCCATCCTCCAGTATCACCGCCATTCCCACCTTCAACGTCAATGGTGGTATCATTATTGTAGAAGTGCGTGTCATTAGTGTCAAAATCTCTTCGTTTTCTGTTTTTGTTTTCCAAGCTATCGCTACAGCAACAGCATCGACCGATTGCCACTAAGAACTAAAAAAGAAATAGCAAAATTAGATTTAACCAACCGTAAATCCGAGTGACCTAAGGCGTAAGCCACACAGAAGAGACGTGGGACAGGGGCGCGTCGTAGTCCGCGTCGTTAGTCCGCAGGCCGCGTCTCCGGCCCGCCTCTTCTGTCTGCTTTGGATCGCGACGCTTCTATACATTTAGTATAAAAACTGATTCAAGGGGCGCCACGACAGCGACGCGCCCCCATCCCACGTCTCTTCTGTGTGGCTTGCACCTAACAGAACCGTTATATTATTATGATCAATCGTGCGACTGTCTCTCATATCGTCATCCCCTATATACGTCCCACTGCTGGGCTGATTCCTCTCAGAATGAGAGTACTTGGGCCGTAGTTCCCAAGCGGGTCCAGCGCGGATTGGGAAATTCACATGGGAGGACAATTCCTCGAACGTTAGATGGGTTTGCCCTAGTATACGTCGAATATGAAACTTGGACGATTTAATTCCGGCCTCGGCCAAGCCATTGAAGTGAGGAGCGTATGCTGGGGAGAATTTAAAATTTATGCCCCGCTGAGCTGCAAAGTCGCAAATAGAATCATTGTTTACTTGAAGAAAATTCTTAAGTTCTTTAGCTGCGGCTACATAATTTCGACCATTATCGCAGTAAATGACCTTGGGCATTCCTCGGCGGGCGATAAATCTTTTTAGAGTTAAGATAAAGGCGTCTTTGCTTAACTCACTCACTGCTTCTAAGTGGATGCATTTGGATCTAGCGCATATAAAAATACACAAATAACACTTAGTTATTTTACAACCCCGACCTTTGCGGTCGGTTATTAAAAATGGACCCGCAAAATCTGTAGCAACAGTACTGAATGGAAAATCTGACTCCACACGCTCGGAGGGCAAGTCGCTCATTATATTAGTCATGGCGCCACCTTTAAACCTACGGCATATAAAACAATGCTCAAAAACATGACGAGCCAACTTGCGACCGCCTATAGGCCAGTAATTTTCGCGGATGCAGGCTAGCAAGAGCTGAGGTGGAGCATGCAGTAGGCGGTAATGTTCATGTTGAAATATTAATTTAGCCAAATGATGAGTACCTTTCAGCAAAATAGGATGCCGTTTATCAAAGGCATGACTTGAATTGCCAAGTCATTCACCATTTTATTTAATTTCTCCACAGATGTGTGTGCTGGTTTCCCCACGATGTTCTGCCGTGTCTGGCCTAAGTAACGTAACTTGAGATACGTTAGTTACGCTTAACAGTGCTAAATCGCCATTTTTGATGCTATACTATCTGATACATATCGAAGATTTTCATTTTATGCCATAATTCAATAAAAACACCGATAGCCGAACTAACGTATCTGGGATTTTTGTACGCACTTGTAATGGATATCTCCCGTATTTCAAATACGTTAGATAGGTCATACAGAACTCGCCCGCAGAATCGAAATTGAAAAATCTTTTGGTGCAGTTTAATTCAAATCAGGTTGTTGTTATATGTTAAATAGGCATTTTAATTATATTTCATAATACGTAACACCTTCTGAAACGGGAACGTATCAAAATATATAAAGTTTAAAACGAATAATGGACGAAATACATGACCACCATATATACTAAAATTTTCTTTGAAACTATTGATAAAACGAACTTTTTTAATCTTGTAATCTACAGATTGGTTTAGGTTAGGTTAGGTTTATTATGGTTGGTTTATCCTGTAATAAAGTTGAGAATTTCCAAGAATAATTATATCAAATGACCATTATGTATTTTCGTCCATTATTAATTTTAAACTTTATATATTTTGATACGTACCTACCCTCTGAAACCAAGGAGAGCTATATTGATTATAATTTTATTAAGAGTATGTTTAACTAGAGGAGAGGGAGTGGGAGAAAAGATAATAATATTTTGTTATAAGACCTTATAAGTATTATTTATTAAAAAAGATACCTACAAGTTAAGAATTAATAGAAATCCTGTTACTGTGATAAAATTCAATAAAAAGTTTTCTAGCTTCCACTTTACGTATTTTATTTACTTAAATGTTCTGTTTCTTGGTTCCCAAAAGTAATGTAAGTAAAGATACAGGTCATAGCCATTACACAGTTTTGGGTAATAAAAAGAGCATGGTCACGCTTAACTAACGTATATTCAGATACGCAACTTTGCGTTACAGAATTTTGTATGAAAAGTAAGGCCGTGTAAACTTTAACAACCGTCTTTTTTCCAATTGATTCGTAGCACAGTGTTAAAATTAAAAATACATCGTCACAATAATATTTCTAACCTACTGTGTAAATTTCAAATTTTAAACTTCATTAGTAAACAAGCAATGAGATGAACAAAAACAAAATCTTTGATCGCGTTTTTCTCTAATCGTCGTTTTTGGAGATACGTTACTTAGGCCTGACACGGCAGTGTTGTGCTTTACTGCAAAGCGGTTCATTTGCATAATTTCATTGTTTCCTATACCTACCTAACTAATTTTTTTAGAAATAAACTTATAAAGTCGCTCGTATAACTGACGGCCGATGGGGCAAAAAGTTTCTCGAGTGGGTTACCTATCAAAATTTAGAATTATTTTTTTCCGAATATTTAAAATCCCGAATGCTTCATTTATTCGAATGCATTTTTTTCTGAAACTGTAAATATTTCAGAATTTATATGGAACAACCCTAACCCAACCTAAAGGGTTCTACACGATGGTCCTGAAATAAATCCTGAAATATTTACAGTTTCAGAAAAAAATGCTTTCGGAAAAATGAAGTTTTCGGGATTCTAAACCATCGGAAATAAAATTTTCTAAACATCGATAGGATCCCTCTCGAGTGGTGTCTACGGAACGGAAAACGCAGTGTAGGTAGGCCTCCAACAAGATGAGCGACGACCTGGTTAAGCAATACCAATCTATTTGGCGAGCCTTGGGGGAGGCCTATATTCAGCAGTGGACGTCTTACAGCTGAATTGATGATGATTTTAGATGATGTATAAAGTCCTACAGGATAACCGTTTCAAAATTTCTGAAGAGTAATTAATGGTTTATGAGAAAAAGAGTTATGCGAAATGATGAACTATGCGTAAATAAATAAATAAATAAATATCACGGGACAATTCACACCAATTGACCTAGTCCCAAAGTAAGCTTAGCAAAGCTTGTGTTATGGGTACTAAGCAACGGATAAACATACTTACTTATATAGATAAATAAATACTTAAATACATGGAAAACATCCATAACTCAGGAACAAATATTCGTGCTCATCACACAAATAAATGCCCTTACCGCGATTTGAACCCAGGACCTCTTGCTTCGTAGGCAGGGTCACTACCAACCAACTAGGCTAAAGCGGTCGTTAAACAATTTTATGCCAAAAGACTGAACATAAAGCTCATGGTTATAATATTCGATTCAACTATAGCTGCTACAGATACTTGATACTTCATCATCAACATCATCATTTCAGCCGTAGGACGTCCACTGCTGGACATTAGGCCTCCCTCATTGACGCCCAATCATTACGATTGGAAGCGACTTGCATCCACCCTGAGCCTGCGACCTTCACCAAATCGGCCATCCATCTCGTTGGTGGACGTCCCAAGCTGCGCTTGGGGCACTTGATACTTGGGATCATCTTTCTGGGTACTTGACAAATATATTTTAGAAACATAAAGGTGCAATGAGATGGATATTTCGAATTTTCATCGGTTAGTGAAGGGAGGTTGTCTGTTAATTTTAGTAGGTAAAACGCGGACGAAGTCGCTGGCGAAAGCTAGCATTACAATGAAACACTTTATTTCCAACGTTTCTTTTCACTCCATAAACAAAAAAATATATTATCAGTTCAAATAAAACTTACCATGCCAGCAAAAAAAGTTATGGAGCCACCAAGTATCAATATTACAAACCAAGGGATTTGAACTGGCATTTTTGAAATCTAAAAATCACAAACTTAATCAACAGTCTTTTTTTAAACGATAAACACACACATATTAGCTTTTAACGAGTTTTATGTCAGCTCATTTCGATTAGAGTTTGTTTAGATTAAACATAAAAACAACGAGAATGTGTAAAGGCGGAGAATACTATTTGACGGAGCGTGCGGCCGATGAATGACTTTAAAAGTAAACAGTCTCATGAGTATATTGAAATCAACTGAGAAACACTACGACCTACGTAGTAGTAATGGCGGAGAGACATCTGTCCCTTTTGCACACGTATATCCGCCAGAAATAGTCATAGATGTCCCGCTACGTGCGAGACACAGAAGGGTTTTCCTCGGGGAAATTGCTGTTGGCAAAACCAGACTGTTTTACATTTAGTTTGATATAGTATAGTTTAATACTTCTCAATGACTTTCTTGCACAAATTCAAGATGCTGATTTGTGTTTGTTGATAGCTGGCATTCTTTATTGCAGAAAATATGCTACTACTGCAATAAGTATACTTAGTTAATACCTAAAATGTTTCTTTTGCACCATGTTCTGTTTTTGTTTTATTTGCGCTGTCATTTTTTTTTCCGCGCAATGAACGGAGAAAACCTGTGGAGAAAACGCTCGTTGCTGCCGCCGGTCGCGCAAAGTCGTGGGCGGGCCATAATAGAGTCATCAAATGATAACTACATATACAGAAATACCATTGCGTTTACTCATGGATCTATTAGCTAAGAAATCCCCGGTGACGTTGCTATAATACTCTTAATCACTTAGGGCCTACGACGCTAGCTGACGCGGACGCCTGCCGCGTGCGCCCGCTCGCGGGTCTAAAATGTACCGAAAATCCGTCGCACGCGCCCGCGCCACTTAGCACTGTTCATACAATTTCTTATTAGACGCGCGCTCGACGGGCGTCCGTTCCGGGTAATCCGCGTCAGCTAGCGTAGGCCCTTAGTATTCATTTGGCTTTGAACCTTAACACCTTTTCATAAGTCCGTCTTTTCCATATTTACCTGTGGCAATGCAATACAAGGTCAATAATGCTCATTTTGCATCTGGATCAACTTGTACATCATCATCATCAGCCTAGCCTATATAAATTGCACTACAATGCACAGGCCTCCTCTCAGAAAAACGATTTTTTTCTACAGGTTGTTTAAAAAATCCCGTACGATCCGAAACCCAGTGACAGTACTCATAAAACTGAACAACTTTCCCCAAGGAACATGGGTCGGAATATGAAATAAAATTTTGGTCTCTTCTTACTAACTCTGTCAGCTGATCGGATGTTTTGTATGGACAGTCCAATTTTTTTTGTGTTTTGACCCCTGTTCCTTGCGGAAAGTTGTTCAGTTTCATGAGTACTGTCACCGATTTTCGGATCGTACGGGATTTTTTTGACACCCTGTATATATGATAGGGCGCAGACGAGCATGCGAGTCATCTGATGGAAAGCAATCACCACCGCCCATGGACACCCACAACACAAGTTGAGTTAGGGCTGCGTTGCCGGCCCTTTGAGAAAAGAGTAGGCTCGTTTTTTGAAGATCCCCAAGTTGTACCGGTCCGAAAATACCGCTGTTGCAAGCTGATTCCCAAGTTACACCGTGCGTGGCAAAACGTTACGCGAGAAACGGACCGCACAGTGGAATGCCAGCTATTGAGGTGATGAGGGTGGAAAGAAGTTGCGAATGAAGCAACGAAAAAAATTAGCAGCAGGCAATAGATCAAAAAACTCCTCGGAGCACTCCCCATGAGAAATGCAGTAAGTATAAGATACATAAATAGAGAGTGGATGGGGAACTTATAGCAAAAAAATAATCAAGAATAATTCAGCAGATAAAAGACGTAGTTCATCTATGAACTAGTAGACGGTCGTAGTTTCAAGCCTGGGCTTACACCTCTGAGTTTTTCGGAATTTATGTGTTAAACTATACATATATTTTAAATTTATAATGAGCTTTACGGTGATGAAAAGACATTGTGAGGAATTCTGCACACTTTTGTGAAGAAATTCAAGGGTGTATGAAGTTCCCAATCCGCACTGAGACCGTGTGGGAACTACGGCCCAAGCCCTCTTATCCTGAGAGGAGCAGGCCTGTGCCTGCATTGGGATGTATATAGGTTGGGATGTTGATAATTTCAGCAGAAATTTAGAATAGTTTATTAAGTTTAATTCTGGATTCATGAAAAAAACACGTAAAAGATTTTTAGAAAATTTATTATCTTTTATTAATTCCTTTCTATATTAATCACAACCACCCTAGTAAGCACTCGGATTGCAAACATCAATATTGACATCATTTCCTCCTAAATGATGTCCTTTATCGTGATCATGACTTATGTGAAGATGATGATCTGTGTCATGACCTTCGTGATGCTGACCAATATGATGACGGTGACTAGCGTCATACATTCCATGATGATGATCAGTATCTTGATCTATATGATGATTGGGACCATCTGAACACTCAATTGACGTACCATTGGCCACGTCATTATAATTTTGATTTTCACGATTGACATGAGCTGGTCTCCAATGAGGTCGTTTTTTGTTTGGGCAGCAGTAACAGTAACACATCATTGAGTTTATTATAATTATAAAGATCTGAAAAAACAAAACAATATTAGTACAGTCAACAGCATAAATAAGTGATCATTTATGTACCTTGTCACTTTAACTTCATGTTTGAAATGCCATACAAAAATGTCAAACGATTGAAAACAACAAGGTACAGAAATGACCACTTATTTACGCTGTTGACCCTACCTCCTTGCAGCAATACATATTTACTAAGTAATAATTACAACTTTAACAGTATGTTTCAAGTCAAAAGTTTTTGATCAGTGTGTGTTGCCAGTTATAACTTATGGCACTGCGACGTGGCCGCTAACTATAGACCTCATAAGACAGCTCAAGGTCACTCAGAGGGCGATGAAGAGGGCTCTGCTCGGAGTTTCTCTGCAGGATCGCATTAGGAATTATGAAATCCGCGCAAGAACTAAGGCCACCTACATAGCTCGAAGAATCGCCAGACTCAAATGGCAGTGGGCAGGGCACATCGCTCGTAGAACTGACCACCGATGGGGCCGGAAGGTTCTCGATTGGCATCCACGGACCGGAAGATGCAACAAGATGGAGTGACGACCTAATTAAGGTTGCGGGAAAGCGTTGGATGCGGATGGCACAGAACTGATCTTTTTGACAAATCTTGGGGGAGGCCAATGTTCAGCAGTGGGCATCGTTCGGCTGAAATGATGATGATGATGAGAGTGATGACTTGCGATTTGCGAACGTATTAAAAATGAGGCGAGAGCTCAGCATGTTCGCCACGAATGCGTAACGAATTCGACGCGAGCGCGCAGGGAGTTATTATTATTATTATTTCCCTTACTGGCGGCCTTAACGCTTGGACCAATGCACAGAAATAATAATAAAGAGGATAGAAATGCCTTAGTTCCTATTTTCTTCCGGAACTCGTGTCGCTGTTTCATCCCTTCTACTTACTGTGTTAATGCACACATGCAAAAGACCGGAACCGTACTACGCAATCACGCACACAATTACTAATATTTTTGCTTACAAACAATTATGAACCTTACACCTTAGAGATAGCGTTGAATAACACTCAACGTAAGTCATACCCACATTTACACAACGGCGCCATTTATTGGCCGCGTCGGCATTATGTCTGTACTAGTCGTAACCTGTTTTTTTGTCCGTACCACGAACTTTTGTGCAAGACGGAAGGGTTATCAAAAATTACTTTACATTGCTGCGTATAATTCAAAACGATCTGCGTTTTTATGGGCATGAGTAGCAATGGTATATGAAGTTTCGTGTTAATAACGTGTAAACCAATATTTCATAATGAAATATTTTCTCAAGTTGTATTTTGAATTATTTGTATTTTGATATAAACCGCATTATTACATTAAATTAATACATACCAATGAAATTTAATCCCCTTATTAGTGTAATTACACAGTGTGGACGAGTTTCCGCAATTGCTAATGCTGCAAAACACCATTTTAAAGCACTTGTTGTCATACCCACGTTTCAAATAGCACTGAGCCACAAGTCGCGCGCTTGTGACCTACGAGTCACAAGCGCGGCGCCAAGGTCACGCGTCTAAGGCACTTCTATCCTCTTTATTATTATTTCTGTGGACCAATGTCAGTTACGATGGCAGGTTTGCGGCTGATTCTGCAAAAGGCCTACAGTTTGACAGCAGCAACAATAAAATTTTGAAAAAAAAAAACAAAACAATCTCCCTAATGCTGCGCAGGTAGTTCGACGCGCCTATAGGACTGGTGAAAATGAATGCAGCTGACGCTGAAGTGGCAATGGGCCGGCCATATTATCCGAAGAAACTATAACAGTTGGGGTAGACGAGTTCTTGAGTGGAGACCAGGGATCGGCAAAGACTCGATGGAGCGATGATCTTCGCAAGGCGGCTGGCAAGAGCTGGATGAGAATGGCCCAGGATCGTGCTCAGTGGCGTGCCATGGGAGAGGCCTATGTCCAGCAGTGGACGAGCATAGGCCGATGAAGATGATAGGGCTGGCTGGTACGCCATGACACATGTGACGTCAGCTAACATCTCTGTTCCACCTACTTCAGTTTTTGTACAAGTCCATTTATATGGAGCTCTGCGAAGTCATCACCATCGTCATAATTTCAGCCGAAAGAAGTCTGCTGAACATAGGCCTCCCCAAGGCTCGCCAAACAGATCGGCCCTGCGCCATCCGCATCCAATGCAGGGACCGGCCCGGTATCCCCTTCGAGGGTTTTTAAGGGATTTTGCGTTTGGGTTTGCTTACCAAAAATATTGCTTCTCAAAACCCCTTCATTTGGCTTTCAAAGCGCTTTTAATATGGGTAACAAGCAAGCACTAACCCGGTATCCCCTTCAAGGGTTAATGAAGGGGTTTTTCGTAAGGGTTTGCTTACCAAAGCACAGTTTCTCAAAATCCCTTCATTTGTCTTTTAAAGCGCTTTAAATATTGGTAACCAGTTCACTTAACGAACATCAGAAACCTTTTTTAAGCGCTTAAAAAGCCGTTCGAAAGGGCAACCTCATGAAGAGCTTTCAACGCTTATGCAATTTTAATCCCTTTATTATTGACGTAAGATTCAATATTGCAAATTTACGTATGACGACTGGATGTCTAGAATAAAGCTGTCACCTTTGACCTTTGAGTATTTAGCCTTTGACCATGCCGCCAAGCTGCCGTCGCTTGCGATTGAAACTACTTTATCGCATCGTGATACGGTTTCCTTTTCTATGACGAAGAACGAAAAGAACTTGCGCCTGCGTCCATCATTTTGGTCAGTGTTTTATTTATGTTTAAGAGCTTGTTCACACTAGCAAAGTAGTCCTTATAAAGCGCAAAACACACCAAAGTTTCTGACCCGCCAACTTATGCCTGCCTGCACTGCAACACTGATCGCGGGTCAGTCGGCGACTTCAGTCATTGACTTAAGTGTCCCAGGCAACTGAGCGCTTGCAAAACACGCCTATTCCAATGCGTTCCCGCACCTTAACCAGGTCGTCGCTCAATCTTGTCTCTGCGAAGAGACAGCTTTCTATTACAAAATTCGCCGTTCACATCGTTTTTCACTCTTCTATTTAATTACTATAAGCGCAAAACAAATAAAAATGCGAAGTTAAAAAATTGAATTTCGCTATAAATACTAACGAAAATAAAATATACTTACGGAAGCAAACGCGATGACCAAGCCAATTGGCAATCCAGTATCCTCCATTGGCAAATGCGTTTATAATAAACAATTGAAACACAGCCGTTTTCCTGTGAATCTATTAAGTAAATAACTACACTTATCCTGCTATCCCCTCCCCCTCATTCCCTCTCATTCTCATTCTGACCCTACAGTGAAATGTATTATAGACCGAGATGATAATGATGACTTATCCTACTGATTCTATAAATACGAAAGTATGTATTTTTTTACGGTATATCAGCTGGGCAGATTAAGACGACACATTGTGCAATGTTAATCAGAAATTAATTAAATAATTAATGTGCTAATTTGGCATGGTAACTGAATGGGTATGTATTGTAATACCGAAGTACGAAGGACCGAATCGAAGTTAACTATCTAATAGGTATATTATAAAAATCTCATGTCATGGTGTTTGTTATCAAACTACTCCGAAACGGCTTGACCGATTGATTTTTATCAAAAAAAATCTATATTGGTGTCTGAGAATAGGTCTTAGGCTATATTTTAATACCCCTATTCTTCGCAGACGGAGTTTCTTTGTAAATATCTCTAATTGTAAATATCTCCACGTACCATTCGAAAGCGCTGAATATTAAAACGTAAGTAACTTGAGGATATTGTAATTAGGACAATCATTTTGCAACTCAGAAATACCAGTTACGATGGCCTTTGACTGTTAATTTACTGGGTCAGAAACTAACCGCATTCGACGATTTATCTAAAACTGGCTATTGTTCGCGAGTTCGTCTGCAAACAATTCATTAATAACGCCCGTGAGAACCAGAAATTATTCCGGGATACGGCATATCGCTTGAAGAACTGGTAGCCGATGGGGCCAAAAGGTCCTCGAATGGTGTATACGGGCCAAAAGACGCAGTGTAGGTATACCTCCAACAAGATAGAGCAACATCCTGCGGCTGTATTGTCTAATGCATGATTAACGATTGATATCGCATACACTTTTTCTTTCGGTCAAACGGTATTAGATGTTGACAAGTAAGTAATCCTCCACACGTTAGACATTACGGTCTCCGGTAAGGGTTGAGGGAAGGCGTTGGATGTGGATGGTGCAGGATCGGTCTGTTTCGCGAACCTTAGGAGAGACCTATCTTCAGCAGCGGACGTCTTTCGACTGAAACGATGTAGATGACGGGTGTTTAAAACGTGATCCTGTTTCAGCCATTTTACGAGGTCTATGGCTCCACAAGTTTATCAGTGTTATCGATACGTATTAATGCAATTTCATGAGGTATTTGTTATAACCGATTATCAAAGAATATAATCAATACCATAATCAGTATAATTTGTATCGATAAAATTAATTCTGTAAGCCGTCTAGAGATTATTTGTGAACATTCAGTTCTGGATAGCCACGATGGCGGTCCCCAAATCGTTATCAATTTTCTGTGTTTTATTTGTTTCCTTGGTTAATGCTGGGAAGCATGATATCTACTCCGGGTAAGTTCTATATTTATCTAGTTTTCTTATTTTATTATAGTTTTGCCCGTAATTTTGATATTACCATACATTTTAGCAAGCAACATACCTACATAGTTCCAGTTTAATAACAGAACAGAACAGAAGAGAATATTTCGAAGGGTTTGCTTCTTTTGCACCAAGGAAAAAAGGTGTGAAAGGCAAAGCAAAATCACCTCACCACTTTTTTCAAGAATTTTTTTATCTTGAACACTAATCTAGGCGCCAGGCAATAGCGCTTGCGCTGCTGAACCGATGATTTCACTGGTATAGGAGTTATTCTTCTGAGTATCTTAACCTTCTAAGGCCCGCTTGCGCGGATTAAGTTTAAAATATCGTTAATTTTGGATTAGGGTTGACAGTAGTTAACACCAGGTTAACACTTAACTCGAAGTAACATATTCCAACCTGGTCCGTCCGGGCTAGCCCACCGCAGCTGGCAACGCATCTGTGATCTAGCCTTTAGGGTGTCCGTGTGTGGTTGTAGAACTAGAACTACCAGTACTAGAATTGCCAGTTTTAACGTTAATATTATCCAGCTACACAGCCCACGGAGTGAAACTGACATCCCAATCCCACCTGGAGCTCTTGGCAGAACTGAGCGAGTCTTTGAACCTGGATGAGTGGCAGCATGGCGCTGTTGGCCAGAGGGACGCTCTCTACATGGTCTCTCCAGAGAACAAGGACAAGTTCCTCGAAGAGCTGGAGATGAACAATGTGGAGAACTATTTGCACCTCGAGGATGTGGCTATGTGAGTAATTTAACTGATCTTGTAGACTAGGTGCACCGACGACATCGCATGGTTGTGGGAAAATTGTTATTCATTATTGCGTTCTAAGAGGGAGGTTTTGGTTCAACATTCAACTTCATCCGACTGCTGATGATGACATTAATTATTGTCTTATGTTCTCTCTGAATCGCTTGACACCCATTCTGCAAGAAACCAAATGACTAAACGCTGCGTTTCCCGGTCTGTAATTTCGAACTGAAGACCCTCACGCCCACAAATCTAAAAAATAAGACGAATAGAAATGAAGGTTAAAGATATGTTTATCTTCTTAGCTTAGTCTATAACCTATCCCTGCTTACGATAATTGTTTAGAAATGAACAATTGCAGCGATTGTACTTCAGAACTTTCAGAAGGAATCACACTTTAGTTTACTTTTTTTTTGTTTGTCTTGCTGCTGGGTAAAGACTTCCTCTCTTGGCCTCTCCACAACTCATGGTTTATCGTGTCCACAGTACTCCTCTTAGAGTAAGATAATTTGGCCCCTAGTTCCCATGTGAGCCCAGTGCACAATGTGAATTTAGTTGGATTTGTTAGTTATAAATAAATAAATAAAATAAATAAATAAATATCACGGGACAATTCACACCACCATTGACCTAGTCCCAAAGTAAGCAAAGTAAAGCTTGTGTTATGGGTACTAGGCAACGGATAAACATACTTATATAGGATAGATACATACTTAAATACATATTAAACACCCAAAACCCGAGGACAAACATTCGTATTTTTCATACAAATATCTGCCCCGACACGGGAATCGAACCCGGGACCTCAAGCTTCGTAGTCAGGTTCTCTAACCACTAGGCCATCTGGTCGTCAAATAATTCAATAAAATATAATTCAACTAGCTTTTGCCCGCGGCTTCGCTCGCGTGTACTATGAGTATTCCAAAGAACCAAGATATCAAGCAAGCAAGCATACAAGCAAGCAAGCAAGTAGGTCCACAATTGACTGAGAAATCGGTGAACATACCTACATAAAAAAAATCATAAAGTAGAATGCATAACCTCCTCCTTTTTTAGAAGTCGGTTAAAGTGCCCTTTGCGGCCTACTTACAGTACTTATGAATTTTGAAATTTTAGCTTTCTACAACCAGTGAAACGCAAAATCCCGTTTTTTCCCGTTCCCGTAAGAATTTCGGGAAATGTTTTCTTAATGCTCCCCTATACTCCCCAAGGAACCCACTTGCCAAATTTCAGCTTTCTATGACCAGTAAAACGAAAAAGCCCGTTTTTCTCGTTCCCGTGGGATTTTTGGAAAGTCCTCTCTCAATGCTCCTCGACACTCCCCAAACAACCTACATGCCGAATTTCAGCTTTCTACAACCAGTAAAACGAAAAATCCTGTTTTTTCCCGTTCCCGTGGGAATTTTGGAAAGTCCTCTCTCAATCCAGCTCTACACTCCCCAAGGAACCCACTTTCCAAATTTCAGCTTTCTATGACCAGTAAAACGAAAAATCCCGTTTTTCCCGTTCCCGTGGGAATTTTAGAAAGTCCTCTCTTAATGCTCCTCTACACTCCCCAAACGACCTACATGCCGAATTTCAGCTTTCTACGACCAGTAAAACGAAAAATCCCGTTTTTTCCCGTTCCCGTGGGAATATGGGAAATTCCTCTCTCAATACTCATCTACACTCCCCAAGCAACATACATGCCGAATTTCAACTTTCTACGACCTGTAAAACGAAAAATCCTGTTTTTCCCGTTCCCGTAGGAATTTTGGAAAGTCCTTTCTCAATCCAGCTCAACACTCCCCAAACAACCTACATGCCGAATTTTAGCTTTCTACGAACAGTAAAACGAAAAATCCTGTTTTTTCCCGTTCCCGTGGGAATATGGGAAAGTCCTCTCTCAATGCTGATCTACACTCCCCAAGCAACCTACGTGCCGAATTTCAACTTTCTACGACCTGTAAAACGAAAAATCCTGTTTTTCCCGTTCCCGTAGGAATTTTGGAAAGTCCTCTCTCAATCCAGCTCAACACTCCCCAAACAACCTACATGCCGAATTTCAGCTTTCTACGACCAGTAAAACGAAAAATCCCGTTTTTTCCTTATCCCATGGGAATTTATAATTACCTACATCTAGGCCAAATTTGAAGAGTCTAGTAATTATAGTTCATAGGATCCCGTTGAACTGAATATATAAATCCCGTTTTTTCCTTATCCCGTGGGAATTTTGAAAAATCCTGAAATTAATGTTTTAAATAATGTAATATCTACTTGTGTATCAAATTTGAAGAGTCTAGTTATTATAGTTACTGAGATAGGGTCACTCGGAATCGAATATATAAATCCCGTTTTTTCCTTATCCCGTGGGAATTTCCGAACATCCTTAAACCTGTTTTTTACTATTATAATTACCTACTTCTATGCCAAATTTGAAGAGTCTAGTAATTATAGTTCATAGGATCCCGTTGAACTGAATATATAAATCCCGTTTTTTCCATATCCCGTGGGAATTTTGAAAAATCCTGAAATTAATATTTTAAGTAATGTAATACCTACTCGTGTATCAAATTTGAAGAGTCTAGTTATTATAGTTATTATAGTCACCCGGAATCGAATATATAAATCCCGTTTTTTCCCGTTCCCGAGGGAATTCCCAAAAATCCTTCCTTAGTGGATGCCTACATTGTATAAGGTATCTATGTGCAAAATTTCAAGTCTCTAGGTCCAGTGGTTTGGGCTGTGCGTTGATATATCAACAGTCATTTAGTTTATTTAGATATTTCAACCCCATCGCACCCCATCCAGGGAGATGGTATTTTACGTCTGCCACGTCGGATTTTAAAACCGTTGTTGTTTTCATAACCAGCGACCCGATAAACCATAGAAACAACACCCGTTGATTTTCAGACTTTGTTACCCCTTTCCCCCCTTTTAGGGGTTGAATTCTCAAAAAACCTGAAACACGTGTTTACTCATTTATCATTAGGAGTATTTCTGTGAAGTTTCGAATAAAATAGTCGAACTAATCTTGTTTCCCCATACAAACTTTGAACCCCCTTTTTACCCCCTTAGGGAGTGAATTTTGAAAAATCCTTTCTTAGTGCACCCCTAGACCTTATAAGGACCCTACATGCCAAATTTGGAATCTCTAGGCCCAGTGGTTTGGGCTGTGCGTTGATATGTCAGTCAGTCAGTCAGTCAGTCAGTCAGTCAGTCAGTCAGTCAGTCAGTCAGTTTCTTCTTTTATATATTAAGATTGTTTAATTTAATATTTCTAGAGCTTTAGAAGAACATGATGCCGTCGTGGCTAGATATCAACAGAGCAGGTCTTCGAGGATGGTTTTTGAGAACTATCCGCGTTACGCTGAGGTGAGTAATACAGAGTTATTAAGTGAGGCCTTACTTTTTGCAAGACTTTATTTACTCTGAATGAAAAATTACCTACACATTTTACTTAGATCGGTTTTTGCTTTGAAATAAACTTTTAAGACATTAAAATTTAAAAGCGAAAAAGTTTGGGTGCGCCGGTGGGACTTGAACCCACGTCTCCTGGGTATGCGCCTCAACGGGTGTTCTACTAACTGAACCACGTCGCATCCAACCGACCTCCCCGAAATTCTTAATCGCTTACATACGCCAACAGTGAAGAATTTCGGGGAGGTCGGTTGGATGCGACGTGGTTCAGTTGGTAGAACACCCGTTGGGGCGCATACCCAGGAGACGTGGGTTCAAGTCCCACCGGCGCACCCGGAAACTTTTTCGCTTTTAAATCTTTGGTTCGGTGAGCAGACGTAACTGCTAATAAAATAAATAATATTCGAATTAAATAGAAGTGGTACATCATTTCTTACGCATTTCCAACTAATTTGGAACGTAGGAGTCATAGCCTCTAATAGTTGTGATGGATGTTACCACACGTCACTGTTGGCGTATGTAAGCGATTAAGAATTTCGGGGAGGTCGGTTGGATGCGACGTGGTTCAGTTGGTAGAACACCCGTTGGGGCGCATACCCAGGAGACGTGGGTTCAAGTCCCACCGGCGCACCCGAAAACTTTTTCGCTTTTAAATCTTAGGTTCGGTGAGCAGACGTAACTGCTAATAAAATAAATAATATTTTAAGACACTGTTACGTTTCGATCGCGTGGATTTAAAAGCTTAATTTTTTGTGGTTGATAGAAAACATAGTCCTAAGTGGTAAATTTTATTCGTTCTTCTTGGTGGGACAGACAACAAGATAGACAGAAAAATGGTTAGAGAGAAAGAAGTTATCGTGTAAGAATGTTTTATAAAAATCATAACTCGTATAATATGCAACAGTATACGTTTGTTTTAGGTCGATGCCTACTTGGAAAGGATAGCAGCTGAATACCCAGACATCGTCACTCTGGTACATGCTGGTAACAGTTTCGAAAACAGAGCCATCAAGTACTTGAAGGTACGGTTTTGGTTTATTTTAGGTCTTTTGACCTTGCCTGAACTGTCTCCATTTTACCAGTCATCACTCATTGTTATCGTCTACTCTGCTGACATCTTATCTTAATCATGCACTTAGTTGAGTACAATCAGAAGACTAATCCTACTTGTTTATTTGCAATGGTCATTGCATGCGTTGGCATAAGGTAATCAATAATCATCATCCAATGTTTCCGTAGATGCTTACGCGGCAATTACACTACTTCGTTCGTTATGTTGCAAATTACGTCAGCTAAGGAACATCGCCTTCAAACCAAGTAGTCTATAGTATAGTACAGCTGTCGTTCGCTAATTGCGGCCGACTATCGTATTTTTTACACTGTCGTAGTCTAAAATCTAACATCGATCAGGCTGCCTTGAGAAAATCCTATACATTCGATCACACACAACTAGCCAAATACATGCCAGCCAACTTTTCATTTTACAATCGTTATAGAAAACAAGGTGTCTCTGAGTCTATAACAATTCAAAATATGGTATCGCTGAATCCAGAAGCCGAATTGTCTAATGCGCGGACGCTTTCCTTCGCTTTCACCATCTCTTTCTGTCACCATCTTAGACCGTTTGACAGAAAGAAATAGTGAATGCGAAAGCAAGCGCCACCGCGTTAGACAATAAGCGTTAGACACAGGAGTCTGGTCATCACCCTACCTTGTCAAAGTTTTCAAATCATTCTCCTTGCAGATATCGACCACCAACTTTACGGACACCTCCAAGCCCATCTACTACATGGATGCCATGATCCATTCCCGTGAATGGGTCACCACTCCCGTGGCTCTCTACAGCATCCATCGTCTGGTTGAAGACTTGCGCGAGCAGGATCGTGATCTACTCGAGACTATCGACTGGATCATCCATCCCATAGTGAACCCTGACGGCTATGAATACACGCATACCAATGTGAGTAAGGAAGAGAATAATCCTGACCTACATACGTCGCATCACAGGGCAGATGTCTCATCTTAAAATGAGAAGGATTAGGTCGTAGTTTCTACGTGAACCCAGTGCGGATTGAGTAATTCACAATTGCATTTCATCGCAGGTATGTGCAGATTCTCTTACGATGTTTTCCATCATCGTAAAGCTAATGGTAGATTTCAAATGTATTTTGCACATAAATTCCGAAAAACTCGGAGGTGTGGGCTCGGGCTCCAACCCACGACCCTCTACTTGAGAGTCAAACAACTAGGCCTTTACGACTACTGGAACGTTCTTGTCAAGAGTAAGAACCAGGTTTAAAGTCTTGTGTAGTTATTTCAGACGCCTGGGCATGCTTATTGTCAGTTCCATTTAAAATTCATCTATTCAAGTCAACGAGCTATACTAAAAGAACAACCGAATGTGATTGATCGGAGGCACGCCGTTAAAGCCACATAAACCAATCAACAGCTTTAGCGGTGTACATAAAATAACACTACTGATGACTCAAGGGTTTTTTTTTCAGTGATAGTAAGAAATGCCCCCAAAACCCCAAGCACCTAGTTGGCTAAGTCCGGCCTTCGACTTAATTTCTGAGTTAATCCTTTCATTTCCTTGAATGCACCAGGTCCGCCTGTGGCGTCGCACGCGTTCCTACTACCCCGAAGTCAGCGAAACTTGCTGGGGCATCGACGGCAACCGCAACTTCGACGTCTCCTTCAACACCGTGGGCGTCTCCTCCAACCCTTGCTCTGACGTTTACCCTGGCCACGAACCATTCTCCGAAGTCGAGACCCGTATCGTGAGGGATATCATCCATGAACACTTGGACCGAATGCAACTTTACATGAACATCCATAGTCATGGTAACTGGGTGTTATATGGTTTTGGAAACACGTCTCTGCCTACAAATGTGGCCCAAGTTCACCATGTTGGAGCAACTATGGGTGCTGAGATGGATGCTGTCAAGCTTCCTGAAGCAGGGTACTACCTGGTTGGGAACAGTGCACTGATTCTCTATGCGACATCGGGAAGTGCTCAAGATTACGGACAGGTATGGTTTTGGTTTACTTATGACAGTTTTTAATGATTCTATTTCATATTTCATAATGAGTCTTTAATATTAAAAGTGATCATGATCTACATGTAGCAAATATTTATGTGTAATATTTGTATCTATCAATTGCTTGTTAATTTGACAAATACCAAACATTTCAACCCCCGAAGACAACGCTGGTTGGCTATATTCGTATGGCAGCATTATCTGCATAATATTTTGAAAAAAAAAAAATAATTATAATAATTATATAAATATTTTGAGCCTTTATTGTACAGTCAAGGGCATAAATATATATGTACGTTACCAAGGCGTCAAAAATATCTATACAACTTTATGTTACTAACCATAAGGTTGGTTTTTGCATTATATTTGGCTGTATAGATATTTTATGCCTTTGAGTGTAGAATTTGACTTTTGCAATTTTTACTCATTACGTATATTTTATTCGGGACTTAATAATTATGAACCATTTATAGATTGATTGTACTTTTATGATTTTATAGGGCATTCTTTAGTATACTGTAACAATTGAGATCTTTGCACAAGTTTTTTTTTTAAATCATTTGCAATCAACACATTTTTGCAAAGCTTCTCACCACGTAACTGTTTGTCTAATAAATATTACAGACGTTGTTATCTTCCACAGCAATCTTCAACATTATTTTTGAACTTTGAACTTCTATGTATCGCCTTCTCTGTTCCCAGTACGTTGGCGTCCCGTTCTCCTACACCCTCGAGCTGCCAGGCTACGGCCAGGACTTCAGAGTCCCACCGCAGTACATCGACCACATCAACGCCGAGACCTGGCGTGGTCTGGCCGCCACCGCACGCCTCGCCAGGCTCTACTATAACGCCCGCAATGCCAACTAAAACTATATTCTACTAGTCTCTACAGAGTAATTTTGAAGACATGATTGGGATTAATCCATGAACTAAATTAATGTATACAAGTTGTTAACCACTGTATTTAATAGAGGCATGCACTCACTAAAAGTTATAAAACGTTTTGTAAATAAAATTTCTTACAAAAACTTCGTTTTATTTATTAATATCGCTTTAAGTATTTAACTGGCACGACCCTATGTTAGGGGGTCGCCCTTGCGATCCGAAGGGGTAATGCCTCCAACATGAAAATTCGCCGCGATAATACAGTCAACAATAATCTTCTACCTAATATATAAAAATATCGTATCACGGTGTTTGTTATCGAACTCCTACGAAACGGTTTGACCGATTTTCAACCGACGAAAACAAAAGGAGGAGGTTCTCTTCTCAAGTCGACGTGTATATTTTTTTTTTTGTGTATTATAACGCATAACTTTTTACAGAGTAGTCCGATTTTGATGATTCTTTTTTCATTGGAAAGCGTATACCCCAAGGGTGGTCCCATTTAAATTTGGAAATAATATTCTTACCCTAAGGGTAGGAAAACAGGGGATGATTGACTAACTTTTTACAGAGTAGTCTGATTTTCGTAATTCTTTTTTATTGGATAGGGTATACCTTGAAGTTGCTATTATATAAATTTGGGAAAAAAAATTTACCCCAAAGATGGGAAAAAATATAAAATAAAAACTTTTTAACAAAAAAATTAAACCGCCGAAAAAACTGAAAAGCAAAAAATAATACCTTTTTTGTTTGACCTTAATCTAGGTACCAGTTTGAAGTCGGTGCCTCAGCACTAGCCAGGAGGAGTGGTGGCCCTATAATCGTCTACCTGATTGGCTTCTATCACTCCTCCTGGCTCGTGCTGAGACACCGACTTCAAACTGGTATGTACTGTGAGACTTGACTAGAGTCTAGGTAGAACTAGTACGGGGATACGCGCGTGATGCTAAACTTCAATAAGAAATAACAATATATATTTTTATATGTGGATTTATTCTTTGAGATTAGTATAACTACTACAATATTATGTCCAGCACCTTTGGCTGTTCGGAGCAATCCGCCCTGACTCGCATACCGCTGACGCTTCTAATTTATTTTTTTATTATTTACAAATTTTATACATAATAACATTAAACTAACCTGCCAGTTGGACAACATTTTACCACTGGCTAGCGGTATCGAGCCGTGCCTACATATCCTCCCATCCTCTCAAGGGACGGAGCCTACTCTAAAATCCTACCTCGCGGGACATACAGTTATGAAAGTGCCACTGCTAGTGGCTAGCCACATCTTTTTCATGGAACTCTATGTTGTATATGACTATTGTTATTAGCAATTGCCATAGAGTTCCTATAAAGATGGGGCTTCGTTAAGCAAAACCCGAAAAAAGCTTAACGCCTTTTCCAAGTTATGTCCTAGCTAAACAATAGGACATGCAATGTTGCCTGCGCAACATGACACATCATTCTTGCACTGAAACATCTGTGTCATATTTAATTTTTGGCCAGAATGCCTCTAGACATCAGAGCTTCATGGCAAGAATATCATACTGCTAACATCTGCTCTATTAGCACATGTTGCTAGCATAATTTGCCTATGCTGACAACAACTGCTTTGACAGCAATTGCTGACAACTTTACCGGTAATTTCTATTCCCAGATAGAACATCATGCCAGCAGTAACTGACAACTCTCCATCCGTTACCGGAATAGTTTGAGATGCATGCAAACTCAGGTCCCTAAAACTTATCAACATCTCATTCAATTCTTGTTTAAACTGTTCTGACAAGGCCTCATTGACATTAAATTCTACTCTTTTCTCTTCAACAGTTGTGAATAAATACTTCTCGTTATTTTTCACTAAATCAACAAAATATAAGTATTCGGAGCTTTTTAGTGATGTTTTATTCAAAACTTCCGATACTGGCTGAATGGAACAGTTTATTTTTCTTCGCGTGACATCAGACATTGAATTGAATGGGATTGTCAATGAATTGTCCAAAATTAAATTTGCTGTTGAAAAATCAATTATCGCGGCATGATCAGACAAAAAATCCTGCCCTAAAATCAATAACTCTGAATCATCTTGTACGACAAGCAGCCTTGTTTGATAACAATGACCCCTGATTTCTAATGCTACATTGGCTGATGCCTGTACACCGATCCGTGTACCCCCTACTGCCCGCAGTGGAAACTTTGGAGCTTCATCGACTTTTAACTGTAACTTTTCCGCAAGCAAATCTGAAATGACTGAAAGGGAAGCTCCGGAATCCACCAAAGCATTACACACTACATTATTTACAAGCACACAAATGAAAGGCGTTCTACGTTCTTTATTCCTAGTACTACTATCTACATTATAACTATAATTTTCTGAGACCGGAGATGCTGCCGCCCACGTCTGATCCCCCCGGCGTTCTATCGACGTGGATTCGCATTTGGGTTCCCCCTATTGGCTGAGTAGCCGTAATATGGACGACGCTGTTGATATGAGGTTGAAGGGCCCGCGCCTGCTGCATTGCCGTGATATCCCTGGCGCTGCTGTGATAACGGTTGTAGTTGCCGCGGCCTTAAATTATATCTTCCGTATGGCGTATGTGACGTTCCCTGTTGCGATTCTTGAGGAACAACCATCGTTGGTGGCGTCTGTGGCGTGTTATATTGCGAACGTGGCGTAATTTCCCGAGGTGGAGCGTCACCTTGCTCCCATGAGTGTTGACAATCCTTTGTAATATTAATCGGCAATTCCACTGTTTGTGTCTTCATATTTGCTTCCGTATTAAATACATCACACAATTGCAGTATTGTTTTTCTTAATTCATCTTTTGATGCGAACAATCTAGCTGCTAAATGGGCTTGCCATTGCGAATTAATTGACCTGATGAAGTGCTTGATAAATCTGCCATCCTCCTTAATGCCTGCTTTCAACGCCAATCTCTCGAGATCATAATAAAATGACAGCAACGGCTCTTTCGGGTCCTGTTTTCTATAGTAGAAGGACTGTGCATAGTCCTCTTGTGATGGAAATTGATCTGCCAATTTCTGTATCACTAAATCATACGACTCCAACGTCGTAAAATTGGCCTTGTACCATACCAACGCGGGTCCCTCTAAATAAAGCGCGATGGCCACTCGCTTCTGTTCTGCATTCCAATTCTTGATGATCGCAATCGTTTCAAATTGGTGAATAAAATCTTCTACATCTGAGTATCCTGCGAACTTTTCCGCCATCTTCTTTCCAAATAATCTTTATCGGAGCACAATTTCTAACTAACACAAAATATTGCAAGCTGACTCACGGTTTTGCTTCTTAAATTGATACTTTTACCCAAAGTTTCCATACACTTCACGCGCTCCGTTTATGAGTCAAAGCGCGACTTTCAACGGGGAATTGGTCATCCTTCATTTACCGCTCACGGTTTTTCTTCGCCGCTCTGGATGGCTAGCTAAAACATAAAAGACATCGACCGCGCCTAACCTCCACCAACTTGTGAGACTTGACTAGAGTCTAGGTAGAACTAGTACGGGGATACGCGCGTGATGCTAAACTTCAATAAGAAATAACAATATATATTTTTATATGTGGATTTATTCTTTGAGATTAGTATAACTACTACAATATTATGTCCAGCACCTTTGGCTGTTCGGAGCAATCCGCCCTGACTCGCATACCGCTGACGCTTCTAATTTATTTTTTTATTATTTACAAATTTTATACATAATAACATTAAACTAACCTGCCAGTTGGACAACATTTTACCACTGGCTAGCGGTATCGAGCCGTGCCTACAGTACCTAGATTAAGGTCAAACAAAAAAGGTATTATTTTTTGCTTTTCAGTTTCAACGGCAGTTTGATTAATTTGTTAAAAAGTTTTTATTAAATTTTTTCTCTAAGTAGATCTCTAAATAGTCTCTAAAATTTCGTAGGCTATTTTTATACAACAGCTAGTATCTAAATAGGATACTAAAAGAAAAGTTGTAGAATCCCTAATATTTTATTTAATACAGGTGACCTAGTTAAATTAGTAATAATTTAAGATTTGTATGTTACTTAAGTAGTTACTTTTTCCGACGACGCGCGGGAACTACAGTCCAACCATGCCTTCGTATTTAGAAATGAGGCCTGCTGTGCCCTGTTTTGGGACGAATAATTAGGACAAAAAATCAAAATATACGATAGGTACATTAACTTTCAATCGGATTTTTATTTGAATTATTGGCCTTTTCTGATGAACTTATTGTCAAACAATTTATTTAGCTCAAATTAGGTCACAAACCTCGTGGTAATTAATTAGGTATTATCTTTGAAGTACAAATAAAAGGTATTCACCTATTATAGTGCCGATTCAAATGAATGTGGACCATAAACCCATACGAATAAAGCAGTGTTTAGTCTACCATAGCCCGAGACGATCCAACCTGTTATCGTCACCTTGCAATCCAACAGTTTGACAAACATTCGCGACGTTGCCGCTCCGTGCGAAACGATGGCGCCACAAACTTATTAATGCGTGCGGAAAAATTCAGAACTAAAAAAAACGCTAATAGTTAGTACGCGAGTAGCGACGCTGCCAACTGCAAGTGTAACTTTGTGCCACACACGCATTTCTGCCAGTCAGTCAACGTATACACAGTGTCACTCACTGTCTAGATTTCCTTGAGAGACGACGCGTGCGCATCGTAGTTGGAAAACGAGAGTGTCCATTTTGTAGTATTGCGCACGCGACTCTACGAAGTGTTTATGTTTTTTTGAGCTCTCGTCTAATTCAAAGTTTTTGTGATCATGTTCCTGACGTTTGAAGTAATTGCCACCTTTGGCGTATCAGCTGTAAGTAAACATTTGTTTGGTTTATTAAATTATGCAAAATGACATTGGCCTTCTGAAATTATCACTGTTAGTATGTTATACATACATTTTATTGATATTTAGGTAGATGAAATGTATTGTTTCGAGTGCATTGTTTATTTGAGATGCGTGAAAAATAAAACTTACTGTAATAAACACGTCTACTGGAATCGACCTACTTTCTCAAATTTCACAAAGTATTTCGTTTTGTATTTTATACATTACTACTCGATAACTTCTATAGTTGCTTTATATCTACCTATCTATATTTATATATTTAGGTATAAAAATAAAAACTTCTCCGAGACAGTGAGTTAGTATTATGTTATACTAACGTAACTATACTTAGGTATAATACCTAAACAGTCATTTGAAAACAAATTGAAAGCGTGTTTGGTAAATAACTTCGTTGAGGAAAATAAATAATTATAGGTAACAATTTAATAACTGAACTAATGAAACAAGTACGATTAAATACATTAAGGTCAGATTTGTCTGTAGTCTGTTTCACAAGTTCAAAGTCATGAAGAATAAGGATAAAACTCCTAAAAATATCTATGATAGCTCATTGGATTCAGAATGACATCAAGAAAAAATGTTTTTCACGATTTTACTGCACATAAAAAAGCAAAGCAGAGATTAGCATAATATAGAGAGAGCAGCAGACACCTGTAAAGAAATTCAATGATGTGTGTGAAGTTCCCGATCCGCACTGGGGCCGCTTGGGAACTACGGCCCAAACCCTCTAATTCTGAGAGAAGGCCTGTGTTCTGCAGTGGGACGTATATAGGCTGGGATGATAATGGAAGTTGTAAAAAACTATTCATACTTAAGAAATTATCCCAAAAGATTCTTAAAGAGGAAGAAATTTCCAGTAAAAAAGTGCTAACTCCCAGAGTTGTAGCTCTATTAGTACCTATTTAATTTTATAATTTTAATTTGACGTTCCGTGCCTTTTACGACGACACCGCGTCGCTGCCAAAGTTAGTGTCCAATACTAAATAATTATTTTTTTATACTATTAAATCTATACTTAATATTATAAAGCTGAAGAGTTTGTTTGGTTGGTTGAACGCGCTAATCTCAGGAACTAGTGATTCGAAGTGAAAAATTATTTTTGTGTTGAATAGTCCATTTATCGAGGAAAGCTATAGGCTACATAACATCACGCTACGACCAATAGGAGCGGAGCTTCAAGGAAAAACGCGGGCAAAGTCGCAGGCGCCAACTAGTATCAATATAAAATTAAAAAAAAATATATGAACGTATCTTCAAAACACTTATGTAATGTTAATATTTCAAAAAGTTATCCAATTGTTAACTAACAAATTTTACTCGGCTATCTGTTAACAATGAAAATGATAATAATTGTCTAAAGTAATCAAAAAAATTTAAATCCAGAAAATATTGATCAAGTAATACAAGTGCTTAACATTATCGTGTCTCCAATTTCAGGCAATATCCTTCACCATCTCCTCGGCGATCCTGCTCCTCGCGGCAGCCAAGAAAGGGATGCTGTGCGTGGGAAGACCCAAGAAGCAAGGCGCCGACAACCTTAACTCTGTGCCACTCATGCCCCCGACTCCCAAAGACGTTCTGGCGGGCGAAGAAACACCCTTACAATCGTTACCATCCTCATAGACCACAAAGGCTTAAGTAGCCATTTATCGATTAACCTGGCCTTCATCTGCGATAGAAAGGTTAACCACAGTTCAATCTAAATGGCATCAAAGTATAACATACCATAGAAATGAGAGAAAAAAAGGTACGCCAATGGGGACTCTGGAGTAGGACACAGTAACAGCAGCAAGTTGTCCATCATTATTTTCACCATCTTCAACCGAAGGATGTCCACTTTTAGACACAGGCCTCTCCCAAAAGGCGCCATAGTGATCAATCCTGCGTCGCTAGTATCTATGTTGTCTTCAACATTTCATCAGTCCATCTTGTTTGTAGACCTACCCACGCTGAATCTTCCGGTACCTGGTCACTTAGGAACACATTGGCTCCAACAGCCAGTAACAGGTCATTTTGGTAGAAATGACAGAATGCATAAAATGTTGAGATGTAACATTAAAAAGTTCAAAATGTTGTTGCCTCCAGGTCATTTTGTATGAATATTTTAGGGGCAGAATTATGCTTTAGCAAACATGTTATTTTATTCAAAATGTTTCCAAAGAAGCATTCACTATGGTCTAGATGTCGTTTTGTCACGAAGTTTTGAGGATAGAATACTACGGGGCCAAAATGTTGTGCTGATTGACATTATTATACTTTTTGATTTTTAATAATAATTTATTCATTTACTCAGAAAAATACGTCCATTTTGTTATTAAAAAGCATACAAATGACTTATCATCTATTGTTTGTTAGAAAAATTGTACAACTTGACAAAGGGATATTCAAACCCACTGAGTATTTTATGGATTTTGACCATTTATCTTCTGTTTGTTTTTTCTATCATGTAATAGGCTCTTAGGTTTTTCTTGCATCTAATTCTTTTGTCTTTTCTGTATTATAACATGTTTACATTTACATATTTTTTGACCGCTGTACATTTTGATAGTGAGACATTTTGAACCAATGTATATTTAGACATTCGTACCAAAATGACCTGTTACTCAACAACCATCAGTTTTATAGATAGGTCTCAGTACCATACATTTTGACGACCGCTTTAGCCTAGTTGGTAGTGACCCTGCCTACGAAGCAAGAGGCCCTGGGTTCAAATCCCGGTAAGGGCATTCATTTGTGTGATGAGCACGAATATTTGCTCCTGAGTCATGGATGTTTTCTATGTATTTAAGTATTTATTTATCTATATAAGTATGTTTATCGTCGTCTAGTACCCATAGTACAAGCTTTGCTTAGTTTGGGACTAGGTCGATTTGTGTAAGATTGTCCCCTAATATTTATATTTATATTTATTTCGTGTGACATTTTGACCCCTACTAAGTTTCTTCAATGAGTTCACAGATGTCACTATTGCGTTAAGCAGGGGTCAAAATGGCATGATAATCAATGGAAAGGAGACGTTTCTATAGTGAAACTAGCTACGCAGGTTTATTATTTAAAAAAAACGTGTCCACTGACATTGACAATTTTCTTAATTTAATCGTCGTTGGTTTTATTGAGGCAACAGTTTTAAAGATTCATGGTTAGTTACATTACAAGTTATCTTCGAGATGTTCACCGCTATTACTTTTAATTGCCTCCTATGTCAGTGATAAAATGAAACATGCCATAGAAAATTGTCTAATGTTTATTGAAACAGTAACAAAACTGTAAAATGCTACTCCGATTTTAGGTTAAATTGTAATAATTATCGTCTGAATGAGCCATAATAACGAATCTGCCCCATTCGAATTGTATTCCGAGTCACAAATAATGTATTTTATACTATATTTTAATTATGTTATCGGTAGAATTAGTTATGTGATTACGAGAGGCAGATACAGTCATAACCAATTTCGATTATGTTCTGCAATTGTATGCATACTGTTTCAACACACTGCACCCATATTATCACATGTAATTAGCAGTTTTTCGGAACAAGGAATGATAGTAAATCCTGCACTAGAGAAAACCTGCAGAGACGTATAGTATACACTCAAATTTATACACCGTGATTATGGATAATCATAAGACGGATTTCTGACGAAGTAAAAAACGTTAAATGAACTAGGCGCCAATGAACCTTGGGGTTGCTGGGTGTCGTTCGCGTGCCTGGATCTATGAAAATGTTAGATGAGTTAACATTTCAAACAAATACCTTTGCATTTTGTACCGCATTTGACTAGTTTATAATGATGTAAAATTTAATTTCCAAAGAATTTCAGATATGCAGTATAAGTATGTATACGTGTTTGTAAAGCACAAACGGGCAAATTATTACGTTTGTTAACTACCATAATAGTTAAGCAAACTAATGGCGCAGATTATCAAAATGATATTTCGTTTGCATTACTAATATAAAATTACTTTTTGATTTGTATTTTTATGAACAGAAGCGGTGAGCCACTCAAGGCGCCAAAATAGTTATTTTGTTTTCTTAAATTCAGATATTTCTTCAATTTTCGACCTTTTTTGAAGTTTAAAATGTATTTAAGTTGGTCCAGATGCAATAAAGACAATCCGTCCACAGTTTTTGTTTGTGAAAAAAATATTGCTAATGTATAGGTTAGTATACTGCGTCCCAAAACTAAACGAAAACCTACACAGTTCTAAAAATATAAGGAAAAAATCCAAGATCAAATACCTCTGAACACTATATACACACATACACACAATCTGGCCGTTTTCAAGTCTAGATGGAATGAGCATTTACTAGGCAAGCGTATGCCTCATCTTCGCTTTCCATCAGGCGTGATTGTGGTCAAACGCAAGCCCATTTTGTACAAAAAATTCGAAAATATCTAATACTAAAATTAATATGTTATGTGAATCTATTATCGCTTAACTGAGTAATATGGAGTATTTCCTTAATTTTTCCAGAACTGGTAGTAGCTTATCATTAAGTTTTGGGGCATCTGTATAAAACTACTAATCTCAATTTGTATATTTATATATATGTTTAGTAAGTTACAACAACGTTGTAAGCAACATTTGAAGTCCTGAAAAATTCACATTCAGTCAATTGTAATTATATATTTTATTTTTACCATTCGAATTAGTAATCGGCTTGGAATTAATTACCTAGTTCATAAGTTTATATCTCATGTAATCGCAACTACTAGAATTAGGTCAAAATTGTGATCAAAACGTGCTTTTGCGGCAACACTAAGGGGCTGTTTCACCACTTTTTTAAAAGTTTGGATTAGTTTAATCATAACCTTATTTGACAGATGAACTTAAAATTTCTGTTTCACCAGTCTTGATTAGCGCTAAGTGACGGACAAACTATTTTTTAATTTGACCATCAGATCAGGTGGCATTTAGCATTTTTATCCGTCACATAACTTTTTAATTAGTCAGTTAATTTTTTTGTGGTCATGGTTGGAGAGCCCTTCAGCCGGTTTCAGAAAAATAAATCAAAGTATTTTTTATTTTTTAAAGAAAGAAGTCATGCTAAATTGCAAACGAGGATTCAAATATCAAGATTTGAATAAAAAAAATATAGGTACGCTTTTAGTATGTAAAAATAAATCCAAAATTTCGTAATATTTTTTAATTACAGACTTTTTTTCAGTGGCATAATCGTTTGTTCTACGTGAACTTGTACATCGCCATTAAAAAAAAAGTTAATCTGTCAAATGGTTTGGCGCCACTTTTCGATTCGTTTTACGTGATTTTATTTTTCTTTGTTATTGTTAACAAAGTATCGTAAATAAATACCGTTTTTGGATTAATTATAATGTTACACATTTGTTTATGCAAAAAAATAGATGTATATAAAAATTACATAGTTTACGATTTCTTTTGCTTTAACAATGAGCGACTCTTTGAACGAAAGTTTGCGAACAGGAACGCGTGATCATGAAATGTGACGTTGCCATTCCCCCTCTATGTTAAACCGACGATTAGTTAAGTGGTACTTAGTTTGCACAGGACCGGATTGGTGAAACTGAAAAAAAACTAGCTGACAGATTTGTCCAGTACTTAGTTTATTCATTGGTTACGTGACGAGTAGTTTGACAATAAGGTGGTGAAACACCCCCTAAGTCTTTATTAATTTAGGAAAAATTAAATTAACCAACGAACGGAAAAGATTTTAATTTCTAACCACAAACCCCTGGGGATTCAACCTCGATCAAGCTAATTAAATTTTGCCAAAAAAGCAAAGCGTTGAATTTTTTATAACCACTAATTCATTTACCGAGCTATTGCCTCGCTCTAATAAATAATTCTCTGTGAAAGTTCTATTCTCTGATGGAAAATCTTAGCTTAGCTTATAGAGTAATATCCTAAAGCCACCAGACATAATATTAACTCATTTATAATCTACAAATTATCTATTTACGCATGTTGTCTGATGTAGCTAAACAGCGATTCGGGTGTCACCAACGGTACTGGCTTAAAATCATCGCTGTGGTGGCTATAAACGCCTCAGCATTATGCTGAGCCAGTGTCCGATTTACGACCGCAATGACACAGTCCATCTTTAGCTTTCGTGTTGTCTTTTGTTTTGTAAAAATATTGGTGATGTGATGTGTCTTGTGTTGTTGTAAATAAATGTATTATCTTTCTTCCAAAGTAACGCCTGATTCAATTCAATAAATTAGTAATATTAGATACTTACAGTAAGATTATTTCTACTTTGGCACTCGGCAATTCTCGACATACCTACATCGAGAGAGATCGGAAGTGCAATATTTAGGCTGAGGTTTTCTTATTAATTACATTAAATAGGTTCGGATATTTTGTGTGATAAAATTCTAGGATTTTATCTAAGTACCCTAAGAGAAAACAGGAATCTTTACGGTTAAAACTGAGACGTCCCGAGTGTCGAAGTGGAATTAAGTAATCTTACTCCTCACAAGTTCGTCACACGGTCACAAACGTTTCGCATTTTCCACCTGAGATATTTCCCCGCAAATACCTAAGCAAAATGCTTTGAAAGCACTTACAATCAAATCAATAAATGGTTCGCGTCGAAAGACTCCGTAAATTTTTCACTTCCTTTTCTTGCCGGAGTTTTTTCCGGCAATTCCTATAAAACGCGCTTTAAAATTCGATTCCCAAGCGGTTCCGGGCCGACGCAGAACACAAGGAAATAAAATGGTACACTTTATTAAGCCCTACCGAGCTTTTGGCGCATTCATTGCATTCATTTAATGTCGTGCTGTATCATTACTAGCAAGCAAAGCTTTAGTTCTGAAATTCATGTGTAAGATATAATGATCAGTGATTTTCAATACACGATTGCCTACTTGTAGTTTGGTCGATAGAAAAAAAATCCAAAGTCGTATCTAAAAAATTAAATAAATTCGTAGTACGACGTAAGTACTGTACGCCACGGCAGGTCATGACTTTTTGAATGTTAATAAAACAAGATGTTTTTTAGGGCGTAGTGCTGCTACATTTTTAAAATACGTATTTGTTTTAGTAGTAGCTCGAATAAATGCCCGGACGTAAAAATTAGTCGCTTCGCTTCCTCCGGTGTACGCTGTACCTCAGTAGGCAGTCAGGAAGTCGTGTGATGCGGTTATGCGGTCGTCTTTGCGGATTTACCGCAATTGGCGGAGGAAAATAGTTACTGAGCAATAACCTAGGATCCGAGTATACAAAGACCTTCAACAACCTAGTTAATGGATGAAAATATTTTTTATTAAATTAAATATGGTAATAAATATATTGCAAGTGGGTTGACTAAAAAAATTCAGTCCAGAATTATGATTATTTTTTTTATAAATATTACCGTTTCGGTTAATAGACAAATGAAATACCAACCAAAAGTATAAATAAAATAAAATAAAAATTGTTTATTTCGGACTATTAAAAAATCCATAGTGCTATAAATATATAGTATAAAGCCTATAGAATATACAAACGTTAGGTTGACTAACCAGACCAGTGCAATTATCGATTTACCTGTTTTTAGCTGTTTGTTTGGGTAGGCAGGTATACAAAAAGTTATGACCGGAAAAAAATAGTCAACCTATAACGTTTGATTCTATAGGCTTCATACTTTTGATTGGTAGGTATTTCATTTGTCTATTAACCAAAACGTTGAAATGAAAAAAAAATGTACTGGACTGAAATTTTTTAGTCAACCCACTTGCATAGTTTATTTAATATAAAATACTTTTCATGCATTAACCAGATCAGTGAAGGTCGTTGTATACTCGGATCCCAGGCTACAATATTTAACGGTTATACAGAGGAATTAAGAGACTCAATAAACTTCCAATTCGACGGTTATTTATTACACTTGCGGTTAATTTGACACCTTTGAGTCACACTAAAAAGCCGTGCTCTTTAATCAGTATATGTTACCAGGTTACCAGTGATGACATGGATCCAAGACGTGGTCCCTCACTATGGGCCTGATGAATAGGCTCAGAGTCGCTCAACGAGCTATGGAGAGGGCTATGCTTGTTGGAGTTTCTCTACGGGATCGAATCAGGAACGAGGAGATTCGTAGAAGAACAGGGGTCAACGACATAGCTAAACTACAAAATAAACTAGAAAATAGCACGCAGAACAATTGGGATTGATCATTTTTTCTAACCCCCCCTTTTTATTTTTTTTATCGAAAATATAGAGCATTTTAAGAAACTAATTTGAATATTTCAGCAATTCATCACTCCAATTTTTTTTTATAATTTATTGAAAATTTGAGATAAGACTTCTCGTAAATTATATGTCGCGGCTGAATCTGTGTATAAACTACAGACATAATGACAAAATAAATGTGTCACAATCGATGGTTAGTTGTCATCTGACAATGTCACTTTACATTACAATAACAATAACACTAAAGTTGCCGATTCTTCCAAGAGAATAGGTAAAAAAAAACGATTTACGGCTATAGTATTTTTTGTATGTATAAAATAAAATGGTCAGAAGTGTTCCCTTGAAAGTTCTTTGGCGGATTTAATCCATACTTGCATTAAAATGATCCTCAAAACAATAAGTACATCTTGTAAACTTTGAATTAACTTTGCGGCACCACTTTTCTTGTAAATCTTCTCTAATGCAAACATTTAATTTGTTTGGGCTATTGACAGAATCATTTCCACAAGTAGGAATGAAACACTTCCTGTATAAATCCATTATTAAAATATGAAAAACGCGAAGAATGTTTTTCAAAATAGTATCCTTAAACTGACAGATGATAACTACGTCGAAGTGACGAAACTAGACGGACGGTTTTTTTCTTGTTGCAAAGAATTTCAAAGTTAATGCCCACAGAAAGGTCAAACAAAGGTCAAACATTATTTTGCAAAAATACACACGATCGTTTAATATTTTTTTACTACAATGTTATAAAATGATTTAATAAACCTATTCCTCGAAATGGTTTTGGAATTAGACCACATTGTAAAAAAGTGATCAATGCCAATTATGGCCGTTGGGCCCCAAAAGTTCTTGAATGGAGACCACGGACTGGCAAGCGCAACGTGGGACGACCACCAACGAGATGGACGAACGATTTGGTGAAGGCCGCAGGTTCAGGGTGGATGCAAGACGCTTCCAACCGTAATGATTGGTCATCAATGAGAATGCCCAGCAGAGGACGTCCTACGGCTGAAATGATGATGATGATGAGGTATTCTAGGACCGTCATGCCCCATCGGCCGTCGGTTCTACGACCAATGTGCCCTGCCCGACGCTACTTAAGTCTAGCGACTCTCCGAGCTATATCAGTAACTTAGATTCTCCAGCGGATCTCAAAATACCCCCTTTTAATTTGCGTAGTTTTTAAGCCACATCTTTCACCTAATTTTGCTAAATTATTGTAAGTATCACACAAAGCTTAACATAGGTCGTACCTAAGGGTGCCTTTCCACCAGAGATATGCTTTGCAGCTATGCTGCGAAGATGTGAAAGCTACGCTACGAAACTGTGTGACCGTTTCCACCAATGCTAAGCTACGTAGCTGCTAGCTGTGCGAGGAAGATGCGCTATTTAGATGAGCAGTCGCGAGGCAGCTGTGCGAAGAAGATGGACAGCTCGAGCTATGTGATGTATCGACAGGGGCGCGCGGAGCGGCGGCGCGGTGAGGGGGGAGACCATCCATAGCACGAATCCACAGCACGAATCCATAGCACGTATCCGTAGCACGCATCCATAGCACGCATCCAGGGCACGCATCTTTCCATATAAAAATCATAGCTTAGTTGAACCCGTTTCCACCAGTGCTATGCTATGTGGATCAAATTAACATGATTGGTGGATATCAGACACATCCATAGCAACGTAGCGTAGCACATCTCTGGTGGAAAGACACCCTAAAACTGGAACAACTTCCAACATTGGCGCTTGCTAAGCTTTTTCGCAAACACTTGAGCTTTGCTCAGTCGAAAGTCCTCGAGTCAGAGCTTTTGCTAACTTTTACTTTCTGAGTTCAACCCTATCCTGCTTTCGAAACATATTTTAGGATAATTCTTTTCGTTTTATCTCTTTGCTTGAAAGTTGACGTTGAAGCTAAAAAAAGGTTTCCCAGTTTTGTCTTTACCCGAATAAAGCGGAGCCCAAAAAGAGGGTTTTGTTCTTATTGTTATGTTTATGTACAGTCAAGGAAACTGTATCACGGTTTCATTTCTAATTGTCACGTTCACATTTCATACATCTGCTAAAGAAATCATCGTGAAATTGGTTGTGAAAAGGTTCTACCCTGGTACGCGACAGTTTCCTTGATTGTATATCCAAGTGTATCCTACTAACATATAAATGAGAAGGTTTATTAAGTTGATTAGATGTTTGGATGTGTGAATGTATCTTAGGGTCTCCCCAGATCTATCTATCTGTTGCGGGAGTTACGTTACACTACAACAAAGACAAAAAATGTTATTATTAATTAGAACTATAGTCTTATATTGTTAGAGGATAAAAGTCACACAGAATGATAATAAAAGGAGAATATACATAGCGAAGGAGGGATATGATAATATAAGGTTCAAAATAGCTTTACATTTTGGCTAGACTTGGCGTTGAAAAGGTTAGAAGACTGTGCCAAGTTTCTTGGCTATCGTGGTCTTTCCGAAAGCGCTGGTTTAAAAAAAACGTGTCAAAGAGCCGATAACGGCCTACCTACAGATTTGCATGCAATAGTTCTAATACAGACAAAATATTCCTTAAATTACATTAATTAAATAAGATACATTTATTCTACTCAATACAAAATTTTATATATGTCATGATTCCTCAAAATTAGAGCTTTATTTTTATAACTTTGCTTATCGTGATTCAACATGAGAATGTTACTGTTAACTGTTTACATTTAACATTTAAAACTCGCTCAATGTATAAAAACACTAGCTTTTGCCCGCGGCTTCGCTCGCGTGTACTATGAGTATTCCAAAGAACCAAGATATCAAGCAAGCAAGCATACCGGCTAGCAAGCAAGCAGGTCCACAATTGACCGAGAAATCGGTGAACATACCTACATAAAAAAAATCATAAAGTGGAATGCTTAACCTCCTCCTTTTTTAGAAGTCGGTTAAAGTGCCCTTTGCAGCCTACTTACAGTACTTATGAATTTTGAAATTTTAGCTTTCTACAACCAGTAAAACGCTAAATCCTGTTTTTTCCCGTTCCCGTAAGAATTTCGAGAAATGTTTTCTCAATGCTCCCCTACACTCCCCAAGGAACCCACTTGCCAAATTTCAGCTTTCTATGACCAGTAAAACGAAAAAGCCCGTTTTTCCCGTTCCCGTGGGAATTTTGGAAAGTCCTCTCTCAATGCTCCTCGACACTCCCCAAACAACCTACATGCCGAATTTCAGCTTTCTACAACCAGTAAAACGAAAAATCCCGTTTTTTCTCGTTCCCGTTGGAATTTGGGAAAGTCCTCTCTCAATGCTTCTCTACACTCTCCAAGATGATGAGATGGCTGGGCTGGGCTTTCTACGACCAGTAAAACGAAAAATCCTGTTTTTTCCCGTTCCCGTGGGAATTTTGGAAAGTCCTCTCTCAATCCAGCTCTACACTCCCCAAGGAACCCACTTGCTAAATTTCAGCTTTCTATGACCAGTAAAACGAAAAATCCCGTTTTTCCCGTTCCCGTGGGAATTTTGGAAAGTCCTCTCTCAATGCTCCTCTACACTCCCCAAACGACCTACATGCCGAATTTCAACTTTCTACGACCTGTAAAACGAAAAATCCTGTTTTTACCGTTCCCGTAGGAATTTTGAAAAGTCCTCTCTCAATCCAGCTCAACACTCCCCAAACAACCTACATGCCGAATTTCAGCTTTCTACGACCAGTTAAACGAAAAATCCCGTTTTTTCCATATCCCATGGGAATTTATAATTACTTACATCTATGCCAAATTTGAAGAGTCTAGTAATTATAGTTCATAAGATCCCGTTGAACTGAATATATAAATCCCGTTTTTTCCTTATCCCGTGGGAATTTTGAAAAATCCTGAAATTGATGTTTTAAATAATGTAATACCTACTTGTGTATCAAATTTGAAGAGTCTAGTTATTATAGTTACTGAGATAGGGTCACTCGGAATCGAATATATAAATCCCGTTTTTTCCCGTTCCCGAGAAAATTCCCAAAAATCCTTCCTTAGTGGATGCCTACATTGTATAAGGTATCTATGTGCAAAATTTCAAGTCTCTAGGTCCAGTGGTTTGGGCAAAACCTTAAAAACGACACCCATATTGATATTTAGACATTTTAACCCCATCGCACCCCATCCAGGGAGATGGTATTTTACGTCTGCCACGTCGGATTTTAAAACCGTTGTTGTTTTCATAACCAGCGACCCGATAAACCATAGAAACAACACCCATGTTGATTTTCAGACTTTGTTACCCCTTACCCCCCTTTTAGGGGTTGAATTCTCAAAAAACCTGAAACATGTGTTTACTCATTTATTATTAGGAGTACTTCTGTGAAGTTTCGAATAAAATAATCGAACTAATCTTGTTTCCCCATACAAACTTTGAACCCCCTTTTCACCCCCTTAGGGAGTGAATTTTGAAAAATCCTTTCTTAATGCACCCCTAGACCTTAAAAGGAACCTACATGCCAAATTTGGTATCTCTAGGCCCAGTGGTTTGGGCTGTGCGTTGATATGTCAGTCAGTCAGTCAGTCAGTTTCTTCTTTTATATATTAAAGATTATTTGATTAATAGCTCGTACAGCAACGAGTAAAACTTATCATTTGGCAAACATGTTCATGATAATGGCAATGCATTTATATATTGTAATCGCCATATGGTAACAATTTTTGATGTTTGGTGTAATGCTTATTTCTTCCAAGTGATGTGTAATATGGCGTCACGCGGTCGAGTGATAATTACGATTGTGATATTACTCGCATTACTTACACATTTCTATTATACGCACGGTTAGGGACCGGGGTCACGTACCAAAGGTCAAGTATTAAACAACTACCTTACCTTCGCCTACGCGCGGACACTTCTTCTGCAAAGGTTAAAGGATGTACGGTCGGGATAGCTACTTCTAAACGGCTCTGAATCTCGTCTAATACCTGGTTTACACTCGCGTACGAGTGGCGAGGCGAACTGCGGGACGAGCCACGAGACGAGAGTGTGAACAGGCGCGCCTCGCGCCTCGTCTCGTGATTTGCCTTGATTTTGAGGCTCGCGTCCGGAGCGAGACGACGAGCCGAGGCGCGAGGCGAGGTTACGAGGCGAGAGTGTAAATCAGGTATAAGAACTAGATTTTACCCGTTTTTACCCGACTGCGAAGAAGGAAGGGTTATGTGTTTGACCCGTATGTATGTTTTTGTTTGTTGGGTTTCTATTCATCACATACAATTTGTTCAAATTCAAATATAATTATAGCATGGGCATAACGTGTATTCTGTAAGTAGGCCGCAAAGGGTTTTTAACATGTAACTTTTTTTTAAGTACCAGCGCTTTCGGAAGGACCATTCATTGCCAAGAAAAATGCGCCGAATGAAACATGGCTGAATTTTTCAAAGGAAAATATCTATTCTATTCTATCTATACATATAATAAATCTGTAACAAGTCGGTGTCTGTACATTGAAGATATTTGAGAAAAACTGTCACTAGGGCTATTTATTAGCGCAATAGAACCCAAAACAATGATTTTTAGAATAATTGTCTGTTTGTCTGTTTGTCTGTGCGTTTCTGCGCGCTAATCTCAGAAACGGCTTAACCTAGAAGGATGCGGTTTTCACTGATATGTTGGTATTTTCTTGGATTAACATTTAGTGTTTGTTTCATTTGAATCGGTTCACAAATAAGAAAGGTACGTCTATTTTAAGAATTTATCGAACAGGTTTTTTGTTTGAACGCGCTAATCTCAGGAACTACTGCTCTGATTTGAAAAATTCTTTCAGTGTTAGATAGCACATTTATTGAGAAAGGCTATAGGCTATATAATCATCACGCTAACACCAATAGGAGCGGAGCGGAGCGGAAGAATGTTTCAAAATCGGGGGTTTTTGAAGTAAAACTTCTATAGTCACGCTTGACTTGTGGTGAATGTGAACGCGGGTGTGCGGAGGGTTCGCTGGGGGGGGGGGGGTTGAGTGGGGAGTGCGGGGGGGGGTTGCGGGAGCGGGTAATTTTTTTATATCGAGGAACTAAGGAGAGCCATAATTGATGAAAAAGCCAATTTGTTAAAAAGCATAAGCTGCCCAAATTACTAATTCCACGCGGACGGAGTCGCGGGCAAAAGCTAGTACATAATATAATTAGATAATTAATTAAAAAAAAAAACAATTTTTCACCGTTAATGTATTAGGCACTGTGTCCACTAATAACAACAAATAGGTACATTAAAATATAGTAAAGTTAATAAAAAATTTTAAATAAAAAATAAAACCGCCTTCAAAAAACACCCAAAAAAAACTTGGAAATAAAAAAAATTTAAATAAAAAAGCATGAAAATATCTTTCTACTAATCTGTTTGAAGTTGGTGCCTCAGCACGAGCCAGCAGGAGTGTAGAAGCCCTATAATAGGTATGTAGGTAAGTTAGATTACTAGGTCCACTCCTGCTGGCTCGTGCTGAGGCACCAACTTCAAACAGATTAGTAGAAAGATATTTTCATGCTTTTTTATTTAAATTTTTTTTATTTCCAAGTTTTTTTTGGGTGTTTTTTGAAGGCGGTTTTATTTTTTATTTAAAATTTTTTATTTTTTTTCTTTTTAGTTGTTGCTAATGGCCTGGACTGGCACTCTTTACTGACTGTACTTTTTGCCTCTGGTTACCAAAGTACTTATCAAGACGAATCAAACGAGACCAAACTTGATGGGGTTATGTCGTTTTACTACGGAGTTCTTATGGTCACCATCCAACTTCATTGTCAGACCCTGGTTACCATCTAGGACCAAAGTACTCGTTGAGACGAGTCAAATGAGTCCGTACTCGATGGGGTAAGTGCCGTTACTTTATGGAGTAACTTTGGCCACCTTCCAGCTCCATCATCAGACCCTGGTTACCATCTGGGATCAAAGTGCTCGTCAAGACGTTTCAAATGAACCCAAACTCGACGGGGTTGTGTTGTTTTATTACAGAGTTTCTATGGCCACCTTCCAACTCCATCATCAGATTAGCTCCATGTCACAATAATATTGCATTGTCACCTGATTTACACATGCATGTAAAATATGAAATCAATCAGAAACCGGGAAGTGAGTCAAATTCAACTTGCAAGATTTGACCCGTTGAGGAGTTCCGTTGGCCATCTGCGGTCTTCTTCATCAGATCTAGTTTACCAAATGACACTTTATGAATGCAAATGCTCGATTTGTCACTGAAAATACTAAAATCGCTTTACATTTCCCTTGAACTTTTGAAGAGTTCCTTCAATTCCTCATGGATCCCATCATCAGAACTGGATTCCGGTAACAACGGGACCAACCTTGAAGCATATGCTTTCAAACAACGAAAGAATTTTCCAAATCGGTTCATAAATGACGGAGTTCTGAGGTAACACAAGATAAAAAAAAAAAAAAAAAAAACACAACCGAATTGAGAACCTCCTCCTTTTTTTGAAGTCGGTTAAAAATTAAAGGGGGTCGTCATACATGAAACGTGTTTTTTTTCAGTGTTTTAAACTCGGTCTTTATAATGGCGTAAGTTACCCGAAATTTTCATCGATTATGTATTTCTGTGGCCGGTACAACAAAAAATAGTAGAAATATAATTATATTAAATATTAAGGAGGGTCCTATTAACCAATACAAAATGATCTCACACTGCGTACATTTTACTTAGAAGCAGGGTTTTGCTAACGCTGGATTATTATAGTTACGGCTGTTTACGGCGTATATTTTGACATGACCTCTAGTTGCAGATATCTGGGGTTTGGAGGCCCGGTGACCTGACATACGGGTGCCCCTAGTGCAGGCACCAGTCTCCACCGCACAAGTCTTGTAACTATTTGCAACTTGTAATGTAAAAAATTATCGACTGTATTTCCTGGAACTGTGGTCGATTAAATAAATGCTTTTATTATTATTATACCTTAAAATGTATAAAGAAACCTCGGTACGCGAATCCGACTCGCACTTGGCCGGTTTTTTTCTTGTAGAGCTAAACCGGACTTAAAGCACACAATTTTTTTGTTTGTCCACAATTCCTAACTAAAGGCGATCTTATTCCAAATAGCTAAGATAAATCTCTGAGCCACCCAACGGCATAAGTTTGCCTCTAACCGTAACATTTAGGGATCGTAAGATAGACCGCGATAGGCCTTTAGGACTAACTTGTAATAAAGTTTAGGTTCCTAAATCGATGAGACTGCAGAACTCGGAATCGGGAGGCTACATTTTTATTGAGCAATAACGAAAGGACAAAAACAAGCTGTTTCGTCAGCTTTGCTGTTAGAATAAATCATTATACTTATACAAGCTAGCTGTTGCCTGCGATTTCGTCTGCAAACAATTCGTTTATCGCTATCCCGCGGGAACTATGCAATTTTCCGAGATAAAAAGTATATGTTCCGGGGTAAGAGGTACCTAAGTCATCATCATCATATTTTTAGGGTTCCGCACCTCGAAAGGAAAAAGCGGAACCCTTATAGGATCACTTTGTTGTCCGTCCGTCCGTCCGTCGGTCTGTCAAGACCCTTTTTCTCAGGAAGGCATGGAGGTATCAAGTTGAAATTTATATCAAATATTCAAGTCAACTGTCCCTTGGAGCTGTGAAAAAATCAAACTTCTAAGCCAACTCAATCAAAAGATACAGCCATTTATGCCGCAAATTTTCGACACTCGCAAGGGAATCAAAACCTACAGGGTACTTCCCGTGAACTCAGAATCTTGAAATTTTATACGAAGCAATGTCTTATAGAACAGATAAAGGGAAAATTGCGAAAAACATTTTTTTTTGTCTGTCTGTCTATATCAATAACCAATCTACAATGATCCCACACTGCGCACATTTTGCTTAGGAGCAGGGGTCTGCTAAGACTGGATGTTATAGATACATATAAATTTGTACGGAACCCTCGGTGTGGGAGTCCGACTCGTACTTGGCCGGTTTTTTAACCAACTTCAAAAAAAAAGAGGAGGTTCTCAATTCGTCTGAATGTTTTTTTTTTGTATAGATATGCGACCTGACCGTGCGGTCCACGCGCTCAGATCGCACGCACACGCAATATATTGAGACTGACAATGATGTTGTTCATATACTTCATACATAATGCGGGCTGTGTTCAATTTGACCTGACCGCGACCGCAGAACGCATCCAGTGTGACAAATCCTTAAACTACGAAGACCAAGAAGACCAGATGGCCTAGTGGTTAGAGAACCTGACTACGAAGCTTGAGGTCCCGGGTTCGATTCCCGTGTCGGGGCAGATATTTGTATGAAAAATACGAATGTTTGTTTTCGGGTCTTGGGTGCTTAATATGTATTATCCGTTGCTTAGTACCCATAACGCAAGCTTTGCTTAGCTTACTTTGGGACTAGGTCAATTGGTGTGAATTGCCACGTGATATTATTTTTTATTATTATTATTAAACTGTATGTGTGCCAAATTTCATCAAAATTCGACAGACTTTAAGCGTGAAAGAGTAAAGAGTTTGAAAGACCATAGGGTACGGCTTCAAACAAAAAATATAAATAAAGACAGCTATGTATTTTAAGGAAAACCCATGGGAAGTTAATTCAAATCTCGTAATAGAAATTTTTAAATTTACAAAAAAAATAACTAAGAAATGTTGAGCAACATTTATTTAGGTAAACTGTCATTCACCCTACTTTCCTGAAATTTTTTCAAGCTGGAATCGTAAATGAAACGTTGTTTTGAGCTTTTCTCGACTCTAAATACCTCTAACAACTAGGAGCGCTGTTAATCAATTACCCCCATTGTCTAAAACCAAGAAACAAGGAAAACAAAACTGCATTGTTCTTATTTCATTCCAGTTTAATTAACTTCGTTTTGTTTGATGGAAGACTCACGGCGACAGGTTATTGAGGAACACTGGGACTACGAAAATAGAAGAAAATGGATGAAATAGAATGTACGAGTGCCGCAAGGTCGTGGTACGGTCAAAATCAAAATCAAAATCAAAATGTTTATCCTGTAAGTAGCCCGCAAACAAGCTATATGCTTGTCACTTTTTATAAACTACCAGTCCCCTTGACATATTTTATGTCGAAAGAATATTGTACCACTAGCGGGTTCTTGGCACTGAATTGTGTTAATAACAAGTTGTTAAACGAAAATATTTTATTCTAGTCGACATTTATTTATTTATTTAAAAAAAAACATTGCACAGTATTACAGCTTAAGACTAATGCACTGTGCAATCATAATAAATTACAATGAAAGCTGAAAACATAACATTATAAACACATATAAAAAGGAAAATAAAAACAGGTCAAAAATAGCAATAAATTGTTATTGCTATAGATACACGAATGTTCATTGAACAGTGGACATACGCTCATACTTTTTGTACATGTTTGTAGATTTGTCGGTAAATCTTGACATGGGATCAAATCAGTTTTGCGTTTTGCGTAGTATTTTGTGGTTAACATACGCGACTATCTTTATATTATTCGCATGTAATTAACCCTTTGATGCATACGGTATCAAAAACGATACCATGTCTTTGCTTCGTTTCCTCACGATGTTTTCTTTCACCGCAAAGCTCATGGTAAGTCATCACGAGCAAGACACTGGTCAAATATTTTTGACTTGAGATATTGCGGTATATTGGATAAAGAAGAAAGAAAGAAAGAAAGAAAGAAAGAAAATACATTTATTTACAACATCACAAGACACAATATTATACAAAACAAAAAGGCAATACTAAAGCTAAAGATAGAATGTGTCATTGCGGTTGCAAATCGGACACTGGCTCAGCATAATGCTGAGGCGTTTAAAGTACCCCAGCGCTGATTTTCAGCCAGTACCGTTGGTGACACCCGGATCGCTGTTTAGATAGATAAATAAATAAATAAATGGATGACATGATGACTCGGAACCTGGATGGTATGTACGGAACCTAAAAATTAGCCCATTTTTCATTCGAACCCGAATGATTCCACAGCCCGTGTGCTACTTCCAAAAGTGTTTCAGGCATGCATATTGAATTATAACTTCTATCTGTCAACACCTCCACGAGTGAATTTGTGTAAAAAACTTACAATAATCCTTATTTAAACAATCTAAACAATGCCACAGAATGAAATCTATCTAACACAACTTCAAAACACTCCAAATATTTAACTTTTTAACATAAATAGTGCGTGTTTTCATATTTCTGTTACCAGCCGTTACTTAAATTCTTGCAATTCAAATTCAGTGAAAATTTAAAACAAACAATTTCAAGCGCCATCTAACGTTTATTCGTGAAACAGACTAGCACTCTAGTTGTCCGTCAATGCATTAACTGTTTTGAAAACAAAGCATCCTTGGAGCGCCATCTGCCGAGTTGATGGCAAACTAACTGACACCTTAGCGCCCTATAATGGGCATCGACCCTCTTAGAGTATTAGGGCTTGGCTTACCCTTGTAGTTTTGCTGCAAAAATTTATAGATGGCGCCACCAGTTACTTCGTGCCTTACTTATGCTGTATATTTGTAAAAATACATCGAGAAATTGTCAAAAATGCACTGCACCACCTACCGCTAGAGGGCTCTATGAGTATAAAAACGGAGAAGATAAAATGAAAATTAAATATACGATTATTGATATTGTTATTTAATATTACGAATAATTTAAATATAAAAGTTACCGCTAGAAAATACCACAAAATGACACTTTCCTGTGGCGGTTGTAATCAGATGATTACAAACAGAGAATACCTAACTTGTACACAATGCAAAAATAGCTACGATCTAGAATGTGCGAATGTCCCTAGCTGCCGTTTCTACAACATAATGGACGCGGAACGCAAAAATGCATGGATATGCCCAACATGTAGATGTAAAATGCCTAAGACGAATAACATTAATACCCCTGTGCGATCAGGAGAGATAGAACTACTCGATCAATCTGAAATAGACAATGTTACTCAAAGGAAAAAAAGTAAGAAAAATGATAGCATTATTAATACTACTGAAGACCTGAGTTTTCTTGGTGACACTGTTTGTACTGATATTCCGACATCAGGGATACAAACAGAATTTACACTGCAAAATCTGAGCGAGTTAATTTCTAACCAATTAAAGGAAAACAATAAGTCTATAATATCGGAACTGAAAAATGTACTAGAAATTGAAATTAATAAAGCTATAAATAGCCTGAGAAATGAAGTAAAAAAGAAACGAATGCCCTATTCTTGCAGAATGATTTAAGAAAAACTGATATGGAAAAGATAAACTCTAAGCTGGAAAATTTAGAGAAAGAAAATAATAAATTAAAAATTGAAATAACCAAACTAGAAACCAAAATTAAAACGTCAAATATAAATGACAAGCCCGAAATTAATAAGAAAAAAATTGTGATATACGGCCTTGTCGAATATTATGACGAGCCGAAATGCAATGTACATGATAGAATTATAGACATGTCTCGAGAACTTTTGAACCTTGATTTACTAGGTTACGTAGAAGACTTTTACAGAGTGGGAAAAAATAAACACAACAACCGACCCCTAGTCGTAGAACTCCTTAGTAAGAGAATGGCAAATTGCATCTTTGACACAAAACATCTTTTGAATGGCTCGGGTGTGTCAATTTCGGAGTTTTTGGATGCAAATGCTCGAAAAACCAGAAACACCTTAAGGGAAGCAATGCTGTCTGCCCGAAAACAGGGCCAGCACGCGATAATACGTAATAACGAGCTGATAATAAATGGTAAACATGTAACTTTGCAAGAAATAATTAATACTCACATAGACGCTACACCTATAACAAGCCACGACAAACACTTTGCAGCCCAAAATGTTACTCAACCCCTGAAACATAACTACGAGACTAGAAATCGTACATTTCGAAAGTAAGATCCAACAAATAAATATAATGTTCCAAAATTTCCAAAGTTTATATAACAAAAGAGACATATTAGAGGCTTACATTGATGACAATAGGACATTCCAAGCAATATGCATCACAGAATCATGGCTCTCATGTGAAAAGATGGACATGGTACAAATCAGCGGTTACAAATTTGCAGCATCCTACTGTCGAGAGACTCGCGTGGGAGGCGGCGTCTGCATCCTGTTGCAGCACCACCAGGAGAGCATAGAAGTAACAGATATCAGTGAAATGTCAATAGAGTACGTACTGGAAGTTTGTGCAGCGGAGCTCCCCCTACATAAAGTGTTGCTAATAACTATGTATTGGAATAGAAGAGAGGAGGATCAATTTTATAAACAACTTAAGAAAATTTTGATCTACGCTAATAAAAAATACAGTAAACACAGAATAATTATCGGGGGGGATTTTAATATAAACATTTTAAAACAAAATCCTAAAACAAGTAAATTCTTAGATTTTATGTTAGAAAATAATTATACCCAACACATTAAAAACCCAACTCATATTACACCAACTGCCTCCACGTGTTTAGACCTTATATTTACTAATTTCATTGATCAAAATGTTTACACAAAAACAGAAAATTTTGGCTTTTCAGACCATATCGGAACTACAATCCACTTAAAATTGCCAGATAAATGCCAGAAACCATGTACTTGGTATACGGAAAAAAGATTTTTTAACCTCAAAAATATTGAAAACTTTCGGAAAAAGTTAAATGAAGTAAATTGGCATAACATTATAAAATATGAAAAAAATATAAACGAAAATTATAAAGCTTTTCATGAACTATTAATAAATATTCTGAACGAATGTATACCAAAACAAAGAGTAAAATTAAAATCATCATACAAAAAATATTGGTTAACTGTTGGTGTAAAACAATCCTGTAAAAATAAAAGACTATTAAAAATATTAACAACAAAAACAAACAACGATATACTAAAACAACATTACAAAAAGTATGAAAAAATATTTAAAAAAGTTATTAACACAGCAAAGAAAATACAGTACATTAATAAAATGGTAAGATCTCATAACAAAATAAAAACAATGTGGAGCATCATAAATGACCGTACAAATAAAAAACTTAAAAAGGACAAAAATAATATAAAAATACAAATAAATAATACCTTGATCACAGATCCTAAAATAATATCAAACGAATTTAACAACTTTTTTGCATCCGTAGGCGAAACAAAAGTGAGAAATTGCAATGATCCAACCGCGCCACGAGCGCGTGGCCGGCCGGTGCTGCATCCCGCTGAAAACTCCATGTTTCTCCGCCCCACAAACCCTCAGGAGGTCCACAAATATATCCGGAACCTTAAAAACAAAAATAGCCACGGAATAGATGAACTCCCACCGTCCTTATTCAAATACTGCGCCGACCAACTTGCTATACCTTTTTGTGACCTGATAAATCAGTCTTTTAATGAAGGTGAATTCCCAGACCTTCTTAAAAATTCTATAATCAAGCCGATACATAAGAAGAACAGTAAAATAGATTTGAGCAACTACCGGCCAATTGCACTTTTGCCTACAGCTTCCAAACTCTTTGAAAGAGCTATGTGTGACCGTGTCTATGCCTTCTGCGAGAAATACAATATTTTTGATGAATGTCAAAATGGGTTCCGTAAAAAAAGATCAACCACCCTCGCAGTATTTAATTACATGCAAAAAATATTAGATACAATAAATAATAAGAAATACGCGATAGGAATACTATTAGACATGTCTAAAGCTTATGACAAAGTTCAATATGACATACTACTAAACAAATTATATGGAATAGGGATTCGCGGATTGGCTCATAAATGGTTTCAGTCCTATCTTAAAGAAAGACAGCAATACACTGAAATAGAGTTTTATGACACAAACACAGGTGAAATATCTAAAATCAGGTCAGAGTGCAAGACAATTAATTCTTCTATTCCGCAGGGAAGCGTAATCGGGTGTCTCTTGTTCATTTTATACATAAATGACCTTCCAAAGAACATGCAAGAGCCATGTGTATTATTTGCAGATGATATATCACTCATCACAACATGTGAAAACAACAAGAATAACACTATAAATCAAAAACTAAAACTAATATTATATACTACTTCAAACTGGCTCTCCGAACATAATTTGGAAATAAATTATACAAAAACTAAAATTATGTCATTCCATCCCTACCAAAAATCTCCGTTAAATATAAATTTTAGCTATAACAACGTACAATTAGAAACCGTAAAACACTTTTCACTGCTCGGATTAGTTATAGATACACACATTAATTGGAAATCACATGTAAAAAAATTAAAATCAAAATTATCTAAGTTTGTTTATGCACTATATGAAATAAAAAAAACTACTGATTTGCACACAGCACTTGGCGCCTACTATGCGTATGCGTACGCCTGGCTTAGCTACGGCGTCATTCTGTGGGGTAATAGTACCGATGCGCAAACCCTTTTTATCTTACAAAAAAAACTAATCCGTATTCTTGTAAATATAAAAAACACAGAGAGCTGCAAACCTCACTTCAGGCACCAAAAAATTCTTACTCTGCCATGTATGTATTTACTAGAAATATGTAAATTCGTACGTAAATATCCGAACTTCTTCAAAAAACGACAGGACCTGCCCTTAGTATATTCTCTAAGACACAAAAATAGACTAATTTTACCTCAATCAAAACTTAAAATCCTTTCAGCTAGTACGCAAATCATGTCAGTTAAAATATATAACAAATTACCGAATATTATACAGAATGAAAACAATGAAAAATTATTTATAAGTAAACTTAAAAAATTTACGTTAGAAAAAAGTTACTATTCCATAAATGAATACCTAGATGATAAGTTATAATGTAAAATAGATATAAGTAAATATACGAAATAGGTACATGCAAATTATAAATGTATAAAATCTAGTTATAAGGCTGCCCTCTCGTCACATGTTTGCTGTGCCCAACAGGGTCCATGATGATCTAAATTGTACCCTAATTTAACACATGTAACACACATTATGGAAAAGCAATAAAAATTTGAGTATTTGAGTATTTGAGTATTTGAGCCCCACGTACGAGTAAAGTGTAATATTTTTTCAATTTTTCGCCGTAATCGGATCCAATTTGGTCCCACACCGCTCGATACCTCATTCGCCCACGATGGTTTTTATTTTTTGTTTGGATACCTAGTTGGGTGTAACGTGTTAGGAAAAGGGAAAATGGCGGCTAAGGTGCGTGGTGGATTCGAACGGGAATGTTGCCTCCCGTAATTGGATAGAAATAAAGGTCAAGTCTAGTAGACTAGGCAGTGCCGGACCTCCTGGAGCCGGAGTCCTGGGCGTCCTCAAAACGTTTGTTTGTTCCCCTGATCAAATCCTAAACAAGACTTTAAAAATATGCTTAGTACCAAATTATATATGTTTGAAAGAAAGAAAGAAAGAAAGAAAGAAAAACATTTATTTTATAACAACAATAACACATACACAGGCAAAAATAAGAGTACAAACATACGTATAGACATAGACATAGAAATGTACATATTAGTGCTGCTACAAAAAGGGACCCGGCTCAGCATGTTGCTAGTTAAAAACCAGTACTGGTCTTCCGCCGGGCCACAGTACCTACAGCAACATCACGGAAGGCCACACAAAACAGACACAAATTATATAATTATTATAAAAAAAGAAAAACATATCATTCTAACATAAAACTATCTGACTACGGAACCCTAAAAACTAAACATTCAAGCATTCAAGGCTACCACAGACCGAATTGTTTGATGCTGCCTCATTCAGCTTTGCCAACCCGGGCCTTTCAACGGCTTCGTCCACCGCGCTGAGACTCTAGGTTCATCATCATTGTCATTATTTCAACCGAAAGACGTCCACTGCTGAACATAGGCCTCCCCGAGGCTCACCAAACAGATCGGTCTCGTGCCATCCGCATCCAACGCGATCCCGCAACCTTAAACGGGGGCTAAATTCAGGCTCAGCCCAAACCAGTGATTTTTGGCGTTCCTGAATAGCAGTTCTTCCTTATCCTCTCGCAAACGATCGAATTACCGCTCGAAAACCGTGTTGGGCCGTTTCTGAATTAAGCCCCAGGTCGTCACTCCTATACCTACATTACACTGCGTCTGCCTATACCTACACTGCGTCTTCCGTTCCGTGGACGCCACTCGAGAACCTTTTTGCCCCATCGGCCATCAGTTTTACGAGCTGTGCTCTGGTCACTGCCACTTGAGTCTGGCGATTCTTCTAGCTATGTCGGTGACTTTAGTTCATGCGCGGCTTTCATTATTTCTAATGTGGTTCCGCAAAAAAACTCCGAGCAAAGCCCTCTCTATCGCCCTCTGAGTGAGTTTGAGCTTTCTTATGAGGCCCATCATTAGCGGCCACGTCTCATTGCTATAAGTCATCATTGGCAACACACACTGGCCAAAGACTTTTGACTTGAGACATTGCGGTATATTCGAATTGCTAAGAGAAGAATTACTAAGAGACTAGGTTGGTAGAAAATATTTAAATCAAAATAAAAGAGTAAGTTTCAATGTATGAAAATATTTTAAAAAATTGTAGTAATGATAAATTTCAAATGTAATTTCGCACATGAATTCCGAAGAACTCAGGAGGTGCGAGCATGGGCTCGAACCCACCACCCTCTGCTTGAGAGGCCATATGAATTTGTGAGTATAGTTTGGCAACATCGACTATATACTTGTGTAGGCATATGAAGTGACCGACGTTAGCAAAAGATAAAGTTACCAATTAGTATAATTGTTTGGAACCCTAATTCGTATTCCCTCCTGTTCTATTTTAGACCAGCTCGGGATACACTGTCACCTAATATTGCATTCATGTTTAGAATATTAAGACGTGGAGTTGGACAAAAAACTTGAACTTCTACAACCGCAGACAACATTACTAAATTAACATAAAAAAGTGCGAGTCTGACTGATAGAAAGGTGCCGTGCCTCCGTACAGTGTTTTAATTTAAAAATAACATGTACCTATGCAGCTAACACAAGTTGTGATAAATGTTTTCCAACTATAAACTTAAAGACCTTGTACGTATAAGTGTATATATATAGAACTAATAATAATATGGAACTTAAATCATTTCTTAGTATATTGAACGTCAATTTCTCTACATTAGACAATGTTACTACTACATGCAAGATGATTTTTTGAAGGCATTTATTTGTGTGATGAGCACGAATATTTGTTATTATTATGGATGTTTTCTATGTATTTAAGTATTTATTTATCTATATAAGTATGTTTATCGTCGTCTAGTACCCATAGCACAAGCTTTGCTTAGTTTGGGACTAGGTCGATTTGTGTAAGATTGTCCCCTAATATATATATATTTTTTTTATATTTATCTTTCTAAAGTCCACCTTTAGATTAAGTGGGCATTTCGAAAATGGGTTTTCTAAGCCTAACTCTAAAATGAGAGAAAATAACCGTTCGAGTTGAACTTCACGAAAATGGATGCCAATAACATCGCGTTGAACGCCTGTCGATCTTGGAAGCATAATTTTTGTGTTGCTGTGAGTTTGCTATAATTTTGCGATTGAGTTTGTTGGTCACACACTTTTTTTTGTTCGGCTGAGGACATGCCAAAAGTTAAGGGTCATCCCATCATCATCATTATCATGGTGAAGGTGGCGGGAACGCGGATGCGGATGGCGCGGGGCCGATCTGTTTGGTGAGCCTTGGTGGCTATGTTCAGCAGTGGACGTCTTTCGGCTGAAATGATGAACGATGATCATCATCCCAGCCTATTTTAGGTCCGTCCCACTGCAGGGCACATGCCTCCTTTCAGAATGATAGGGCTTGCGCCGTAGTTCCCACGCGGGCCCAGTGTGGATTGGGAAGTTCACCCACACCATTGAATTTCTTCGCATGTGTATGCAGGTTTTCTCACTATGTTTTCCTTTACCGTAAATGCTCATGGTTAATTACAAATGTAATTGCGCACATAAATTCCGAAAAACTCAGAGATGTGTGTATGTGTGTGTGTGTGTGTGTGTGTGTGTGTGTGTGTGTATGTGTGTATGTGTGTGTGTGTGTTTGTGTGTGTGTGCGTGTGTGTGTGTGTGTGTGTGTGTGTGTAAATAAGTTAATAAATACAGGGTTATTTGTAATTCACTAGCATCCTTTTAACCCTAAACTCCTACCACTTAAACAAATGTTTTTTGTTTTACGGCTTTTGTCATAACTTAATATTTTTGGTGTAATAACGTTTTTAAAATTTGAGATTACTTCTTATTACACGCTTTATATTAGCTTCACCTGTATGTTTGTATGTTTGTATGTTTGTATGTTTGTTTGTAACCCACTCCTTAGGGCGCGATTTTGACCCACTTCCCGGTTTCCGATTGAGCTGAAATTTTGCACATATGTGTAAATTGGATGACAATGCAATATTATTGTAACATGGAGCTGATCTGATGATGGAGCTGGATGGTGGCCATAGGAACTATGTAATAAAACAACACAATCCCGTCGAGTTTGGTCTCGTTTGATTCGTCTTGACGAGCACTTTGATCCCAGATGGTAACCAGGGTCTGATGATGGAGCTGGAAGATGGCCAAAGGCACTCCACAATAAAACGACACAACCCCATCGAGTTTGGGCTCGTTTGATTCGTCTTGACGAGCACTTTGATCCCATATGGTAACCAGGGTCTGATGATGGAGCTGGAAGATGGCTAAAGGCACTCCACAATAAAACGAAACAACCCCATCGAGTTTGGGCTCGTTTGATTCGGTTTGACGAGTACTTTGGTCCTAGATGGTAACAAGGGTCTGATGATGGAGCTGGAAGGGGGGTAGGTGGCGGGGTGGGGGGAATGGGGTATGGGGTAAGGGGGTCGGGGGTTTAGAGGGTTGGGGGTTAGGGGTTGGGGGGGGGGTTTACGGGAAATAGGGTGGGGGTGTTGGGGGGTTCGGGGGTAAGTGATTTTGTGGGGTTGTGGGAAATGGGGAGGGGGTAAGAGGCCTAGATGGTAACAAGGGTTTGATGATGGAACTGAAAGGGGGGGGCGGTAGGTGGCGGGGTGGGGTGTGGGAGGGGTTGGGAGGAAGGGGAGGGGGGGTTCCGGGGGTTTGGGGGGTTCGGTGTTACGGGGGTTGGGTTTAGGTGGTTCGGGGGTTTGTAAAATGAGGAGTGGGTAAGGGGGGTTTAGGAGATTGGGGGTAAGGGTGTGGGGTTTGGGGGGGTTTGGGGAAATGGGGTGGGGGATGTTGGGGGGTTGGGTTTAGGGGGTTTGGGGGTTGTAGGTGAGGGGGTAAAGTTAGAAAGAAAAAAGATGCAACTAAAAAATAGAAAATAAATAATAGTTAAAAAAAACTAAAAAACACGCTTTAAAAAAGAAAAATAAATTTTAATAAATTTCAATTCACTATTCTTATAGTGCAGTAAAAAATCTTAATAAGCAATTATTATATTGTTATATCCAGATCAAAATTTGTAAGCAATTCTAAATATTGATAAAATAAATAATAATAGTTAAAAATATTTTATTGTAAAAAAAGCGTGGGGTGCTTTTTAAGATGTTATCAAAATGATAATCCTTGACAATTGACACCATGCACCCCACGCTTTTTTTACAATAAAATATTTTAAACTATTATTATTTATTTTATCAATATTTAGAATTGTTTACAAATTTTGATCTGGATATAACAATATAATAATTGCTTATTAAGATTTTTTACTGCACTATAAGAATAGTGAATTGAAATTTATTAAAATTTATTTTTTATTTTTTAAAGCGTGTTTTTTAGTTTTTTTAATTTTTACGATACTCTGTGTATTTGTATGGAAAAAAAGTGCTTTATTTTAAAAAGTCGTAAAACAAAAAACATTTGTTTGAGTGATAGGAATTCAGGGTTAAGAGGATGTCAGTGAATTAAAAATAACCCTGTATATAAATGTGTGGTTGTGTTTATAATTTCAATGGATCATACGCGTTTACGTTGGGGTGTTGTGATGTGTGAAATGTTGGAACTTAGATCTCACAAAGTATAATAATCGGTTCCAAACAGAAAAAAGCCTATTTAAGTGCAAACTTCTTTTTTGTATACTTGTGCTTTTTGGGTTTCGTACACAAAGGGTGCCAAAACGGGAGATTGCAATAAAATAGAAAAAAATCTAGAAATAATGTCTACGTATTACCTATATAATTTCAAAAATTGATTCCTTGAGGATTATATTTGTAAAAAACTACATATTAACACTGACAGGTATCTATACTAAAAACTTAATTATTTTCTAAAGAAAGTATTTTTTTTATATAAGAGGTGGCAAACGAGCAGACGGGACACCTGATGGAAAGCGATCACCGTCGCCCATGGACACCCGCAACACGGGGGGCATCACAGGTGCGTTGCCGACCCTTAAAGTGGCGTATATTTTACCAAAAAAAGTGACTTAAATGACTTATGCTCAGTCCCTCTAGCTTAGGGTTGCCATAAGTGTGGGGACTCAGACCGGGACATTTAAAGACAAACTAGTAAAGGTAGAAAAAAAGGAACTTTTATTACAGCAATAGGTAACTTTAAAGGTTTAGTCCTTGCCTAAACACAAAACAACTTTTAACACAGCTATTCAATGCCAGCGAGTTTTTTACTTTTTTTTTAGGGTTTTCTGTTTGTTGACGCTTTTCGCTATAGTGGTGAAAATGCACATTATCGGCTACGAGCGCAGCGTGTAGCATGGGCTGCCGCTAGATATTACTGTTTACCAAGTCCAGCCCTCTATTAAATTACTATGATTTTTAAACCGGGACAATTTGCTTATCGGCCGGGACGCCGGGACACCATGCTTCAAACCGGGACATGTCCTGGCGTACCGGGACGTATGGCAACCCTACTCTAGCTATATACTAACATCGAAAGAGCGCACATTGTAATGGAATAAAAAAATCAAACCCTTGCCAACAAATCACAAGACGGTGCGCAATTTAAAACTTAATATCTTTAAATGATGATTTAAATTGCGAAACACATTAAAATTATAAGAGCCAAATGAATAATATTGCACGTCCGAAATGGGAAAGTTGTTGAAAGGATTTCAACTATAAATGCTACCACAAATTTAATGTGCACATTTTGACAATGAACTTTTATTTTTCTTAATGTATATAATTTATTGAATCAGGCGTTACTTTACAGAGGTCCATTATCAATGAACTGAAACAATTACTTTGCTCACCTGCCTTACAAGGTGGCTTAACGGAAATAAAAAACAGTGTACATAAATTAAGTATTTAAAAAAACTAAATCTAGAGTTCTGTGACAAGTACTAATAATATCTTAATAAAATTATAATGTACATGACATTGATAGTGTACACATAAAAATAAATAAGTACTTCTTAACCTATTTATAAAATATCTTTTAAATTTTACATTCCAATATTTGACGACCAAATCCTCAAAAGCTAGATATCACATTTTAGTCGATTTATTCGCAATATTATTATTTAACTTTTGCGATTCCCACTCATAAAAACAGCCACTCTTGGGACCTAACCATACAACAAATAAAAAAAATATATCAAAAAAATTTACTTAACACAAATCTGCGTCAGTGGAAAACGAAAGGGTTACTTCGACGTTTCGATCACAGTCTACTAGTATTACAAAATAAATAAACAATACGTGGATTAAATTCAGGTATAGAAGTAGTTATTCGTTATAGAAAGAAAGAAAATACATTTATTTACAACAACACAAGACACATAAATATTTTAACAAAAAGGACAATACAAAGGCTAAAAATAGAGTGTGTCATTGCGGTTGCAAATTGGACACTTATCGTTATTGGGCGTTTATAACACCCATTATAATATTAAGCGGGAGCTATTTCTCTTTCCTAGCAGCGTCTCCTCTAAGATATTACTAACATCAGTCTTTGGATCGAAGAAGAATAAATCGGTCGATTAAAATTATTAACCTAATATATATTAATCTGTTGCGGTATCTCCACCACCGCCGCCACTATCGCCCCCTCCAGTGTCACCTCCACTATCACAAGTGCCGCCATTGCCGCCCCCACCACTGTCATATGTCGTTCCTCCTTCACCACTATCACATTTTCCACCATCATTACTATTACCATCTTTGGTCTCAGATCGAAAACCAACATCACAATGTCTGTTCTGACTTTCATGTCGCGACCCATCAGAAATTCCAGTGGCTTCCGAATAACTAGGTGGCATTTCATTGACTATTGTGTGGGTTGTGGTCCAGCCGTAGGTATTGACGGTGGTATCATTGTCTGTTGAGCTGGTAGTTGTATTGAAATCATTAGTATCGAAACCAAACGGTGGATCGTCATTTACCATCTCATTGTACGCTGTTGTATTTCGAGTCACTCCAGAGCCAAATGTTGATCTGTTTGCCCCAAAGGTTGGACCACTTCGGTTCACCCTGTTATGAGTTGGACCATCCCGATTCACCGTGGGAAACCTTCCTTGCTTCTTCGCAAAGCAAAGGCAGAGGCAAAAGCAACCACAGAATATTGTAAACGAGACCTGAAAAATTAGAGTTTTTGTAAAGTATGGTCTTGAAGTATTATGTTATTGTTACTCGTAAGTGTTACTTGGCTAAATTATGCAGTAGTATACACAACACCCTGTTAGGAAACAAAAATGATAATTCCCAGACTATTTTAATTCTAATTACATATTAATAACTACATATTAATTTATTACATGGATTTGGTAGATGATTGTTGTCATAAAAAAAAAACTTATACTAATAAAATATGATATGAATTTAATGTCATTTTCTAAATATAATTAAATTAAATCTTAGCATATATTTAGTAATGTTCAATGTCTAGTTTAATTATTGTTTATTATAAATACAATTATGTCATCATTCAACTATGTCTTATATATTGCCTTAAAATTAGTTTTATGAATAACATTTTATTATAGAACTATGTATGGGCATTTATTTTATTTCACAATTTATCATTTAAAAAGTCATCAATTTCATATTTACATTTTTCTACCAGTAATTTTCTTAATTATTTTTAAATACACAATACATGTCATGGTCGTTGGTTTCTGAGGAGATCGTTTCCGGTATTTTATTAGCATTTGTATGCATCGGTAATAAGGACCATTTTAAAACGTCGCTAGTTTTGTTTTTGGCATTAACAATTGTTTTTTATTTTATTTATGTGACCTAATTGTCTTTCTTGTCGTGAATAGGTTCGAATGTTTCCTGACAAACAATGCCGTTTCCAATATATATATCGAAGGAAGTGTTAGAATTTTTTGTTACATTAAGTGCTGACGACAGCTGTTAGGTATCCGAGTTAACTTAGTTAAATGTTTTTTTTATCCAAAATTAATTTAAAAAATCCTAGTTGTAAATTTTTGCATTCGGTCACATTCAAACTCCAACTTATGTGTGATTGACCAAACATACGTCAAAATGAAATTCAATTAATGTGGCATATCGTCACTACTTTGAAAAAATATCGTATCTCAAATCAATATGTAAACCAAACTGAACTTTATTGCACACTAAGTAAAGTTCAATTAGCCAGATTATCTATTTTGAGATACGAGCGTTTTTAAAGTAGTGACGATAATCTAACCGTTCAGATAAGATCAACTTATCATTATCAAGAAAAATCCGGAGTTGTCATTCATAGGAAATTGCACAATAATATAAACTAGGTACCTATTATTTCCGTGTAAAAAATTAGTAAAAAGTTAACATAGTTTGTTTATAAGAGAGTAATCTTTGACACTTTTGAATACTGTTTCACTAATAGTTATCAGAATTCTGTACTAACAATAATATTTCAAATGATTTATTGAATCAGGCGCTACTTTGCGGAGGTCCCATATCAATGAACTGAAACAATTACTTTGCACAATGATAGTTACGTTCATGTAAAAAATGTGTGTTCATGCAGTTCCTCTACCACTAAACTACACTGACGCGTTTCGAACTCAATCCTCGGAGTATCGCAACCATTCACTACGCTACCAAATGTTAGACTCTAAGATGTTGGAGTCTTACATACAAACATCTTCACAAACTTTCTCTTCTTTAATATTAGTAGGAAGTGTGATAGAACAGGCTTAATTAGCCTGGAGAAGTGTCCCACAGCTTTGCAAAGGCATTTCCCCGTTTTATCCATTCAATTTTGATCATATTATCAAACATTGTAGAATTACTCACCACAGTCAAAATTGTCGGTACAATAAAAAATGAATCCATATTTTTAGTAAATCTAACAGCACTTCAAAATAAATACCTAACAATATAATTTTTTCATGACCACAATTCGTCTAACACTTCTAAAAAAAGCAAAATTATGTTCTACTTTGAGGTTAAACGTATTGATACCGAAAATAGTAGCACTATCATAAACAAACTCTTACAACATAAAAAAAATATCGCTACCAATCTTAGACAACACAAATTCGTCTTTAATATCAACCGAATAGAGTTTAATTAGGAATAACAGCAGACCCCCTTAGCAAAAACTAACAACATAATCGAGCACCAACTGATACGAAGCTAACACAAGTTGTGGTTAATGTTTTTCAACTTGGCCTTACTTGTATGTAATAGTGTATAGAATTAATATGGAGCCTAAATCGTTTTTAGAATACAGAATGTTAATTTCTGTACAAAGAGATGTTACCATTATTTCATTCATATTCGTAAGTGTTTTAAGCCTACACTTATATTATAGCGTGCCACTTTGAGACACAGTGTTTTGTGTGTCACGACATTGTGTTGCCGGCCGCAGGATTGACGCATGATGTCATCCATGGATAAGAACCGTAAACTTGTTCAAGGTACATTACATTGCTGCATTTGATTGATCAGCTATAACTTGTTTCTCCGGCGATCCCGCAACGTAGTTTGCAGAATTTGACTTATCAATTGACTCCTTTCGGTAAATGCAGTTTATATAATAGGTCCGCGAGGAAATTTCAAGTTCTCCAGTAATTATGAAATCTATTTAATGAACAGAACAAAAAGAATAAATAAATAAATAAATATCACGGGACAATTCACACCAATTGACCTAGTCCCAAAGTAAGCTAAGTAAAGCTTGTGTTATGGGTACTAGGCAACGGATAAACATACTTATATAGATAGATACATACTTAAATACATATTAAACTTCCAAGACCCGAGAACAAATATTCGTATTATTCATACAAAGAGTTCTGTTAATCAGTTAATAGCACTCGCAGGCTACCAAGATACAGGCTCAGCCTAGTTTGGAGTCTGATAGATGTACCACATTTTTTGTAACAAGTGTTTTTTGGTAAATAAACTATTTTTTTTTTATCTGCCCCGACGCGGGAATCGAACCCGGGACCTCAAGCATCGTAGTCAGGTTCTCTACCTACTAGGCCATCTGGTCGTCAAATATAATTAGAACAAATGTAAAACTCTTTTTCTTTATCTTATGTGCTACAATAGTGTTTGATATTCAAATATATAAATTATTAAATTGAACTGTCCAATAATTTACACAAAGTTGATAACTTATGCTAAATACTCACACACACACACATACCGTATATGTAATTTAAATCTTAGATATAGTATATAATTTTTACTTAGATCCATTTGTGTCTTAGCCAAGGGAATCTTATTAGCTTTTCGCATCAATTATGTCAACTTGCATCGGAAATTGGTTACCTACGAAACAGGCTGAGCGTTACGTACATAATTTATATCACCTGCTTAAAATAAATACTAAAATAAATAAATAAATTTGAAAAATCTTATTATTGTTACTTCTGTTGTAAAAGATATTTATAAATAAATAAATAAATATTAGGGGACAATCTTACACAAATCGACCTAGTCCCAAACTAAGCAAAGCTTGTACTATGGGTACTAGACGACGATAAACATACTTATATAGATAAATAAATACTTAAATACATAGAAAACATCCATAACTCAGGAACAAATATTCGTGCTCATCACACTAATAAATGCCCTTACCGGGATTCGAACCCAGGACCTCTCGCTTCGTAGGCAGGGTCACTACCAACTAGGCTAAGGCGGTCGTTTATGTACTTACAATAAAGAAATTATGAATTATTATGAATTAAAGCTTAAGATTTGACTCGGCTATTTTTCACAGTACTACTTATCCAATCAACTTATTTTTGATTTGAAAACGTCATTGATTTTTTTATTACTAGCGATACAAGAACAATTATATACTACTACTAAGTATTTGAGTCATACACAGTCGTTCACGTATCTCTTGTGGACATAGCAAAAGTTAAGGATCTACACTGACGAGTAAAAATAAAGGGTCGGTTACAGAAATGACGATAACTACAAAACCCGCTGTGATAGCTTCTTCGAGTAAAATGAGTTTAGTAAAGTGTTTTATTCATAACAAAAAAAAGTTTATATCTCAAACAAAATACAAACTGAAATATAGATGCACAGAAAAAACCCCAGAAAAAAGACCAATGCTGGGAATCGAACCCAGGTCCTCAACAAAAAAAAAATACAAAAAGATACTTCATACCTAACTTGTTAAAAAAAGTTTAATTGAGAATAAGAGTCTTTACTAAACTCATTTTACTCGAAGAAGCTAGCTATCACAGCGGGTTTTGTAGTTATCGTCATTTTTGTAACCAACCCTTTATTTTTGCTCGTCAGTGTATTTTATATTTTATTTTCTATTTTTTAGTCTACATCGACGAAAAAGAAAGCGACGCGCACTATACAAATTTAAAATTTTGCAGTAGCGCCCAGTTTCCACGGCCTTAATAAATAATATAATAGCGACCGCTTTAGCCTAGTTGGTAGTGACCCTGCCTACGAAGTAGTGATGTGCCGAGTCGCTGTTTTGGTGGATCGAGTCGACTCGAGTCATTTTATGTGATATTCGAATCCTGACTCGATTCCGTGACTCGAGTCAGTACGATTAAAACTTATAAGTTTTACTTCACCAAAATACTTCTCGATCGCGTTTACGTAAAAAAATCAATTACTAGGGAAACATGGACAGCGTCTCCGCGGCCGCGCGTCCATGTTTACATAGAATTGAAATTTTTACGTAAACGCGATCGAGAAGTATTTTGGTGAAGTAAAACTTATACTAAGCGTACAGTTAATAATAATATGTTATTCGAATCCTGACTCGATTCCGCGATTCGAGTCCAGTGAAGACCTACTCGAGTCTATGTTTGGTACTATTCACACTACTGTAAACAAACAATTAAATTCACTCACGGTAATAGTTTACTGACGCAAAACAATTCTATCAAAACAAAAAGTTGCAGGTTCAAACTTGTATTATTATGCCGCGTCTTCACTTCATACTTCATTCATTGCTTGTAAAAAGAGATTGAATTCAAGCGAGTCAATCTGACTCGAATACTAGACTCGAGTCAGCGAGTACGAAACCGATTACCTCTGACTCGAGTACCGAATCGAGTCTGGCGTACTCGAATCAAAATATTTTTGTACTCGAGTAGTCGAGTCCTAAGCAGGAATAGAGTCTGACTCGAGTCAAGCCGTACTCGGCACATCGCTACTACGAAGCAAGAGGTCCTGGGTTCGAATCCCGGTAAGGGCATTTATTTGTGTGATGAGCACGAATATTTGTACCTGAGTTATGGATGTTTTCTATGTATCTAAGTATTTATTTATCTATACAAGTATGTTTATCGTCGTCTAGTACCCATAGTACAAGCTTTGCTTAGTTTGGGGCTAGGTCGATTTGTGTAAGATTGTCCCCTAATATATTTTTTATTTTTTATTTAATAAGTAATAAAAAATTAATATCACTGGACAAATCACACCGTTTGACCTACTCCCAAAGCAAGCAAAGCTTGTGTTATGGGTACTAGGAAAATGATAACCATACTTATATTAAACACCCCAGACCCGAGATCAAACATTCGTATTTATCATACAAATATCTGCCCCGACGCGGGAATCAACCCGGGACCTCAAGCTTCGTTAGTCAGTTCTAACCACTGCACTAGGCCATTTGGTCGTCAAATAAACATTAAAGCACTATACCCTCAAAGATGTTCAGTGTAAAGCCCAGTTTAGACTAGCAAGAAAAATCGCGCAAGTTGCTTTACATTGCAGCGGTCGATTGTCCACTTCAAACTAGTTTGCTTTGCGGCCGCGCAATGTAATTCAACTTGCACCATTTTTCTTGCAGGTCTAAACTTGGCTTAAGTCTTTGTAAGTGAAACATCAAAAGCCCCATCGTTATACCCTTAAAGTACCGGCCAAGCTATAAAAAGTACTGCGCGTTTTATTGCCAGCTTTTTAGGGTTCCGTAGCCAACCGTAGGGTTCAATTTGTTTGTGGCCACGGCCGCTGCAATGGTCGAAACGTCAGGGTAATTTTTAGCAATAAAATGTCGCGTTTAAGTTTCGAATGTAATAATTGTAGTTCTGTCACCTGATTTTGCTTTGCTTTGCTAGGATAGGCCGACAGTTAAAAAAATAGTTTATTGAATCAGGCGTTACTTGGCGGAGGTCCATATCAATGAACTGTAACAATTACTTTGCTCACCCTCGACCTTACGATAGCTACGTTTATGTAAGAAATGCGTGTTCAAGTGGTTTCTCTACTCGTACCTACACAGTCTAAAATTTGGTAGCATAGTCAACGGTTGCGGTACCTACTCTGAAGATGAGTTCTGGCTGAGTTCGGAATGCGTCAGTGTAGTTTGGTGGTGGTTTGTTTGATTTGTGTGTGTGTGTGTGTGTGTGTGTGTGTGTGTACAGTGTGGATTAGGAGGAATTGCATGGACTCGTGTTTCTACATAAACGTAGTTATTGTAAGGTCGCAGGTGAGCACAGTAATTGTTTCAGTTCAAATATGGAACTCCGCAAAGTAACGGTTAAGTTAAGTGATTAAATAGTTTATTGAATAAGGCGTTACTTTGCGGAGGTCCATATCAATGAACTGAAACATTTACTTTGCTCACCCGCGACCTTATGATAGTAACGCTTATGCAAGAAATGTGTGTATGCATTCGTGTGTTTTTTGGGTAAAAGTTGTAAGAGAGAGATCTCTCTCCAGGCAGTGAGTTAAATAGTATCTACCTACTTGTTCAGAGGTTAACGCCTAGAGTTAATCAAAATCAAATCAAAAATCCCATTTACATTTATCAGCCCGGAAAGAATCTAAATAACCCGACATAAATCACCGTAAAAAGTTCAACCTGACACCGGAATTTTAAATTTTCGACGTAAATTGAGTTTGGGCCATGTGTCGGTAAATTCCCGCCGTAAATTACGCCGGAGTTAACGCCACATACGGGGACCCGCGGCACTGAGTGTTTAATAGAATATAGCTATGGACTCCGCTAGTAGGCGTCATCATCATCACCGAGCCTATGCAGTGCCGTGCCATCCGTATCCAACGCGATCCCGCAACCTTAACCAAGTCGTCACTCCATCTTGTTGGAGGCCTACCAACACTGCGTTTTCCGGTCCGTGGACGCCACTCGAGAACCTTCTTGCCCCATCGGTCATCAGTTTAACGAGCGATGTGCCCTGCCCACTGCCACTTGAGTTTGGCGATTCTTCGAGCTATATCGGTGACTTTAGTTCTTGCGCGGATTACATAATTTCTGATGCGATCCTGCAGAGAAACTCCGAGCATTGCCCTCTTTATTGCCCTCTGAGTGACAGGTATACAGGGTGATCAATCCAAAGCAGTGCAGAGAAGTTAGAAACTGAGATAGCGAAATCTAAGACCCATGTCACACTGGCGGTTTGGGAATATATTAGAAGCGGAAGCTACTCAATAATATCCTATGGGATTTTCGATTACAAAGTTACATCTCGTATAAACCAAAACCTGTCATGTCAGTGTATGAGAGCGCCGCTCCCCTGTCACCAATTATCAACTCGACAATGATGATTGAGAAGTGTTCGTTACATGTTCAATCGTGTTCTGCCAGTTAGGGATGGCAATATGTGAGGCTGTATAAAAAGGTTTGCATTTGTGGCTGTGTATTATAAGAGATTGTGATCTGTTTTTTAATGTATCGAGTGATGGCACTTTTGACAGCTGGCAATAGTGCTGTGAAAGACTTTATTTTAGTATCGTAAAAGTATCAGTTGTGCGAGAAGTAGATTTTAAATAATTTACTATCGGACCCGGCAAACGTTGTTTCGCCATATTAGGGGTATAAAAATCCGGCTTAGTGCGAATCGGATTCGCGCACGAAGGGGTCCCTACCATTAAATATAAATATAAATATCACGGGACAATTCACACCAATTGACCTAGTCCCAAAGTAAGCTAGGCAAGCTTGTGTTATGGGTACTAGGCAACGGATAAACATACTTATATAGATAGATACATACTTAAATACATATTAAACACCAAAAAACCCGAGAACAAACATTCGTATTTTTCATACAAATATCTGCCCCGACACGGGAATCGAACCCGGGACCTCAAGCTTCATAGTCAGGTTCTTTAACCACTAGGCCATCTGGACGTCAAAACCACTATCTATAAAAACGGAAAAAAAATCACGTTTTTTGTATGGGAACCCCTTAAATATTTATTTCATTCTGTTTTTTAGTATTTTGTTGTTATAGCGGAAACTGAAAAGCATCATCTGTGAAAATTTCAACTGTCTAGCTATCACGGTTAATGAGATACAGCCTGGTGAAAAACAGACAGACGCACGAACAGCGGAGTCTTAGTAATAGGGTCCCGTTTTTACCCTTTGGGTTCGGAACTCTAAAAATAGCCTGCGACCTCTCAGGCCTACCAAATATGGACAAAAAAATTACATAATAAAATCGGTCAAGGCGCTTAGTAGGAATTTGATAACAAACACCGTGACACGAGATTTTTATACATATTAAATTTATGCATAAAAGGCTGGGATGATGATGTTGGTGAGGTAAGTTAGAGACCTAAGTCCAATCCTTCTGGCTCGTGTTGAGGCATCTTCAAACTATTTTGACATTTTCAACCGACGAAAACAAAAGGAGGAGGTTCTCAATTCGACGTGTATATATATATTTTTTTTTTTATGTATGATCACGCATAACTTTTTACAGAGTAGTCCGATTTCGATGATTCTTTTTTTATTGGAAAGTGTATACCTCGAGGGTGGTCCCATTTAAATTTGGAAATAATATTCCAACCCTAAGGGTAGGAAAACAGGGGATGATTGACTAACTTTTTACAGAGATTTTCATAATTCTTTTTTATTGGATAGACAGGGTATACCTTGAAGTTGGTATTATAAACTTGGAAAAAAATTACCCCAAGGATGGAAAAAAAGTATAAAATAAAAACTTTTTAACAAAAAATTAAACCGCCGAAAAAACTGAAAAGCAAGAAATAATACCTTTTTTGTTTGACCTTAATCTAGGTACCAGTTTGAAGTCGGTGCCTCAGCACGAGCCAGGAGGAGTGGTAGAAGCCAATCAGGTAGACGATTATAGGTCCACTCCTCCTGGCTCGTGCTGAGGCACCGACTTCAAACTGGTACCTAGATTAAGGTCTAACAAAAAAGGTATTATTTTTTGCTTTTCAGTTTTTTCGGCGGTTTAATTTTTTGTTAAAAAGTTTTTATCTCTCAACGAATGTGCCACATCTCATATCGGTCTAAACTAACCCCAAGAAGCTCTGTATAAGGCGAAGCCGCGAACATAAGCTAGTAATCCAATAAGAACAGACTTGAAACGAACGCTACAAATAATAGGAGTAACAACAATCGATTAATTACGGGGATTACAAGCTCAGTGAGAGTAATTATTGGCTAGGGGATGTTCATTAAGAACCGCGGAGAACTTCGGCAGCGTTCGGGAACCATCGGTTTTTTCGGGTGACGTGTGACAAATACGATAGTTAGTTTGGTGACATATCGTTGTAGCTCTGTGCTGGGTATTAAGGTGGCATTTTTACGTTAATAACTGTATGTACCTTAAGGTCGTGGGTGAGCAAAGTAAATGCTTCAGTTCATTAATATGGACCTTCGCAAAGTAACACCTGAATCATAAATTATTTAAAATATATTTTGTCTAAATTTTAACTTTGAATTAGAGTTTTAACATTTATTTGGTAGCCAAAAAATAATAATATGACACCCCCGTGTGATAATCTTGCCCGGAAAGGCGTTAGTTTTACGTTCGTTTTAACATTTCTTTTAATTGAAATGGTTCCAACTTTGATGAAAAACAAAGGTTAAACGGAGTGGCACAAGACATAAGAGTTGAGGTTTTAACAATATATTTTATCTATACACTAGCTTTTGCCCGCGACTCCGTCCGCGTGGAATTAGTAATTTGGGCAGCTTATTTTTTTTATCCAATTTGCTTTTTCATCAATTATGGCTCTCCTTAGTTCCTCGATAATAAAAAAATTATCCCCCCGCACCCCCCCCCCCTCAACCCCCACCCACCCCAACCCCATTGGTGTTTTTGTCAAATATCTTGAAAACGGTGCATCCTACGGCAAAATCAATGAAATTTTCATCCCCCCTTTAATACCCCCACACCCTCTCCCCCGCACACTCCCCCGCACCCCGCACCCTCCCCCGCACCCCCCTCCTCAACCCTCCCCATCCCCTTGGTGTTTTTGTCAAATATCACGAAAACGCTGCAAATCAATGAAATTTGAATCCCCCCTCCGAAGCCCCCGCACCCCCCCCCAACCTCCCCACCCCCCACCCCCTTGGTGTTTTTGTCAAATATCTTTAAAACGGTGCATCCTACTGCAAAATCAATGAAATGTTAATGAAATGAAATGAAATGAAATGAAAAAATCCCCCCTTAACCCCCCCGCGCTCCTCATCCCCCTCAACCCCCCCCCCCCCCCCGCACCCTCACCCCCCTCAACCCCCCCCCCCCTGGTGTTAACACTGAAAGAATTTCTCAAATCGGAGCAGTAGTTCCTGAGATTAGCGCCTATAGAAGTTTTACTTGAAAAACCCCCGATTTGGAAACATTCTTCCGCTCCGCTCCTATTGGAGTTAGCGTGATGATATATAGCCTATAGCCTTCCTCGATAAATGGGCTATCTAACACTGAAAGAATTTTTCAAATTGGAGCAGTAGTTCCTGAGATTAGCGCGTTCAAACAAACAAACAAACAATCAAACAAACAAACTCTTCAGCTTTATATATTAGTACTAGCTTTTGCCCGCGGCTTCGCTCGCGTGTACTATGAGTATTACAAAGAACCAAGATATCAAGCAAGCAAGCATACAGGCAAGCAAGCAAGCAGGTCCACAATTGACCGAGAAATCGGTGAACATACCTACATAAAAAAATAAATAATAGCTTAAAAAAACTAAAAAACACGCTTTAAAAAATAAAAAATAAATTTTAATAAATTTCAATTCACTATTCTTATAGTGCGGTAAAAAATCTTAATAAGCAATTATTATATTGTTATATCCAGATCAAAATTTGTAAACAATTCTAAATATTGATAAAATAAATAATAATAGTTTAAAATATTTTATTGTAAAAAAAGCGTGGGGTGCATGGTGTCAATTGTCAAGGATTATCATTTTGATAACATCTTAAAAAGCACCCCACGCTTTTTTTACAATAAAATATTTTAAACTATTATTATTTATTTTATCAATATTTAGAATTGTTTACAAATTTTGATCTGGATATAAAAATATAATAATTGCTTATTAAGATTTTTTACTGCACTATAAGAATAGTGAATTGAAATTTATTATAATTTATTTTTTATTTTTAAAAGCGTGTTTTTTAGTTTTTTTAAACTATTATTTATTTTCTTTTTTTTAGTTGCATTTTTTTTCTTTCTACGCCCCTCACCTACAACCCCCCCAACCCCCCAACATCCCCCACCCCATTTCCCCAAACCCACCCCCCCAAACCCCAAACCCCAACCCCCACACCCTTACCCCCAATCCCCTAAACCCCCTTACCCCCCTCCTCATTTTACAAACCGCCCAATCACCTAAACCCAACCCCCCTAACACCGGGCCCCCCAACCCCTCAAACCCCCACCCCCCTCCCCCCGCCCCGCCAACTGCCCCCCGACCCCTCCCACACCCCCCACCCCGCCACCTAACCCCCCCCCCTTCCAGCTCCATCCTGAAACCCTTGTTACCATCTAGGCCTCTTACTCCCTCCCCATTTCCCACAACCCCCCATATTCACTTACCCCTGAACCCCCAACACCCCCACCCTATTTCCCGTAAACCCCCCCATCCCCCCCAACCGCCACACCCTTACCCCCAACCCTCTAAACCCCGGACCCCCTACCCCATACCCCATTCCCCCCCCCCACCCCGCCACCTACCCCCCTTCCAGCGCCATCATCAGACCCTTGTTACCATCTAGGACCAAAGTACTCGTCAAAACGAATCAAACGAGCCCAAACTCGATGGGGTTCTTTCGTTTTATTGTGGAGTGCCTTTGGCCATCTTCCAGCTCCATCATCAGACCCTGGTTACCATATGGGATCAAAGTGCTCGTCAAGACGAATCAAACGAGCCCAAACTCGATGGGGTTGTGTCGTTTTATTGTGGAGTGCCTTTGGCCATCTTCCAGCTCCATCATCAGACCCTGGTTACCATATGGAATCAAAGTGCTTGTCAAGACGAATCAAACGAGCCCAAACTCGATGGGGTTGTGTCGTTTTATTGTGGAGTGCCTTTGGCCATCTTCCAGCTCCATCATCAGACCCTGGTTACCATCTGGCATCAAAGTGCTCGTCAAGACGAATCAAACGAGCCCAAACTCGACGGGATTGTGTCGTTTTATTACATAGTTCCTATGGCCACCATCCAGCTCCATCATCAGATCAGCTCCATGTTACAATAATATTGCATTGTCATCCAATTTACACATATGTGCAAAATTTCAGCTCAATCGGAAACCGGGAAGTGGGTCAAAATCGCGCCCTAAGGAGTCGGTTACAAACATACATACAGGTGAAGCTAATATAAAGCGTGTAAAAAAAAAGTGGAATGCATAACCTACTCCTTTTTAAGAAGTCGGTTAAAGAGCCCTTTGCGGCCTACTTACAGTATAAACTTATGAATTTTGAAATTTTAGCTTTCTACAACCAGTGAAACGCAAAATCCCGTTTTTTCCCGTTCCCGTAAGAATTTCGGGAAATGTTTGCTCCCCTACACTCCCCAAGGAACCCACTTGCCAAATTTCAGCTTTCTATGACCAGTAAAACGAAAAATCCCGTTTTTCCCGTTCCCGTAGGAATTTTGGAAAGTCCTCTCTCAATGCTCCTCTACACTCCCCAAGCAACCTACATGCCGAATTTTAGCTTTCTACGTCCAGTAAAACGAAAAATCCTGTTTTTCCCGTTCCCATGGGAATTTTGGAAAGTCCTCTCTCAATCCTGCTCTACACTCCCCAAGCAACCTACATGCCGAATTACAGCTTTCTACGACCGGTAAAACGAAAAATCCCTTTTTTTCCTTATCCCGTGGGAATTTCCGAAAATCCTTAAAACTGTTTTTTACTATTATAATTACCTATTTTTGTGCCAAATTTGAAGAGTCTAGTAATTATAGTTCATAGGATCCCGTTGAACTGAATATATAAATCCCGTTTTTTCGTTATCCCGTGGGAATTGTGATAAATCCTGAAATTAATGTTTTAAGTAATGTAATACCTACTTGTGTATCAAATTTTAAGAGTCTAGTTATTATAGTTACTGAGATAGGGTCACTCGGAATCGAATATATAAATCCCGTTTTTTCCCGTTCCCGAGGAAATTCCCAAAAATCCTTCCTTAGTGGATGCCTACATTGTATAAGGTATCTATGTGCAAAATTTCAAGTCTCTAGGTCCAGTGGTTTGGGCTGTGCGTTGATATATCAACAGTCATTTAGTTTATTTAGACATTTCAACCCCATCGCACCCCATCCAGGGAGATGGTATTTTACGTCTGCCACGTCGGATTTTAAAACCGTTGTTGTTTTCATAACCAGCGACCCGATAAACCATAGAAACAACACCCATGTTGATTTTCAGACTTTGTTACCCCTTTCCCCCCTTTTAGGGGTTGAATTCTCAAAAAACCTGAAACACGTGTTTACTCATTTATCATTAGGAGTACTTCTGTGAAGTTTCGAATAAAATAGTCGAACTAATCTTGTTTCCCTATACAAACTTTGGACCCCCGTTTCACCCCCTTAGGGTGTGAATTTTAAAAAATCCTTTCTTAGTGCACCCCTAGACCTTATAAGGAACCTACATGCCAAATTTTGAATCTCTAGGCCCAGTGGTTTGGGCTGTGCATTGATATGTCAGTCAGTCAGTCAGTCAGTTTCTTCTTTTATATATATAGAAGACTAGCTTTTGCCCGCGGCTTCGCTCGCGTGTACCATGAGTATTCGTAAGAACCAAGATATCAAGCAAGCAAGCATACAGGCAAGCAAGCAAGCAGGTCGACAATTGACCGAGAAATCGGTGAACATACCTACATAAAAAAATACATAAAGTGGAATGCATAGCCTCCTCCTTTTTTAGTAGTCGGTTAAAGAGCCCTTTGCGGCCTACTTACAGTATAAACTTATGCATTTTGAAATTTTAGCTTTTTACAACCAGTAAAACGCAAAATCCCGTTTTTTCTCGTTCCCGTAAGAATTTCGGGAAATGTTTTATTAATGCTCCCCTACACTCCCCAAGGAACCCACATGCCAAATTTCAGCTTTCTATGACCAGTAAAACGAAAGATCCAGTTTTTCCCGTTCCCGTGGGAATTTTGGAAAGTCCTCTCTCAATGCTCCTCTACACTCCCCAAACAACCTACATGCCGAATTTCAGCTGTCTACGACCAGTAAAACAAAAATCCCGTTTTTTCCCGTTCCCGTAGGAATTTGGGAAAGTCCTCTCTCAATGCTCCTCTACACTCCCCAAGCAACCTACATGCCGAATTTTAGCTTTCTACGTCCAGTAAAACGAAAAATCCTGTTTTTCCCGTTCCCATGGGAATTTTGGAAAGTCCTCTCTCAATCCTGCTCTACACTCCCCAAGCAACCTACATGCCGAATTACAGCTTTCTACGACCGGTAAAACGAAAAATCCCTTTTTTTTCTTATCCCGTGGGAATTTCCGAAAATCCTTAAAACTGTTCTTTACTATTATAATTACCTATTTTTATGCCAAATTTGAAGAGTCTAGTAATTATAGTTCATAGGATCCCGTTGAACTGAATATATAAATCTCGTTTTTTCCTTATCCCGTGCGAATTTTGAAAAATCCTGAAAGTAATGTTTTAACTAATGTAATACCTACTTGTGTATCAAATTTTAAGAGTCTAGTTATTATAGTTACTGAGATAGGGTCACTCGGAATCGAATATATAAATCCCGTTTTTCCCGTTCCCGTGGGAATTCCCAAAAATCCTTCCTTAATGGATGCCTACATTGCATAAGGTATCTTTGTGCAAAATTTCAAGTCTCTAGGTCTAGTGGTTTGGGCTGTGCGTTGATATATCAACAGTCATTTAGTTTATTTAGACATTTCAACCCCATCGCACCCCATCCAGGGAGATGATATTTTACGTCTGCCACGTCGGATTTTAAAACCGTTGTTGTTTTCATAACCAGCGACCCGATAAACCATAGAAACAACACCCATGTTGATTTTCAGACTTTGTTACCCCTTTCCCCCCTTTTAGGGGTTGAATTCTCAAAAAACCTGAAACACATGTTTACTCATTTATCATTAGGAGTACTTCTGTGAAGTTTCGAATAAAATAGTCGAACTAATCTTGTTTCCCCATACAAACTTTGGACCCCCGTTTCACCCCCTTAGGGAGTGAATTTTGAAAAATCCTTTCTTAGTGCACCCCTAGACCTTATAAGGAACCTACATGCCAAATTTGGAATCTCTAGGCCCAGTGGTTTGGGTTGTGCGTTGATATGTCAGTCAGTCAGTCAGTCAGTTTCTTCTTTTATATATATAGATTACAGTTTTTAGATAGATAGATATAATAAATCTGTAACAAGTCGGTGTCTGTACATTGAAGATATTTGAGAAAAACTGTCACTAGGACTATTTATTAGCGCATTATAACCCGAAACAATGATTTTTAGAATTATTATCTGTTTGTCTGTTTGTCTGTGCGTTTGTGCGCGCTTATCTCAGAAACGGCTTAACCTAGAAGGATGCGGTTTTCTTTGATATGTTGGTATTTTCTTGGATTAACATTTAGTGTTTGTTTCATTTGAATCGGTTCACAAATAAGAAAGATACGTCTATTTGAAGAATTTATCGAACAGGTTTTTTTGTTTGAACGAGCTAATCTCAGGAACTACTACTCCGATTTGAAAAATTCTTTCAGTGTTAGATAGCACATTTATCGAGGAACACCACCTAGCTAACACCAATAGGAGCGGAGCGGAGCGGAATAATGTTTCAAAATCAGGGGTTTTTGAAGTAAAACTTCTATAGGCACGCTTGACTTGAACGCGGGTGGGTGTGCGGTTTGGTGGGGGGGTGGTGTTGGGAGGGGGGTGAGGGGTGTTTTCGGGGGGGGGGAGGGTTGCGCGGGCGGGTAATTTTTTTTATATCGAGAAGAGGAACTAAGGAGAGCCATAATTGATGAAAAAGCAAATTTGATAAAAAAAAATAAGCTGGCCAAATTACTAATTCCACGCGGACGGAGTCGCGGGCAAAAGCTAGTTGGACAATATAAATATTAAACATGATACTTACAAAATGAGTGTTTCTAGGTCAGTTAATGCTGGACTGTATCAACTCAATTGTTTAAATTTGTCTGATAACTATGGAATGTTCATCATCATTGTTATTTTAGGGAAATTCCACTGCTGGACATTGGCCTCCCCGGCCTCCCTCAATTATTATATTCTATCACATAATATTCAAATGTTCACACTTTATGAAATTAAAGCACATAATGTATGATTTATTGAATCAGGCGCTACTTTGCAGAGGTCTATATTAGTGAACTGAAACAATTACTTTGCTCACCTGCGAACTACTGTACTGTAGGTCGCGGGTGAGCAAAGTAATTGTTTCAGTTCAGTAGATAATATTATTATTATTATAATGGACATAGCTCGAAGAATCGCCAGACTCAAGTGGCAGTGGGCAGGGAACATCGCTCGTAGAACTGATTGCCGATGGGGCAAAAGGTTCTCGAGTGGCGTCCACGGACCGGAAGACGCAGTGTAGGCCAATCTGTTTGGCGAGTCTTGAGGGAGGCCTATGTTCAGCAGTGGACGTGTTTCGACTTAAATGATGATGATGATGAGGAGGAATGGAACAGATGGCACCTATGACACTTTCCCGTCGCTTGCACCACATTAATTTCACAGCTCCGCTTCCTGTCCAAGGCGAGTGAAATTCGTGTAATTAATCGCTGCAAATTTGGCCGGATTCCTAAAACACAAGTTTTTGGTAATCGCGAAGAAGCAGATTAATGCGGAAGGAAACGGAGATAGCGTCAGAACCGTTCATTGTTGAGATACAGACGAAAATTAAACATTTTAGCGCTGCCATCGTAAATATTTCGAGCCAGGGAATTATGGGGTATTATACTGGAAATATTTAGGTACAGTCGACCAATTTGATTTCTAAGCCACGACAGAACCATGTCTTTTTTTATACAATACAGGCTTGCGTTTGACCACAATCACGCCTGATGGAAAGCGAAAATGAGGCCTACGATGGAGCACGATTGCCTAGTAAATGCTCATAATATTCACCCTAGACTTGAATTAAGGGAACGAGCAGAATGAAGGCTGTTGAGCAAGGCGCTGCGCGCACCCCCAAGCAGTGCAAACCGTACCGCAACAGGGTAACAAATACGAGGCACTGTAACCGGTACGCGCGCGCTGCACAACTGCTCAGACCCTTCCTCCACAATGGCTTCTAATATGCAACAGGCCGGAACACGACGAGTCGCTTGGCGGCCTGGCTCAACGTATAGGGTGGTGACCAGCCACGGCCGAAGCCTACCACCGGAGTTGTATCGCTCGTTTAGCACCACCCAGAGGTCAACACGAGCGAGCGATTTCGACCCCCCTAAATAATGAATCAATTCGTTTATCTTCTACGAATGATTATTGCGTGATGTATGACACGATACGACATCTCGATCTTTGTGGTGTTACTTTGCGGAGGTCCATATTAATGAACTGAAACAGTTACTTTGCTCACCCGCGACCTTGCGATAGCTACGTTTATGTAAAAAAAACATAACAACAGCAACATTTGGTAGCACAGTGAACGGTTGCGGTACTCAGAAGATGAGCTGTGGTTGAGTTCGAAACGCGTCAGTGGAGTTCGTTGGCGGTGATAGTTAGGTTGTGTGATTTGTGTGTGTCCATACATTGTGGAGGTGGTGGAACTGCAAGAAAGCATTTTTACATAAACGTAGCTATCGTAACTTCATGGGTGGGCTAAGTAATTGTTTTAGTTCATTTAGTTAAGTACCTAAACATTTCTAAATAGTATATTTAAGTACTGCATTTTACATTAAAAGTAACAGTCAGATTCATTTTGGGACGATTCCAAGTATTTTATTTAAAGATTCTGTTTTTTTTTGTTAAAAAAGCCGTGGCAGCCTTGTCGTTTGACCTATGGCCTTTCAAACAGAGGGGGGTTCGAGCTTAGGCTCGCTCCTCTGAGTTTTCCGAAATTTATGTGCGAAATTGCATACGCACGAGCTTCACGGTGTTTACGGTGAATGCAAACACCGTCACCTCATCATCGCAGCCTATACAACACGACAACACGAACACACGATCAATAAATTAAATTATACATCCTTTAACTAATCAGTAATTAAGTCCAAGTGGTTTAAATATTTTAAAATGAAAAAAAAAGAATCTGTTCTTTTCTAACAAAATGAATCGGGCTAGCAATGTACTACAGACCGTCATATCTAGTCGAAGTACTTGACGTTGTCATTTACTATCGTTTCCAATTGAATATGTACTAAATACACCAATATTTTGCTTAATAAACAGGCGCAGTTCTTAATTAAAAGATCAGTTCTTTCAAAGTCACGTAATGGTTTTCTCATGAAGTACCTAGTTTAAGTGTGGGTGAAAAGATTAAAACACTAAAATAGCTTTATCCTATTTATTTAACGTTAGAAACCTCTAAAATTATCAGTGTTTTTCTACTATACTATGCATGTGTTATACAAAAATAAACCTTCCTCTTGAATTACTCTATCTATTAAAAAAAACGCATCAAAATCCGTTGCCTAGTTTTAAAGATCTAAGCATACAGGGGACGGATAGCGGGAAGCGACTTTGTTTTATACTATGTAGTGAGTTAGTGAGAACACCAGACACATAAATATTTTTACAAAAAGGCAATATGAAGGCTAGAGATGGAGTGTGTCATTGCGGTTGTAAATAATTGGACACTGGCTCAGCATAATGCTGAAGCGTAATTCGAATAACGATGAATGACGAATGAATATTTAATGATGTTCGTGATGATGATTTTATTAATAAATTTTGGCGGTAGTTAGCATATTATAATATCTACGAATAAACCCACTCCCCATATTGCACCGGCGGCCGCGACAAACTCCGCTGTTCAAATATTCATTCGCAATCGGAACTATTTCAGGTCTCTCGATCAATGCCACAAGGTTCTATTTCAGCCGAACTTCATTTAAAAGCGAACCTAATGCTAGAGCTTAAGGTCAAGTATTGCATGCGTTTAAGGCTTAGATAAAATTTGGAAATTTTAAAACTGTCAGTGTTTAAATAGATTAAAATAAAACTATGACATATTATACTTTTTATAAGAGTGGAAAATACAAATACGAACAAAAATACATTGATATGCTAATCTAGACTACTCGTATCCTTTTAAACTCGCTCTCCAAAGATCAAGTTATGTTCTAGCAGGGTACATCAACCGACCCGATAGCTTAGATGTTAGAGAACCTGAGTACGAAGCTTGAGGTCCCGGGTTCGATTCCCGATCGCCAGATATTCGTGTAAAAATAAGTATCTTTGCTCTCGAGCCTTGGATGTTTAATAATGAATTTAAGTATTTTTTTATCCATACAGGTCTGTTTATCTGTTTTCTAGTGCCCATAGCATAAGTTTTGCTTAGTTTGGGACTTTTGTATTTATTTATTTGTTATTTATGTAAGTTGAAACCCTCGGTACGCGAGTCCAATTTGCACTTGACCGGTTTTTTGACGCCATCAGAGTGATTTATGCGGCGCTATTTGTTTATTTCCAAATTTCGTTGTAACCGGTAAACAGTTCTGTCTACTTGACACCTTGTATTGCTTTTTGTGGAGGGAACAATGTGGTTAACCTTTTGTTTTGAAGTTACAATTCTAGCAAGTCACGAAGGCGAAAGGGCCTTATTTAGGCAAGCCGTGGCCAGTAGTTAGTTTCGCTTTAGAGCGATCTCTAACTACTTATTTTAGGGTTCCGTGCCCAAAGAGTAAAAACGGGACCCTATTACTGAGACTACTCCGCTGTCCGCCCGTCTGTCTGGTTGTCCGGTTATCACCAGGCTGTATCTCATAAACCGTGATAGCTAGACTGTTGAAATTTTCAGATGATGTATTTCGGTTGCCGCTATAACAACAAATAGGTACTAAAATAAAATACAGGGAACGTGTTTTTTCAGCGTTTTTAACTCTATCTTTAAAAAAGCGTTAATTAGATACTTTAAATTTTCACCGATTATGTATTACTGTGGCCGGTGGGACAAAAAATAATAAAAATATAATTAAATTAAATATTAAGGGGTGTCATGAAACCAATATAAAATGATCTCACACTGCGAACATTTTACTTAGAAGCTGGGTTCTACTAATACTCGATTAATATAGTTACGGCTGTTTGTGTTTACGGCGTACCTATGTATTGATATGCCTAAAAAATTGTACAGAACCCTCGTTGCGCGAGTCCGACTCGCACTTGGTCGGTTTTGTAAGTTACTTCTGCCTAACGTGATAGTAACGTAACGTGATTAAATCCGCGCAAGAACTAAAGTCACCGACATAGCTCGAAGAATCGCCAGACTCCAGTGGCAGTGGGCAGGGCACATCGCTCGTAGAACTGATGGCCGATGGGGCAAACAGGTTCTCGAGTGGCGTCCACGGACCGGAAGACGCGGTGTAGGTAGGTCCAACAAAATGGATACGGTTAAATTGCGGGAACGCCTTGGATGCGGATGGCGCGGGACCGGTCTATTTGGCGAACCTTGAGTTTCTTGCCGGATTCTTCTCAACAGGGTTTTTCCGAACCGGTGGTAGATTCCAGTTCAGTTAATGGTAGTTGGTGGTAGGTGGTAGATGGTAGACATTGTCAATCTCTATATGTATATTGCGCGTGCGTGCGATCTGACCGCGCGGACCGCACGGTCAGATCGCATATCTATACAAAAATAGAGACCGACAATGTTGTTCATACATAATGCGGGCTGCGTTCAATTCGACCTGACTGCGACCGCAGAGCGCATCCAGTGTGACAAATCCTTAATGCAATAAAGAATTTTGACTTTATGGGGGTTGTCACAAGGGGAATATGATGAGGGTGATGTGCTAGGAGTAGCAATCAGACGTCAACTCTTTCCACCACATATATAATTGTCTGCTCAGAAGGTCAGAAGAATTAATTATTATATGCACAACACGGTAGAAAATACAGAGAAAGAAAATTTGGATTAAATGTACGGCAAAGCAAAACATGACAAATAGTACGCAATGACGTGAGTTGAGTCCATTGTAAGGTCAAAAGTAGACAACCATTTCCATTACATCCCATTTCATGATTCGCTCGTGAACGTTCGGCAGGTGCTCGGACAGGCTAGGGCGCTCGGCTCTGTTCGCGTGGCGAACAATCGCGAGGGTGCCCGAAGCCTGCCGTACGGACGTGGCAATACTCACGTCTAAAACGAATGAGTACAGTCGCCACAACTTTGACTTTGACTTGGAAAAAGCCTTTCATGTTTAGCAGTATAGGTCTTTCGGCTGAACTCATTATGATAGTAAAGGATAATGTAGTTAAAGTAGCAATGTAGATAAAGCCGTGGAAGCCTAGTGATCAAGAGAGGGTTGCGGGTTCGAGACCAGGCTTGAACCTCAGAATTTTTCAGAATTTTCGTGCGAAATTATATTTGAAATTTACCATGGGATTACTATGGTCCTTGGATTCTAAGAAGAGGCCTGTGCCCTACAGTAGGTCATCCCAATGATGACGGTTAATTAATACTGGGTTAACAGTTAACTCTGAGTTATACAGCGAACCCAGTTCTAAGCAATCCCGCCTAAGTAATAAACTCACGACCACAACGCCCGACCGGCCCAAAGAGTCACAAAGGGGCTTTCCAGTTTGATTTGTTTACCATTAATTTATTCAATCAGAATGTATTCGCGTCCTTTTAAAACAAACGGTCTGTCCCTTGGTAAATATTTATGAGTGAACTTATTTAATTTTCCGTCGTGGTGTCCACCGTTCGGGGCTCTAACACGATAGTTTGGACTCGCCCGGGGTTTAAGTAACGAGAGGATTACTATACCGTGGGTTTAGTCCAGGAATTTGATTCACGTACCATCTCATTCATCATCATCATTTCTGCCGAAAGACGTCCATTGCTGCACATAGACCTCTCCCAAGTCTCGCCAAACAGATCGGTCTAATGCCATCCGCATCCAACGCGTTCCCGCCACCTTAACCAGGTCGTTGTTCCATCTTGTTGGAGGCCTACCTATACTGCGTTTTCCAGTCTGCGCACGTCACTTGAGAACCTTTTAGCCCCGTCGGCCATCAGTAAAGTTCTACGAGCGAGGTGCCCTGTCCACTGTCACTTGACTCTGGCGATTCTTCGAGCTATGTCGGTGACTTTAGTTCTTGCGCGGATTTCAACATTTCTAATGCGATCCAGCAGAGAAACTCCCTCTCCATCGCTCTCTGAGTGACTTTGAGTTTTCTTATGAGGCCCATCATTAGCGGCCACGTCTCAGTCATCACTGGCAATACACACTGGTCATAGATATTGACTTGAGACATTGCGGTATATTGGATGACAAGATCGAGACTCAGCCGAGTCGAATTTATCGATTGACCTCTTTCTCGAAGTTGAACCTACCTAATTGGATTGTATGTCCCTGGTAGATATAGTCGTCAACTACTTCGAGCGGAGAGTCTCCAATTATAACGGAAGATGGCACAACATGGGCATTCGACATGACCTTCGTCTTGTCCATGTTCAGTTTAAGACCAACTTGCTCGGAGACCGTCCTGAGCTCAGCAAGCATCGCATTTAAGTCTTCTAAGGTCTCAGCCATATGCACTTCGTCATCAGCAAATCGATGGTGAGTGATTTGTGTTCGCCATTTACATTGATGCTACGCCCTTCCCAGTCAAAAGTCTTGAAAGCATCCTCCAGTGCAGCGGTGAACAGTTTTGGAGAAATAACATCTCCTTGTCTGACTCCCCGCTGCAATAGATTAGGCTTTAAAATTATTGTATAGTAAAAACAAATTATCGACAAACCATTTTGTTTCATGCAAATTTGAATGGTAGGGCAAGCCGTATTACGTCAATAGGTAAATTATTGTAATATTTTGTTATTCCCTATCATGACTCAAGAATCACCTGTGCATTGCTTACTAAAAGGTCCTCTTTTGCCTTGGGCCATGGCCCGCCCGGGGCAGGGTCCATTTACCTGTTGTTAAGTTTTTCCTCCGTACAAACGATTTGCGTATCCTAATAATCCGCGACCCGACCCTCGCTAGTTTTGGTAAGGGGAGCGGTAAAAAATATCACGGTTTACTTGGAACAAAAAATGGCCAGTGTTTTGTTTACAAATATTATTATCTGTGAGTGGGTGATGAAAGGCTAAAAACTGTTATCGCCATTTGTTCACGCATGTACCTACTAGCGCCCTCCAACGGATCATTTACGAAACTCTTGCAGCTTCAAACTTAGTGCACGGATCCGCCGCGAGGGAGCGTTCCGGACGACTGACATAAAAAGCAAAACGACCGTCATTATTCGCTTTACTGTCAACCTGCGTGACTTGACTTTTTAACAGCTCGTTATTTCTGTAAAATCTACCACTTACTCATTGTAAATTTAATATAATTATAAAGCTTTAAAGTAAAAGCTTCTTGATTGAAGAAAGCCCTACCGTCGACACCTATCCTCATCAGGCTAGTCATCGCCTAAACACCATTGTTTCACTTCTTGCCACAGGATATTATCACAATGAACGCTTGGGTTGTGCTTCCGCGTGGGCTCATTGCGGATTTGTAACTTAACACAGACCATTGATTTGCATCAATTCATCATTCATTTCGTTGATTTTTTCTTTCTTTCTTTCATTTCATCGCGAGTGTGTGCCATATAAAATAAAAGTAAAATTACATAAAGTTTACCACTGACAGATGGTTTGGCTTCATTTCATATTCAACTTTAACGACCTATAAATACAGCCAATTTTAGAATACTGTTACCCACGTTTGCAGATTTTGTAATAACTACTTTATTTGTATGGTGTTAAAGTTGGAAATGAAATGAAGGCAAGCAATCTGTCAGTGGTAAACTAAAAGTAAACGTATTGTACACGGTGATGTTTAATCGGTGATCAGAAAGTAATCCATTGTGAAAATGGAATTTAATAGATTACGTCTCGAGCAATTAAGTGCTAGATTAATTAAAAAAAAAGTTATTGCTAAAACTTCCTCCATTCACCGAATGCATAGTCATTCTAAAGTTGAAGTTACCTATGGAGTTTCTTCAAGTGTCATCGCTTTGGCGGGGTAATTTGAATTTGACAGGTCTCACGTCAAAGTTTGCTAAAGAAACTGACCTGTCAAAGAGGTTTTAGTGTCATAGACTAAACCATGTGTAGGTTGACAATATTTATAATTAAAAAAAGATTTTCCAAGTAACTATTATTTAAAAAATAGACCTTTCGTTTCATGTAACTGCGACTTAAACTTGGTCACCAGCGAATACTGATCAAAAAATTTATTCCTGATCACCGATTAAAAATCATCGTGTACTATTTATTTATTTATTTATTTATTTATTTACAGGAACACAAACAGTCATACATAGCTCATGACAAATAATAAGGTGAGTTGACTCATTGACAAAATAGTGTTCACATTACAAGTAACAAATTTGAAAGAAATTCAGCCTCCCAGCTGAATATGACGGACGCATAAGATCACTAGAAATATGTACCTATGTATTATTAAATTTACAATAAATTTACAATATTAAATTTACATTAATGCATAATAACAGACAGTCGAGATTAAGATAAAAGGTAAAAGATGTCGCTCATCATCTTTGGATTCAAATGTAGGGGTGCCTCAGGGATCAGCCTTGGGAAATGTATTATTTATAATATTCCTAAACGACATATCACATTTAAGTATGGATTGCCAAATGATCTTATATGCTGATGACACAACAATAATGGTGAAAGCGGCTAATTATGACATGCTCCAGACAAGGATAAATTCGATCATGTGCTGTTGTGAGGAATGGTTTAAAGTTAACGGCCTTAAGCTGAATACAGATAAAACGAGCATTGTTCTTTTTAACCCAAGCCCCTCTAAAATAACTCTCAGCATCGTCCTAAGCAACAATCAGACAGCACAAACAGTTAAAGATGTGAAATTGCTGGGTTTTCAACTGGATAGTTCACTGACATGGAAACAGCATATCAACTTAACATGTTCAAAGATGGCCAAGGGTATATTTGCGCTAAGACAATTAAAACCACTAGTATCCCAAGACAGTCTAAAAGAAAGCTACTATGCATACGTTCATTCTATTATTTCGTATGGCATCATCCTGTGGGGTTGTTCATCGGATAATGAACGCGTGTTAAAAATGCAAAAACAAGCACTCAGGTTACTTGTGGGCGCCGCATATAAGGAATCCTGTAGAGATCACTTTCATCAACAGGACATTTTGACATCCGTATCGGTGTACATATTCGAGATAATACTTTATGTTCGAACTCACATTAACTTATTTAAAGTAAGAGCTAATCATAATCCCAGAGTGACCAAAGACTGCCTTAATATTTTTGCTGTGGCTCCGAATAAAACAAAACTGTCAAAGAAAACCCCGGAAGCAATGGGTCGAATCCTGTACAATAAGTTACCCTACGCAGTAAAAGCTACCAAGAGTGATGCCGTGTTCCGCCTCCGAGTAAGAGTGCTACTGCGGGATAAGATATAGCATTAAGGAATATCTTTTCAATGATTATAGTAGATTTGATAAACATTAGACCTCCCTGATAAAATTACGAGTAGAATATATTATAATTATATGCTTACTAAAATTATCATTATAATACCAATTAATATTTCAATGAATTTTTATGTGTGTAATATTATGTAATGTATCCTAAGTCCACAATGACGAGTCATGGCTGTTCTGTTTGGCTCTATATGTTATGTTAAGTGTTAATTATGTAACAGCTATGATAATAAAAATTTCTGATTCTGATTCTGATTCTAATATATTCCAGCACATGTGCAACAACTGCAAGCCAATTTCTCACCACAACCTAAGGCAGTTTATATAAATTGTTTCTAAATGTGTTAAAGGAAACATTAAACATTTCAATATTGCTAAAACAACGATTATAGGAATCACAGGTGCGAGAGATAAATGAGTTCTTAGCATTGTGAGTGACTATGACATGATAATGCAGGTACAGTTAGTAAAAAAGCTTTCCTTAAAAATGTTTTATTTATTCCATTTTATTTTTTGCAACTGACAAAATCCTTAAACCGATACGACACTTTTAAAACCAGAATTATCAATTTACTCCGACGATCACTACAATGGAGAACGTACAAAGAAATCGCGTCGCTTAGTTCGACTGTACTTTCATCGAGTTTTGCAGTACAATAGGAGAATAGCATTCAGGTTTTCGCACAAAGGCAGAAACAGTTTCTATTCGGAGCTCAAGCGAATCTTTGGACTGAAGTGCTGCAAGCTTTGTGTCTTAAAAAAAAAACAAAACAAAACGTGGACGGCAAAGAGTATAAAAGAAGGTTCATCCCAGAAAGTGCATGCTTACCTAACTATACCCTAATCAAGTTAACGAGTGCCGAAAAATATAGCCAAAAAAGGGTTAGTCAAAAATCTCATCATCACCATCATTTTAGTCGTAAGACGTCTACTGATAAACATAGGCCTCCCCCAAGGCTCGCCAAACAAACCGGTCCCGCGCCATCCGCATCCAACGCGATCCCGTAACCTTAACTAGGTCGTCGCTCCATCTTGTCTGCGTCTTCCGTATATTTCATACTAAATACAGACTGAAACATAGATGCACGGAAAAAAACCCAGAAAAAAGACCAATGCTGGGAATCGAACCCAGGTCCTCGGCATTCCGTGCCGCGTGCTTACCCCTTCATCACCCACTGATTTATTACTGATCAGGAGTTTACACGCAAATTTTTCCTATGCATTCCAGCTTGCCATAATCACTTAAGCAGTGATACAGCGCCATCTATCTTTAGTTCTTATCAAGAAACATCAACACTCCTTAGGAACTAACCGCTCACCCGGACAAGAGATGTCGCTACAAGACCATACTTTTAACAAGTTTGGTTTGAAGTATCTTTTTGTATTTTTTTTATTTCTTCAACTTAAATTTTTTTACTTTTACGGTCATCCCGTGAAAACCATATATTTCATACTAAATACAAACTGAAACATAGATGCACAGAAAAAACCCCAGAAAACGTCTTCCGGTCCGTGGACGCCACTCGAGAACCTTTTTGCCCCATCGACCATCAGTTCTACAAGCGATGTGCCCTGCCCACTGCCACTTGAGTCTGGCGATTCTTCGAGCTATGTCGGTGACTTTAGTTCTTGCGCGGATTTCATCATTTCTGATACGATCCCGAAGAGAAACTCCGAGCATTAGCCCTCTCCATCGCCCTCCGAGTGAATTTGAGCTTTCTTATAAGGCCCATCGTTAGCGGCCACGTCTCAGTTCCATAAGTCATCACAGGCATCACATACCGGCCTTATACTACGAAGTGCAAAATTCGAACTTCGTATCGTGCCATTCCTCTCACGCTAATAGTATTTAATACAAGAGCGAGCAAGACGATGCGATACGAACTTCGATTTTCGAATTTCGGAGTAGACTTTTGACTTGGAAATCGCCGTATATTAGATGACAAGATATTGCGGAGCTTCCCACATGCTGCCCAGCCAAGTCTAATTTGTCTATTGGCATCTTTCTCTCAGTTGGAACCTACCTAATTGGATTTTGTTTCCCTGGTAGATTATAGTCTTCAACATGTCAAAGGTCAAAGATCTGCCGCTAAATTAAATTTCAACCCACCGTACGTTATACTCTAGCCCTATTCTTTAGGTCAAAATGGTGATAAGCCTGAAGATATCCATTGCTGGATAAAAGCCTTCCCCAAGGTTCACGGAACAGACTTATCCTGCGCCATCCGCCTTTGGGTTTCCGCAGTCTTAACCAGGTCGTTGTTCCATTTTGTTGAGGCCTACCAATACTGGGTCATTTGGCCCGAGAACGTCATCAGGCACCTTTTGCTCCCATAAGCCATCAGTTCTACGAGCGATGTGACCTGCACACTGCCACTTGAATCTAGCGATGAGAAAGTGTTCTTAGTAAAAAAGCTAGTTTTTAGGGTTCCGTACCCAAAGGGTAAAAACGGGAACCCTACAAGTTAAGTATGAAGTATCTTTTTCTATTTATTTTTTTATTTTCTTCAACTTCATTTTTTATTACTTTTACGGTCATCCCGTGAAACCATATATTTCAAACTAAATACAAACTGAAATATAGATGCACAGAAAAAGCCCCAGAAAAAAGACCAATGCTGGGAATCGAACCCAGGTCCTCAGCGTTCCGTGCTGCGTGCTTACCCCTACACCATCACTGGTCTAGAAGTTAGCGACGAATCTTTCCCATACATCGTACACTTCAGTCTGTTATAATCACATTAGGCAGTGATAAAGCGCATCTATGTTAATGCCCTCTACCGAGAGACTTCAAGCATTGGTCTTTTTTCTGTGGTTTTTTCTGTGCATCTATATTTCAGTTTGTATTTAGTTTGAAATAACGGGAACCCTATTAGTGAGGCTCCGCTGTCCGTCCGTCTGTCCGTCCGTCTGTCTGTCCGTCTGTCACCAGGCTGTATCTCGGGAACCGTGATAGCTAGACAGTTGAAATTTTCCACAGATGATGTATTTCGGTTGCTGCTATAACAAAAAATACTAAAAACTGGAATAAAATAAATATTTAAGGGGGCTCCCATATAACAAACGTGATTTTTTTGCTCGTTTTTGCTCGATATTGATAACGGCAACAGGTAGACCCTTGAAATATTCACAGAATATTTAATTATAATATTGACTTTTAAAATAAATCATTAAATTAAAATAAAAAAATGTTTAAGGGGTGCTCCCATACAATAGACGTGATTTTTATAGATAATAAAATTGTACGGAACCCTTCGTGCGCGAGTCCGAGTCGCACTTGGCCGGTTTTGTAAAATCCCATTTAAAGAACGCTCACCTATGGCACCGACAAATTCAGTTATAAATTTAAACCATACTCAGCAGTTTAAATTGGATCCGGTTCCCAGGAGTATAAATCTGTCCCCGTATTCCACATTTTTCTCGTAAAGTTTGGACCGCCTGTCAAATCACTAATCCTTTTATACCGCTCGATATATATTTCTAACACGATAATATATCGCCACGAATCGGGTTATGCACCATCTGTGGCTACGGATAACTATAAATAAAAAAAAAAGCCCCCAACGCAATTAAGTCACATACTAAGAGTAGGTACATAAGCAAGCTATATAATTATACAGGGTGACCCGTAAGTAGTATGACAAACTGAAATGGGAGATAGGTGGGCAGGTCATCTACCAAATATCAAAAAATTACCTCAGCAAAAGTCGCAACGTTTTCGAGAAATTTAGATTTTTCTGATTTTTTGAAAAACGTACACCCGCACTAAGATTCGGAATTAATTATTTTTTGCATTTATTTTTATTGAAAAATAATCTTGAATAGTAAAGTTGTGTTATCAGATGCAAGAAACTTAAAAAAAAACTATTGCAATATATTTTTTTTTTTCAATTAAAATTTTTCCTATGTGAGTTTTGGGCAAACAAGATTAAAATCGTTACATTAAATTAAATCGTCCTTTTGAAAGAGAAGGATTTCAACTAATGCGTTTAGTTCATTCTACTTGTTTCCACTCCGTTTTTATGGAAGCACAGACTTATCCAACCAGTTAAACTATTTCATGACCTAAAATGCAGGTGCAGCTGCAACCGGAGCCGCCACGTGCATAATTCATGCGACGGACGCTGCAGTCGTCGGAGTAAACGGAACATGGACATAGAAACTAATGCTTACATCTCGACTCGAGAAGCGTATGGTTTGATGTGTGATTTCTTAACTTTTCGAGTGAGCAGTACCAAAATTTATGAATGTTTTTGAACTGAATCAATTACTTTCCTCACCCGCGACCTTACAATAGTTAAGTTTATGTAAGAAATAGGTGTTCATTCAGTTCATCCGCACATAGCATAGCATAGCGTACGGTTGTGGTATTTTACTATGAAGATGAGCTCTGGTTGAGTTCGAAACGCGTCAGTGTAGTTTGGTGGTGGTGATAGTTGGGTTTGTGGATTTGCGTGTGATCGACAAAGCTCGTAATTCTGAGGAGAAATCACATAAAATTTCCCAATGAAAAAATTCTAATCAGAGATTCGACCGCTAACAGTTGGTGAAATTTGACATTCAAGATTTGATCCAAACAAAACGAGCTTGTAAAATAACTAACTATTGTAATATTTAACGAATACTCCATCTCTTGTCGTGCCCCTCAACCGTTTATGAAAGAAAAACAAAATGAATAAGTGCTTTTGCGACGTTTCGAAGTAGCATTGTGCTCTGGTTTTTTAATATTGTGTGATATTAAGCTTTCAATAAAGAGAGTGGAGTGCTTGGAGTGCTGCTCAAGATAGTGCTGTTTTTATATTTAGTTACATCGACTGAGAGCTTTTTAATGAAATGTTGGAGCTATCTATACATATAATAAATCTGTAACAAGTCGGTGTCTGTACATTGAAGATATTTGAGAAAAACTGTCACTAGGGCTATTTATTAGCACAATAGAACCCAAAACAATGATTTTTAGAATTATTGTCTGTTTGTCTGTTTGTCTGTTTGTCGGTGCGTTTGTGCGCGCTAATCTCAGAAACGGCTTAACCTAGAAGGATGCGGTTTTCACTGATATGTTGGTATTTTCTTGGATTAACATTTAGTGTTTGTTTCATTTTAATCGGTTCACAAATAAGAAAGATACGTCTATTTTAAGAATTTATCGAACAGGTTTTTTGTTTGAACGCGCTAATCTCAGGAACTACTGCTCCGATTTGAATAATTCTTTCAGTGTTAGATAGCACATTTATCGAGGAAGGCTATAGGCTATATATCATTACGCTAACACCAATAGGAGCGGAGCGGAGCGGAAGAATGTTTCCAAATCGGCGGTTTTGGAAGTAAAACGTCTATATCTCGGGAACTACTGCTCCGATTTGGAAAATTCTTTCAGTGTTAGATAGCCCAGTTAGATAGGGCGGGTTGGGAGCGGTTGGGGGGGCGGGTTGAGAGCGGGTTGGGGGCGGCTTGAGAGCGGGTTGGGGGCGGGTTGGGAGCGGGTGGGGGGGCGAGTAGGGAGCGGGTTTGGGGCGCGTTGGTAGCGGGTTGGGGGCGGTTGGGGGCGGGTTGGGAGTGGGTTGGGGCGGGTTAGGAGCGGGTTGGGAGCGGGTTGGGGGCGAGTTGGGGGCGGGTTGGGAGTGGGTTGGGGCGGGTTAGGAGCGGGTTGGGGGTGGTTTGGGAGCGGGTTTGGGGCGGGTTGAGAGCGGGTTGGGGGCGGGTGGGGGGCGGGTGGGGGGCGAGTTGAGAGCGGGTTGGGAGCAGGTTGGGGGTGGGTTGAGAGCGGGTTGAGGCGGATTGGGAGCGGGTTGATTTATTATGAAGTTTCACTTCTTCCGGAAGGATCTAAGGAGAGCCAGAATTGATGAAAAAGCAAATTGGATAAAAAAATAAGCTGCCCAAATTACTAATTCCACGCGGACGGAGTCGCGGGCAAAAGCTAGTATTTAATAAAATTATACTGTACGTCGTTTCGTCTCGTTGTTTTTCTGTCATGCTTCGAAAGTGAAATCATATCCAACAACATCTCCGTCTATATACGTCCCACTTCAGAGGACAGACCTCCTCTGAGAGTGAGAGGGCTTGGGCTGTAGTTCTCACGCGGGCCCAGTGCGGATTGCGAACTTCACAAACACTATTCAATTTGTTCGCAGGCAGCTCCAAATTTTCTCACGGTCTTTTCCTTCGCCGTAAAGCTCATGGTAAATTTCAAATGTAATTTCGCACGTAAATTCCGAAAAGCTCAGAGGTGCGAGCCCGGATTAAACCCACCACTCTCTGCTTGAGAGGTCACTAGGCAACCACGGCTTATATTATGTATAAATACAGCTTATATTGGAACATACAGGACTTAAAGTGTAGCGGCCAGATAAAACCACTACCCCTTCGCCACAGTCGGTTCCACGCGTCGGCAAAAGTGATGAAGCATCGGGTCTCATTCTAAATTCACAGACTTCTCGTGTTAGTAATTAAGTTGTTGATTAAGTATAATATAAATATGTATGTTAGTCTTTAATGTATTTTTTATATGGGCCTATGCAGCCTGAAATAAAATTATTCTATTCTATTCTATTCTATTCTAAATCCATAACATCGTTTGTCCTAATGTAATGTTTGTCCTAATGATCGTTTGTCCTAACACTTTTTTTCTCGGAAACCGTGAATTTTCAGGAACTTTTTTGTGATTATCCTCTGGAAATCTATAGGTTAGGTTAGGTATGTTTTATAAAAATTCAGAACAATTAATAGATTTTAAATAAAAAGAGTTAGGCCAAACAATCATTAGGACAAACATTACCATTAGGACAAACAATCATTAGGGATTTAGATATAGAGCCTGAAGCAACTTCTCACCGGCGCGTGGAACTGCGCGGCTGATTTCGAATTGAAGGCCAGTCATGTCATGAAGCAGTGGTCCAATCATTCCTTGCAGCGGCACGGTCTGAACCAGAGCTCTACCAAGTCTCCTCTGAATACCCACAACGCTAATTGAATTCTTAAGCCCGTTTATTATAAATACTTTTTGATACCTACCTTTAATAACTTTTCATTATACAGTAAGATTATTTCCACTTTGGCACTCGTCAATTCTCGATATAAGTACAGCAAGAGAGATCGAAATTGCCCTACTTAGGCTGAGGTTTTGTTATTAATTACATTAAGGGGCTGTTTCACCACTTTTCTTAAAGTTCGGATTAGCTTAATCATAACCTTATTTGACAGATAGAATTAAAATTTCCGTTTCACCAGTCTCGATTAGCGCTAAGTGACGGACAAAGTGTTTCTTAATTTGACCATCAGATCAGGAGGCATTTAGCATTTTTATCCGTCACATATAGTTAGTTTATTTTTTTGTGGCCATGGTTGGAGAGCCCTTCAGCCGGTTTCAGAAAAATAAATCAAAGTATTTTTTATTTTTTAAAGAAAAAGGTCATGCTAAATTGCATGAAATAATTTAAATATCAAGATTTGAATAAAAAAATGTAGGTACACTTTTAGTATGTAAAAATAAATCCAAAATTTCGTAATATTTTTTAATAACAAACTTTTTTTTAGTGGCTCAATCGTTTGTTCTACCTGAACTTGTATGTCGCCATTGAAAAAAAGTTTATCTGTCAAATGGTTTGGCGCCACTTTTCGATTCGTTTTACGTGATTTTATTTTTCTTTGTTATTGTTAACAAAGTTAAGTAAGTAAAAATTATATAGTTAACCATTTCTTTTGCTTTAATAATGAGTGACTCTTTGAACGAAAGTGTGCCAACAGGAACGCGTGGTCGTGAAATGCGACGTTGCCATTCCGACTTTTTGTTAAACCCACGATTAGTTAAGTGGTGCTTAGTTTGCACAGGACCGGAGTGGTGAAACTGAAAAAACACTAGCTGACAGATTTGTCCAGTACTTAGTTTATTCATTGGTTACGTAACCAGCAGTTTGACAATAAGGTGGTGAAACACCCCCTAAGTAGGTTTGGATATTTTATGTCATTTAATTCTATATAACTACCCTAGGAGAAAACACGAACCTTTACGGTTAAAACTGAGACGTCCCGAGTGTCAAAGTGGAAATAATCTTACTGTACGTCCGTGTGCCTTTTGATACCGTTTTTAGGGTTCCGTAGTCAACTAGGAACCCTTATAGTTTCGCCATGTCTGTCCGTCTGTCTGTCTGTCTGTCTGTCTGTCCGCGGCTAAGCTCAGAGACTGTTAGTATTAGAGAGCTGTAATTTGGCATCAATATATATATCAGTCACGCCGACAAAGTGATTGAATAAAAAAAAGTAAAAAAAATTTTTTTAGGGTACCTCCCATAGACGTAAAGTGGGGGTGATTTTTTTTTTCTCAGCTAACCCTATAGTGTGGGGTATCGTTGGATAGGTCTTTTAAAATAATTGCCGGGTTACTAACATGATTTTTCTATTCAGTGATCTGTTTGCGAAATATTCAACTTTAAAGTGAAAATTTTCATTAAAATTGGCCGTCCCCCCCCTCTAAAATCTAAACTGTTGGGTGGAAAAATTTGAAAAAATTCAGAAGGGTAGTAAATATATCAAATTTACTAGGAAAATTATAGCGGCTAAGATTGCTTGGAAATTATTTGTAGTTTAAGAGTAAATAGTAGCCTAAGGTATAAAACATACCTAAACTTGGATGATTCCGTACACATACGAAATCCTTAGAAAAATATTACTTAATATTATTTTTTCGTAATGGCTACGGAACCCTACCTTGGGCGGGTCCGACACGCTCTTGTTATGTACTTGCATCTTTACGAAGCCTCAAGAGCACCTACAAAACTATAGTTTTGCACCTACGCCATGCAATGTAACGAAACTTGTATGCTACTCATATTTCGCGCATCGTCTTAAAGAAACTTAATATCCGGAGGCAAAGCACTCGCCAGTTTTATGCCTCGTAGAGAGACTATAAGATCTTCGGATTGCTTCGGCAAAAATCGGATATGATTCTCGCAGATACGATATCCTTGAAGTGTAAGGAAAGTAACGATATCTTTTATCAGAAAGAAAGCTGTCGAACTGCCCAAATACAGGTAAAACAAAATGGTGATTCAAAATGAGTGTTTCTTATTCAGTTAAAATACTGGACAATAATAATACTCTAGCTCATTTGTTTTAATAAAATTAGTCTTATTGAATTTGAAGTGTCCATACATTTAGTTCGTGATTTCATTTTAACTAAGTACGAAGACCTAAATTTTTTTCAGATTACTTTTAAAATTTTTTTTCAGTTAATAGCACTCGCAGGCTACCAAGATACAGGCTCAGCCTAGTTTGGAGTCTAATAGATGTACCGCATTTTTTGTAACAAGTGTTTTTTGGTAAATAAACTATTTTTTTTTTTTTAATTGAGTGAATGCGTTATATTTCATACTAAATTTATACTATTATATCTATTTGGAAGATTTATACTATATCTATTTGGGTAGTGTGACATTGTTTTATTTGACAGCCACACTACCACTTTCCTCGTATTGGGTGAGGACTGAAAACCAGCAACTTTGCTGAGTCCTCACCTTTTCACAAAATTGTATTTGTCTTTTTTCATTGTTTTTTATTTTATTTTAAGTTTGTGAATAAACATTCTTTTATTTTTTTTATTATTTTTTTATTTTTTAAATACAACGCTTCTTTACATTTAGCATGAAAACTGATTCAAGGGGTGCCGCGATTGCGAGACGCTCGCGTCCCACGTCTCTTCTGTGTGGCTTGCGCTTTAAACATTAGTGTTTATCTATTCGTCAAGCGTTGTTCTCCCTCCAGACTGTTGAAGAAGGGAACTTCTATTTATTTAATTTATTTATTTGTTTGCCCTCGAAATATAAACAAAAAACATCCCTTCTCATCTAGATTTTACGCATTCCTAGCACCACTTCTTTACAATAGATTAAACGCCCAATTAGACATTTACTCCCTTAATTATAATAAAGTTAAGATAATTCTCCAAACAGCACTTCAACAAATGTCCTATGAGGATACAGAAAAATTATTGGCAGTCTTAAAATAAATATGCTTAGATAGGTATATAGTTTGTAAGAGTTGTAGTTACTGTATTTTTGTTAATAATTAATTTATTTTTGTATCTATGTTATAAATGTTCAGATTTTATTTTTTCTTTTGTTTTTATTTTTAATGTGGTTAAATATTTAAGACTTGTTTTTTTTTGTATTCCTTATTTCACACCTGAAACACAGGATTTTTTTTTTCCTAGTTCAGGTATACGTAACATGTTCCCTTTTTAAATATGTTTAGTCTATAAGTTGTTATGTTTTGTAACTTTTAGTGTGATAAATAAAGATTTATTATTATTATTATTTATTATTTTATTATCCCTTTGTGTGTTGTAGAGGCAACTTTAATTCATCATGTCCTTCAGTTTTGGATACAAAATGTGAATCTTCACTCCATTGTAGCTGGAAATAACTCTACTATTGACGTCTGAATGCCCCAATATCCGTAGCGCGCTCGCATGTCAGCTTCCGACCAATTCTCATACCTGATTTACACTCTCGCCTCGTCACCTCGCCTCGCGCCTCGCCTCGTCGTCTCGCTCCGGACGCGAGCCTCAAAATCAAGGCAGATCACGAGACGAGGCGCGAGGCGCGCCTGTTCACACTCTCGTCTCGAGGCTCGTCCCGCAGTTCGTCTCGCCACTCGTACGCGAGTGTAAATCAGGTATCATAGCTCACGCCGCAGGATGAAAAGGAATCATGTTTATCTGTGCAATTGCTCTGCTATCCTTATATTTTTTTTTTAAATTTGGGTGTATCTGACGGGATCTGTGCCTGCATCTTTAGGCTATACGCGGCGAATATACTACTGATTATATTGTATCACGTCATCCTAAATAATCGATTCTAAACAAAAGAAAAAAGTTCGATTTTTCATCAGCAACATAACACTGGCAGTAGGTGAAGTTGTCCAGTCCAGTCCTCATGTTTGTTTGATTACTGTTTGCTTTTGCCATAGTTTGCCATAGTTAAAGTTAATAGAACATAACTGTTGGCGACTGGTTGGCAAAACCTCTTTTTTGTAGTTCGTTATTTTTGTTCCTATTTTAAAATCTACTAAGACCCGCCTGACAGAGACGGAGAAGTCAGTTGCTCTGTCAGACGGGTTGTGCTAAGTTCTATTTGCCTGTATATTCACTTTTATTATAGTTGGTAACCATTTTAAACGTGTATTTCATTTAATTACGTAGTGTCGTCAATAATAACATTGAAAAAGAAAAAAAAAATTGTATGAAATGGCGTATAATTTGGTCTAAACGGTTCGTGCCGTATTCTATTGCGATACTCACGTTCGTTCATATTGCAACTCACATCACTCAAACCGTTGCATAAAATACTATTTCACACATAATGAAAATTTATTTTCTATACATCATTTTACAAAACTCAACAATATCCAGGTATGTAACGGGCGAGACGTGAACTTATACTAGTTCTGGAAAAATAAGAAACAAAATACGTATATCACGTAATTAAGCGATATCAAAAAGAGAGGGTTGGTCTGTAGCTCTCTCGCGAGCCCAATGCTGATTGAGATTGATTGCCGATTGAGCTGTTTCCAGCTCAATGTTTCTTTATCCAGGTTTCCTTGCATTGTGTTCTATTGCTAAAAAGCTCATCTCATCATCAGGTGACATGTATTTCCGCAGACGAATTTCTCTTGCAAGACTAGATGTGAGCCCACAAACCTCTGTTCGAGAGGCCATAGGTCTTTAGGTATTTCTAACACTAAGCAATTTGAATGCTTCTACCATGAACTAGAAATTATGGCCGCTTTATTGCGTAGGCGGCGTAATTTATGGAATGTCATGAATCTATTAGAACAACTAGTCTCAAATAAATCTCCCTTGACAATTTGATGAATGCACGTGCTCAATGCGCAGATTACAATGAAGAAACCACTTGAGTTTGTGGACCTTTTACTTCTCATTTTGAAATGTTACGTAATGATAGAAGGATTTGACAATACAGGGTGACATTGGAGACGTAATCAGAATTAATACGACTCAATCAAACATTAAACTAGTGGGAGTGGAAGGTATCTCCGCTCTGTGAGTACGGGGAAGAGGAACAGACAGTGGAGCACATCATCTGACGCTGCCCTCTTCACTCATAGCCTGGACAAGCCGAAGACCTGGATGCACTAACGCCTGATGCAGCACTAATACCTGTATACAGAACGTAACATTTAGATCGGTCAGTATGGGAAAGTCTGAAACTATAAGACATACGAAGATCTGTTCTTAGGAAGCATGTCATTGATTTTAGTAACAAGCAAAACTGCATTCATACATTTAAAAAAAACTTTTACTCAGCTCGGGACTCGAATCCGGACGTTTTGAAGAATAAAACTAACACTATTTCTAACTACGAAACATGTTGTCCAAAATTAATAAAATTCATTGTTTTCACATCCTTTCATTTATTTTAGTAGGTGTTCGAAATGACTACCATTTTTTTTCAATTCAACATTCTTATAGTTTCAGACTTTTCCATACTGACCGATCTAAATGCTACACCCTGTATATTAATTAATATATACAGGCATTAGAGTAAAATACTTAAATTGCTAAGCCATGCGGCTGCGTCAGGCATTAGTGCATAAATTATGCCATACGATTCAATAAATCAAAAACCGAATCTAAACAAGTGGTTTCTAATTACGTCTCCGATATTGGGCTTAAATTTAGCACACTTTTTCTTTCCATCTCACCAAACTCAAAAATAACATTTGATTCTTCAACAAAATGGTTGCGCTGTATAACGCTGTGCCAGCTAAACGTCATCAGGATAAAATTAATGTCTGTCCCACACCGTAATGTGTTTCAGAGCCTCACACAATACACGCCACGGTGTTTCACTCATAACTTAACTTGCGACGGAATTAAGAGCGGTTGAAATTTGATGTGATGTTTTTGTTTTTGTCTGTTTGTTATTTTCATTAGTTGAGTATTTCTCAAAAAAATGAAAATTTAATTTTAGACTCCAAATTGCATTAAAATGTTCAGGTAAGTAGAGCGAATGCAACAAAGCCTGACTAACACAACCCCCAAAATGTCCTGATTCATTGCAATGGAAATTTCCTATTTTACAAGCTTTTATTATTTTAGTTTTACCTGTCCCGATGTCTGACTTTAATCAAATCTCGCAAGTTAAATTTGACCCACTTCCCGATTACCGATTGAGCTGAAATTTTGCATGCATGTTTAAATCAGGTGACAATGCAATATTATTGTGATATGGAGCAGATCTGATGATGGAGCTGGAAGGAAAAGTGGCCATAGGAACTCTGTAATATAACGACATAACCCGGTCGAGTTTGGGCTCGTTTGATTCGTCTTGACAAGTACTTTGATCCCAGATGGTTACCAAGGTCTGATGATGCAGCTAGAAGCTACAACCTGGGGTAAAAAATACAGTCAGCAAAAAAAAGCTAGTATTAAAAGTAGACCTTTTAATAAAAACTTATTTGTTATCAACCACGAACCACATGTGTGTTATTTTGGTAACAAAAAAAGGAAATTTCAAAGAAGCAAAAGGTATTTAGGAGGACAATTTGGTAGGCTGTGTTAGTTCGGCTCAGTTGCATTCACACTGATTACCAAATTTCTATGCAATTGGGAGTCCAAAATTAAATTTATAGTTTTCAAGAAATGCTCATTTACTAGCTTCATTTGCAGCTTCGCTCGCACAGTCAAATGGAAATTTGAAAATTTTACTAAATTCCGCGGGAATTCCCAAAACTTTTATAGTGGCTGCTGGATTGATGATGATATCTACAAACTATAACTATGATACAGATATCTAGCGATGTGTTACCGGAAACGGTTAGCCGTGCGGTCTTCGCGACGTCGGAACTAGCTTTGTGACGTGTGCAGTATTTAACTCGTAATGAGGCTGCTGTAAAACTGAAGGCCAAATGTGAATATGAAATAATAATAATGTGAATATGTGAATGTGAATATGATGTTGTTTTTGAAATAAAATGCAGATAATTTGTAGTGAACACAAGTCTTTTTATTTTAATCACCTACAGCACACTTTAACATTACGAGAGCAACCGAACAACAAAAGGAAACGGAACTCACAAGTAAAGGCGTACCAACTTTGACATATAAATACATTCGTTCTATGCATTCAGTATAGCCAACCTAAAGTAAATATATAAACATTGCCATATTAAACAACAGGTGGTAAAATATTCTTAGTGAACAGATGGACAGATGGACAGACAATGTTTCATAGCGTCTTCTTATTACCCGATCCAATATTGTGTGGATTCCGTTTTGATATCGAGGTAACCGGGTAAGTAATACGAGACATAAAAACATATCACATAGTCATCATCATCATCATCATCTTAGCCTATTTACGTCTTACTGCAGGACACAGGCCACCTCTCAGAACGAGAGGGTTTGCGTCGTAGTTCCAACGCGGGCTTTTGAATTTCTTCACAGATGTAGAGGTATGCACTGTTACATTCTTTATATTTACGTACCTATTTTTATCGTATATTTCTAAATAACCTTAAAAAAACTTATAATATAAAAAATATAATCGTAGGGTCTCTGTAGTTTCCCATAATTTAATAAGTCATAATGTATTCATTTTCCATAATCGACGTTAGCCAAAAAGTGATTTATTTCTGAAACAGTATTTTCTTCGGGAATTGTTATTACAAAACTAACCTTAACCTACTGCATTCTATAAGATGGCATTAAAAAATCCTGAACAAAATACTGTTTTAGAAATAAATCACTTTATGATTAACGTTGATTATGAAGAATTTTGGAATGTGTGAAATTACGTTTGAAATTTACCATGAGCTTTACGGTGAAGGAAAATATCGTTAGGAAACCTGCATACACCTGCGAAGAAACTCAATGGTGTTTGTGAAGTTCCCAATCTGCTCTGGGCCCGTGTGGGAACTACGGCCCAAGCCCTCTCATTCTGAGGGTAGGCCTGTGCCCTGCAGTGGGACACATATAGGCTGGAATGATGATGATGATTTTCACCTCTTAGTATACTTTTTTCGATATTGTCTGTAAAGTTACAAAATGGATCTCACATCGTTAATCAATAATTATAGTATTCCCGTGATTAAAACAGATTCGGGAACAAAGGCCATTCGCAGTGCATGTTTGTCCGCCTGTGATGTCGCACGTGACGACCGTAAAAACGGGAATAAAACAACGTTATGTGTCCCAGCAAAGAAGTTAGGGGCAGAATGCTGTAGCGGGTGTTCAGTGTAGGGCTTATTAACCTCCGACGCAAAAAGAGGGGCCATCATCATCATTTAGACGAAACCTGGATGGCCTAGTGGTTAGAGAACCTGACTACGAAGCTTGAGGTCCTGGGTTTGAGTCCCAGTCGGGGCAGATATTTGTGTGACAAATACGAATGTATGTGCTCGAGTCTTGGATGTTTAATATGGTATTTAAGTATGTAATTATCTATATAGGTATGTTTATAAATTGTCTAGTACCCGTAGTACAATCAATTGGTGTCAATTGTCCCACGATTTATTTATTATTTTATTTATTTATTATCATTTCAGCAGAAATACGTCCACTGCTGAACAAAGGCCTCCCTCAAGGCTCGCCAAACAGATCGGTTCCGTGCCATCCGCATCCAACGCGATCCCGCAACCTTAACCAGGTCCTTTTACCATCTTGTTAGAGGCCTACCTAAACTGCGTCTTCCGGTCCGTGGACGACATTCGAGAACCATTTTGCCCCATCGGCCATCAGTTCTACGAGCGATGTGCCCTGCCCACTTCCACTTGAGTCTGGCGATTCTCCGCGCGAGAACTAAATTCACCGACATGACTCTAGTTCTTGCGCGGATTTCAAAAAAGGGGTGTATCAAATCAAATTATTTATTTACCATAAGTACTCAAGTGAACATGGAAATGTAAGTACAATATGAAGTCGGACAATATAGTTATAAACGCTGAAAAAAGACACGTTTCTTGTATGACGACCCTCATTAATCCCCCTCATTAATGACCCACTTTAATTTTTAACTTTATTTTTTTTTAGTATTTGTTGTTCTAGCGGCAACAGAAATACATCATCTGTTAAAATTTCAACTGTCGAGCTATGTTCATGAGATACAGCCTGGTGACCGACAGACGGATAGTGGAGTCTTATATATAATTATTTCCTACTCCTGTTCTTTTATCTGGTTTTTGCATGGTCGCGAACAAATATATAAGAACATAGATAATATGGCTTCAGAAAGTCTATACTTAATCTATTCGCCATAACAGCACTTGTGTCGTAATGTCGTTATTACGATACACCTAGCTGCCACATAATATTAAATGTAGGGTACACTCAACACTAAAGCCCAGTTTAGACCTGCTGAGTTGAGTAGAGTAGGGTACAGTCGGGTACAGTAGGGTAAAATAGGGTACAGTAGGGTACAGTCGGGTACAGTCGGGTACAGGAGGTTAAAATAGGGTACAGTAGGGTGCAGTCGGGTACAGTCGGGTACAGTAGGGTAAAATAGGGTACAGTGTGGTACAGTAGGGTAAAATAGGGTATAGTCGGGTACTGTAGGGTATAATAGGGCACAGTTGGGTACAGTAGGGTAAAAAAGGGTACAGTCGGGTACAGTAGGGTGGAATAGGTTACAGTTGGGTACAGTAGGGTAAAATAGGGTACAGTCGGGTACAGTCGGGTACAGTAGGGTAAAATAGGGTACAGTCGGGTACAGTAGGGTGGAATAGGTTACAGTTGGGTACAGTAGGGTAAAATAGGGTACAGTCGGGTACAGTAGGGTACAGTCGGGTACAGTCGGGCACAGTCGGGTACAGTAGGGTAAAATAGGGCACAGTCGGGTACAGTAGGGTAAAATAGGGTACAGTAGGGTACAGTCGGGTACAAAAGGGTAAAATAGGGTACAGTTGGGTACAGTCGGGTACAGTAGGGTAAAATAGGGTGCAGTAGGGCACAGTCGGGAGTACTCTTTTGTACCCTATTTTACCCTACTGTACCTGACTGTACCCTACTGTACCCTATTTTACCCTACTGTACACGACTGTACCCTACTTTACCCAACTGTACCCGACTGTACCCTATTTTACCCTACTGTACCCGACTGTACTCTACTGTACCCTATTTTACCCTACTGTACCCGACTGTACTCTACTGTACCCTATTTTACCCTACTGTATCCGACTGTACCCTACTGTACCCGACTGTACCCTATTTTACCCTACTATACCCTACTGTACCCTATTTTAACCTACTGTACCCGACTGTACTCTACTGTACCCTATTTTACCCTACTGTACCCGACTGTACCCTACTGTACCCTATTTTACCCTACTGTACCTGACTGTACCCTATTTTACCCTACTGTACCCTACTGTACTCCATTTTACCCTTCTGTACCCGACTGTACCCTACTGTACCCTATTTCACCCTACTGTACCCTACTGTACCCGACTGTACCCATTTTACCCTACTGTACCCGACTGTTCCCTACTGTACCCTATTTCACCCGACTGTACCCTACTGTACCCGACTGTACCCGACTGTACCCTATTTTACCCTACTGTTCCCGACTGTATCCCATTTTACCCTACTGTACCCGACTGTACCCTACAGTAGGGTACAGTACAGTACAGTAGAGTCGAGTCGTAGGAAAAATATTGTATGCAACGGTGTATAATTTGGTCTTAACGGCTCGTGCCGTCTTCCATTGCGATACTCGCATTCGCTCGTATCGCAACTCACGTCACTCGCCTTTTAAGACCTCACTTATACAACAGTTGCATAAAATACTATTATATTATAGTGGAGTCTTAGTAATGGGGTCCAATTTTTACCCTTTAGGTACGGAACCCTAAAAACGCTCGCCATGCCGAACTGACCCGACCTCCAAATATCCCCAAATACATCGAACCTCCATCGATGCGTCAAAAACTTGGCCAGCACGTGATCAATCTTGGGGCCCCGGAAATAATAAATACGGTGGTCAGTGACGTATTCAAAAGCCCGTGACGGGATCCCGGGATTCTCGGGATTTATTTGCAACCTGTTTATGCCGGATATCTCGGGCCTTGGGCCACGAAACAACCGGAGACGTCATGCGCCACAGTTTCTGCATAACCGAAAAGTTAAAGTTAGAGACAGCATGAGAGGAATAGTTGTCTATGGTTAATAGGGACAGAATCAATTGATTTCGTAGTTTAGTATTTCATGTACCACTTTTAAAAAAATATTGACACTTTTAAAGGAAAATCACGAGCTACATACAGGGTGATTCAGGAGTCACGAGCAGGAGTGAAAGAGGTGATGGGGAGATTTACATTGAGCAACTTTTGCTAAGGACCAGGCCCGAAAGCGCGCTGGCAAGCGCAGTGTGGGACACCAACGAACCTGACGGACGATTTGGTGAAGGCCGTAGGTGGATACAAGTCGCTTCCAACCGTAATAATTGGGCGTCAATGAGGGATGCCTATGTCCAGCAGTGGACGTCCCGCGGCTGAAATGATGCTGATGATGATGAGGCCCGAAAGCGCGAAAAAACATTTAATCAAGAGCTAATTGATCGGTAATTCGCTATCCGAAATGTATGGAACAGCAGATTTTTCGCGATTTCGTGGCTGGTCCCATAGTGAAAGTTGCTCAGCGTGACCTCATCACCCCTTTCACTCCTGCTCATCCTGAATCAGCCTGTAGAAAGCTTCGTAGTTTCGGCCAACTCCGACGGCTGATGATGTTGGGCAATGTTTAATGTAGAAGAAGTAAGGATTATATATAGTCTTATGCCTCTTGTACTTATATTATCATCTTAGACGAAACGGCTTAGTTGTTATAGAACCTGACTATGAAGCTTGAGGTCCCGGGTTCGATTGCCGGGCGCAGCAGATATTTTTATGAAAAATTCGAATGTTTGCTCTCGGTGTAAAATTAATAACATGCATTGTTTCATATCCTTGCATTTATTTAGTGGTGTTCGAAATTACTACCTACCATTTTTTTCAATACAACATTCAACTCGCTTAGGTGCGTAAAATTGTCTCTATGGCTGTCTTAATGGCTCTTTACTGGTTTTGCTACTTGTTACTGCTTTTACATATGGCATGAGATTGCCATTAAGCCATTCCGGAAGTTACAGAATATAATAGTAAGATCGTTACCTAAACGAGTTGAATGTTGTATTTAAAAAAACAGTTAGTCATTTCGAACACCTACTGAAATAAATGAAAGTTATGAAAATAATAATTGTCTTAATTTAAGACATCATGTTTCATAGTAAAATTTGCTGCAAGAACTACACAATCGATATCTGAATAGAAATAGTGTTAGTTTAATTTTTCTAAAAGTCCGGGTTCTGTTCTCGAGCTGAGCTCATGTTTTTCTTAAAATGTGTGAATGCAGTTTTTCTTGTTATTAAAATCGATGGCATGGTTCCTAAGAACAGACCTTCGTATGTATTTTAGTTTCAGATTTTCCCATACTGATTGATCTAAATGAGCCACCCTGTTATACCTACCACAAGTTACGTTTTTCAGTGATTGACAAACAAACATCCAAACTTATCATTTATATTATTAGTAGGATTACAACGTGTCTAATCTGCCATCAGTACTCTCTGGCGCCGAGTTTTTACGCGAGTGGCGTCAGCAAAAATATTTTTATGCCGACCTTACGCCGCGATACAAGCATGAAGTGGGTCGTTAAATCATATGGTGGATTGGGTCTGTTATAGACACGGCCACTAAAGTATACACAAATCGTATCCTGTCCTATATTTGGTAGTTTTTAGGTTCTAAAAAAAGTTACGATTAAATTTAACCACATATTCCCACTATCACTGCACTGAGGTTCGTGACCCTCACGATGTAGTAAACAAGCTAACTGTCCTCTTATCCTTCACATACCTAATCCATAGGTACTAAACCGTATTCACGAGAGTATTAAGGTGACTGCAAGTGCACGAATATATTGGTGAGATTAGCTTAGAAATGTACACGATGGAATCACTCAATGAGAAATGGGTGTAAGTCTGAATTTAAGTGAAAATATTATATTGTGTATTTACTATAAAATTAGTGAAATTGAGAGCTGAAAGTTCATTTGTCAATTTATAAACAGACTAATGTAGGTGGCAGAAATAACAGACAGGAGAAACGTAGTATTAATAGACAATAAAATATATTAAAAACAATGCAAATCTATATATATAAAAGAAGAAACTGACTGACTGACTGACTGACTGACTGACATATCAACGCACAGCCCAAACCACTGGGCCTAGAGATTCCAAATTTGGCATGTAGGTTCCTTATAAGGTCTAGGGGTGCACTAAGAAAGGATTTTTCAAAATTCACTCCCTAAGGGGGTAAAAAGGGGGTTCAAAGTTTACAATACAATACAATACAATGACTCTTTATTGTACACCAGGAATAATAAGCAATACAGAAAACAGGTACACAGAGAGTAAGTTACAAGGTAAGCAATAGGCGGCCTTATCGCTTAAGAGCGATCTCTTCCAGGCAACCCTTTACCAGAAAGAAGGAAGGACTAGTTTACAGCAGGTGGTGCATCAACAGTGGATCAGAAAATTAAAACGCAACAAAAAATAGTACATCTACTCATACATATATCGTACATATAATAAGTACACGTCTAAAACAAATATAAGCATTGGGATAAACAGCCACATATAAATAAATAAACTATAACAAAGCTAATAATTACAAGAAGACAGATAGTACACCTTAAGCATTGATTTAAAGATTGACAGAGATTTTGCCCGTCGTAAGTCAATCGGCAAGGCATTCCACAACCGAATAGCCTGGACAGTATAAGAATAGACATAGAATTTGGAGTTAGAGAGAGGCACGGTAAGGAGAAAGTTCTGAGAGCATCGAATAGAAGTTACGTAGGTAAACCGCTCTTTGAGGTAGCGAGGTAGCGAGAAGTTTGTATGGGGAAACAAGATTAGTTCGACTATTTTATTCGAAACTTCACAGAAATACTCCTAATGATAAATGATTAAACATGTGTTTCAGGTTTTTTTAGAATTCAACCCCTAAAAGGGGGGAAAGGGGTAACAAAGTCTGAAAATCAACATGGGTGTTGTTTCTATGGTTTATCGGGTCGCTGGTTATGAAAACAACAACGGTTTTAAAATCCGACGTGGCAGACGTAAAATACCATCTCCCTGGATGGGGTGCGATGGGGTTGAAATATCTAAATAAACTAAATGACTGTTGATATATCAACGCACAGCCCAAACTACTGGACCTAGAGACTTGAAATTTTGCACATAGATACCTTATACAATGTAGGCATCCACTAAGGAAGGATTTTTGGGAATTCCGACGGGAAAGGGAAAAAACGGGATTTATATATTCGATTCTGAGTCTCAGTAACTATAATAACTAGACTCTTCAAATTTGATACACAAGTAGGTATTACATTATTTAAAACATTAATTTCAGTATTTTTCAAAGTTCCCACGGGATAAGGAAAAAACGGGATTTATATGTTCAGTTCAACGGGATCCTATGAACTATAATTACTAGACTCTTCAAATTTGGCATAGATGTAGGTAATTATAAATTCGCATGGGATAAGGAAAAAACGGGATTTTTCGTTTTACTGGTCGTAGAAAGCTGAAATTCGGCATGTAGGTCGTTTGGAGAGTGTAGAGGAGCATTGAGAGAGGACTTTCCAAAATTCCCACGGGAACGGGAAAAACGGGATTATTCGTTTTACTGGTCATAGAAAGCTGAAATTTGGCAAGTGGGTTCCTTGGGGAGTGTAGAGCTGGATTAAGAGAGGACTTTCCAAAATTCCCACGGGAACGGGAAAAAACAGGATTTTTCGTTTTACTGGTCGTAGAAAGCTGGAATTCGGTATGTAGTTTGCTTGGAGAGTGTAGAGGAGCATTGAGAGAGGACTTTCCCAAATTCCAACCGGAACGGGAAAAAACGGGATTTTTCGTTTTATTCGTCATAGAAAGCTGAAATTTGGCAAGTAGGTTCCTTGGGGAGTGTAGGGGAGCATTAAGAAAACATTTCCCGAAATTCTTACGGGAACGGGAAAAAACGGGATTTTGCGTTTTACTGGTTGTAGAAAGCTAAATTTTCAAAATTCATAAGTACTATAAGTAGGCCGCAAAGGGCACTTTAACCGACTTCTAAAAAAGGAGGAGGTTATGCATTCCACTTTATGATTTTTTTTATGTAGGTATGTTCACCGATTTCTCGGTCAATTGTGGACCTGCATGCTTGCTTGCCTGTATGCTTGCTTGCTTGATATCTTGGTTCTTTGGAATACTCATAGTACACGCGAGCGAAGCCGCGGGCAAAAGCTAGTATAATATAAATTTAATACATTAAATATAATACTTATACACTACATATACTAATAATAATTTATTTCCAAAACACATACTTAATACAAAATATCAATGGAAAAATATCAAAAGGCCGCATGTGAGAAAAGGATTTAAAAAGGAAATTTTAGAAATAATCTAAACAAAAAAACAAAAATAATAGAGAAGGGTCTAAGACTGAGGATTACGTTAGTGACAAATAGTGAGCTTTTAGAAGGTTTTTAAAAATGGGAAGGGATTTTTGCCTACTTGTAGAGTAAACATTTTAATTTTTAACCCTTAATTTTGATGTAGCATTTTTTGTTACAAGTTGGGTAAGGTTGCGGGAACGCGTTGGATGCGGAAGGCCAGGACCGGACCGGTGCGGTTAAAGTATGGCCTAGTAGCGACATCTCTTAGTCCGGGTGAGCGGTTAGTTCCGAAGGAGTGTTGATGTTTCTCGATGAGAACTGAACATAGATGGCGCTGTATCACTGCAAAAGTGATGATAGCAGGCTGGAATGTATGATGCATAGGAAAAATTTGTGTTTAAACTCCTGACCAGTGCTGGTGGAGGGGTTTAGCACATGGCACGGAATGCCAAGGACCTGGGTTCGATTCCCAGCATTGGTCTTTTTCTGGGGATTTTTCTGTGCATCTATGTTTCAGTTTGTATTTATATGAAATATACGGACCGGTCTGTTTGTTGAACCTTGTGCTGAAATGATAATGATGATTGTTTGTTTGCTTACTTATAACCTTTTGCTTAAACAAATAATATAATCTCAACCAAGGATTACCCAGCTATGCACAAGTTTAATTGCATTCCGATTTGAATGTTCACGCTATGTCGCCTTATTCGAGTTAATTACTCCGTAGTTATTACTGGCTAACGAGGTCTGCTTCGGTGTGGCTGCAAATGCCTCGTACAAAGGAGATCAAAGATATCTTTACACCGGTACTATACCTTGTCGCTGTATGGTTTTAACCAATTTTACTAGGGGCGTTCAATAAAAAGTGAGAATGAGTATGTTATAAACAACTTTTACTAAATGTCATTTTATTTTTCGACATAGTCACCTTTTAGCATAATACACTTAGTATATCTTTTTTCTAAACTTAAAATTCCATTTTTAAAAAGGTCTCATCTTGAGTACTTAAAAAATCTTGTACTGCAGCGACTACCGCGTCGTCGTCTTCAAATTTCTGGCCTCTCAGGTATTGTTTCAATCTCGGAAATAGGTAGAAATCACTGGGAGCGAGATCTGGTGGATACGGAGGATGCTTAAGGATATCGAACCCAGCATCACGAATTGCAGCCATTGCAACGGCGGACTTGTGTGCCGGGGCATTTTCCTGGTGGAACAGCACAACTTTCGAGAGTTTACCTCGCCGTTTTTCGCGGATCTCATTGCGCAATGTTGCTATTTGTTTGGCGTATAATGTGCCCGTAATAGTGGCTCCATGCTCGAGATACTCAATCATTAATACCCCTTTACCATCCCAAAAAACAGAGCCCAAGACCTTACCGGCAGATGGGCTCACCTTGAATTTCTTCGGAGTTGGAGATGATGGCCTTTTCCATTTCATAGACTGCAGTTTCGTTTCTGGGTCGTAATGATGGAGCCATGTTTCGTCCATTGTTATAAATCGCGCCAAAAAAAGTTCCCGGTCTTGCTGCATCAGGTTCAAAGCTTCTTGACAAATATCTAGTCTAGTTTGTTTTTGCGTGTCAGTAAGCATTCTTGGTACCCAACGCGCAGATACCTTTTTCATACCCAAGCGTTCATGTAAAATATTATGCACGCTCCCCGTTGAAATCTTTACATTTTCAGCAATAAAACGAACCGTGACACGACGATCCGCCAAAACTGAGTTTTCGACTTTTTTCACAATTTCTTCAGTTACTGCTGTAGTAGGGCGTCCGGAGCGGGGGTGTCCATTGTCGATGTTCTTCCACGTCTAAATTCGGCGCACCAACGTGCGACTGTCGAATACGGAGGAGCATTAGACCCTAAAGTGTCCCGCAAATCCAAATTGACTTGGTCCGTAGAAAAATTTTTCAAACAAAAGTATTTGATAACGGCGCGCAGTTCAATTTTCTCCATTTTCGCTAACGTACTCAATAGCATTGCAAAGAAATTACCGTATATTTTTTTAAACAAAAGACAGTTAGTTTTTTTTTTCATAGCAATCAGCTAGATAGATTAGCTTTACCGGCCAGTATTTAATTTCGTAATATTAAAAGAGTTTGCATCCCATTCTCACTTTATATTGAACGCCCCTCGTATGCACAAGTTAAATTAGTTTTGTATGTGGTATCACGTTCACGCGTAATGTGGTGCGCGTGGTTGCAAAATTGTGATTGACTAAAATTATTACCAATGTTTTTTTTGTATACAAAATAAATTGAAAAAAAAAAAATACTTTGCTCACCCGCGACCTCGTGAAGACGCGGGTGAGCAAAGTAATTGTTTCAGTTCATTAATATGGTCCTTCGCAAAGTAACGCCTGATTCAATAAATTGTATAGAAAACTCAATTTTATGAAACTAATTTCAATATTTTTTATTTAGTTCAATTTTAAATTTAATTTAAATTCAATATCATCCTCGTCATTTCAGCCATAGGACGTCCACTGCTGCAGGGACATAGGCCTCCCTCATTAATACTCAATCATTACGATTGGAAGTGGCTTACATTCTAAATAATTCTATTCCCCACAGAATAAAATAGGTAGGTCATTATTCGAGCGTTTGTTCCGGATCACTTTCGTGGACACTTTGTTGTAGAAATGGCAAAAGATTCTGATACAGTTTTTAATTATGTGGTAGAAGTACAGGAGGAGGATAAATAACCGAAAACGCTATCAATATCTACAGCCGATTCTTAGAAAACGTGACCACGAAAGTGAGGCAGTTGAAACGCTCGAATAAAGTCAAGTCTTACGACGTGTACTTTGCCCGTACAATCCGAACAATAGCGCCCTCTATAATAGTGCTTAATAATGAAAACAAACTATTACTGGTTGCTTTTTTGAGTATAATGAAGCATAATAAAACTATGTTGGCCAAACGTTAGCGTCATCTATCTAACAGTCAGCGCCATCTAGAGACAGATTGAGGTACCAACCGCCGAATAGCCGTTTGGAACGTATTACGTAAGTAAACACGACGCACCTACTTATGTTTCATGACATTATACATTTCAATGTGAAATGAAGGTCATTGCTTATTTGATATTTAATAAATGCATTACATTAAATTAAAAATTAAAAACTACATAAAACGATTTAAAAAACATTTATCTCGTAATGATTTTAGATTTATTACATTACAAAAAATAGCTCCAACAAGATGTTTAGCAAGCCTTGGGTTCAGCAGTGGACGTCTTTCGGCTGAAATGATGATGATGATGATGACAAAAAATAGACAAGCCTAATTGGGGATGTCTAAAAAAAAATACCCATGGTTTTTATATTTTTTTTGTATAGAAAAGTCAATTATAAGAAACTAATTTCAATATTTTGTAATTTAGTTCTCTACTTTTTTCAAAATTAATTATTGAAACTATTTTAGTTGATGACGTCAGATTATAATTGAGGGCTTCCACAATGCCAAATTTCTAAATCTATCTAAATGTGTACAATAAGGCAACCCCTTTAATTATTTTTTGCGTAGTGGTACACTATACACTGTGTCACTTTACTGGCACTGTCAAAGTGCTAGATGTCAGACAGCGGGTCCAAATCAAACTCTGTAGTATAATCCACGCGTAAATTGTGAAGAATTCTAACCACACAGAATAAAGTACAACTTGAACCGGTCACGCAATTTACACCAATGTCAAATGAAGGTCATTGCTTATTTGTTATATTATAAATTCATTACATAATATTAAAATTAAATAACTACAGAAAACGAGTTAAAAAGCATTTATCTCGAAATGGTTTTCGATTTACTATACATTGCAAAAAAATAGACATCCCCAATTGCGATTGCGATTGCTTTTGAACCGCGTTCGAAACGCGTCAGTGAAGTTTGTAGGCGGTGATAGTTGGGTTTGTGTGATTTGTGTGTGTTCATACAGTGTGAAGATGGAGGAACTAGATGAATACACATTTTTTACATAAACGTAGCTTTCGTAAGGTCGCGGGTGAGCAAAGTAATTGTTCCAGAGGCCCTACCACGAAGTGCATAATTCGAACTTCGTTTTGTGCCGTCCTGCTCACGCTAATAAAGACACGAGAGTGAGAGGGGTAATACGATACGAACTTCGATTTTCGAATTTAGTAGTAGCGCCTCTGGGGCTAAATTCAGGAACGGCCCAACACGGTTTGCAAGCGGTAATTCAATCGTTTGCGAGAGGTTTGGGCTGAGATTGGGATGAGCCTTATTTATTTATTCATTTATTTATTAACAAAGCGAATTAACAGGAAAATAAGGCTCATCCCGAGCTCAGCCCATTCTTATCCTCTCGCAAACGATTGAATTACCGCTCGCAAACCGTGCTGGGCTACTACTACTGCTGCACTACTACTTACTCTGAGAACAAAGCACGCCATCTGCTAATAAAATAAATAAATAAAAAATAAATAATTATTAGGGGACAATCTTACACAAATCGACCTAGTCCCAAACTAAGCAAAGCTATAGGTACTAGACGAGGATAAACATACTTATATAGATAAATAAATACTTAAATACATAGAAAACATACATAACTCAGGAACAAAATTCGTGCTCATTACACAAATAAATGCCCTTACCCGGATTCGAACCCTGGACCTCTTGCTTCGTAGGCAGGGTCACTACCAACTAGGCTAAGGCGGTCGTTAATGTCTCTCGAACTAACCAAACTGTTACAATCAAATTGCTAAGCCAGACTTGAGCTTGACCGTAACGGTTGCAGGATCGGAACTCGAGACTGACAATCCCCTTGAGGCAGTAAGCGAGGCTGTAAGTTAGTAGTTAGTGCGGAGTTACGGCACCCGATCAGTTGCACGTTACGGTTGGCAGTTTTCTTACAAATAAAATACAAATACAAATCATTATTGCCACAAAGTAGTACAAAGAAAGCACAGATAACAAAGCTCAAAATATCCTTACCTACTACATCAATTTAATTAATTGAGTCCCAAACGCGCGCCTACCAGTTTCAAAACAGATTTGCTTGCAGCCGTTGAAGTTCATTGGTATGGATTGGTATGGACAGATGTCCAGCCACTGCACGCAATCTGGGCCTTTAAGGTGTCAAGCCGGCGTCTGGGCCGATTGTACAAGCAAAAACACTTACTTACCGCCCGGCCACGACTTCGCACGTTTGGCGTCGCAGCAAGCGTTTTCTGTGTTCATTGCGCGGCCGAGACGCTCGCCGTACGTTTACCGTTACATTTGAAATTTACCATGAGCTTTACGGTGAAGGAACACATCTTTAAGAAACCTGCATACACATGCGAAGAAATTCAATTCATTTCACACTGAGCCAGCGTGGGTACTAAGCCCCAAGCCCTCTCATTCTGAAAAACGCCTGTACCCTACGGTGGGACTAGACTGGGATGATGATGAAATACTAAGAAACCCTACAAAATACTCGTAAAGAACGAATTCTATCTAAAAATATACAAATCAATCTCATCTCAATAAACCACTTCCTTAACAATAGGTACTTGCGTATTAACATCTCGTAAAAATCATATTTGTACTGAATACCTTAAAAATGAGACGTAAAGTTCTACGCTAAGGTACGCTTATTGTTATAGCAAACCGAACAATGCGAGTGAAGAAATCGTTATCTGACTTCGAGAATAGTTTCCTACTTGCTTCTTAGAATCCACCCCTTGTAAGGGACCGTGTACATGAACCGTGTAGACGAAAAACCAAATCAAAACAATTAATTTGGAGGGTTTGACCTCAAAAAATGTTACGGTTTGTAGTTTGCTCGATAGAAAAAAATCCAAAGTCGTCTCTAAAAAAACCGGTTGTCTGTAAATTAGTCTGTTTACGGACGATAGTTTAACGTGACAACGTCATAACAAAACATTGATGAAATGATTGCATACTTTTGTCGATTGTGCCTTTAACTCGCTCGTGCCGCGTTCTCGCTCCGATCGTTCATCGGCTCGAGCGTAAGGGGACGCGTTACGGGACAATGCGTTATGTACGTTACACTGAGTCATCCTTTTTCGTGCGTGCAGCCGGCGTTCATCGATTTATTAGACGTTGTCACGTCAAAAATAAAATAACTCTAAGGAGTTATTACTACTACTAAGGTACGGCGCAAATACTGCACGGCAGATCATGACTTTATGAATGTTAATAAAACAAGATGTTTCTTAGGGCCTATAGTATTGCTCCATTTTTAAAATATTTATTTGTTTTAGTAATACGATGAAAATACTTAGAAATATACGCGCAGTCTGACCAACCTAACCTAACCTAACCTGAGCCATCGTGCTTACCCCTTGTCCGTGTAGTTAGTTGCGTTAGTTCTCCTTTGGCCATTGGACGCGGAACTTGTGTCGATTGCGCTTACGCATGGCTTTGATCCCGTAGGTAATCGTTCTGTGTGGCATCACGGGTGGGGATCAAGGCTCATCTTGCGTGCCAAATGTGAAGTAATAATTGGTAGTTTTTGAACCGAAAATACAAATGTGCAAATTTTGACACAAATTATTTGTCCTTCTTAGTTATTCTTCTCTATGACGCTCAAAGTATAATTGTATTTGTTACAAGTCTTCCAGCGGTTTGAGTTACGCATTTATAATCAATCAGTCAGCCAGGACTTTTTGAATATTACCTATGTATAGTTTTTCGACGGATCCCACCGGCTAACGAGACTTTTTAATACGCAACATATCAATTTTATTCACGTTACTAAAACAATAACATCGCACCGATTCATAAAACCCCGCAATTTCGTTTATTAACTAATAAAATATGGAGCGAATCGCCCGTAACACTTTAACAGTGCCAATAACCAGCGATGGGTATCGCGGAACCCGTACTCGTTTTCATTCGCATTTTTATCAAATAAATACGAAATACTTATGCAATTCTACTTGTTGTTTCTACGTGCAATTTCAGGTAATTTCAATAGTAGGTACATTTAACAAGTAGAGAAATACAAGGAAATAAAAACTGATTGCACAAAACTAAATGAAATCGAAATAAAAAAACCGGTGGTGTGCCATTTGGAATAAGGCTACCAGAATTCCGTACGAATTTGTACGCTAAAAGTAAAGTAAAGAGCAAATAATAATTATAAAGTTATAATTTTTTCCATAACACTGTCTTACGAATATACTGTTTTAACTTTCGCGATTTTCATTAGAAATTACTGTACTAAACAAATGTACAAATATTAATATTATTTTTCTCAAACATGCTATGAAATATTGACGTTATGTTCCTTGAAATACGCCACGAACTGTCACGTTGCAGGTGCGGCTAGACGAGAGGTCAATAATGGAATTTCATACAACATTGCTGGCCAAGGCCAGCAAAGTGATCGTCTATTGTTTTATGTGACACAGCACCATGACGTTTAATAGGTCGACGTGGTCGACGTGGATGGATGGATGGACGGACGGATGGACGGACGGACGGACGGACGGACGGAGGGATGGATGGATGTTGATGGATGGATGGATGGATGGATGTTGATGGATGTTGATGGATGTTGATGGATGTTGATGGATGTTGATGGATGTTGGTTGATGGATGTTGATGGATGTTGGTTGATGGATGTTGATGGATGTTGATGGATGTTGATGGATGTTGGTTGATGGATGTTGATGGATGTTGGTTGATGGATGTTGGTTAATGGATGTTGATGGATGTTGATGGATGTTGATGGATGTTGATGGATGTTGATGGATGTTGGTTGATGGTTGTTGATGGATGTTGATGGATGTTGGTTGATGGATGTTGATGTATGTTGATGGATGTTGATGGATGTTGTTGGATGTTGATGGATGTTGATGGATGTTGATGGATGTTGATGGATGGATGGATGGATGGATGTTGATGGATGTTCTTGTTCATGGATGTTGACGGATGTTGATGGATGTTGATGGATGTTGATGGATGTTGATGATGTTGTTGGTGATGGTGATGGTGATGGTGATGGTGATGGTGATGATGATGGCGGTGATGATGGTGGTGATGATGATGATGCATGTTTCACTCTATACAAGCCTTGGCCACGAACAGGGATTGCCGGCCTCGTATCTCTAGATGGCCTCGTTAACACTCGGCCATCTATAACTACTCGGCCGGCAATCCCCTATTTCGCGGCCGCTGCAGTAATGTACTATTATTAATATTAATGTTGGCGTCGGGCCGAGTGTTCGGAGAGATCGTCGGATGTTGTGAGTGTTGTGTGTCGGTGTGATGGGGTGTCGTTAAAAAATCTTGATCAAGTGCGGGTAGTTCGAAAGGCTCGTGCGGCTAAACGAACTTGACACTCGACACTTTAGTTAACTCGTGACCACTGACTGCTGCCATGTGGCTGAAACGTCGATGTAAATATTAATTGCGTGACAAGTCCCGTTTAGTACAGTGTCTTACGCATGACCGGATTTAATTGTGTATTCACCCGACTGTCGAAGGAGGGTTATTATGTATGAAGAACTCTTTATTGTGAAACATAATGCTATTAACATAATAACTAAAACAAGCAAAACAGATTTACAAAGGCGAAACAATCACTTGTTTTCTGACAGTTAATTTTAATTTATTATTTTGTTTCCATGCAGTATATTTATCTAATGAACAGAAACAATTACTTTTCTCACCCGCAACCTTACAGTCGCGCTTAAGGTCGCGGGTGAGCAAAGCAATTGTTTCAGTTCATTAATATGGACCTCCGCAAAGCAACACCTGATTCAACAAATTCAATAATTTTATCTCTATTAACGGGGAGTTGCTCATCATAGAGGAGGGTTGGACCATAAGCCCACCACGCTGGTCCAAGACGGGTTGGTGGGTCGCCAGTGCCTCGTTTGTTATTCAGCAGGGTGTACCGCGAGCAGGTGAGGTCGGCTTGGGGCTCGAGAGATGTTATTTGAACCCCCTTACCCCCTGGGAGCTCGCCTTTGATAGGCAGGAGTGGAGCAAGAGAGGAGAGGCCTTTGCCCAGCAGTGGGACACAAAAATAGGCTAAATAAAAAAAAAAGAAATCTCTATTAACGACCAGAGATAACGCTAGAGGTTGTTTTAAATTAAATTATTTTTGGTTTTAATTGCACTTTGCAAATTTAATAAAGGAACAACATATTTCGGATTGAATTTAAATTTTTCACGTCACTACCCAAGAAAAGATGAAAATAAATTTAGTCATAAATGT